>CM028132.1:269467500-270067500 GCA_016271365.2 Neoceratodus forsteri | reverse complement strand
ATTCATGGCAAAGAAACTCCATTTAATGCATCAGTTAGGGTTGTTCCACAGTGACAACAGCGAGGAAATTTGATACTAGGTTTCCCACCCTTGCACCTAACCCCACCACCCCTACAGGCATCAGGGTGTGCGTTAGGGTCATCGGTCTCTAACTCTACCCCATCCCATGTGTAAACAAGCTGAGGTGGTGCAGTATAGGAGAATGGGGTGAGAGTTAGGACCAAAGACCCCAATGCACACCCCGATGCCTTTTGGTGGGGGCAGGGTGGAGGTGGGGTGCAAGGGGTGGGAACCCTAACATAGAATTTCCTCACTTTAGTTGCTGTGGAACAACCCTGACTGATGCATTAAACAGAGTTGTTTGTCATGAATTTCCCTTCTTTTTGAGAATGTGAATGGAATGTGGTGGTGCGAGCGCGGGGCCCTTCAGTAACAATAACGCAATTGGAAACAGAAACGGTTATGGTAACAGCAAGGAGGACACCAAAGGGAACAGTAACAGAAATGGAAGTGGAAATGCAAGTGCGTAAGCAAGCACAAATCGTTATGCGCACAGTCATGGTAATGCAATTGAAAATGCAAACGCTTATGGTAACAGCAACGATGACGCCAGAGGAAACAAAAACACAAACGGAAGCACGTACGCAAATGCCAACAGCAATACACACGGTGATGCAAAAGTAAACACAAATGCAAAAAAACAGTAATGGAAACTCAAATAATGAAAGTAACGCAAACGCAAGAGCAAAAGCAAAGGGTAAAGCACATGGCAACATAAACAGAGGCACTAATGCAAATGGTCACGGACATGCAAACAGAAACACTAACTAACAGTAATGCAAACACACCCACTTTGTGTCCCCAAAAGGTGCATTCAGAAGCACGGTGAATACAAAGAATGTACACATAATAATGGCCCACGGAGCAGAAAATGAACACTTGAAATACTAAATTGCTTATATCTCAGGAACTGTATGACATTAAAAAAAAATGTCATTTCAGATTATTGATTACTTTCCTGGCTAGTTTTTCACTTGGCCCCTAGTGGGGGGCTAAGCACTTTTTTGACAAAAAGTCCATATCTCAAAGCATTTTTGAGATACGGGCCCGAAAGGCTCGGGGGATGCCGTAATGTTAGCCTATGTGAAAAATAGTTAAATTTGGAGTGTCATAACTTTGCAGCCCTCTAATATTTTATCACCAACCCACCAAAAGACACATTTGTTGGATGTTGGCTTTTTTCCCTCCAAATTTTGGCCCAAAAGACCAAACTGTTGTTTTGCAGCAGGGTGGCAAAGAATTCCTGTTATTTGGGGCATGGTTTTGCAAAGTAGTGTCATGATTTGTGACACTTTCGCAAAAAAAAATCATGAAAGTGTCACAAGTGCAACACTACAGTTTACAAAAATTTTAAAAACATATTTCTGGGTTGCTTAACCCCACCAAAAAGACATGGCTAGCATCTTCAGGGCTCAACTAGGTGAACACAAAAATAATTGTGTCCCTAGAGGGTCCCAAATTTAAATGCCAAGCATTTCTGTGACCAGTAACTGAAAACAAAATGGCAGATTTGCAACACTAGGGGGTGATTTGCAACATTAAAAACTGCGTTTGTGACATTATCAAACTTTTTGTTAACTTTTCCCATTGACTATAATGGGAAACTTGTTTTTTTGAATAACTTTTGAACCGTTTAATATTTTCTCACAAGATATTCGAAAGGCACATCGGGGACCCCGGCTGCATTTTCTCTCAAGTTTTTTGTCTGGTCGCACAAACCATGCAACCTGTAGGTGCGAGCAAAGAATGCACAAAAAAGCATAAATACAACTTTTTACAGCACTATATAGCTCCACCACTGTATATCTGACCATTATAAAACTTGGCAGGTCCAGAGATCTATGGTACTGCTCCGTGCATGCCAAATTTCAGGCATATCCATCCTACAGTGGCACAGTTATTAAGCTACAAAATTTCACACTTTCACCTTAAATGGGGTACTCACCATAATATATATATATATATATATATAAATATATATATTTATACAATGGGGTGAGCACGTAACATTGACAATAAAAACACGTATTCTCACTGCAGTGGAATAATTCTGTGATGACACAGACACTGTGGGTTTATTTCCTGATAAGCCCACAGTGTCCACATCACCAGCAAATATACTCACAATGGTGATGTCACCAGACTGAGACTATCTACACTGCAGCCTGCATTTAATAGCTTCACAATTTCTCTTTCTCGCTTAATCCTGCAACTAACTCAATTAGCATTGTAAAAGACAATCACCTGTGTCTCATAGTTACTCTGACAATCCTAACACACTGCTGTACTGCTCTAATCTTCAAACCAGCCTCCTTCATAAATTAGTTTCTCTTTCTGAGTGGTGACTGCAACAGTTTCTCTGTCTCAGTGAAGACTGTAACTTGGACTTGGTTTGCTTGCCAAGGCACCTAGCTTCACCTGAGCTCTTTCCTTCTAAGACTGCTTGAAAGGCAGAGTGGAGAAACTTACCAGAGCAAGGGAAAAGGATTAAGATGTATTTGGGCTAAACAGATTTACTGTGTGGTGTTGTTTTTATTTTTTACTCACAGGGATTGCTACTGTTTGTTGCTAACATTTCATTGCTTTATTTTCTCTGTAGCAAAGTGTTTCTTACAGCGTATATCTTCTCTGAAATTATACAGGTGGTGCTTTACAGGTTTTACAGTTTTATCTACAACATTAGGATAAGCTTTCAAGGGTTACTGCATTTGTTGTTGACTGATTGTTTCTGCTCTTACCTCCTTGTTCTTTCATCCGTGGTTCTTCTTTTTTGGCAGGGGAAGGGCCCAGCCACCCACCCCCATCCCCAACCACGCCACACTACACTCTTTTTATAGGGTACCACAGTTGTGACATTTCCTGTGGCAGAGCAGGAAGGGGTGGATCAGTGGGGCCTCCACAAGGTGAGCTCATTTACAGGGGCACTAGTAATTTAACTTGTTATAACAAGTTAAACAAAACACAATCAAACCATTACTTACATTTTTTTTCCTTCTAATTACTCTGACTAGGTTATAAACCCAGCAACTTATCTGGAATGGATATCATTAACTGCAGGTACTGTGGAACAATTTCAGAAGGACAGTCTTACAGGATTTAGGACACTGTCCTACATGCTGGGCCTTTGGAGATCTTAGGGCTCAGCTCCGGGCAGCATGGGCATAGATTGCACGCCTCAAATTTCATATTCAAGAGGAAATACATTATAAGAACCACCTGCTATTTCCCCAGCATCCAACAGAAAAACCTCGACCGCAGAGGGTAGTTGGTCCAGGAGGTTGGCAGGTGGTTAGGAGGGGCAAATCAAGTGCCCCATCACTCTCTGCTCTCCAACATATTACCTCCAAAAAACATATAAACACTACAAACAGGTATCTGCCTCTATCTCTGAAATCAAACAAAGAGGCAGAAGACACTGCAGAGCAGGACACTGCAGCACAGGAACTAGCACAACAAAACTTACCCAAATCAGGAACCAAAATGAAAAAAGCAAAAAGGAAATCCAAAAAACTTCTGATCATAGGAGACTCCATGATTTGGGGAGTTGATACCCATCTCCAGCCAGGGCTAATGGTCAGATGTCTCACAGGTACATCAGCATGGAGAGACACTGACCACATTGCTAAAATTGTTCACAAAGCAGGAGAAAACATTGATGTCCTAGTACAAATAGGGACTAATGATCTCGCCAGCCAGTCAGTTGTGGAGGCCAAGGAACACCTGACCAAGCTGGGTGACAAACTATCTTCTAATTCATCCGGCATCTCCTTCTCTGAGATCCTGCCAGTCTGGGAGAGGGGAGCAGATGGACGGAAGGTCAGAGAAGGGGAGATAGGGGGAGCTAAACACGTAGCTCAAGGGCTGGTGCAAGGAAAAAGGACACAGATTTGTAGGGAACTGGCAACAGTTCTGGGAGAGAAAGTTCTTTAATTTGATGGACTGCATCTGACTAAGGAGGGAGTCAGTGCATTGGGGCAGAAATTTGATGTCTTTGCAGAATATTTAAACTAGCAAATGGGGAGGGGGTACAGCACCCCATACGTCAAATGGGAAGAACACCCCTCCCCCCTCAGCTAGTGGTCAAATAGGGATTCAGCATGTTTGCAGTTCATTTGCATCACCAGGTAAGAGAAAAGGTTTGTCTCCCCATATGACACACAGGGGTAATGCCAAACCTCACCCAACAACTAACACACTGAAATCTGGCCAATGGAAAATCATGTACACAAATGCTCACAGCCTGGGAAATAAGATCCCAGACCTGCAGGCAATAATGTCAGAGGCTAAACTGGACATAGTAGCAATTAGTGAGACGTGGTTGCCAGTAACCACACTTGGTGACTTCAGTACCTGGCTATGTATTGTTCAGAAGAAACCGAGGTGCAAAAGGGGGAAGAGTGGCCCTGTATGTCAATGAAAATATCAAAGCTACAGAAATTCAGAATACGATAAGGAGCCAGAAGAACTGTGGGTCACCCTGGAAACAGGAAATGGGACAGCCATAAGAACTGGGGTTGTCTACAGGCCCCAGACCAGGGGAGGACATAGACACATTACTGTTAGAAGATATACAAAACATGACAGCTAAAGAGAGGTTCTGATAATGGGAGACTTCAACATGCCGGATACAGATTGGTCAATACCAGCAGGAACATCTGCCAGAACTAGACACATAGTGGATTCCCTGTAGGGGAAGGGCCTCAAACAACTGGTACAACAACCCACAAGAGACAGGGCTATACTAGATCTAGTACTGACTAACAAGGAAGGGATCACCAATCTCCAGGTAGAAGGTCACCTGGGGGCCAGTGACCATCACATGGTATGGTTCAATTTGGCTACTACATCTAAATCATCCCATTCCAAGGCAAAAATATGGGACTTTAGAGGAGCTGACTTTGATAAGATGGCCAACAGAGTTAAGCTAGCCCTGGCAAAAAGAAACACAGGTGAGGGGGGTACAGGCAAAGTGGAAAGCATTAAGGATGCAATACTTGAAAGCAACATCCCATTGTGTTAGACAGAAAGGAAGTGCAAAAGAAGAAGGAAACCACTTTGGTTCTCAAATACAGTAGCAGAAAAGGTCAGAGCCAAAAGGCTGGCCTTCAGGAAATATAAGGGAACACAGCAGGATGAAGATAGGAGGTATACCAAACTGCCCTAAGGGAAGCAGGGAAGGCAGTAAGGCAGGCAAAGTCCCAAACTGAGGAAACACTAGCACAAACAGTAAAGGAAGGTGACAAGACTTTCTATAGATATATTAGTGAAAGGAAAAAGTCCAGAGGCGGTATTGCTAAGCTTAATGGAGAAAAGGGAGCATGTGAGGAGGAGGAGCCTGTAAAGGCATCTATCCTAAATAGATGCTTTTGCTCAGTATTTACTGAAGAGAAGGTAGGGTAGGGCCCACAGCTCAGCATCATGGACACGGGGGGAGGGAGGTGAACACTACTCCCTTCACAAAAGAAAGGTCTACAGAGCTTGCTAAGCTCAGGGTGGATAAAGCAATGGGACCTGATGGCATACATGCCAGGGTACTTAAGGAGCTAAAGGTGGAACTAGCAGAGCCATTAGCAGAACTGTTTAGTGAGTCTCTGAGCACAGGAGAGGTCCCAGAAGACTGGAGAAGGGCTCATGTGATCCCGCTCCACAAGAGTGGTAGCAGGGAGGAGGCGGGGAACTATGACCAGTCTGTCTTACCTCAGTAGTGGGCAAGATTATGGAGGCATTCCTTAAGGAAAGGATAGTGCAACACTTGGAATCCATAGGGGCACAGGATCCAAGACAGCATAGGTTTACAAAAGGAAGGTCCTTTCAAACTAATCTCATAGATTTCTTTGACTGGGTAACCAGACTGGTAGACTAAGGGGGAGCAGTTGATGTCGCCTACCTTAATTTCAGCAAAGCTTTTGACACTGTTCCACATAGAAGCTTGATAAATAAGCTGGGTAGGCTCAGGGTGGGTCAGAAGTTGGTCAACTGGGTGGCAAACTGGTTGTCGGGCAGAAAACAGAGTGGTGGTAAATGGTATACAGTCAGAAGAGAAGCAAGTCACAAGTGGGGTACCTCAGGGATCAGTCCTGGGGTCAGTCCTCTTCAACATCTTCATTAGCGACCCTGCAAATAGACTAAAGGGTAAGGCTTGTCTGTTTGCAGATGACACCAAGATCTGCAACAGAGTAGATGATCCAGTTGGGATGGGCAGAATGAGAAGAGATCTGGATAAACTAGCAAAATAGTCAGAAGAGTGGCAACTGGGATTTAATGCAAAGAAGTGCAAGATCATGCACATAGGGAAGAGAAACCCTGAAGCCACCTATAGGCTGGGAGGGGAGTTGCTAGCAGTCACAAAGGAAGAAAGAGACTTGGGCATCATCATCACTGATGACCTGAAATCATCCAAGCAGACCTCTAAAGCAGTAGGTAAGGCTAGGGGGGTGTTATGGTGTATTAGTAGGGGTATCACAAGTCGTAAGAGGGAGGTAATAATCCCTCTTTACAAGACACTGGTTAGGCCCCATCTGGAGTACTATGTGCAGTACTGGAGGCCACACCTTCACAAGGACATTAACCAAATTGAGGCAGTCCAGAGAAGAAACCAAAATGGTGCAGGGACTGCATCAGAAGACATATGAGGACAGATTAACAGAGCTCAATATGTATACCCTTGAGCAAAGGAGGGAGAGAGGTGATATGATTGAGGCATTCAAACACCTTAAGGGCATTAACAAGGTGAAAGAGTCTAACATGTTTAAATATAAGAAAAATAGCAGGACAAGAGGACACAGCATGAGATTAGAGGGGGGGGCCGATTAAGGGGGAATGTGAGGAAATTCTTTTTCACAGAAAGGGTGGTGGATGCATGGAATGGCTTACCACAAGAAGTGGTGGCTATGAATACATTGCAGGGCTTCAAACAGGCATGGGATAGGCATAAGGGAGCAATACAAATGAGTATGAATAGATAGGCCACTGACAGAGCAAATGCCGATGGTACATTTATAATGTAGAAAAAAGAAATGGGCAGACTGGATGGGCCTTGCGGTCCTTGTCTGCCATCAACTTCTATGTTTCTATGTTTCTATGTTACTGAATAAACAGTCTGTTTCTTAGTCCTAGCTGCAGGTAACACAATTATCATTGCAAATCATGTGCACCTGTTTCTCATAGTGTCTAACAGTCTCAGACCATTCAGAAACACTTACACACATTCATACCACACACAAACAGTGCTGTCAGTATAGCCTAGAGTTTAGAGTAACAAGCAATGAAAAAACTTTCTACAGTACATCCAGCAGCCCGGACCAATGTTTGATTCTCACAACTTCCATTTCAATACTGTGTGACTCTGAACAAATCACTTAACTGCCCAGTGATCCCAGGTCCCCCTTAAAAACTTACCCAATTACCAAAATAAAGTAAACAGGGAGAGAACACAGAAAAAAAAATTCCTAAAAGGTATTGTATAAATTGTACACATGTTGTGCAACTTGTGGAATATGGCAAACATTTGCAACTCGTGCAGATATTTTCCATATTCCACAGTTGCCCATCATGTATTCCATATATATATATATATATATATATATATATATATATATATATATATATATATATATTATTGGCAGCATAGTGGCAACCCCTGCACCAGCAGGCAATTCCCCACAACCCAGCTCCCCAAACTCCAAAGCAAGCTTTTCACAGTCACAGCACTCCATACCACCATGGCCAGCCACCGACTGCATTCTCAATAAGTGCTGTATTGTAAAAGCTCAGTGTTGGAGAACAGAATTTATAATTGCAACTGCCCAACCACTGTACATGTGTGTGTTGGGGGGAACTTTCTCAAGGCAGACTTGACTGTTTGGATTACTGGGTCTTGCTTGCTGTAGAAAAAGCTCTGATATGCAGTAGATAAAGATATAGATATAGATATAGATATAGATATAGATATAGATATAGATATAGATATAGATATAGATATACATAGAAATCATACTAGGAATCATAGATGTACAGAAGGCAAAAGCCCATATTAGTACATCTCCAGAATTCTGGAAGTATTTACCATTTGGATAGTAAATATTTATCTAAATTAGTTTTAAAGGTGATTGGGTTTATTTATTTATTTGGTTTTGGTTTACCGGGTAAGTACACTAGACAACAATGTTGCCTATATTCAGGCACAACCCGGGAGAGTACAGACAGGGGAGACCAGAGTCAACATTACAGAGTATTTCATGACACAGCATGAGGTGAGAACAAACATTTGAACAGTATACAGCCAGGTACAGTCATTATCAGTAACGACAAAGAGAAACAGATAACATTACATTAATTATTTTCATCTGATGATACATCAATGACTAAATTGAAACGACAAACAGCAAACAAAACTTAAATGAAGTATCATTATAACAATAGGATTTCTGCTGGATGTGGGAAACTTTCAGATTTTGGAGACCAGTAGGAAATCAGTAAGTGCCATAGGAAAGAGAAAATGCTAGGAGAGAAGCTCAAGTTACAGCACAAGAGCAGCAGTCGGATTCTAATAGGTGTGCCCGAAGACTCAGTTTAAAGGCCTTGTGGGATTTGGAGAGTTTGATGTGGGAGGAAATGGAGTTCCAGAAGTGGGAAGCAGATATGGCAAAAGATTGTTCTCCTTTTTCTGTGAGATATCTGGGAATTTCAAGTTGGGTTTGAGCAGATACCCTGAGGTGGTATGCTTGGGAGGGCTGAGTTAATAGTTTGGCAAGGTATTTAGAGGACCCCATTCTGATCATATTATTAATTGTACAGCCTGCAGAATAGTGTCTGAGCAAGTCTGGGGAGAGCCAATTTAGTTTTGAGTAGAGCAGGCAATGATGGGTAAGTCTGTGAGCCTAGAGAGCAAATCTGCATATACTGTTATAGCAGGTGCTCCATTTCTGGAGTGCTCCTTTGCTAGCTTTAAGGTAAACCTGAGAGCAATATGTTAGAGCAGGGAGGAGAAATCCTTGTGCAATAGCAAGCCGGGCAGCATCATTGAGGAGGACCTAATTTAAAGGCAAGACCAAGTTTTGAGTAAACCGCCTTACATGTAGCCGCAATGTGGAGGTTAAAGTCAAGAGATGGGTCGAGAGTGACTCCTAGATACCTGAAGGAGGTAAGAATTCAAGAGGGAGTCATCTAGAGAATGTATCAATTAGTCTGGAGTAACAGATCTGATTCTTGACGGAGCCAAAAGCATAGTTACAGTTTTCTTAGCATTCATTAGGAGCCTGTTCTGTAGTAACCACTCCTGCAAGCAGTTGAAGTCTGCTTGAAGATGTGCTCTTACTGATAAGGGATCTTTACCACTGGAGAGAAGCACCATGTCATCGGCATAAAGGATTAATGAGGAGGAGCAGGGAAGGGAGAGCAAGTTGTTAATGAAAAGGGAGAAAAGTAGTGGGCCAAGAATAGATTCTTGGGGGACTCCAACAGAGGTAGGGGAAAGATTTGAGACAGCGGATTCAATTTGGACAAATTGCAACCTCCCTGAGAGGTAGCTATCGAACCAGGAGATGTACGACAGGTCAAAGCCAAGGGGGGACAGTTTGGAAAGTAGCAGAGAGTGATTTACAAGGTCAAAAGCCTTTGTGAGATCGATAAATATAGCCCCAGTGATCAGGCTCTTATCCATCGCTGTAAGGACTGCATTTGTCAGCTGAAGTAGAGCAGTTGTGGTGCTGTGTCCTGTTCAGAATACATGCTGGGTAGGGGATATAAGGTTGTTAAGGTGCAGGTAATTTGTGACCCGAGTAGCGATGGCCTTCTCGAGAAGTTTATTTAGGGTAGAGAGAATGGCAATTGGTCTATAGTTTGACATATTTTTGGTATCCCCTTTTTTGTGAACAGGGACAACGCGAGTGGTTTTCCACAATGTTGGTACCATTTGGGTTATTATGGAAAGATTAAAGATTCTTGCAATAGGAACAGCAAGGGAAGGGGCTGCCTGCTTCAAGAAGCTTGGCAGTAGCCCATCCGGGCCAGCAGATCCATAGGTGGATACTGATTTGAGGAGATGCAGCACTTCAGTGGAGGAGACTAATGTGAGACAAAAAGGGGTTTCATGCGAAAGTTGCTCCTCAGCAGGAGGTGAAAGAGGTTGGATGAATTTCACAGTGTATTCGGAGAGATCCGAGAATTGTGCATTAAGAGCATTAGCAATAGTAGGTAACTTGTTACAGTTTGCATCATTCAGTGTCATGTTGGTAATGGCCGTCTTGGGCCTTTGCCCAATGAAATTTTTGATGTGGTTCCAAAAACCCCTGGTATCACCCGCTGAAGATTGGAGAAGCTTAAGGCAGTAGCTCCTTTTAGCCTTCTGAATATCTGTTTTGCAGGCATTTCTCAGTTGTTTGTAGTTAGCCCAGTCTTCTGATTGTTGGGACTTCTTTGCCAAGGTCCAGGCCTTGTCTCTTTTTATCATGGCTCGAAGGAGGACTTTTTTAAGCCATTTATTAGGGGAGCCCCTAAGACGCCTTTTTTTCAGAGGGATGTGCAGATCCTGAAGGTCCAGAAGCTGAGACATCAGGTATTCAAGTGCTGTGTTTACATCATCAGTGTGATAGAGGGAGACCAGTCTATATTATTAATATCCTCGAGAAGTGCAGTTCGGTTTAGTTTGGCAAAATCCCGAAATTGAATGATTCTTGGGGGGGGGTTTAAGGCAGTGGCCATTCCAGATACAGAACGTAGGCAGTTGATCACAAATAGAATCCGAAAAGGTCCCTGCAGCAATTATTTTATTTGCTCAATTTGTAGCCAAATAGATTGTTTGTATCTAGTTGGGCCTTTGGTAGTGAATTCCAAATTGGGATAATCCTCTGAGTAAAAACATAACATCTAATGTCATTTCTGGGATATGTTAATACTAACTGATACTTATGGCTTCCAAGGTTACAATCCCTTATAATAAAAGATAATCCAAGAAGTGCCATAAGTTATTTATCCTTTGATAAGTTGAACATAAGCAAAATATCTCCTTTTATTCTTCTCTGTTATAGAGAATACAGGCCCAATTCTTATAATCTTGTTTCATATGACTTGTTTTGCAATCCATCAATCATTTTGGTGACTTGTCACTGGATCCCCTCTAAGCTGTTTCCATCTCTCCTAAGAAAGGGACTCCACAGTGGAGAACAATAATCCAAATGGGGACGTACATATACCTTATATAATGGGATGATACAACTTCTGTTCTGAGAGACATATGCTCTTTTAATACAGTACATCCTATAAGTCTGTTTGTGTGGTTTCTAATGTGGTTACAATGAGTACTAAAGGGAAGATCAGATTTAATGATAATACCCAGATCATTTTCACTGTTATAGGTTGCAAAACATTACCATTAAATTTAAATTCTATATTTGGATTTTCATCTCCCAGGTGCATTATTACACATTTGTCAACATTAAAATACATGTCATTATATGTTGCCCATTTTTCTAAATATATTAAATCTTCTTGTAAGTCAAATATTTCTTTTTCACATCCCATTTTTGCTACAATTTTTGTGTTGGCTGCAAATTTAATAGCTAATGTATGTTTTTTTAAATTTGCCGTCATGTCTGACACAAAAATAGAGAACAGCACAGGTCCCAGAATGGACCCCTGGTGGACTCCACTGGTAACCGCACCAACCTTTGATGAATACCCCCTTATGCCTACATTTTGTGTTCAGTTATTCAGCCATTCTTGGATCCAGTTTACTAACCTATTGTCCATTCCGATAGATTGCATTTTATTAATTAAGATGCTGTTAGGCACCTTGTCAAAGGCCTTACAGAGACCCAAATATACCACATCAACTGGTATTTCGTCATGCAAGAATCTACTAACATTTTCATAAAAGACCAAATTGCTGGTAAGACATGATCTTTTACTTTTGAATCCATGTTGACTGTGATCCACCAGATTTTTCTTTATTAAATCGTCCTCTATTCTTGTTTTTAATATGGCTTCAAATAATTTCTCTAGAATACAGGTCAGACTGATCAGTCTATAATTGGAGATTTCTCCTTTGTTACCTTCATTAAATATTGGAGTAACCAAAGCAGTTTTCCAATTGCTTGGTACTATTCCTGTTTTTAAGGATAAATTAAATATCTTATGTAATGGCTCTACTAACCAACAGGAAATTTCTTTCAATAAACGTGGATGAAGTCCATCTGGTCCAGGTGATGTAGTTATATTAAGTGCCTCAAGTTTGGTCCTATTTTCATGCCTACTAATTTCTATATAATCATCATCTAAGAATGTAGATGTATTTGTACTTCATGCCTTATATCTGTTATTTTATTAAATGTTGCACAGAAATAGGTATTAAATTCATCTGCCATTAACTGAGGTGACTTAATTATGTCCTTACCAATTGTAAGTGGTCCTATATTATTTGTAGTTTCTTTTTGTTGTTTATATAGGAGTAGAAGCTCTTACCACCATCCTTTAAATGAGATAATTTGAATTCTAGTTTCTTCTTTCCCATTTTGATAGCATTTTTGCTCTTTTTTTAATATTTCTCTGTATTTTTTGTTATTAAATTCATTTTTACATTGAATAGTAGCACGATATGCTCTCCTCTTTTTTTTTTAATAAAGATAATATATATGGAGTTGCCCAGATTGGAATTTTACCCTTATTATTGTAAACGGTTCAAGTGGTACATGTTTATTCACAAATTCATTAATTTTGTTTTTTATTGTAAACCTTATTTCCTCAGGAGAATTTGATCCCTTGTCCCATTGCTATTCATTTAGATCTCTTTAACTGAAACAAATTTGCCTTTTTTGTAATTTCTAAACTTTGTTCTGCCCAAGTTATGCACAATAGTAAATTTAGTATTAAAAGTTATCACGCAGTGATCGCTGTTATGTAATGGGACTTGAATTTTGATGTTTTTAACTTGGTTTGGATTATCTGTGATCAATAGATCAAGAATGTTATCTTTCGTGGTGGGGTTGTTAGTAAGTTGAGTTAATCCATTATTTACACATAATTCCAAGAATGAATTTCCCATGTTACTATTTAACTTTCCCTTATACCAGTCTATCCCTGGAAGGTTGAAATCTCCCATTAATATAGTTTCTGTTTTGTCAGTTCTCTTATTTATAGCATTTAACATTGCCTGTTAGATATAGATATAGATATAGATATAGATATAAATATAGATATAGATATAGATATATTCTATGTGGTCCATTTGCAAAGGGAGGTGATTGCAAGGCTCCAACTTGTGAATGTTACAGCTTGTTATTTGTAAAACTGATGGATGTTGTAAAGCTCCTTGCTCTGTAAAAGGTCCCTGTTGCAGAACAGAATTTATAATTGCAGCTATCCAACCAGAGTGTTTGTGTGTGTGTTGCTGAAGGAACAGTATGCAGTGTTGCAGCACAGAGATTTAAAACCAGGGGAGTACATCACCCTGCCTAAGGCTGTCTAAGCAAAATAATTATTGACACCAAGCAAGACAGATTGTGCTATCTATTTTGGTAATGTGCCATAAGTAGAGATCAAACTATGAAATGGAGATATGGCTAAATGCCCTAAAGTTTCTTACCTTAAATGTTTGGCACAGAGTCAAGTAAAACTGTGACCAGACTGGTGAGATGCACAATATGAACTGAGGATCCTGAGAGCAAAGAGGGAAGAGAGGTATGGGATTTCAAATTTTTAGAATTCCTTTGTGCATCAGCCTAAGAGGAGAGTACAGATAACCCATGTGTTGTTAATTGGAGTGCTGTAAAAAGGTGTGATAGACAATTCAATGTTGCTGAACAGAAGGGTTAAGCACTCAGCTGCCTGTGCAGAACTTTAGCCAAATGCTGCACTGCACAACAGAATTTTAAACAGTTACCTGCTGAACAGAACAGAAGGAGCACATCTATGTGGTACTGACTAATTTTATGTAGTACTGCTGCTTAAGCAGAAGGTAGAGATATGTGCCACAGCATCAGTCGAAACACCACTGATTTTTTTTATGTAGTACTGTTGCTTTATGCAGGATGCAGAGATATGTGCCACAGTACCAGTCAAAACACCAAGTGGAAGACAATTGCCTCACATTCCTGTCACATGCTACCACAGTCATTTTTCTTTCCTACATTATGGCAATACATCTGCAGAGCTACACCCACAGCTGTAAAAATGGTGGGACACTTTGTCGAAATCCCTGGACTGATCCAGGGCTAAGACCTTATCCTGAACTCCCTCTTGATTTCTGAAAGCAAAGCATGTCCCTGAGTAGCTGTAGGCTCTGGACTATATCCCTTCCAGGAATAGAGCATGTTTGAGCAGGATCTATTACTTTAGTGGCTACTTTCTGTAAACGTTTGCATAATATGCTTGAAAATATTTTATAGTCAGCAGCATTTAACAAGCTTATTGGCCTCCAATTATTCAATTTGCACCTTTTCTCCTTTTTTAATACAAAAAATAACTATTGCTTTTGCAAAGCCAGTGTAATCTTGTTCCCCAGAAAACATTTCATTAAATATTTCCATTAAATGAGGACCTAGCTGCTCTGAAAAAGTTTTGAAAAACGTGTGCATTAAACCGTTATGGTCTGGTGAGACCCCTGGTTTGAGCTTATCCAGTACTGTAGATATCTCCTCTATCATGATAAGGCCTGCTAACATTTGTTTACCACCTTTGTCTAGCTCTGGTATCGGGAACCTAATTAAAGTCTTAATAGAATGGTTTGAGGTAAATTATTTGCTAAATGTTTTACTTAACTTTTCCTGTGCCAAATCTAATATTTCTGCATCAGTTTTTTTAACTGCCCATCTGCTGCAAATAACCCTTCTATAAATGTTGTATCTAATCGCTGTTTACATGCTTGGTAGGGATCAGAATAGGGGGTATTTCCTAAACCAAAGCTCATTTCTGCTTCTAGGGTAACAGCCCTATCATACTGAAACTATGGCATTTTTTTAAGTGAATCAATCTGTTTTTTATAGGTTATCCTGTCTTCTGACTTTAATGACATAAATTTATATAGTTGATGTCTATAGTCCAAGTACTGTAAATGATCTTTATTTGCTTCTGTTTTCCTGTAATTAGAAAAAAAAAATCCTTAATTAAAATGGTGTGTCCTTCCACCATGACCATTTATCCTCATACATGCAGATTACTGTTTCCCTATCATGTAACAACTGCATGATATTTAACCTGATTTCCTCTTTTTTGAGTAGGGAAGAATTCAGTTTCCATCTTCTTTGCATACCTGGAAACCTTGGGGACTATTTTCTGGACTATATTTACATGACAAGACCTGGTAATCTGAGAATTTGCATGGAAAAGTCCTTGCCTCTCTGGGGACCAAATAGATCTAAAAATGAAGTCTATTCTAGTGGAATATGTATGCCTATGGTATGTGTGGCTTGAATTTTTATGTAGGCTCCTAGAACTATCATGTAAGCTAGCAGTAGTTAGGATGTTCTTAAAGGCTTGTGAATTGCAATATGTTTTTCTCTGTATGTTGTCTTTAATTTTGATGTCTAAACTGCAGTTAAAACCTCCACCCCAGATTATATGCTTAGGCATGAATAAATAAGGCTTAATGCTCTCAAACAAATCTACCCTTGTTTTTTTGTTTGGTGTGCATAAGTGTTAGTTATTCTTAAAGAAAACCCCTGATAAATGCAGTCTAATAACAGAGCCCTCCCTGGCATTTTGTTAATAAGTCTATGTACTGTAAGCTCTGAACCTTTAAATAAGATACCGAGGCCATCAGCCACATCCTGGCCAAAGAACCAGAAAGAGGGTCCATCTACCTAATGTTTTTTTGCTTGGTTACTATCCCAAAGGGAATTAAACCTAGTTTTTTGCAACAGTATGATCTGAAAAGGAGACTGTTTAAAGTGTGACATAACAGAAACCCTCTTCCTATAGGATTTCATGCTGCAAATATTTGCAGTGGCTACATGTATTGTGGCCATGATGTTTGATGTGAATCAAAGCAAACATAATTATGTCTTTCCTTTTTTTCCCTTTTTTCTTCACCTCTGAAGAAACAGGGAGTTCAAGCTCTTCCTCTGCCTCTAGTTCTGTGGCAATTCCTGACCTATAGGAAACTTCAGATTCTGTTTCAGAGATACCTTCATCTTTGATGTCCTGTAAAATCAGAAAATAATTTTGTGCTGTAACAACCTGATGGGTTGCCTTTGCAGAGGCCCTTGTGACTGGAGTTTGGAAATCTATTGGTGGTGCCATCAGGCCTGAGAGGTCATTCTGTTCTACTAAATCCTTTCTATATTCTGTGGTGTAGTGGTCTCACTACAGTTCTGAGCCTCAGAGTGGGGTATGGGAGTGTGTTCTTGTATCAGGATTGGGTTTCCTGGGATATTATTTCTTTGTTCTCCAGCTGCATCTGTTTTAGGTTGTCCCTTTCCTGCTTCCTTTTCTGTAGTTTCATGGGTGTGCCCTTTAGTTTGTTCCTGTGCTTGAGTGGCTATATCTTCCTGATTTACATTTGTAACCTTGTTCTGACAAGCCCAGGTGCACTGATGATAGGTATGCCCAGTTGTGTCACATAAATAACATTTGTGTATGTATGGCAGGCCATGCTAACATGATCAAATTCTCCACAAAGTGCGCATCTCATTTGATTGCATGCACTGCTCAAGTGGGTCCTGTTCCCACACTTGTAGCATGTACAAGGTTGACCTGGGTAGAAACATACCCCTCTATCCCTTCCTAGAAATATATTGTTAGGTATATGCAGCACTTTGTTGTCTCTCTGCAGCAATTTCACCTTAAACCTCCACACCCCATCCAAATACTCTCTGAATCAATTATGGCCACAGGAGGGCCCAACACATTACACTTTTTCTCCAACCAGAACTGTATGTCATGTACATTTACTCCCTCATTCCTAAACATAATTGAACAGATTTAAAAAGGGGTTTAGTATGTGGGATAGCCATGAAGGGTATCCAGAGGGGTGATGACCTAAAACCTCATATTTTTGCTAAAATCTCTCCAAGAGAGAGAAAGTTTTAAAGCTAATGTCAAAAATATATTCTCCAGACACATGTATTAATTCATAGACTTCAGCTGCCTGAAAGTTCATAGAGTTTTTTAGTAGTGTTCTTGGGCATGCATACTCTGTCTGGGTGCTTGACTAGGCCCCCCCCCCCCCATATTGAAGCTGCACTGTATTTTTTCTGGGTGCCTGCTGTAGTTTGTTCCTGAACAGTTCTGAAAAGGTTGGCCTTGAACTGGGTCTCTGCTGCCTTTGATTATTTGTCCTGAAAGAGATTTATGGTCAAACTGTGTGTCAGTGTTTAAATTATTTTGTTCCCTGCATTGTCCCAATGCTTTTGGCTCCCAGTTCTGTAGAGACATTAGAAAAATCATTCTGTCTATTGGGAGTTTTGGAGATTGCCCCTGCTCTCTTACTTATAGTAGGTAGCTCATTTCTTTGATTTTTGGGGGCCCCTTAGTGATTACTGTTCTGTTTGGACTTTGTACAGCTGTATTAGAATTTTGAGAAAAGACTTCCTAAGTTGGGTCAGGGACCCATTTACCTTCTTCAATTTGCATCCAGCCTGCATTCATTAGCGAACTGTCTGCCAACCATTCTTGTTCTTCCCTTTCTGCCTCAGTAGTGGAGATCCCAAACACCATACTTATTGCTCCTCAGACAGCCTGTGTGGCTGTTTGAACTTGTGGCATATTTTTTCTTGCTTCTGCATATCTCTCCCATCCCTAATTTTTCAGTGTGCCCTGGAAGAATTTCATTTGGATCCACCCTCTCCTGTGCATCTAAGGGTGGTTCCGAAGGCTGTGTCTCATATTGGTTTGGCACCTCCTTTCATGTTCCCTTCATTCTGCTGACCCGCACTCTCTGCTGCACGCTCAGCAATGGTTTTCTCTCTAGGTATGTCTTGCTCCATATTTGCAGTAGTATTATTACTTGGCTTGCTCACCAATGGCTCCGGAGCATCTGTCTCCATCTGAACAGTAACATCAGTGGCTGCAGAGATTTGCACACTGTAGTCCAGTTTTTCGTCCTCTATGATATTCAGGCCAGGGGTTGGGGACTGATTCCCCACCTGGATCAGCACATCCTCCTCATCCGACTCCATTGCAGGTACTTGCATTCTGCAGAATGGACCGCAGTGCCCCCTACATATGAGTAGGGGAATTTTTTTATTTTAACAACTAAAAAAAACATAACACCAGAATTAAGCCATACAAAAATAATTTCTCCTTCAAAAACATAAAAGAAAGTACAGTAAGCATTTTGGCTACCCCCCCGACAGTGAAATTTCACCAGCTAGGTCCCCCACAGTGATTACAGTGCCTAGCCATTGATGGGAGACACTGGAACCAGTGTCTGTCTGGGGGTCCTGCACCCCAATCAGCTCTTGACTGAAGTTGAAAATCCTATGGGGGAGGTTTGGGGCCGCAGCCCTCCATGTGGGGGTTAGGGGGAAAAGCCCCCCAAAGAAAACAAGTGAACAAAGTGCGAACCAGCAGCTGACTGCAGAATGCAGCCGACCTGCCGGTGTCACTGATGGGGCATTCGACAACATTTTCGTCAGACTCCCATCATGGATCATAAGTATTCTAAGCATACTTTCCAAAATTCCCCACTTACACAAAGGACACTCACCCCAACCTAACCCCATGCGTGAAAAACAATGTCATAAAACAAACCTCAGTACTTTATACATATAATTCCTTTGTAATTGTCATTCTTATGATTATAATATAACCTGTCTTAATACAGTAACACACTCCTTTAATTCTATTCCATGTATACATCCCCCCAGAAGAAAAATCCTAATTCCCTTACTTTTGACATCCCATAAATTCATACACATGGTTAATAAGCAACATAGGTACCATCATACCCAGAGATATTCCAGAATAAAAAACACATGAATATTTTCTTATCAATACAGAAAATCTTTGTTTAAATCCATCACATGAAGCCTTCTTATCTTAATTCCATTTCTCTCTACAACTTATAGTATCTAGCAAATTATACATGTATACAAAAGTATCATAAGGTAAAGAAAGGGCTATATTCCTTATTGCAAGACACTTCAAGAGCATGATCTTTTATGCCTTCTAAAAGCCTAGGCAGACATATTTAAAATCCTCATGTTAGCAAACATTCTCCCAAACCCTACCTGATTTCCAAATAGATGTTCTATGCTCAATATTCACCAATAAACACCCTCACCCTTGTCATGTCATTATCCTGTACTTAAGAGCTAAAGTAATGAGGTAAAGAAGAGAAAAAAGGAAAAAAGAAAAACTGAAACTGTGTCAATTAGCTTACGAACATTCGAAGTTACCTTGCTAGACATACAAGTGTAACCTGTGTTCCTTTATCCCCCCTATTCTTGCACCATTCTGTTATAATTTCAGACCTATACAGAAGTAACTGAAACCTCTATAACTCCATGCCTTTTATTTTTTCTCAAAGCCCTTCTCCATTACAGTTCCTTATTCCTAAGGAGGTCTAAGGGATCTATTTTAACTGCTAATCAAAAGATTAAAATATGGACAGGTGCCTCCACCAGCAATCAAATATTGGCCATGGAAGGGAAGATTTTTCCTTCACATAAATATTATAAATTTCTTTAGAAATGTTACCTATAATTCCAAAATGTGTGATCGTTTTCTGCTGCAACACAAACTGGTATCTTGTCTGCCAAATAACCCACTTAATCATGGACATAATCACCCTAAGTGTACCTTTATGAAAACTAACCCATTCCCTACGATACTGACCATGTATTAAAGTATCATAAGAAATACCTTGGAAATGGGAAATGTCCCATTGTTTTGCTCAAAGTACCCAAAATTGATTCATAAAAGAACATTCAAAATAGAGATGGGTCATTGTTTCCACAATGCCTAAACATCCCTCTCTGAGACATGTTCATTCTATCATACCTTTGTGATGGTGATTCCTCCTGACATTTAATCTATTGTGACAACAAAGCCATAAGGTATCCCAAATTTTTGGTGGTACCCTGCCTCCTGTCAAATGAGCCATAACTTCCTCTATATTAATGTTATTTGGTAATGAGAAACAAGGTGAAGTTAGGAAGTTTAGCCAAAGTATCTTTATATGTCTCCTTTCTATTTCTGAATTGTAGTTCTTGTTCTGTTATTTTCCATAATTTTAGTTTTTTAATCAGATCTAGGATATCCCCTGGGGTACCTGTTGGTATACAGTATCTTTAAATGATCCCCATTTGTTTTTTCCCATTTTATGAAAAAATAAGAACACCTCACTCTTAAAGAGTTTACCCATACAGGTGAGTTTGCTTGTCCTATAGAAATCAGGTGTGAAAAAATGAAGTTGGTAAAGAAAAAAAATCACTGGGTTCAAGATATCTAAACCCACTTTCTTAATTGGCCAATAAGTCACATTTCATTTTACAAGGTTTAATCTACGGCCCCAAAGTAATCAGAAGACAATATTGTACATTTTTGCTTCTAACTTTGTTGGTAATGGGAAGATATTACTAATTAATAGGAATAAGAGAATAATAAAGGTTTTTAAACATGTAGACCCTTTTTTTGTCATAGGAATTTTTTTCCATCGCTCAATTTTATCTTCTGCCTTGTCTATTGCCAGCTCCCAATTTAAAGTTGTGGAATCTGAATGCCCAAATGGAACTCCTAGAATTCAAAGTGGAGTTAGAGATATATGAATATCTGTGATTTTTAACTCCAACTGTATGTTTGGTCTGTGTATGGCTATCCCTCCACATTTTTGTTTGTTTATTTGTGAACCAGAGAGTTCTGAAAACTCAGTTACTATTTCCATTGCTCTTTCTTCTAATGCTTTGTCTGCTATAATGATAGTAATATCATCTGTGTAACAAAGGGCCACAGGAAATTCAAATGAATTTGGGCCTAATATATGCTTTAAGTATCTTGCTGAGTTTAACTTTCTAAATAGGGGGTGATTTGAGAAGACTTAGAGCAGGAGGCTCAGTGGGCACCCTTGCCTTACTCTCCTCAATATACAAATATGTTTCCCTAACTTCCCATTTACTACAGGACAGGTAGAGGTATTTCTGTAAAAATTTGGATCCAGAACATGAAAATGTCTGGAAGTCCGTATTGTTGCAGTACCTGGAGCAAATATCCATGTGAAACTGCATCAAATGCCTTTGATTGATCCAGTGTCATGATGAACCCAGAGGACTCTGTACAATCAAACACTTCTCTTGTTATTTTCAAATTGTCCATCATGGACCATTGTGGAATTGCGCATACTTGGGCTGGAGAAATGACATACTTGCTATATTTGTTACTGTAGTACATATAATTTTGCACAAGAGTTTCCAATCCGTGTTTATTAAGCTTATGGGCCTCCAGTTTTGGAGACTTGTTCTGTCTCCCTTTTTATACAGGTATATTAAAAAAACTATCTGCAAATGCAGCTGGAAATGGGGCCTCTCTGGTGAGAATCTCATTATAGACCACCAATAGCTGATCAGCTAAGATGTCTTTTATCTTTTTATAAAACTCCCCAGGTAACCCATGTGGGCCCGGGGCTACTTCATTTTTTGAATTAGAAATTGCAGTTAACAATTCATTTTTTGTTAATGGTGTGACCAATTGTTTAATTTCTCCTTCTGGTATATCAGGGATATCTAAACCTTTTGAAAATTCTTGTAGAGAACCATGGATAGGGGTGGTGCTGGTGCCAAAAGAGGTCTTGGCATACTGATCCATCAGTGTTATCTCCTCCTGTAAACTTTTCATTGTGTCCCCTGTATCTGATCTAAGCTCAGTCATATATTTTGCTTCTATCCTTTGGTGACAGCTGCCATATGGATTAATTTGCTGTGCCTTTCCTTGAGTCCCAAATTTTTGTTCGAGAAACAAGGTTTGCACTCGGTTATATTGAAATTCAGACATTTCCTTTTTGACTTCCTGTATTTGAGATTCTAAGTTTAACCCAGATTCTGTCACCTGGGACATCAGTACCTGCAACTGATGCAGTAGTTTAACATAGTTCATATATTTTCCCTAGCTGCTTGTTTTGTTAATGTGCTACAGCATATTTTTACATCTTTTTTTGTTTCCTACCACCAGAAAAGGAGGTTATCATAAAGTTCAAAGACTGATGTTCTAGCCTCAAGTTTGATTTGCAATACCTCCCAGTTGCCCTGGTCCTCCAATATCGAGACATTCAGCCTCCATATTGTGTATGAATGTGGATTATTTTCCAGTACTCCAAAAATAAACCTGGATTAGTCTGTGATCAGTCATTTCCATGGGAACCACTTTAAACTGGCTAACTGGCATCCATTGTGAAACAAAAAAGAATTTGATGCAGGTAGACAGCTTACCCTTAAAACAAGTATGTTTTAGAACAAGACCCATTTCTGCTGCACAGTCTTTTAACTTTGCGGTAGAGATCATTATGTTCAGGAAATTTGTATCATTATATAATTTTTGTATGAAACCTATTTTATCACCTAAGGCCAAAATACAATTAAATTCCCCCTCCCCAAATATTACAGACTTCGATGTATAAAGATTTGGTTGGATTTTTTTAAAACATTTCAGTCCAGTGGAACTTTGTTTGGGGACTATAAATATTAATTAATCTAAGGTCTTGATTTTGCAAAATGATATCTAGGATCAGAATTTTGCCTGGTATCTGATCAATTAATCTCAACACTTTAAGCCCTGTTACAGTAAAAAGAATGCCAAATCCAGAACATATATCTTCACCCAGGGACCAAAACGACTGGCCACTGAACCATTCCCTAGAGGCATGCTTTTGTTCCCTAATAGTGTACAATCTCATATCTTTTAGAAAATATATTTGGGATTTTGAGGTCCTGAAGTACAGAGAAAGTAGCATGCCTCCTGTTATTATTTTTTATGCTATTAACATTTAATGACCCAATCAACAGTCCAGGATTCATATTTTAAGTAGCGGGTGAGGTAGAGGCCTTTGAAGTGGTTTCTTCAGGTGTTTTCTCCCTGGATTTTTTCATTTTCTTCTTTTTTTTTTTTGATGTTAGAGAATCTGCTGAGGTCAACTCATTTTCTGACTACCATCCTGTTGCAAAGAGGCTACAGCTGACACAACAGAATCCTCTTCTCCTTCTTCCCACTGTTTTCATTTAGCCAATAAAGAGAAACAATTTCTAGATCAAAAGTCAAATTCCCTGTGGGGTTTAATTATAGTAGCTTCTTTTGAGGTGCAACTTCTTGTTATTCTTCTTTGTTTTTGGTGCTCCCATTGCTCTATGAGAGGTGGAGGCATAGAAGTAGTAGCTGTTTGAGTGATTACTGTTTTATCCAAGATAGTGGTATCTTTACTGACACTATTACTCCCTGCTGATGTTGGTCCCAATATTACAATATCTTCTGTTTCTACCAATGTATCTCCCTCTGATGTGATCATAGGCTCTGATGGTGATGCTAAAGGTTGGGCAAGTTCATTTTGCTGTTGCACATTTTGACCACCCTCTGTTTCTAGGAATTCTTGGAAGCTGAGTTGTCCTTGTTGTCTGTTCTGCTGATACACAGGTGTATAAGTTGCTGTTTGTCTTGCTCTATCAAACGTTGCCTCCTGTTCTTCTTCTGTAACTGCCTCATTTCCTGGGTTATTGTGTGAGGCCCAGGGACAGATTTTGAATGTATGAGTAGTGTCTTCACATAGGTTACAAACTACTAAATTTGGGGCAATTTATAGAGCAGTGCCCAATCCCTCCACAAAGGGAACATTTTAACTGGTCACAAGCATTGCTTAGGTGTGAATATGCTCCACAACAAAAACATGATTTATGATATCCAGGGTAAAAATAAAACCTCTGTCTCTCCTGAGAAAAAAACAGCTGGGTAAGTGTTGCATGGAACCATTCAATTGTGGTAAGCAAACTCTTATGTGCCATCCCCAGTTCAAATTTCTTTGGAATCTATTATATGGTCTGGTAAACCTAGAACAGTACACTTTGTCTGTAATCAGTAGAGGATATCTGTAACAACAACTCTTTCATTTTTGAACAAAACCATGATTGTTCAGAAAGAGGGTTTCAACAGTGGGATTGTGAAGTGTGACCACTCAGGGGTGTGTCTCACACCTTGATGTCTTTGCCAGAATAATTCCAGGCCTGCTGCTGTTTTAAAACTTGCATCAAAATTGGGGTCACCAGATGTATGAATTAGTTCATACATTTCCTGGGCTGAAAAGCCCATACTTTTCTTCATTAGTGTCCTGCCCACATGTATACGGTCTGGATAATTATCTAGACCACCCCTGTATTTTATTCTCACCACATTCCTTCTTTTAGCTGGTTCTAGTGGAGAATGAAATAAACCTGCAAAGGTTCTTCTGGGTTGTGATTCTGCCCTTCTAGAGTTGTTAATTTCATCTCTAGGACATTGTGCATTATTATTATTATTATGGGAATTAGGAGCCTGGTGTGGTGGTGGTGGTGTTGGGGGGGGGGGTGTTCCCCTGTTTTTTCATTCCTAGAAGTTGGCTGGTTGCCTTTCTTCTGCTGTGGAAAATTTGTTTTCTCTTGATGGAGATTTATCCCCTGTAAAGGAATATGTTCTGGTGATACAGAAAATTCTAACGAGGAGGGAAGTTCTAAGAGGTCCCCAATGTCTAGTCCCAAATTTCTTCTATCTGGCGATGCTCATGGTTGTGATTTTGACTGCCTAACTCAGCCAGTTTGTCACAGTGCTTTACTTATCATTACTCCTGAAGCAGACATATTGTCATCATAGTCTGGCATGTTTTGAAAAAGTACTTGCTCATTTGCCCCCTTCCTCTCCCTCACAAGTCTCCATGTCAGTTTGAACTGTGTCTATTAGGCAAACATTCTTTTGTGTGTCCCAATCCACTGTTAATCTTTTCTCTTGTTTGCTAATACTGTTTACCTCATCTTCTGGCATCGCCCCCCCCCCCAATGCACTAGGTTCTACCTTAATTGCTGAGCTCTCTTTAATAGTCTGCTTTCCTGTTGTAAACTCTGCCGTCTCCATTACAGTCATGCTACCATCCAAACTCGTTCTGGATTTTGGTGCAGTATCCTCAGTGGAACATTCTCCATATTCAGCTCTTGCTGCTGGGCCTGCTTCATCCTCCCAGCATCAGCATTCTTTTGCCTTGAGGAGGGCTAGCAGATAAGCCCTATGGTCCTTTCTTGGCAATGTTGTATCTAAAGCCAAAAGCTCCGACAATGCCCACAACTCCCCGGACCGGCTCCTTTACCATAACCTCGCTCATTTCCATATTTTCGGTTGATACTTCACAAATGGCTGCTTCCTTGACCAACCAGGTGTGGAGGAAAGCAATCTCCTCTACCCAGGATGCCATCCTCATGTGAACTGGACAACCGGAAGACCTCAGCACCCCCTACCGCAACAGATGGGGAATTTTTTTATTCAAACTGAAACAATTATTCATGCAATACTTAATATAAATGGTATAAAGAAAAACTGAAGAACATTAAAGTAAATAGTTATTAAGGCATACACTCCCCTTTTTGAAAAAAGGAATAATACAAAACTATAATAAATTCTGAAAACAAAACAAAAGCTCACAATGCAAATAAGTATTACTGCATACCACCAATAAAAAGAGTAGAGGAATATTTTTTCAAACTGAAAAATTATTCATACATATACTTAATACCAACAGTATAAAGAAGAATTATGAAACAATAAAGAAGATAAGTATTAAAGCATACATTCACCCTTTTTGAATAATAATGCAAAAATTATAGTGAATTCTTAAATCAGACAAACAATCCGAAAGCAAATAGGTGTCCAGAAATTAATACAAGTGGTTATAAAGGAAAGTTGAAGACTCATTAAAGTAAATAAGTATTAAGACATACATTTCTTTTTTTTCAAAATAATACTGCAAACTATAATCCAGTCTTAAGAAGAACCATAAAATTTTGTGATGCATAAATGGACATTTACTGCATATCCTCTCCCCTCCAATAGAAATCATGGGAGAAAAACATTAAATAAATTAGTGTTACTGCATACCTTCTTCAATAAAACAATGATGTAAAACTATAATAAAGTCTGTAGACCACACAGAAAATACCCAAAGTGAATGGGAAGTACTGCCTGTCTTCCCTCTCCCCCTCCCTCAAATGAAAATAAAACTCCCCCTCCCTCCCTTCGAGTACCAAGAATCTTACTAAAATGCTATGATGGTAACAAACTCCCTAGATGCACTAGAAGACTAAGGCTCAAATCCAACACCTTACATCCTGTGTAAACCCTCCCTTCCCCCCATTATTTTGCAATACAAGTAATAAAAACCCTGTACTTTTATTATACAACAAGTTTAAAATACTAAAAATACAATGACTCAAAGTTTTTAAACATATAGCAAAAAGCCAAAACCAAACTCCCTCTATTCTAATACACCTTTAGGGCCATTAATGATTAGTGCCAGTATAGGATTAAGGTCCCCCACTACCCTATCCAGTATCTAACCAGTTCATAGGTTTCCAATATTTTATAAATACTTCATGAGGTAATGTAACCTTATCTTGTTGTTTTATTTTCTTAACAGCAGTTTGTAGATTCCAAAATAGTTACTCTGGACTAATGAACTGTTGCTAGGGAGGTGGATCAGTGGAGGGCGGTGGCCGTGGCCTATCTGGACTTCAGCAAGGCCTTTGACACTGTGCCACATAGAAAACTATTACACAAACTGGGGAATATGGGTGTGGGCAGGACAGTAGTGTGGTGGCTAGGTAACTGGCTGGGTGGCAGGACATAGAGGGTGGTGGTAAATGGCTGTCACACCAAAGAGGGAAGAGTGACCAGTGGGGTACCACAGGGATCAGTGCTGGGACCGGTCCTATTCAACATCTTCATCAGTGGCATTGCGCAGGACCTAGAAGGCAGAATTTCACTGTTCGCTGATGACACAAAGCTCTGTAACAGAGTAGACACACCAGAGGGTGTAGACAGAATGAGAAGCGACCTGCAGAAACTTGAAGAATGGTCAGGGGTTTGGCAGTTGAAATTCAATGCAAAGAAGTGCAAGATAATGCATATGGGGCACAAAAACCCTGGCACAATATATCAGTTGGGGGGTGAGGATATAGCATGACCAAGCAGGAAAGGGATCTTGGGTTATCATCTCTGATGACCTCAAGGTAGGAAACAGTGTGACAAGGCAGCAGGTAAAGCAAATAGGATGCTGGGATGTATAGGCAGGGGCACTCACCAGCAGGAAAAGGGAGGTCATAATTCCGCCTATACAAGACACTAGTGAGGCCCCACCTGGAGTACAGTGTACAGTTCTGGAGACCATACCTACGTAAGGACATAGACAGGGTAGAGAAGGTTCAGAGGAGGGCAACAAAGATGGTGCATGGATTGCATCACAAGTCCTATGAAGACAGGTTGAAGGAACTGAACATGTACTCCCTGGAGGAGAGGAGGGAGAGGGGATATGATAGAGACATACAAGTATCTTACAGGGAGGAACAGGGTGCAGGAAAACACTATTTTTAAGTGAAAAAGATGTTCCAGGACTAGAGGGCATGGGATAAAGTTGGAGGGAGGACGATTCAGAGGAAACATGAGAAAGAATTTCTTCACAGAACAAGTGATGGACAAGTGGAACACCCTGCCAGAGGAAGTGGTGGGGGCTGAAACAATCACGGGATTTAAGAATGCATGGGATATACATAAAGGAATTCTGGAGGTCAGGGGTAAGGGGCAACAGACTTCTAGGAAAACAAACTGAATTTACAAGCTCAAATGGGCAGACTGGGTGGGCCATAGGCCCTTATCTGCCGACACTGTCTATGTATCTATGTATCTATGCTGTAATGACTATCTGCAGTGAACTTGTCCTATATAATATTTAATGTACCTCAGGATCACATGCATGGACCCCATATCATATTTTGCCCACACCCTCAGGCATAATCCCCCAAAATAAAGTATCTGCAGAAAGAAACTTCAAAGGGAAGTTCTTCCATTGAGAGAACACAAATACCCAGATCTGAACTATGTATGGGCATTCAAAAAACAAACAAACCACAGATTCCAAGGTATCAGAACAAATATTATTCCTTGGACAAATTCTCCTCACTTAACTCTTTATGTCTCAGGCTGCCGTTAACGCTCAGTTTTTTTATGCACACAGAACCATAAAGAGTCCCACATATAAGGTGGGATCCTTGGGGTTGTGAGCATAGCTTTGATTTGTGTCAGCTGGCTGTTCTGGCAAGAGCCAAACTTGGGGATTTCATAATAATATCTGGACATAATGGTGTCATAAAGTTCCTTTCTGGAGAAGGAACCTAACCAATGTTTCTGTATATCCTGTCCAAACCATGACAACAAATAGCTGGGCAGCCCTTGTAGTGATTTCTGCTAAGGAATAGCAGCACTATGAGCCCAATTTTGGGTCCTGGACAAAATAGTATCATGCACCCATAAGCTCCAAATCTTACCATTATCTATTACTAAGGGCCTAATATTTTTATTTGCAAATAAACAAAAGAAAAATACAACTGGATTCACCATCTGCAGACCTCCGTGGCAAATATCTAAATATAAAACTCCTCTCTTTACAGGGTTGAGCCTGCTGCCCCATATAGCCTGGAAAAACACACTATATATGGCAGTATCCAGTTGCTTCAGTGGGGGAAATACAGTACCCAAATGTAAAAACATGCTAAGTAGAAACCTTTTCAGCATATATACTCTTTTTTTCTTAGACATCCTCCATTTATTCCACCTGTGAACATTCTGTAGCGCTTCCTTCAGAAGAAGATCCCAATTATAAAAGTCCATATTGTTTGCACCAAAATAGATGTTTAGCAGTTTACATACCTCAGTAGTGATAGGGATGCCCATGACCTGGGTGTGCTCTGTTTCCATTGCACCAAAGAGCATACATTTACTTTTATGGAGATTAAAAGATGAGCTAAATCCCTGTGTGAAGTTTGTTAACATGGCTTCAGCAGCATAGCACGAGGGGAGATCTGCTAGAAAAAGACACACATCATCAGCATATGTAAATGACTTAATTTCTTGGGTGTCACTGTTTAAAGAAATACCTCTAATGGAGTCTGTGGTATTAATTAAAGACAGAAAAGGTTCCAAGGTCATAATATACAGGAGGGGGCTGAGAGGGCATCCTTGCCTAACCCCCTAGCCATGTTCACTGTTCTTCCCACCCACCCATTCACATATGGCGCTGCTACTGTCAATTTATAGCAAGTCTGGTTCCATTCAATGAATGGAGAAAAACCCGTATGTGATAAACAGGCCCACCTATACTTATGGGTAACATGATCAAATGCCTTATGCTGATCAAGGCTGATTAGAACGCCAGCAATCTCTTCAGTATGTCCTTTTTCCAAGATTTCCCTTATAAGGATAAGACCATTAGTTATTGTCCTGCCTGGTACTGAGCAAAACTGGGTAGGGTGTATTATATCTTCTAAAATAGGAGAAATTCAAAGACTTAACATTTTTTAAGTAGTTTATAGTCACTATTAAGAAGTGTGATTGGTCTTCAGTTTTGTAACTCCTCTTTCACACCTTTTTTGTGTAATAGAATTACTAGGCCTGTAGACATGCTAGGTGGGAGTTTTTGTTGCTGGAGACTTTGAGTAACTAGATCCGCAAGGTCTATAGCCAGTATCGGGTTTACAATCCTATAAAGTTTGCTAGGAAGGCCATCCTTACCAGGAGCCTTCCCTGTGGGAGAATGTGCAATTACCTGTTGGACTTCTTGCTTTGTGATAGGTGTTAATAAAGAGGGAAAAAAAATAATCTGTCACTCTTTTAAGGGGACATCATGTAAGCCAGTTGTTGATGAGTATTTCTGTTATCTCAGGGTTTATTGAAAAAAGATTATGTAAATGTTTTTTGATTTCAGTCAACATATCCCTATTGCTAGTAAGAATTTCCCCTTCTGCTGTTTTGATCCTATTTATTTCCTTTCTTTTCCTTTGAGCCATACAACTTTCAGTGGGTTAGTGTGGGATTGTTTGCCTGTGTACCAAATTTCTGTTCCTGCATAAGGGAAGACATTCTGTCATATTGTGATTTTACCAATTCCATCTTTGTTTCTTGGAAAGCTGTGTAATCTACTGACACACCTTGGAAAATCCTATCCTGAAATTTTAATAGTTGTTTTTTGTGCTCCTGATACTTCTGATTTTTATAATGTCCTAAAAGCTGGCCAACTAATTGGAAATAGGTTTTAAATTGTTTTTTATGTCTTCCACCCAATTTTGTGTGGACTCATATAAGCAATGGACTGATTTCCTAGCTTCTACTGTATGAAGAAAACCTTCTCTGATTTACAATATCTCTAAAAGGGAAAGGTTCAATTTCTAGTAGCCAGGTCCTTTTGAGGTCTGTTGGTAATTTGAGAGAACTAAGCTTAATAGGACATGGTCAGATGTGGCCACTATTTGTGTTCTTAAATTTCTATAATGTAACTGTGGGGAAAGAAACCAATAATATATTAACAGGTTTAAAACAGAGTAACCACACTAGGCTGGGGTGCTTTGGATAAAAAAATATATAACAATTGTAAAATAATCCAGTGATCACCACCACATTAAATAATGGATGCTGCTCTCTGGTAATGTGAAAAAATGCCCACATTTATTAAAGTACCACAGTGCCTTGCTGCTTTTCAGATACAATAAATCCTTTATCAAATTCAAAGGATCTATTGTATCCCAAATGAGTCAAGGCACTGTGGCACTTTAATAAATTTGGGCATTTTTTCATATTACCAGAGAGCAGCATCCATTATTTAATGTGGTAGTGAGTGCTGGATTACTTAGCAATTGTTCCAATAATATATTATTGAAGATCTTTTCTCTTGAAAAAAGTTGTGTGGTGAAACATAGAAACATAGAATTTGATGGCAGATAAGGACCTCTTGGCCTACCTAGTCTGCCCATTTTCCTACCTAACAGATAAGCTGCAGATCCTAGTTAACCAACAGCTTACTTCCTCCAACCCCCCCCCACTAGGACTGCCTTATGTCTGTCCCATGCATTCTTGAATTCCCCCACTGTACTTGACTCCACAACCTCCTCAGGGAGGCTGTTCCATGCATCCACAACCTTCTCCATGAAACATACTTCCTCACATTACCTCTGAGTCATCCCCCCTCTATCTTTGAATTGCACCCCCTTGGTGCTAGTGAGGACTGGACTATGAAGGGGTCACAAAGACCCATTTGTTGTAATAGAGAGTTTAAAAACTTTGTGTCACAGTATAGTTTGTTTGTCTTACTACCTCTATCTTTTTGGGTTCTATTTATGTTAAAATCACTGCCAAAAAGTACATGTCTACTGGTGAATAAGTATGGCTGAATAGATTTTAGTAAGGTTATTTTTTCCACTTTACTTTGTGGGACATATATGTTCACTAGCTTGAAGTCTATACCCTGTAGTTGGACATCTAGAAGTAATGCCCTCCCTGGTGATATTTTTTATTTTTTTATTTATTAAACTCTAGGATTACAAGTACCTTTGAGCAGGGACTGCTCATTTACAAAAGTTCCACATCAAAGGATGTAGGGTAACATACATACAAAGGGAAACGATAGATACATTCTTTAAACTCAGAGTTGATTAAAACAAGTCAGATTTAAAGGTGGACTGAATATGGAGGGAAGGGAATCATAGCTTGGCAGAAGACATCAGGAGAAAGGACTGCCGTATGACTGAACCTCTCTACTGGGACTATATTGCCCTCCTTCCCTCCCCCACCCAAAGCTAGTTCTATTTTTATAGGCACAGGATCTCACTGATAACAGGAACTTCCTGTTTGGGAGCAGGAAGTGAGTGATCACAGAACCACCAAAGACCCACCATCCTAGAAGGGCAAGAGTAGCTCTCCAGCCCACTCTAGCTGCTGGAGGTCTGCCTCTGAGCAAGTAAGTGGTCTACTGAGAAATATAGGATATTCTTGTCTCAGAACAGGACAATCAGGAGCTTAAAGGGAACACAGGCAGAAAGTACGGAGAGAGAGAGAAAAAAAAAACAGAGGAAAGAGTAAGGATTGCAAACAGTTAAAGGGCCAGAAATAAGACATGATTGGAGTGGTGTAGTGCAGTGGCTGTGGAGCAGCAGTCTTCTGGGAGACGTTCTGGAGGATGCAGTGTTGTCCCATCTGCAGACACCTCTCTGGGCTGAGAGAGGAGGTTGCTCATCTCCAGGCTGAGTTGGCCAGGATTTGTGGGACCTCCTCTTCCATCCAGGGACACCAGTGCCACTGCTGTTGCTTCAGAGGTTGCCAAGAAAGAGGAGCAGTTGGACCACAGTGGGCTCAGCAAGGGTGAGGGTGGTGGAACAGAGGTGCATCCCTCCAGTTGTACCTCTCCACAATTCCTATGCCATTCTGGCAAAGTGTGGTTCCTCTATGGAGGCACCCGCAGTGGAGACCAAGGAGGATGCTGGGAACCTCCACAATGAAGACCCACAGGAGGGTGGCAGGGGACCCTGCAGAGGAAGGAAACAACTCCTGGTGGGGGACTCTATTGTTAGGAAGGTAGAACTGGGGAGGAAGGGAAGAGGGAGGTAAGGTGCCTGCCTGGCGCTATGGCTTGGAGGGACAGGGAGCGAATCCTCAGCATTGCCGGAGCAGCTGCACAGGGGAGGGAGCTGGATGTCATTGTCCACCTAGGGACAAATGACCTGGCTAAGAAAGGCATTAGAGAAGAGCAGGAAGAGTTTGTGGAACTGGGGAGGGGCCTTAGTCAATTAGCACTCACGGACACCTTCTCGGAGGTGCTGCCCATCTATGGCATAGGAGAGGCTAGGGTGTTCTGCACCATGGGATTCAATCAGTGGTTGAAAAACTGGTGTGGAGCTCAGGGATTTGGCTTCATTGGGGGACTGGGGGTCCACCTGGAGTGATGCAAGCCTATACTGGCATGATGGGCTGCATCTGTCTGGGAGGGGAACCAGGATCCTAGGTGATAGGTTTAAATGCTTCATTGGCAAGCTTTTAAACTAGCCAAGGGGGGAGGCACCGGAAAGGAGCAGGAAATCCTAGCCCCCCCAAATAATCATGGTAGTAAGTGCAGCAAACACCAACATAGAGGTGTCGATAGGGAGAAGGGCAGGGGTAAATGGAGAAAGTGACAAAGGCAAGAAGGACAGGGATGGGGCAAAAGGGAGTAAGGCCATCAGGAAATGGAGGGTAATGAGTACCAATGCCCGTAGTCTGGGCAACAAGCTCCCTGAGCTGGTGGCCTTGATGGAAGAGGGATGCCTGGATATCATAGCAGTCACAGAAACATGGTACACAGAGAACCATGACTGGGATGTTAACATACCAGGGTACATAACCTACAGGAGAGACAGGCAGGGGAAAAGAGGGGGAGGAGTAGCTCTCTATGTAAAGGAAGGGATAAAAGCAACTGAACAAAAGAGTAAACAGGGAGGAGAGGAGGCACTGTGGGTCACCTTGGAGACTGGAAAGGGCACCACAATCTGCACAGGGGTTGTGTACAGACCCCCATGTCAGGGGGAGGGAATGGACAAGGATATGATAGAAGGCATTCTTAGAATGGCAGAGAAAGGGGAGATACTGTTGATGGGAGACCTGAATATGCCAGATGTTAACTGGAGCACATTTGCTGCAGCCACATCCAAGAGCAGGGTCATTCTTGATGCCCTACAGGTGGCAGGCATTAGACAGCTAGTTTCAGAACCCACTTGTGAGGGAGCAATCTAGACCTCGTACTCTCAAACGGGGCAGTGAGGATCTCAGATCTAGAAGTGGGTGCCATCTGGGGACAAGTGACCATCAAACAGTGTTTCACGCTAAACTCAGCTACAGAGTCAAGCAACACAAAAGTGAGGGTACTGGACTTTAGGAGAGCTGACTTTGGCAGATGGGAGAGTGCCTCAGAAAGCACTAACAAACAGGCTAGAAGGAGGTGTGGAGCAACAATGGGGAATCATCAAAACTGCCATCACAGAGGCAACAAGCCTTAGTGTGAAGCAAATAAACAAATCAAAATGAAAGAAAAAGCCACTATGGTTCTCAAAAGAGGTGGCTGTGAAAGTCAGGAAGAAAAAGATAGCATTCCGGAAGTATAAAGAAACAAAGAAGGAGCAGGACAGAGACCTGTACCAGTTAAGGCAGAAGGAAGCAGGGAGGGAAGTCAGAATAGCAAAGTCCCAAACTGAGGAAAAGATAGCCAACTCAGTTAAGAAGGGGGATAAAACCTTTTATAGGTACATCAGCGAGCGTAGAAAGACAAAGGGAGGGATAGTGAGGCTGAATAGAATGAACGGTGGGTGGGCAGAGGGGGACAGTGAAAAAGCAGGGATACTGAATGAATATTTCTGCTCAGTATTCACAAAAGAGGAGGGGGAAGTGCCTAATCCAATTAACAGAAGCACTCTTAATAGAGGGGGTTGATCCCAGTCCTTTCACAGAAGAAAGGGTTCTGCAAGAATTCCTAAAACTGAAGGTGGACAAAGCAATGGGTCCTGATGGAATTCACCCCAGAATTCTAAAAGAATTAAGGAAGGAACTAGTGAAACCACTGGCTACTCTTTTTAATAAATCATGGGATGATGGTGTGGTACCTAAGGACTGGAGGAAGGTGGATGTGATTCCCTGTCACAAAAGTGGGACCAAGACAGAGGCAGGAAACTACAGACCTGTCAGTCTGACCTCTGTGGTAGGGAAAGTGATGGAGTCACTTCTGAAGGAAAGAATAGTTGAGTACCTAGAGGCCAGTGGAGCACAGGACCCAAGACAGCATGGGTTCACATGGAAGGTCATATCAGATGAATCTAATAGATTTCTTTGACTGGGTGACCAAAGTAGTAGACCAGGGAGGGGCTGTGGACATGGCCTACCTAGACTTTTAGCAAGGCATTTGACACAGTCCCACACAAAAGATTAATAGTCAAATTAACCAGCCTGGGAGGGGTCCCAGGGTGGTAGCCTGGCAAAACATTGGCTGCACAACAGGACACAGAAGGTAATTGTAAATGGAGTCCACTCTGAAGAAAGAGGGGTTACTAGTGGGGTACCGCAGGGTTCAGTATTGGGTCCAGTCCTTTTTAAATGTCTTCATCAGTGACATTGCAGAGGGACTGGAAGGAAAAGTATGCCTTTTTGCAGATGACACAAAGATCTGCAACAGGGATGATACACAAGGAGGCGTGGAAAGGATGAAAAGGGACTTGGCAAGGTTGGAGGAATGGTCAGAAGTATGGCAGCTAGGATTCAATGCAAAGAAGTGCAAAATAATGCACCTGGGAAACAAGAACCCAGCGGAAGACTATACAATGGGTGGGGAGGTAGTAACAACAACAAAAAAGGAAAGGGCCCTGGGGCTAATCATATCAGATGACCTTAAGGTTAGCAAGCAATGTGAGAAGGCAGTAGGGAGGGCTGGGGGTATACTGTGATATATAGGGAGAGGCATCAGCAGTAGAAAACAGGAAGTTGTCATCCCTCTGTAAAGACATTTGGTGATACCCCATCTGGAGTACTGTGTCCAGTTCTGGAGGCCCCATCTCTGCAAGGACATAGACAGGATAGAGGTAGTCCAGAGGAGGGCAACTAAAATGGTGCAGGGTCTGCAAGAGAAGCCGTATGAGGAGAGACTAAAGGAGCTTAATATGTATACCCTTGAGGAAAGAAGGAGAGGGGGACATGACAGAAACTTTTAAGTACCTGAGTGGAATCAACAAAGTCCAAGAGGGTAGCATATTTCAGAAAAGAGACTTGCAGAACAAGGGACACAATTTAAAGATAGAAGGAGGGTGGTTCAGGGCAATGTGAGGAAGTATTATTTCACAGAGAGGGTAGGAGGCATGGAACAGCCTTTCTGAGGAGGTTGTGGGGTCTAAAACTGTGGGAGAATTCAAGAATGCATGGGACAGACATAAGGCAGTTCTTGTGGGGGGTAGGAAGAAATAGGCTGTTGGTTAACTAGGATCTGCGGCCTATCCTGTAGGTAGGGAAATGGGCAGACTAGATGGACCAAGCGGTCCTTATCTGCCATCAAAGTCTATGTTTCTATAGAGTGGAATTAGCAGGCAATGGCCATTGTCAGATGGTAGAGGTGGATGGCAAGAGATTGGTGTGGGTGGCTTGGAGGCTTAATGTCAGCTGAGAGAGGAGGGGTGGCTAAAGAGTGGGGTGGGGGACAGGTGATGGAAAAGAAGGGCAAAGCAGCTGGATTACAGAACACCAACAACTCAGGTAGGAGGTGAAGACCATTGACTAGGAGAGGCAGTCACACTGCTTAGTTGAGGTGAGGAATAGTCAAAGTTCCCTTTTAAAAGGACCAAGAGACACAGCTGTAAGTGCTTCTCTGTTAAGGGTATTGTACCACTGAGGAACCCTGTGCGAGAACAACCTCTGCCCCATAGTGGTCTGATATCTGGGGACCTGGAATGTCTGTTGTTGATCTCTCAGTGTAGGTTGGGTGCTGCTGTAGTCAGTAAGAAGTTTTGCCACTCCTGGTGGCATATGCCCAAGGAGAATTTGTTTGGTGAGTAGACAGGTCTGGTATTGAATTCTACTCAGGAGTGGTAGCCATCCAGCCTGGGCATATAGGTCACAGGTGTGTGTTAGGTGGGCAGCACCTGTTAGGAACCTACAGGCTTTGTTAAGTGTCATAGATATCCTCCAGAGAGCAGTAGGGGAGGCAGAGCCGTAAACGACTAGACCGTAGTCAATGATGGAGGTGACAGAGCTATAGATAGCCAATCTAAGGGCTTTGGGTGTCAGGCAATGCTTGTGCTTGTGGAGCAAGCCAATCCATATATTGGTGGCCTTTGCAACATTACCAATATGATGCGAGTATGAGAGAGAGCTGTCCAGGGTGATGCCAAGGTATTTAAACTCAGGGACATGCTCCAGTAAGACCCCTGCATGGTTCTTGATGTTGAGGAGCAAAGGTGTGTACTTGTTCCGAGGGTTGTAGAATGTCATGACCTTAGTTTTGCTATAGTTAAGAACAAGTTTATGTGAGCTAAACCAATCTTCAATGTGCCTGAAGTCATGTTGTAGGTGACTCTCAAGAAGTCTGGTATCTCAGTCCCTGCTAAACAGTACTGCATCATCTGCATAAAGTAGTATTCTCTGTTGACAGGCACTTGGGAGACCATTACGAAAGAGAAAAAAGAGTAATGGTCCCAGTATTGACCACTGGGGGACACCAGAGAGGACTGTTTTTTCATCAGATGTGCCCCAGCAACCCTGACACATTGAACCCTATCCCCAAGATAACTAGTAAACCAGAGCACTGCATCTTTGGAAAGGCCAAGGGTGGACAGTTGACTGAGAAGGAGTGGGTGGTTAATGGTGTTGAAGGCCTTCATTAGATCAATGAATACTGCCTCCCCACAACTGCCTTGGTCATGGATGTCATGGAGAAAACCAGTGAATTCCAACAGTGCCATGGTGGTACTATGTCCTTTCCAGAAATCATGTTGTTTTCGGCAATGGATTTCATACTTGTCCAGGAACTCAACAAGCTGATCAGAAACTATTTGTTCCAAAGCTTTTGATAAGGGGTGGAGAATGGAGATGGGTCTGTAATTGGTGTGTAACGACTTGTCTCCACTCTTGTGCACAGGTGTGATAGTTGCCTGCTTCCAGAGTGATGGGAATTGACCCAGTCTTAAGGATATATTAAAGATCTTTGTCAGGGGTTCAAGGATCTCATCCAGAACTAGTGCAAGCAACTTTAGGTAAAGGGAGTCACCACTGTACCCGGTTTTGCTGATGGCCTTGCATATATATGTCCACCTCATGTATTACCTTAACAGAAGAAGGGTAAGTAAAAGATACCCAAACCTGAGCACTGATCTTCTCCCCTGGACCAGAAACTTGACCCCCATACCTAAGTCTCAGAAGCTCTATCAAAATCCTGTGTACAATACAAATGGGTATCCTGAAAGAAAACAATATCAAAGCAATGGGTAAGAAATAAATCAAAAGTAGCTAGAATTTTAGTCTTTGAGTATATACTGTTCATATTTAAGCAAGCTATGGAAAGTTCATAGCCTTGATCCTCTTGTTTCAGAGTGGCTCAAGTATTAGTGGTTTTCCTGGAACTTTTTCTAATTCCCACTCTGGGGCCCATCGATCTTTCTTCTTTACTTTACTGGTGCCTCAGTTTCTGAAACAACCTCCATTTGGGAAGATGTTCTGGAAGTGGTATCTGAGTCCTGCTCAAAATCTTCCATATCTGTCTGTAGGATAGAGTATCAGTTTTCTGCAAGGGGTACCACCGATGTGATGTCTGGTACAGTTGTTTGTGGTGTCCCAGCATGTTTTTTCTTACCTTCTTGAAAATCTAGTGTCTGTCAGGGGGGTGGGGATGGTGGCATGGATGCCTCATCTGCTGCTTCATGAGAAGGTTAGGACAGTTCTCCTGGAATATCTGGATCAGAAAGGTCAGGACCTGGTGAGGTTTCCTCAGATTGAGGAGTTTCTGTTCTCTGAGCCAGTCTACATGCAGAGAAATCACAAGAAGGCCTTTGGGTCTTGGGCCTTCTATGTGGCTGAGGACCTGGTGGAAAATTACCTCTACTAGGATCAGACACCATTTGTGCAGCTCTGTGGATATAAAAGTCCTGGATACCATAATCAGAGACTTCAGTATTTTGAGCAGCTCAGGGGCATTCCATAAGATTATGGCCACCCTCACCACAAAGATTACATTTTGGTGAGTTATTGCATTCGAGGCATGAATGACCCTGCTCCCCACATTGATTACATTGCACAGTGTTACAGGCCGGACTCATATGTCTTGCAGAACCACATTTATAGCACCTCTTCGGTTGCCTGAGATAAAAGCTAAAACCTTTGGCCCGTCCTATGTAGAAGCAATTTGGCAAGTGTAGTAACTCAGCTTCAGTCTAATGTAATTTGATTTTGATCTTCCACCCCCCTGTTCCAAAATCCTTCTCCATCCAGTATGGGATCTGGTGTCCCCCATACACTGCAGTGTTTATCTAACCAATAAAATATGTCTGAGACATTCGCCCCTTCATTCCAAAAAAGAATGGTGATAACTCTAAAAGGTTGTTTTGTTAGGGGAATGACTTGAAAGGGTGTCAATAAGGGATTAGTTTTAACCACCATGTGTTTGATCCAGAATCTCTCCAAAAGTTCTTGGGTTCAAAAACTTATATCTAACATATGTTCTTCAGGGGCATGAATGAATGCATATACTTCTTGGCATATAAAACCTAAGGACTGCTTCAATAGAATACGACCTACAGAATATCTATCAGGCAATTGTTCCATGCCTCCCAGGTAACACAATCTAATAGCATTACACCTTTTAGCCAGCTCTACAGGCTTCCTGAACCAGTCTGCATAGGTTGGTCTGTTTTGCCTGTGTTCCCCCCTCAGGTTCTTTATTTCCAGATTCGGACCCCCCACCCAACTGGGACCCAGTTTCTCCCTGCGTGGCATCAAAATAACTGTCTGGCTGAGACCCTCTTGAAGAAAAAGGAAATGTTACCTGATTCCCTTTCATCCGAATTAGTGTGCTCCAAAGTAGCCTTTGTGGATGCAGCACTGGGTGTAGCAGCAGTAGTCAACTGTGCCAGGCCCTCTGCTTGTTCTGGGGATAACTCCACCATCTGTTGGGTGTTATTCACTATCCAGTGGTCATCCTTCATCTGCTTCCATCCTGCATTACAAAGTGCTTGTTCTGGAGACCAGTTTGAACTTCCTGGGAACCTGGTCCACTTCTAGTGACAACTGAGTTTCTTCCTGTGAAGCAGGTTCACTGGGTGGTACTTCCTCCACCCTAAAAATGAAAACTTTCAAGTGGGCAGATAGGGAAGTATCTGTACTGTGCTTCCAATTCTTCTCTTCTTCTAGTAGTTTTTTTGCCTTGATGTAATCTGAATCTAGAACTTCCAGTTGTTTTTGCAAAGTTCATTTTTGTTCCATCATCTGCTTTTGTAGAAGCATTTCTCGAGCATCTAGCTCCAAAGAGATTAGTTCTCCCTCTGTTTGAATTTGGGACCCCTCCTCAACCTTGGTATTTCTAGCACCATAGGAGGATCACGGGGCTATAGGGATGCTTTGCTGGCCACCCAACAGGTGCATCCCAGCTGTCCCATCATAACAGCAGCAGTGCTAACCTCAGCACCTCCTTGTCCTTCCATGCGTAAGCCAACACTGAATTTCTCCATCTCTGAATAGCAGAAAGACAGTGCCTGCTGCCATCAGAGTAGGGACATTTTTATTAAGAAGAATGGACTTCATTACAACATCAAACATAAACAACATTTACACAAATAATCAGCAAAATATCTTAAACAATTCAATATTTCCTAGAACAAATAACTAATACATATATACAATAATGCTAATCAAATACTCTAGACATATCTCTACTAACCCTGTTTATTCTAAAAAAAAATTAACCCCAATGTTCACAAGCAATCCATAAGTGTGCTACTTTTGCACTATCATACTTGATCATCTCATCTTGCATCAATTTTTGTATTGCTTTCTCTATGTTGATAGTAACTTCAGATTGTACAATCCATCTTTGTTTCAGCACCAATATACACCTGGCTTGCCATATAAAATACCTAATTAGTGCCAATACTACATAAATGGTATCTGCATGATATTTATTTACTAACCCTGGACACTGTCCATAAACTATCTGTGTATAGTTCAATTTTGCAAATATTTGTTCCTTCCATTCAACTGCCAACATTTCCCAAAACTGATGCATGTATTCACATTCTTTAAATAAATGCAGTTGTGTTTCAATTATACTAATACAGGTATCGCTTGGGTAGTACTTTTCCTTTATTTTTTTATGTTTGTTATTACCCTTTATGCTGAGTCTACCGTAATTCTCTAACCACAATATATCCCATATACAATTCAGGATTCTTGAATTATTTAACTGTTTCAGAACTTTTTGTTTTTGTCCATCTGGACATTGTGGGAATATTACTGGATCGTTTTCTTCCATTTTCAAAATATTTTTAAACAAAGTTTTCCAATCTTGGCACAGTATCTCTTGTGGACCTAAATTCCATTTAATAACACACTTAATGCAATCTATACCATATTGTGGTAAGACCCTCCTTTTTCCTAACATCCTTGGTTTTTACTCCTGCCAAGCTGAGATATTTGCTACCAACCAGTTGTTTACCCATGGTTTCAATTCCTTATCTCCTGGTTTCAGGGAAAAGCCTAAATTGTAACTAAAAAAATACTATAAAAGAAAGCCACTGGGTTAATCATCCCAACCCCTCCTTCTAATATCGTCTTGTATGTCAAAGCTCTCTAAATTGGATTAAGTCTGGACCCCCAAAATGCTTGGAAAAACACACTATATATCTGAGTTAACAGGCCTTGTGGAGGTGGAAATATATAACAAATGTATAAGAAAACTGGCAGCACTAAGGTTTTAATTAACCAAATCCTATTCTTTTTTTCCAATTATTTTGTTCCTCCACCCATTTATAATCCTTTTGGCTCTACTGCGACACCTTTCCCAATTTTTGATGTCATCATTTTAACCCCCAAAAGTTACCCCTAAAACTTTAATGGGTTCTTTAGATATCCTAATTCCACATAAACTCCCAGATCTTGGAAATGGAATATTTTCTAATGAAACTCCTTGACTTTTATGTAAGTTAATATGTGATCCTGATATTGCTGAATATGTCCTAAAGGCAGTTGACAATGCCAATTCACTTGTTTTGCTACTCACTTTGAGTACCAAATCATCCATGTATGTCAATATTTTATTTGCCAGAGTAGATTCATCAATACTAAGTCCTAAAACATCCTGACTCTGTCCAATTAATCTTATAAATATATCAATCCCAAATGTGAATAGTAAAGGGCTTAAGGGACAGCTCTGCCTAACACCCCTACAGACTAATATTTTATCCCCATACCATCAATTTACATTCAGCACAATAAAAGCTTTTGTATGCAAAATCTTTACCCAATTTATAAATGTATCAGGAATCCCAAATGCTTTTAACGTACAAAATAAAAAATCATGAGATAATTTGTCAAAAGCTTTCTCCAAATCAATACCTACCACCCACCCATAGACCTTTCCTAAATTTCCTTGATAAAATAATTCTCTTAATAATATTAAACTGTCACATTACTGTTGACCTGGTATCACAGATGTCTGAGCTGCACTAGTCAAGTAAGAAGAAACCTTTGTCAACCTAGCCAATAGAATCTTAGCAATTAATTTAAAATCAGTATCATTAGTATTCAGGAGACACAGTGGCCTCCAATTCTGAATATCATTTGCAGGCCCTTTTTAATGAATTAGCACCATCGCTTCTTTCATGGATGGGGCAAATTTTGCTTCTGTTAACATATAATTGAACAAAATCATCAGTGCAGGGACTAACTCAGTCTTAAATTGTTTATAAAACCCTTCAATGAGACCATCCAATCCTGGAGCAGAATTTGATTTTAATAAGCTTATCATTTGACTTACTTCTGATTTTGTTGTTTCCTGTGTCAAGGTTCTTATGTCTGAATCTAAGACTTGCGGTAACTTCAGCTTTTGAAAAATATCTTCTGCCACCTTACAATTTGGGGTTTCTCCAAAAATAGTTCTAAAATGCTTCTCCACTACTTGTAAAATATTCTGTGGGGAGGATACACTGTCCCCTGCTGATGTCAATAAGTCAGTGATAATTCTAGGTTCTACTCTAGATTTACATTCCTTATATGGATCTATACCCCCCTTACTACTCTGAGTCCCAAATTTAGCTTCTTGTCTCAATGACTGTGCTCTATTGTATTGTAATGTTTGCATTTTTTTTCTTATAACTTGGACTTGTGAACTAAAGTCTCTAGATGTAGTCTCAGTTAAAGAAATCAAGTGCCCCATCACTCTATGCTCTCCAACATATTACCTCCAAAAAACATATAAACACTACAAACAGGTATCTGCCTCTATCTCTAAAATCAAACAAAGAGGCAGAATACACTGCACAGCATGACACTGCGGCACAGGAGCTAGCACAACAAAACTCACCCAAATCAGGAACCAAAACAAAAAAAAGTAAAAAGGAAATCCAAAAAGCTTCTGATCATAGGAGACTCCATGATTCGGGGAGTTGATACCCATCTCCAGCCAGGGGTAATGGTCAGATGTCTCCCAGGTACATCAGCATGGAGAGACACTAACCACATTGCTAAAATTGTTCACAAAGCAGGAGGAAACATTGATGTCCTAGTACACATAGGGACTAATGATCTCACCAGCCAGTCAGTTGTGGAGACCAAGGAACACCTGACCAGGCTGGGTGACAAACTATCATCCATTTCGTTCGGCATCTCCTTGTCTGAGATCCTGCCAGTCTGGGAGAGGGGGGCAGATGGACAGAAGGTCAGAGATGGGGAGATAGGGGAGCTAAACACGTGGCTCAAGGGCTGGTGCCAGGAAAAAGGACACAGATTTGTAGGGAACTGGCAACAGTTCTGGGAGCAAAAGTTCTTTAAATTTGATGAACTGCATCTGACTAAGGAGGGAGTCAGTGCATTGGGGCAGAATTTTGACGTCTTTGCAGAATATTTAAACTAGCAAATGGGGAGAGGGGTGAAGCACCCCATACGTCGAATGGGAAGAACATCCTTCCCCCCTCAGCTAGTGGTCAAACAGGGATTCAGCATGTTTGCTGTTCATTTGCAACACCAGGTAAGAAAAAAGGTTTGTCTGCCCATACGACACACAGGGGTAATGCCAAACCTCACCCAACAACTAACACACTGAAATCTGACCAATGGAAAATCATGTACACAAATGCTCACAGCCTGGGAAATAAGATCCCAGACCTGCAGGCAATAATGTCAGAGGCTAAACTGGACATAGTAGCAATTAGTGAGATGTGGTTTACCAGTAACCACACTCGGGAGACTTCAGTACCTGGCTATGTATTGTTCAGAAGAGACCGAGGTGCAAAAAGGGGGGAGGAGTGGCCCTGTATGTCAATGAAAATATACAAAGCTACAGAAGTTCAGAATACACATAGGAGCCAGAAGAACTGTGGGTCACCCTGGAAACAGGAAATGGGACAGCCATAAGAACCGGGGTTGTCTACAGGCCTCCAGACTAGGGGGAGGACATAGACACATTACTGTTAGAAAATATACAAAACATGACAGCTAAAGGGAGGTTCTGATAAAGGGAGACTTCAACATGCCGGATACAAATTGGTCAATACCAGCAGAAACATCTGCCAGAACTAGACACAGTGGATTCCCTGCAGGTGGAGGGCCTCAAACAACTGGTACAACAACCCACAAGAGACAGGGCTATCCTAGATCTAGTACTGACTAACAGGGAAGGGATCACAGATTTCCAGCTAGAAGGTCACCTGGGGGCCAGTGACCATCAAATGGTATGGTTCAATTTGGCTACTACATCTAAATCATCCCATTCCAAGGCAAAAATATGGGACTTCAGAGGAGCTGACTTTGATAAGATGGTCAACAGAGTTAAGCTAGCCCTGGCAAAAAGAAACACAGGTGAGAAGGTACAGGCAAAGTGGGCAAGCATTAAGGATGCAATACTTGAAGCAACATCCCATTGTGTTAGACAGAAAAGGAAGTGCAAAAGAAGAAGAAGGAAACCACTTTGGTTCTCAAATACAGTAGCAGAAAAGGTCAGAGCCAAAAGGCTGGCCTTCAGGAAATATAAGAGAAGGGCTCATGTGATCCCGCTCCACAAGAGTGGTAGCAGGGAGGAGGCAGGCAACTACAGACCAGTCAGTCTTACCTCAGTAGTGGGCAAGATTATGGAGGCACTCCTTAAGGAAAGGATAGTGCAACACCTGGAATCCATAGGGGCACAGGATCCAAGACAGCATGGGTTTACAAAAGGAAGGTCCTGTCAAACTAATCTCATAGATTTCTTTGACTGGGTAACCAGAGTGGTGGACCAAGGGGGAGCAGTTGATGTCAAACTACCTTGACTTCAGCAAAGCTTTTGACACTGTTCCACATAGAAGATTGATAAATAAGCTGGGTAGGCTCGGGGTGGGTCAGAAGTTGGTCAACTGGGTGGCAAACTGGTTGACGGGCAGAAAACAGAGAGTGGTGGTAAATGGTATACAGTCAGAAGAGATGCCAGTCACAAGTGGGGTACTCAGGGATCAGTCCTGAGGCCAGTCCTCTTCAACATCTTCATTAGTGACCTTGCAGATGGACTAGAGGGTAAGGCTTGTCTGTTTGCAGATGACACCAAGATCTGCAACAGAATAGATGATCCAGATGGGTGTGCAGAATGAAAAGAGATCTGGATAAACTAGCAAAATGGTCAGAAGAGTGGCAACTGGGATTTAATGCAAAGTGCAAGATCATGCACATAGGGAAGAGAAACCTGAAGCCACCTATAGGCTAGGAGGGAGTTGCTAGCAGTCACAAAGGAAGAAAGAGACTTGGGCATCATCATCACTGATGACTTGAAATCATTCAAGCAGACCTTTAAAAGCAGTAGGTAAGGCTAGGGGTGTTAGGGTGTATTAGTAGGAATATCACAAGTCGTAAGAGGGAAGTAATAATCCCTCTTTACAAGACACTAGTTAGGCCCCCATCTGGAGTACTGCGTGCAGTATTGGAGGCCACACCTTCACAAGGACATTAACCAAACTGAGGCAGTCCAGAGAAGGGCAACCAAAATGGTGCAGGGACTGCATCAGAAGACATATGAGGACAGATTAACAGAGCTCAATATGTATACCCTTGAGCAAAGGAGGGGTGAGTGATATGATTGAGGCATTCAAACACCTTATGGGCATTAACAAGGTGAAATAGTCTAACATGTTTAAATATAAGAAAAATAGCAGGACAAGAGGACGCAGCATGAGAGATTAGGGGGCGATTAAGGGGTAATGTGAGAAATTCTTTTTCACAGAAAGGGTGGTAGATGTATGGAATGGCCTACCTCAAGAAGTGGTGGCTATGAATACAGTGCAGGGCTTCAAACAGGCATGGAATAGGCATAAAGGAGCAATAAAAATGAGTATGAATAGATAGACCACTGACAGAGCAAAGGCTGATGGCACATTTATAAGGTAGAAAAGGAAATGGGCAGACTGGATGGGCCTTGCGATCCCTATCTGCTGTCAACTTCTGTGTTTCTATGTAAGTGTTGTAATTGCTGTCTTAAGGTCAAATAATCCAAATATGAGTTATTACTAATATACAGACTTTGTTTTTGGAAGAACTCTCTTCATGAATTTTTAGTGTCCTCCCACCATTCTGCTATATCCTGATAACAATCCACTACAGATAACCTTGCAGTCCAATCCTGTTACCAACATTTTTGTACTCTAGGATTGGCTAAAATAGATTCATTCAGTCAGCACTTATTTGTTTTACTTCTAGGGATGCCCCTCCAAGAGATACAAGCTGTTAAGGACATTTGATCAGTGAATTCTAAAGCCTGTGTGTGAACTTTCTGAACATGTAGTGTTTTAGATATAAAAATAAAACCAATGCAGGTTTTTATAGCCCCTCTAAAATATGTGAAATCTCCAGTAGGGTGAATACTCCTAAAAGCCTCTATTAATGATGCATTCTGTATGATCTGCATTAGTGCATTAGAACCACAAAATGTTTTTGTATATTTGTAGGCTGCAATTGAAGTCATCTACCCATAATACCAAACTTGAAGTGTGACGATAGGGTTGCATTTCTTTGAAAAGTTCTGCTCCGAGGGCTTTCATTTGAGGGTCATAATTCACAATTATTCTAAATCTCTCTAAATAATATGAAATGTCTAGTAATAATGCTCTCCCTGGGTGTATCTCAACAACTCTAGAGACCTGAATTTTACTATTTGAGAACAAGACCCCCACCCTGTCTCATGTGAGTAGTCCAATGGGCCATTAAGATGGGCCTAACTTACACGTTTGGGAGGCTTGTCGAAGTTCTCTGTGTGTTTTAATCCTAGTGTCCTCTATACATACAATATCACTAGCAGCTTCCTGCAAAGACAGCATTGTGCCAGTAAGTTTCTTATCCCCCTTAATGCTATTCACATTTGCTGCAGTGATACTTAAATGGCCTACAGAAGCTTGTTGTATAGTGGATCTCATATCTAAATTAAGGAGATTTTATTTTCTGTCTCTGTCTTGTGCGCTTAGCAATTGAATCTGATCCCCCCATCATCAGTATCAGTATTTGAAACAATTGATGAAGAATCTGTTTCATCACTCTCCGAATCCTCTTCTCCTTCCCCTTCTTCAGTATGTAGGGCTGCATACTTATTTCCAACTTTCCCAGATTCTACAGCAATTGGTATTTCTTTCCCTCCTACCTTTTTTGATACCACTTTACCCATTCTAGTTCTTTTCCTTTGTGTAACTATTGAAAAGGCTGTTTCTGCCATAGGTGGTGGTGGGTGTCGGCATATCACTTGAAGCCACCCCTTTGTTAAGGACCAAAGGCTGCTGTTGAGGTGCACTGGGTTCATTATGCTTACCTATGTCTGAAGTGGGTGTCTCACCCATTTCTCTATTCTCAGTCTGAGTTTCAGAAACTGTTGCCTGCCTCAGTGTCTCTTGACCTTTTTTTGCTGTCTGTTCTGCTGTCCTTTTCGCTTGTTGTTGCTGGGCCAAATTTATCAACCCTTCATGGGATGGGCAATCTTCTCAATTTTGGGATACCCATGGACAGCGTCCATAAGCATGCCCTGTTCTTTCACATAAATTACATTTAAAAAGATTGCGGCACTTACTTGCTGAATGCCCAAACTCCAGACAGTTACTGCACTTTACTGAATCACAGGCCGAACTGAGGTGTGTTCTAGCACCACACTTAAAACACAACCTGGGTTGGCCTGCATAAAAGATGGAACCTTTGTCTTTTCCTAAATAGAATGTACTTAGATAGTGTACTGGTTCTGAGTTATTTGTCCATAATTTAACTCACACTCTCCAACCTCCGTCACAGATTTCTTCACTGTCTAATGTGGGCACTAGCTTCTTGAGTACTTCACACCATTGATGAAGCCAGAACAAAATATCTTCAACGTTAACTCTCTCATTCCTAAATATGACTGTAATATTTTTAACAGCTGACTTCGTCAAAGGTATGGCATGGAAAGGGGACCATAGTGGGGTATGCTTGAGTTTCAAATATTGAGCCCAGAAACTATCAAAGCCTGACACGTTTTTGAAGCTAATATCAAAATTATCATTCCCTAAACTGATCAATGGGAAAATCTCTGAAGAAAAAAAAATGTAATGACCCATTTAACAATAATTTAGCTGTAAAACAATGATTTGGAGGGTCTACAAGGCCACCCTTATACAACGATTTTATGGCGTTCCTGCATGGAGCAGGCTCCCCCCATTTTGAAATAAATCAGATTACTTAAATCCAGCCTCCATCCCCCCCCCCTTCTTCTCCTACATTTGTATCCTGCGGGCCCACTGTAATAGGGCCTTCAACAATATCTTGTGCACCCTGCTGTATTTCACTATTAGTTACAACATTTTCAAATGTCTTAGAATTCAAAACATTACCCCGGGCAAGTTGGAGCTCAATCCTTCTCCCGCGCTGGTGGCCACTGTTACTGTAGATTCAGCTACCACATCTTTATATGCTGGATCATTTATATCAGGAATCCATTGTTCAGTATTAGTTTTTTCCCATCTTGCATTTTCAAAAGCTTGTGCAGTAGACCAGTTTGGACCTCCTACCTCCACATTCACAATCCCTTTCTCTGTTTGAGACACGTCTTCAATGTTGCTCCATCTTAGCCACTAGTGGTATTTCTGAAAGGAATACACTGTTCTTTGTTCTGCAGTGAGCTCTGTGGTTATTTTTTCCACTCTTGCAGCATTTTTAGACCTATGTCCAGGGCCTAAACACTGTCCTCCTTTTTCATCCAATGCTAATATTTTCCGTGGTGGAGGCTTTGGGCACACAATAATTTCCTCATTTAAACAGCCAGCCTCTGTAAGTAGCTCACTGCGATTCTGACCTCCAGACTTAATACCACTATGTAAAGCTGAAGGAGCCACGTCAGCATTCTGCTGACTCACTGAGTTATTCTCTTGTGTATCACATCACATGGCATTTGCAGACTCACTTGTTTCAGTAAAATTCTGTGTTCCCTCATTTTGCTGCTTTTGGTTTGAAACAAGCAGCTTTTGTTCCATTCTCTGTCCAGTTTTAAGTTGCTCTTTTCTCTGTACTGTATTCGCAAGCATTTTTGGTTGCTGCTCACCTTGTGGCATTTCCAGACAAATTTCTTCATCTGATGTAATGTCAAAACAGTCTGCAGCTACCAAAGCTGCATCTATGGCCTCTTGCATCTCCTTGTCAGGGAAGGAGGCCAGCTCCCCATGCACTTTCAGTATCCTGCTCCTCCAACCTCTCCATCGCACTGGCCATCTGAGACAGACGGCCAAGGGGGTCCCCCTACTGATGAGTAGGGGAATTTCCCCAGTGTTCGGGCAAATATCCCCCTTCCCATAAAACTGGTTCATGCAATTATCCAAGTCAGTGTGGGGGCATTGATGTGCGATATGGCTGCACTACACATTCAGTCATTTCACTACCAGTCTAGCATTACTTGTAAAGTGCTTTGGAATACAATGTGTATGAAAAGTGCTATATACTGTAAATGCTGATTCTTCATCTTCTTCTAATTGTTTCCAAATTCTAGCTGGGCTTCCTCCCCCTACCTTTCCCCCCTCCTCTCCTCCACTTCTTCCATCTCCTACTGACTTCACAGCTCTGACACCCACTTTTTCACTCTCTCACTCTCCTCCCTTTAAAATCCTCTCCTGGTCAAAATATTTTCTTAAACTCCTGTAAAGTGTGGTATCTACTGTATTCCTACATTGATTGTTCAAAGCAGAACTGTAAAAATTTTGGGGTGTACATTAATCTAATGCCCACAGAGTGTGGGTGATGGTATTATTTGTAAGCGTCTCCTTCTGTCTTAAAATACCAAGTTAACAAGTTTCACTTATTCAAACTTTTGCCACCCTTCCCTGTTGCTATTTGCAATGTTCCATCTACCATATCACTAAAATCCCTTGCCTGTGACTTCACTACATACTCATGCAGTTGCCACTGATCCTAAGCTAATCCCAAGATTCCTGCCTCCATACACTCCTTTCCCTACTGCTGTAGTTTATTGGTCCACTTTTTCCATTGAGTAGTTCCTCATTATACTCACAGTCCCTTTTCACTCCCTCATTTTGCTGCATTTGCACTTTGTGGAAATGTTGCTATTGATATGTTATTAATATGCTATGTTTTGAACTACTTATTTTGTGCTTCCTGTCAGTTGTTTACTGCATATGTTTTATAATTATTATTATTGTTGTTTTATAATTGTAGCATTACTGATGTAACTTATTACTGCTAAGTATGTTTTTCTTGGTAAAACTCTTAAAATAAATGCATACATACATACATACATAAATACATAACCAAACAAATAACTAAATAAATAAATGGAAGTGCATTGCATCTTATAGCTGACAACTCTTGAAAAGGAAAAAAACACCTTATAGCTTCAAAAGTCTTTTGGCATTGCAGCACTGTCATTTGCTTCTGTGTATTATGCTATAGACTTTGAAAGGCACAAGTGGCATTCTTCATCATGCACAATTACCATTTTAATTTAAATCACATCAAGAGAATGGTTTCCCTTCAGCATAAAAGGGTTAGGTGCAAACAACAATCAATTCAGTCGCCCTGGAGTTTGGCATTTAACAGCATTCTCAAGTAAATTTCAAATGATCTAAATGATTCATTTAGGCTGTACTTGTGTAAAATAGCAGTGAACAATGTTTAATTTCAGTCTAATTAATTACAACAAAATTGCACCAAGCAAGATTTAGAGATGCCATACAATGCCACAGCAGAAGGAAATGATATGCTGCGGTGCTGATTCTGTACTTTAGAATATTGTTGATTGTGTAGCAGTAATAGTAGTAGTAGTAAAGACCTTTCATTTTAAACAAGATATACTGTAACTGTTTTGGCTACAAGCCCTCTTTATGGAGTTGTCCTGTTATGGTGGCACTGTTGCATACATCTTATAAGAGGTACAGAGTTAGAATTTACATATGTCTAAGCAAATTTAAGCAAGATCCAGATAGTATATTAATGTAGAATGATACACTGGGTAGTATACAGTTATTTATGAGTACATGATTACATGTTGTATGGGAAAATGGCTGTGCCTCAATTTAACAATAGATGCATGTTTTGGACAGTTTCCAGTTTATGGCAGCTTCAAAACACCCAATGTTGAGATTTTCCTAATGTCTGGGAGAGTGAATTTCATAGCTTAATGACACAATACTTTGATGTCATCTTTCCACAGGCATTTTGAGTTTTTGGGATATTGAAACCTCTAATTCTCATTTCTCTTAAACTTTATTTGTGGGTCACCATCATTCAGTTGTGGTTTATTTAAGCAATAATGCATAAGAGTGTGGATTGTGGAGGGATAACTTCACATCTAGAGTGATTAGGCATGAAACCAAAGACCATGTGCAACCAATACCCCAGAAATGAGGTTATTGCAGCATAATCCACACATGGTTGTGAATTATTGCTATTACACAGTGGCTCTTATTTATTAATATTGTGGGGACACAAATGAGCACATGTAGATGGCTATTAGGTAGAGAAAAAGTGTTAGAACATCCATTTTATGTGTAAGGACATCTATTTTATAGTATCAGTTGCACAGTTTTATTTTTTAATGTAATTATTTTTCTTTTTTGAGGAAACACGCTCCATGTGAAAGCACTGCATCATGGGTATGCAAATAATCAATTGTCTTTTATTACTGTAGTGTGTTATGCAGTGCTAGGGAATTGGGTATTTGCATACCCATGACACAGTGCAGTCATATGTGGCATGTTTCCTCAGAAAAAATAAAATTGTAAAACTGATACTATAAAAGAGATGTTCCCACACTATAAAGGAGATATTCTGACACTTGTTCTCTGTCTAACTATGAAATGTTTTAGCTATGACAAAAATGTTGCCCCCCCCCACAATATAAGTAAATAAGGTTTTTATATGAAATTAAGCTTTTCTTTTCTGCTAAATTGCAAGGTTTCAAGCTTTCTTGATAAGAAGAGTTGTGGTTGGTTATGTAGTCAATTTAATGCTGTAAGACTGCTCAGATAATCTCACACTGACCAATCACCGTCCAGGAAATTTTCCTGCTGTTATATAGTGGTTGTTAGGATTTCTTTTTAAAAGATTTGAATGTCATAATTGCTGATTATTTCTGTTTCTGTAGGTTTAATGAATCCCAGGGTAGTCTACTGAACATGCACATATGAAAAGGCTGCAGTGCACACTCTGGTTGCAACAAGTGAGAAAACAATTTGTTAGCAGTGCAAAAAAAAACATAGCCGAACACCAACTATCCCCAACGCTTTGAGGCAATCTGTCTTTTCCTCAGGGAACCCAGGTAGAATGCTTGATGCACTGAGGATAGCTGGAGTTTAGATATGGAGTTTTTGTACTGCTAATAAATTGTTTTCTCACTTGTAGCAGCCTGAGTGTGTGCTGCAGCCTTGTTTGGTATGACAGTTCTAATTTGCTGGTTTGTGGCTGCACCAGGCTTATAGAGCACTCCACCTTTCTTTACTTAGTCTCCTGAACATTGTGAAGTGGTGGATGACATAAGATCATAGCATGATGAAGTAGGCAGACTCATTGTAGGCCATGTCAAGTTTGTTCAACAAGAGATTTTTTGTATGTTAGTAGATTGAACTCCCATTTTCAGTACTAGGGGAATAAACTGATGTGCAGTTTTTGCCCTTACATCCTTTGAGATAAAAAAAAGGCTCTGGATTTCAATGCTCCTATTCTTGACTTAACTTTTTAGGTGCCAACAGCATAGCTGTACATGCTCACCATCATCGTGCATACTCTTTGCATTTAACCTGGTTCAAAGGTGCATTCAGTGTGAGTGATTTGACCGCATGATATCACTAATGATGTCAGTGAGAGGACTTTTAGGTCTTGGCATAGGGTTTCAGACCTGCATAAGCATAGGTTTAATCACAAGTGTGGAAATGTTTTTTTTTATTTCTCACTACAATTTATGTAGTGTGAGAGAAAAAGTTTCAGAAGAGTTTGAAGTTACAGGCTAACAAGCAGTTGAGGGTAGGGTCTGGGTTCAATCCCCAGAGTGGAACATTTGTTTCTTTCTTACTACAATGTATATAGTATGAGAAACATTTTTAGATGCCATTTATTGATGCTAGTGATATACTTTCTGGACAGCTTGACATTCTATATTGTTGAAAACTTGAAAAGTCCTACATCAGATTTTGAGGTTTAAATGCAACTTGGGAAACATTACTTCAAACAGACAGACTGTTAATTATGAAAATTCATTGCAGTTGTGTGTGTGTGTGTGGGCGGGGACTGTACTCACTGCCAGATGTCCTTTACCATAGCATTCATCAGCTGTCTAGAAAATTTAGTACAGTAATGTGATAGAGCTACTGGCTACTAAGAAGTAGTGCATAGGGGGCCTGGATTCAGTCCCCAGTGTGAAACAATTGTTTTCTCACTACAACTTAAATAGAAAGAGAAAACATGTTAAACATCATCACTGATGTTAGTGATGGACTTTCAGCAAGGTTTGATGTTCTATATCACTTATCACTTGAAATGTTCCAGCTCAGACTTTGAGGCTTAAATGCAACTTGTGAAACATTACTTCAGATAGACAGACTGTTCATTTTGATAGTCAACTGCAACTGTGTGTGTGTGTGTGCGTGTTCTTCACTCTGTGCCAGATGTTCTTTACCACAGCATTCATCTCCTGTCTATGAAGCTTAGTACAGAAGTAAAGCTTCAGGCTACCTAGAAGTAGAGAGTAGAGGCCCTAGGTTTGATTTCCTGAGTTGATTTTTTCTTTCTCACTACAATGTGTGCAGTGTGAGAGAAATTGTTAGATGTTACTGATATAAGTGATAGACTTTCAGCAAGGTCTGACATTCTATGTTGCTGATAACTTGAAAGTTCTAGCTCAGGCTCTGAGGTTTAAATGCAACTTGGGAAATGTTACTTCAAATAGACAGACTGATAATTATGAAGATGCATTGCTACTGTGTGTGGGGCAGTCTGCTCTTAGTGCTGGATATCCTTTGCCACAGCATGCATCTCCTGACTAGGAAGCTTGACTTGTCCCTGCAGTGAAATATTTTTTCTTTCTCACTGCAGTTTATATAGTGATAGACTTTCAGCAAGGTTTGAAGTTCTATAATGCTGATGACTTGAAAACTTCCAGCTCGGACTTTGAGGTTTAAATGCAGGTTCAGAAACATTGCTTCAAATTGATGAACTGTTCATTATGAAAATTCACTGCAATGTTTTGTTGTGGTTGGGGGTCTGCACTTTACGCTGGATGTCCTTTGACACAGCAGGCATTTCTTTCTTTGGAAGCTTAGTACAGTGGTAGAGATACAGGCTACAAAGGAATAGATAAGAAAGGGACTGGGTTCAATTCCCAGAGTCTGGCAGTATAAACTAGAGGTTAGAGTAACAAGCTGTGAATGAGCTTGGTTCATTATTATTTATTTTTCTTTGGAAAATGTTTCACCAGGAAAGGCAACATGAGCTGTAAACAGCTCACTTCCAGAAGCATTCTGGGTGGGTGGGGGGTACAAGATTTGGGAGAACAGGCAACACATAGTAATTACAGAGTACTACAAGTACAGTTACTAAAACAAAACAGTGTAGTATAATTACAGAGCACAAATAATCCAGACCAACCGGCTGGGGTAAACAAAACCATGTGCGGATATAACATACATGACAGCAACCCAAGAGCAGGAAAGATTAGAGGATGGATAACACATTTTAAGTGCCAGAAGTAGTAGGCTGAGCACACAATTCGAAGTGCTATTGTATACCCAAGGGATGGCAGTTGTAAGACAAGTGGGGAAATGGACAGGCCAAGGGCAGAAGGTGGGGGATGGAAGAGGGGGGAGAGAGAGAGAGAGAGAGAGAGGGCAGCCAAGATCTAATTCCTTCAGGATGCTGAGAACCCTGCAACGGGGACAGTGCCAAGCAGAAAAGGAGAGGAGAGAAAGGGAGCAGGGAGTTAGAGAAGAAAGGGATGGAGGAACAGGAGGGGAGGAGAGGGATAGGGAAGTAGGGAGGTGGGCTAGCAATGGATTTGAAAGTGAGGAGAAAGTGAGAGGAGGGAAGAGAGACAGCCAATCTGTATCCCTTCAGGATGCAGAGAACACTGTAAGGGAGTCAGGATTAGAAAGTGGGGGGAAAGGAAGAGGGGTAAAAGAGAGGAAGCCAGGCTCTATACCCTTTCAGGATGATGAAGAACCCTTCAAGGGGGACAGGACCAGGCAGAAAAGAAGAGGGGAGATGGGGGCAGGGAGGAAGAGTGGAATGTGGCAGGTGACTGGAGGGGAGGAGCAGGATAAGGAATAGGGAGGCTGGAGAAAATAGGGGTGAACTAGGAATGGAAAAGGGAGAACATCAGTGGGGAAAGGGGGTAGTGGGAGGAGGACAGCAGTAGAGTGTAGAAATAGCACAGTAGGCTGTGGATGGTAGTAGAGAGTCAAAATGGCACTGTAGGTTGTGTTAGGGGTGGGAGGAGGGGGTATAATAGGTGGTAGCATGTCAGGAAGTAATCAGAGGAAGGGTTCTGTTAGAAGACAGGAGGTAAGTCAGGGATAGAGGAGTAAGGCATAGTGCACAAAGGTGGGGAGGGTTGTGAAGGGGGGCTAGTTACAAGTACAGTTAGGAGAATTAAAGTAAAGTAGGGCTAAAGGATAATGCACCAGGGTTGGGAAGGTTGAAGGGGACTAAGAACAAGTGCAGTTGGGGGAATAGAAATTTTGAAGGGCTAAGGAAATTGAAGATGGAGAAAAGGAATGTCTGATAAGAGGTGGCAGTGAGTTCCAAAGCTTTGGGAAGCAGTAGGAGAAAGCTTCCTGGCCTATGGAGGTAGAGTGATGAGTATTTGCTAGAGTGTGTGCATCAGGGTATCTGAGAGGGTGGGAGGTGGGAGGAGGAGCAGAAAGTAAGGAGGAGAGGTCAGACGGTAGAGTCCCAAACCAGAATTTAGAAGTGAACTTGGCACAGTGAGAGAGATGTGTGCACTCAAGGGAGGGGAAAGCTAGAGAATGATACAAGGTACAGTGATATGTGTGGAAGGGGGATCAAGAGCAAAGCGACAGAAAGCATTGAAGAGAGTATCCAACTTGGTTAGAGAAGATTTAGGAGCAGCACTGTAGACATACTAACATACTAAAATGCCAGCAGAATAGGCCTAATGGTCTTTCGTGTCTGCTCATTTGGTCAGCCCCCACCCTGGGTGCTGACCTTGCTGTCCCCCTCGCCTTCTCTGGCTTCTCCCATCCCAGTTCTGGATATTCTTGCTGCATTGGATTTTGCTTCCAGAACCCTTCCCCTGTACCTGTCCCACCCCCTCTTGAACCCCTCCACTGTCTTTGCCTCCACCAGCCCCCTAGGCAGTGCATTCCATGGCTCCACCACCCTCTCAGTGAAGTAGCACCTCCTCCTTTCTCCCTGAATCTTCCCCTCCAGCTTCCATCCATGCCCTCTAGTGGCCCTTCCTCCTTCCTTCAAAGCACCCTGACTATTCCTCCCTATTTACCCTCTTCATGTACCTGAAGACCCTATCATGTCCCCGGCCCTTCTCTCTTCCAATGTGTACATATTTAGCTCTTGAGCCTCTCCTCATAGGTCCTGTCCCCCAAGCCCCAAATCATTTTGGTTGCCCTCCTCTGGACCCTCTCCAGGAGGTTAATGTCCCTCTTTAAGTGTGGCCTCCAAAACTGCACGCAGTACTCAGGTGCGGCCTCACCAAGCAGTTATACAGATGGAGTATCACTTCCCTCCTTCTGGAGGTGATCCCCCTAGCGATGCATCCCAGCATCCTGTTGGCCTTGGCTGCTGCCCTCCTACAAGTCTCAGAGTTGTTCATCTTGACATCCACCACCACCCCCAGGTCCCTCTCAGCCATCGAGACTTGTAGCATTTCCCCAGGTGTACACTTGGCCTGGGTTTCTGGCCCCCAGGTGGAGTACCTTGCATTTCCCTGCATTGAACCTCAGCTTCCACTTTCTAGACCATCTTTCCAGAGCCTCCAGGTCCCCCCTGTAGGGCCACCCTCCCCTCCTCCCCATCCACCACCGCCCCCAGTTTCGAGTCATCTGCAAAGAGACTCATCTCACTCCTGATTCCTGTCCTTATGTCAGATATGTAGGTGTTGAACAGAAGGGGCTCAAGGACTGATCCCTGTGGGACCCCACTAATGACCCTCCTTGGGGATGAGACTATCCCACCAACTACGACCCTCTGGGTCTGGTCCTGGAGCCAATTGTCTATCCATCTGATCATCTGGTTCCCCACCCCCATTTCTCCCAGCTTATCCAACAGGCCCACCTGAGGAACAGAGTCAAATGCCTTGCTGAAGTCTAGAAAGAGGACATCCACTGGTCTACCCAGGTCCAAGGCACTTGTCACCCAGTCATAGAACTCTACCAGGTTTGTCTGACACGATTTCCCCGGGATGAATCCATGCTGTCTATTGTCCAGGCACCATGACTTATCCAGGTCCCCCCCCCCAGCCTCTCCTTGACAATGCCCTCCATCACCTTTCCCACCACCGATGTCAGGCTGACAGGCCTGTAGTTCCCTGCCACCTCCCTTGATCCCCCCTTGTGGATAGGCACTATATGCGCCACCTTCCAGTCTTGGGGCACCCATCCTATCCTCAGAGAGATGATGAAAAGCTCTGCCAGGGGTTTCGCCAGGACATCTGCAAGTTCCTTCAGCACTCTGGGATGTAATTTATCTGGCCCCGGTGCTTTCTCCATCTTAAGGGAGCTGAGGGCTTCCCTCACTCTCTCTGCTGTGATTTCCACTTCCGGTACCTCTTCTCCCTGCTTAGCCCCCCCCACCTGCCAGTGATGCCTCCCCCTCTCCCCAGACCTGCCGATCGGTAAGGATCCCCCCTCCTCAGTATCTCTGTCTCCTCCCATGTATGATGCAGCACCCCCATTTTCCCTGGTGAAAACTGAGGTGAAGTACTCATTTAGTACCTCAGCCTGCTCCCCTGGGTCTTGTGCCCATCTCTCCCCTGATTTAATCCTGCTAATCTGCCCCTTCACCCTTCGTTTTTCCCCAATGTATCTAAAGAACCCCTTGTTCCCTCTCCTAATTTCCCTGGCCAGGTTCTGCTCCTTCCTTGCCTTAGCCGCCCTCACCACTCTAGTGGCCCTTCTAGCCATCAGCTCGTACTCCCTTGATCCCTTTCACTCCTTGAGCACTTGAATTGCTTATAGGCTGCTTTCTTTCCCCGCACAACCTCCTGAACCTCCCTAGTCCACCAACAGGGTTTTTGGACCCTACCGCATTTTCGTCTTACTCTTGCACAGGTGCTGGTAGCATCCTGCACCCCTCTCCTGATGATTTCCCACCTACTATCAGCGGCCATGTCTGACCCAATCCCATCCAAATGCTCCTTAAGGATCCTTCCCATTTCCTTAAAATCCGCCCCCCTGAAGTCGGTTACTTCCGTCTTTGTGCAGCCTTCTACCCCTCCTAGGTCCAGGCAGAACCAGACCGTGGCATGGTCACTCCCCGCCAATGGGTCCCTTACCTCCAGGCCCCCAATCTGGTCACTGTCTGCCAGGACCACATCCAGTACCCGTGCCTCCCTGGTCGGTTCCCTCACCTGCTGAGTTAGGAATGCATCTTGAAAGACATCCAACAACCTCTGTTCCCTGGTCACAGAGGATGTCATAGTCTCCCAGTCTGTTCCTGGCATGTTTAAGTCCCCCAACACCACCACCGTTCCTCTGCCCAGTCTGCAGTGTCTCCTAACATCTGCCACCAGACTGTCCTCCAGCTCCTCCGCCAGGGCAGGGGGTCTATACACCACTCCTATTTTTACTCTCTTGCCCCCCCTTGTTATCAAGGTGACCCAAATCACCTCCACGGTTCCCTCCACCTCCTCTACTCCCCCTATGCCAATGCAGTTTTTGACTATCATTGCTACCCCTCCTCCCCTTCCCTCCCCCCTGTCCTTCCTGAACATAGTGTAACCCTCCCGGTTCAGGTCCCAGTCATGTCTTGCAGTGGCCCAAGTCTCAGTGACCGCTGCCACATCCACTGCTCCCTCAGTTAGCATCGCCTGGAGCTCAGGCATTTTATTGCCCAAGCTCCTGGCATTTAGCAGGACTACCTTCCACCCTTTCCCTATAGTTCCATTTCCCCTGCTCATGTTCCCATGGGGATTCTGTTTTCCCCTGGTCTGCGCTTTGCCAATTGGCCTTTTCCTGCAATCCTCCTGGTCTCCAGGCGGGTGGAGACAGAGTCCCTCCTTTATCGGCACCCCATTGACAGCCTTTTCTCCCATCCCACCCCCCTTCACAAGTTTAAACCCCACTTTTCACCAATGAACCCCTCTATTTTCAACTAAAGGATTCCCCTCCCCTCCAAATTGAGATGTAGTCTATCTCTAGCATACAGCTCCTTATCCTCCCAGGTCTCCCCCCAATCCCCCATCAACCCAGAGGTAAAGAGTCCTGCACTACAGCCTGACTGTTGTGAGGCACTGCCCACCCTACCCAGGGTCGGCACTTCATTTATTGCTGCTGGCAGGTCATGTGTCACATCACGTGACCTACCCTTCTTTTTACTAAGTGTCCACTTTCCCATTTGCAGCTTATAGACACCAACCACTAGGGGTTGCTGCACTCTCCACTCTAGCTCCTCTTTCAACTCTCTACCCCTTCCTAGCAACTTTTTGAAAACCTACCCACTAGAGGTCACTGCAGTTCCCTTTGAATCCTTTCTGCCACCTACTTTCCTCACTCCTCCCATCAGCCTACCACTAAGCACCTGGCAGCATCAAACCTGGTACCCTTTTTTCCAAAGTCTACTGACTAACCACTAAGCCAATGAACCATGCCTAGACTATGTTGCAATAGTCAAAAATAGGGAGTATCATTTTCTGAACAAGATTACACTTAATCTACCACCTAGTGGTAAGGAACTGTGGTTCCTGTAAAGGACACCAAGCTTGGGGTACAGTTTTTTCAGGATGGCGTTGATATGTACAGAAAAGTTAAGGCATTGGTCAAGTCAGACACCCAGGTATTTGAAAGAGGTGGTGTCCTCTAGTGTTGTCCCATCAAGGGTGTGGAAGGAGGGAAGAGAAGGCAGCCTAGAGAGTCTCTGCCTAGTGCCAAAGGTCATGGAGACTGTCTTCTTGGCTTTGAGGAACAGCTGATGTGAGCTTAGTCAGTGTTGAACATTATTAAATTCAAGCTGTATTCTGGAAGTCACATCGGAGGAAGATTGGCCAGAGGTGAACAAGACTGTGTCATCAGCATACATATGGATTGAGGATGAGAAGCATACTGATGGTAGGTAGTTTAGAAAAATTGAGAAGAAGAGTGGCCAAGTACAGAGCTTTGAGGCACACCAGTAGAGATGGGTAGTGGAGGGGATGTAGAGTCAGCTATTTTAACTGATTGAGTTCTACCTACCAAGTAGGCTCTGAACCAGTTGCAGGCAGACAGAGACAAGCCAGCTGATGAGAGAGTTTCAAGGAGGGGGGAGTGGGAGACTGTTTCGAAAGCCTTGGCAAGGTCAACAAAGTAAAGCAGTATTCATGGCAGAATGGATAGAGTCAGTGAGTCTAAGTGGGGACATGGTTGTGGAGTGATTCTTCTGAAAACCAGATTGAAAGGGAGTGAAGAAGGAGGAGTCATCAAGAAAGCCGGAGAGTTGGGAGAGAACAAGGTGTTCCTGAAGTTTAGCCAGGGTGGGTAGAAGCGAGATGGGGTGGTAATTTCCAGGAAATGAGAGATCACCTCAATTTGGTAGGAGGAGAACTGCAGCATGTTTCCAGGCTTCAGGGATACTCGCAGTGTGGAAAGACAGGTTGAGGAGATCAGTGAGAGGGAGGGAAATAGCAGGAGCAGGGAAATACAGCAGCTTAGGGTCAAGGCCATCGGGAGAGCTGCCCTTAGTTGGGTTGATAGAGAGCAGTGCCTTTCAGGTGTTTTTGGAAGAGATGGGTGAAAAGGCAAAACTCTCTCCTAATTAATGGTGTTGGGAGGAATCAGCAGGGAGGAAGAGGTAGTAGGGTGTGGGTGGGTGGGAGGGAGGCTAACAGAGCAGGGGTGCAGGAAGTAAAGTAGGAATTGAATTCTGCTGCTGCTGTAGGATAGTCGGCAATGAGTTGATTGTTTATTTTGAGCAGTGGGGATAGAGGTTTAGTTTGGGGAGAGAAAAGTGAGTGAACTACTTTCCAAAACTTTGATGGGTTGTTTATGTTAGTATTAAAGGCGGACCGGAAATATTCTGCTTTGACCAGGCAAATGGCTTTGCTACAGGCATTTTGGAGTGTCCAGTAGATAGCATAATTACAAGGGAGTTTGGAGGATTTGTGGGTTTTCCATGCTTTATCACATGCTTATTAACAAGCCAGGAGTTCAGGGGTTACCTAGTGGAGTTGATTATCATGCACTCTAACTTGCTTCAGGAGAGCATGTTTGCTTCAGATGTTAATGAAATTATCTTTGAAATAAGCCAAGGGCATGGTCGATAGTTTTGGCTGAGGTAATAGGGGCCCAGTCAATGTGAGTTAAGTCATGATGTAGAGGAGCAAAGTCTAATGTTTTGTAAGAGTGGATCGTTAGTAGTTTGTGTGGTGTCTTTGGTCTGTGTACTTTCCTAACTATATAGATCATATGATGATCGCTAAAAGTTCTGGCAGTAGGCCCAACTGGATTACCCTGTGAGGATGGGAGGTGAGTCCCCAGTCCATGAGAATGTGGTTATGGGATTTGTGGTTTAGGTGAATAGATTATGTGATTAATTCAGGCAGGTTAAGGGCAGCTATTTCAATACGAGTCTTATTTAGGACGGGTGACAACCAGTTCAGATTTAGATCCCCTAACAGGTAGAGCTCACCTGAGGAGGTAAGGAACTCAAAACTGGTGATTAGATCAGTGGCTACAGAGTGGTATAAACCAGGACAGCAATAGGCTCCTACGATAAATATTGGTACGGAAAAGAAAAGAGGTAATCTAATGATGAGGGCTTCATAGGCACTGGGGTCAGTGGTAGATAGAACGGTAGTGATTTGAAGAGAGGAGGAGGAGGAATAAATAGCTTCACCCCCACCCCTACCAGTGCAGTTCTGGTGGGTAACAGCATACCCAAGAATTGTGATAGAAGCATCAGGGATTTTATTTGTTAGCCAGGTCTCTGATACAATGAGGATGTCTGGATTGAAGGGTCCTACAAGTGGGAGTAGCACATCAAGTTTAGGGAGGAGACTGCATATGTTAAGGTGGAGGATTTTTAGGCCATGGGGAGTGAAACTGGTGTTGGATTAGAGGCTGAGGAGAGGGGAGTGGATGGGGTTGGAGCTTTACTGAGTGTTGCACTTAGGTTGGGATTTATGTCTCCTGCCAAGAGGAGAAAGAGTGAGATAATGATGAAATGCAGCTTGGTACTCTTGAACCAAGGTTTTTTAGATGGTTTAGGGGAATGAAGTGAATAACTGAAGGTAGAGAGCTGAAATTTAAGGATGCACAGTAAAGTGAAGAAGTAAGGTAAAGACATGAGCGGGGCAGAAGGACGTGTAGAGAAGTAGGTCCAGGTATGATAAAAAGGTGTTGGAGCTACCACTTGGTTGAAGTAGTGGGTTAGCAGGGCAGTGGGATTTGCAAGAGAAGTGGGGTGGGGAGAGGAAATATTTAGCAGAATTAATGAAGAAAATTGTCATTCAGCACCCCTAGATATTTGTATTCATTAGTGTTTGTCAGTTTAGAACACTTTATGAGTTTAATGTACAAGAAATTTATTTTACCTTTTGTAATTTTATTCTCACACTCATCACTTGAGTATTTTTTGAGCTGAGCACCATGTTGGACTATTTGATCCATTTCTACTGTAAACTGAAGTCCTTTCAGAGTTTTGAGTCCATTTGTGTATGTATTTGCTCTGCAGACTAGTATGTTGTCGGCTATAGAAAGTGTTATGTGCAGTGATGAAAGTGGTTCAGAAGAAGTACAGGAACTCTATGAAAGTTGGAAACCCCAACCCTTGTGAGGGGGGTCCGGGCATGCCCCGTGAAACTTTTCAAAAAAATGAGTTGATTTGGTGCATTTTAGAGAACGCTGGATCATAATCTGTTTTATAAAATGAATACTTTCAAGTCATATTTCAACAATCTGGTTTCCTCAAAACATTGATATAGGTTAATAACTTAACATATTTAACATGAAATGGGACAGCATGTGTAGCTGGTTTTAAGATTCACATTTCCATTCTTCAAGTACATTATGTGCACTCCTCCACACCCACCATTTTGGTGCACTAACTGGGTATCCTTATACTGTATAAGACTCATGAATATATAATACATTTAAGAAACAATTGGACACCAAACAGATATTAAGTAAGCAATAACTTATGGCACACCATGTGTTTACTAGGCCTTAATAGATGCACCAGGGGAATTGTGAGGTACGAGGAGGGAAATGCACTCCTTCAAAGTATATCCATGGGCCTGGAGTGTGGCATAGCACTTATTAAATGACATCTTTTTCAGCTGAAAAAACATACAGAAACATCAAATTAATCAGAAATATATTTTATTCATCCACAAAAGAAAGTAATTCAACCTCCAAATATGTTGAGACACATTTACAGTATTTTTAGTTCTAATGTTTTCGCCTCATGGTGCTGGAGACAAATTCAAATGTTTCTTACAAATGCAATTAAAATTTTTTTTAAATAAAACATTTAAAAATGGAATATATTAACAGTGTATAGTAAAGTGTTTTTCTGTATAGAATTCCATCCATTTTAAAATGCTGTTATACCACATTCCAAAGGTCATGGGATGTGAGTCTACCCTTCTGTGGTAGAACAGCATTCTGTAACCTCTATAGACTGCATGAGTTAATTTAATCTCGAAAGCAAAAAGAGTCACACACACATATATTTCACACAGTATTATACAATTCTGTATGAAAATCCTGTATCCTCATTGGTCAAAACACATCATATGACAGGGGGAATTTCCTGCAATAACCCACAGATGAGAATTGGCATTTATAATAAACATAATTAAACACATTTTAAATGTATTTCACAAATGGGTCCATTGTATAATTACAATAAGGCACCCCAGGGTATGGGTTATAGAGGGAGTTACCCACTTCTTGTGTGGTTAAATCACTCGGTTGTGCCTCGTGGCACAACACACAAGGTGTTGATAAATCCCCCAATAACCCATACCCTGTTGTGCATTATTGTCTAAATACAAGAAGAGCATTTCTATGCACAATCAGCCTGTTTTTCCACCTCAGGGTTTTGATTCCAATGGGCCTATCAAGCTTTGCTCTCGAGGTCATAAGGAATCAGAACCCCTCTGTGACAACAAGCACTGGTTGTGAATAGTTGCCCATCCAGCATTCTTTGTGTATAGTAACGAAGCCATCAATCACAAATGCCATCAATCAAAGTTAAACACTCAGGCAACCTTTTTTTTTGTTTGAGGTAGCTCTGAGTTGCAAACAATGCCATGTTGTCAACCTTTTACATCCCATTAACTGAAAAAACTATGTACTGTTAAAGTATAATAACCTAATGTGTTCGCTGCATAATTTTGTCAGCTTTTTTTTATTTTTTGTTCACTGTACAAACACTGGCAGAATGAGTAGTTGCTTCTGTGATCATAACATGGCACATTATATAGTTAACCACCTGCTGCTTTTTTGGAACTTTTTTTAATTTGTAAGTAGAAGTAGCTATTTATAACATTCATAGTAGACACAAACAAAGAACAGCTGTTGTGAGAATACAAAGAAACCAAACATTTCTGAAATCATTTTTATTCTTTCTTCTAGGGTGCAGAGGAAAAAGGCTGACAATATCAACATTAACATAACTATAGAATGTATGGTGTCAGATCAAGAATGTCATAGGTGTCATGCTCTGAAGACTATTTGACCAACATATCCCCCCCCACAACTATTTATTATAAAATGTGTCTGAGAAATGGAGCTTCTGGGTTGGGTATAATCATTCTAACAGCCCTATGTTAATCTCTTAGTAACATACAGATAAATGTATAGCTTTATTATATGCCAAACAAGGATTAACATGGTAATATGTATGGCGAGCCCTTATTATTAACTGACATCAAGCAGATTAGAACCTTGTTATGCCATCATTAGAACATCATTCAGTTGTTAACCCTTTCTAAGTTTGTCATATCAAGGGTATAACAAAATGGAATACTCATGACAATCAATGTTCCGTTTAATTACCACAGTAATTTTGTACCTTCCAGGGGAATCTAACTGTATTCTGACTTATGCAGTTAGCCCTCTCAGTTGAACTGCCCTGGAGAAGAAAGAGTTAAAGCCTGTATGGTAATAGTGAAACATTCAATAGGCTTGAGTGTTATTATTAAACCACTGTCATCGGTACATTCTATGTAACTGCTAGATTGTTATGAGCAAATATTATAATAATAAATACTAAGTGATGCTAGATAACAATATAGTAACTTACAGAAATTACTATAAAATCCTACAGTAGGGCATTTAAAAATATTCAAGTCACAGTGTTCCAGTATTTTATGAAAGAACAGATGGAGTGCAGAGACCCCCCAGGTTCTAGTAGCAGAGGCAGGGTGGGTGGTTAGAATACAGAAAGACTCACCTGAAAGAAACAATATTAATATGGTAAGTAATTGTTCCTTCAAACCTCAGTCTGTCTTACTGTATTCTGACTTATGCAGACTACCTAGCACTTCCCTATGGAGGGGGTCAAAGAACCAATGTAGGAAATAGGGGCTTCAATACTGCTGTGTCAAACCTGGCATCATGTCTATCTGTAGTGTCCATGCAGTAGTGCTTAGTGAATGTATGAACAGTTTTCCAGCTAGCTGCATTACAGGTTTAGAGCAGAGGGATATCATTGTGTGGTGAGCCCTTCAGCCCAGTTATGGCTCCTTATCCAGTTTATTTAAACTGATATTTGGTGACCCCTCATTGGTCCTTTTTTCTTCTTAATGTCTTAATGAAATGGGAGAGTCCTTTGGTTCCAGAACATATGAACTAATGCTTAACATTAATAGGACACCTCTACCACTCTTCAAAAACTTGTATAGAGAGACCAGATAGTTTCATTTCAGTATATTCTTATTTATTCTATGTTGTTCCTTCTTTCATTCATATTTCTATAGAAATGTAGTTACATTTCTTTTATAATAATGCCCCTTTTTGATTGTTTAAGTGTTGACATACATTTCAGGACTAGATTGTTCCTTCTTCAGAACATTGTATGGGGTTATTTTTCTAAATAAAAACAAACATAATAAAGGCCCATCAATATTACATTATAACTTTGTTTTAAAGAAAGAAAAGATAAATATTGAAAGAAAAGAGATTCTTTTTGTATACAGGTATGTTCCCCTGTGTAAAGTATAGCTGGTGAATTCATTAATGAATATAATATGTTTCTTTAAAACAAAGTTATAATGTAATATTGATGGACCTTTATTATATTTGTTTGTATGTAGAAAAATAACCCCATGCAGTCTTCTGAAGAAGGGACACTCTAGTCCTGAAACGTACATCAACACTTAAACAATCATAAAGGGGCATTGTTATAAAAGAAATGAAAACACATCTGTATTGAAATATGAATGAATGAACAAAGGAACAACACAGAATAAATAATAATATACTGAAATGAAACTATCTGGTCTCTCTGTACAGGTTTTTGAAGAGTGGTAGAGGTCTCCTATTAATGATAAGCATTAGTCCTTACCCATTTTGTCATAGCAGAACTGAATGCAAGACTTAATCCAATGTACAATGGTCCTTTTTGTCGATGTCTTATCCATTTTCACTTCATGATTGGTGAGGAAAAACTGCATACACTCATTCCTATGACCCGTTGTCTGATCCAGATAGTAGCAGATTTCCATCTTAACATCCAGGTTATGCAATCTGCATTCTCTTAAAATATAGTGATCAGTAAAGAACACAGGCAATGTAATGGACTGGTTCAGGTGGAAATTCAAGACTACCTTGTGAAGAAATTTCCTATTTGTTCTGCCAATGAGTTTTCCCCTATGGCATGCAATGTAGTTACACACCACCGACAAGGCCTGTAGCTCACTGATCCTCCTTGCTGAGGTGATGGCTACTAAAAAGACAGGCAGAGACAGCTGCCAAGTGCACCTTCAGGGTGGAAGGTTAGAAGCCCAGAGAGTGAAGGTGAGTTAAAAAATCCAGCAGGACTGCCAATATGGCTTCCTGTGGATCAGTATCTCTTTGGGAACAACAAACAGAAAAGATTTTCCATTTAGCATTGTAAGTCTTCCTTGGGGAAGGCTTTCTGGAGACCCTCAGAATGTCCAAAACCCATTTAAGAAAGATGCAGGTCTGCATGTTTTAGTTATTCAAGAGGCAGACCCTGAGACTGAGGGACTTGAGGTTGTGGAATACAGGATCCTCCCTTGTGAGGAAATCCGGTGGTTGAGCCTCCTGTGGAAGCATATTGGACTGGTCACTGACAGAGACATTAGCACTGATTGCCAAGGATGTTTGGCACAGTCTGTGGCAATCGGGATCATTGTGGCTGGCTGACACCTGAATTTGATCAGAATTCTGTGGATGAGATGGAATGGAGGGAAGGCATACTGAAATTTTCCTTTCCAGTCAACAAGTAGTGCATCCCTGTCTTGCCACTACTGTAGTGCTTGCAGCAAGGTGGATGTCACTGGCACCAACTTGGAAATCGAGTCTCTTCCTTGAGTTCAGAAATCATCCAGAAGCAAACGATGAACCATAGACTTGGCCCATATTGTGACAATTGCTCATCTGAACAGAAATCAATAAAATATGCTTTTAATAGACACAGTAAATCAATGTTTTTTTAAGGTTGCAATGATAACACCCTTTATAGTCAAAATATTTGTACTAGGTAGTTCAATCAAAACCCTGAACATATTTGCAGGTTGTACAGTGAGGAGAAATCTACGAAACAACTTAAAAGGCAGGCGGAGTAAAGAATTTGACAGTTACGTATAACGTACCCAGGACAGTGGGTTGAAAATCGAGCTCGAGTCTGTTGAACATTCTACTATTAGCATATAGGTTTTAACTGTCTCCTCTCTGGGTCATTTCATCTGGAATGGGTAACCGCATAAGTCACAATACAGTAAGATTTCCTGTGGTTTGAAAGTAGTTCAATAAAGTGAAGTAATTCAATATGCAATCACACAATCTTGATATGCCCTTACACTATAAAGTATAATGTATGTTAAACCCCAGCATAACCCACACCCTGGAGTGCTTTATTGATTAACTACCACACATGGCTTTTCAAAAGAGAGTCCATAAACCACCATTGTCACTAAATGAGTCATCTTCACATTTTCTCTTCATGCATGAAATACTGTGGGGTGGGCACCTTCCATGAAGAAGCCATGACTTAACATATGGTTCAGGATTCCAGAGGATAAGTGGAGGACCACAAGTTGAAGTGAAAATCAGATCCAAAATGTGACTGATAGGCAATTGCGCACAACAGAAGCAATGATATCCATCCAGCTGAAACCTCTCTTACACTCAGCATTGCTCATAGGAAGTGTGTTAACAGCAAGCTGTAAGGGTTTCAACTTGTCAGGCATGCCTCAGCCAGCACACTCCTTATACTCTATGTACTCAAGTACAGTATCCTTTTCTTGAAAAAAGAACCTGTTTGTAAGTGATTTTCTCTCAGACTCTCCATACCTTACATTATCTGAAGTAATTACATCTATATTGAGTACTGCTAGCTGATTTATGAGATCATTATATTGATGTTCCATAACTGGACCTCCACCTTTTGTACCGACTGAAGTGAGCAATCAACTTTCTAGATTATCTGCTAGACACTGAATGAACTATGAATGATTTATCTCTGATGCTTTTTGCAAAGTGCTGAACATTACACCATTAAATTTGTCACATTCAACAGCATTTGTAGCTTTTTCAACATCATCACTGGGGTACTGCTTCATGCTGTTTAATTGTGCAATATATCTGTGCAAGAGATGATTTGCATGAGGCAATGTCTTTGTTCATTCTTGAAGTAGCTCAGACAAATCTTTCATTTCCTTAAGTGTGTCCATCATGATGGCAAGATACTTCAGGAAAGCAGTGGAAGACAGAGTTCCAGCCAGACCACTGAATTTTGCCTTCTCCCTAGATGGAGGGTTTTCATCCCGAGCTGCAGTTGTGAAGTGTGCATACAGTGCAGAATAACTGCTCCATACTGCATGCACAGTACAGAAACTGGATGCCACCTATCTTACATCTAGCACCCTGCCAATTTTTTTTACCTCTCCATGAACAGAGGATGCTGCCTCAGCAAGTTCCCTCTGATTTTTGGGAGACTGACTGTACAGCGCATACAGTGAATCCATGAAACTATGAAACTGGTTAATACCTGAACAGGCATTTACAACATCCCCCACACCCATCTCCAATCTGTGATATAGACAGTGCCACACTATGAAGTGCGGGAAATCATCCAGAAGCAAATGAGCAACACCAGACTTGGCGCCCATCATGACACTCGTTCCGTCTGACAGAACCCAATCAAAGATGTTTTGATAAAAGTTTCAGTGAATTCCTGTTTTTTTAAGGTTGCAATGATAACGCCCTTTTAGTCAAAGCATTTGTACTAGGTAGTTCAACAAACTTTAGAAACATAGTTGCAGGTTGTACAGAATTAAGTCCTGCTTTTATGTAGATAATAAGAGTGCATTTATTACTAACTCTCATAGCTTAATAGACAAACACAGAGGTCTTTGACTGTTGTAGTATAATCTGATGTATAACTCATTTACACATTTCCGATGCTATGTGGGATATAATATCAACACAGCTCAGGCAGGATTGCAATACCCTCCCCATATCAAGACCATTTGCAATCTGAAGATCAGCTAAAGCAGAATGATCTAAATAAGGCCTTTCAGACTTAGCAATGTAGTATGTTGTTCTGAATACCCAGCTTGTTGTTTCCATTGCAGATTTATGTTGCTCACCTATGATATTTTGCATTACGTGATAGTTTGCCTGTCATAAAATATTGTTTGTGATTTTATGTGCATGCGAATTCCCATGTTCCCAATTTTTTTCCTTATTGAATTCTGTTGCTGCTTAGCATCAGTATCATTATAGCCAATACATACAGGTAGCCATGCTTTTGCCAATGTGATTCCCTGAGATACTTTGGGACCAAGACCACCAACATTCTTACATGTACTACATCCTAGCAAACCATCTGTTACAACAAGTCAGTGGTTGCTGTCTTTAAAGTGATCATATTGTTCTTTTGACCAGCACACAGGAATGGGGCTTGTGACGTTAAACTCTTCAGTGGTGGTCATGGAGATGTTTGATATGGTAGCATCAGTTTCATGTAATTCATCACTAATGTTTAACTTTGGATTGCTCTGGTCTATGCTGTCACATTCACCTATAAGTTCTTGTTTGTCTTGTTTTCATTGTTTTTTGAAAATGTGAAATAAAGTTGTTTGCTTCATATTCTAATTGAATGTGTTATTCTTTGACAGATGTTTCTTGGGGGGAGGGATTGGACAACAGAATGACGTATGAGCAGGATTTACATAAGTACAATAATCTAAAAAAGTATGTTTAAGTTACAATTATATCCTTTGTCCAGACAGCAAAACTAGTTGAACAGCTAATCAATTTATAACCTATCAACAATCAGAAGGGACCATCTCAGGCATCAGAAGATTAGAGAAACAGTGACTGGAGTCAGGAATTAAGTGGTGCTCTAGCTAGGCTGGAGATTAACTGTGCCACAATGCAGTCTCCTAAGCAAAAACAATGGTAATCTGTATCATCAGGGAATAACCTCTGCTAGTGAGGAAGTTATCCTTCAACTGTATCGGGCACTGCTGAGGCTACACCTTGAATTATGTATTTGGTTTTGGTGCCAGTATCTGAATAAGGATATCATGCTACTGGAGGGGGATCCAGAGGAGGACAGTCACCAAGAAGAAAGGTAACTTTACCCAGGAAGCAAAATGCTTCCAGACTTGCTGTTGAATGCAAACTAACATTTGTAAGACTTATGCTTGCTATAAACATCCACCCTAAGGAAACTGAGGACGACCACTATAAAGCTGAATTTATGGAAATTTTGAGTAAAACTCTGTCAAGAAAGTGGAAAGTCCACATACATAAGTCATTTAAGAAAAGTGAGATTGACATTAACTGTCCCCAATGTTACTACATGGAAGGAACTTGTGAATAATATCTACACCACTAGCCTATGCCTTCTATACCAACTAAGAGCAGAACAAAGTCAAAGCACCCGTCTCTGTCCGATTTCGTTACTCCTGTAAGGCAGGTTGGCCATCACATATACTAGTTAATGGTGGCTGCTGCTTGCAAACTGAACTGCATGCACTTCAATTATCCAAGAAAAGACAACAATCTATGGCTGACTAACCAAAATATAATGAACATGCAAAGCTTTAATACACGTGTCATACAATACCTGCTTAAATACAATAAAATATAAGCTTAAGAAGTTTAATGCAGAAGTTCATGATAGTGTTGAAAAATGTTACCTACACTGTTTTAGTCTATTTCAATACAATAAGAAACATCATATACTCTAATATATATATATATATATATATATATGTATATTGCATGGATCAGATTTATGGGAAGAGGAATATTAGCGAGAACACAGCGAATGCCCCCTACTGTTTGCGAAGAATGCACTGTGTTCTTTTAATTCCACCTCGACACCGATCAAGACAGCACTAGGAAGCGTAGAAGGGACATTGGTTTAATGTCTCATCTGAAGCATGGCACATCCCAGCAGTACAGCACCCTCCTAATACTACACTCGGATGCCAGCATTTTTTAGTTATGAGGAAAATCCTGGTGTGTGACCAGAACACAAGATATTCTAAGTGTAGGCAGATGCACTACCAACTGAGCCACAGTGACACCTCTGAAAGGATAATGGCAAAGAAGAATATTATTTATTTATTTATTGAATTTTGATGACCGGGTAGGCACGCTGGGCCCCGAAGGTCCCTTTTTCAGGGGCGACCCAGGAATAATAGTACAGACATAATGAACTTAATGCAGTTACATAACACAGGAAATCGTGGGTATACAGTATTCGGCTGTTTACACATAGCAGTAGTTATTAGGGTATTGTATATCATATTGGTAAGTTGTAGTTTATTGCATTCAAACATTTGTCATGCAGGTAGGTGTAACAACATTAGGGTTCCTTAGGTAAGGTCCTTCGAGAGCATTAGGGTGGTTCACTGTGGAGAAAGGAGGAGAAAAAAGGAGAAAAGTTAGTACTACCTTGTTGGGGGGGGTGCATTTATAGGTCGTAGTGGTAGTTTGGTAGTGTCAGGTGTAGTGGCACTGGCATACACTTTTTGATAGGGGATGAGTTTTGAGTCTGGTGTGGAAGCACTGCACTGAAGGGGTTTCTCTCACCTCCAGCGGGAGGTGGTTCCATAAGGACGGGGCAGCAAATGAGAAGGATTTCTGGCCTGCCTTAGTCCTGGCCTTGGGAACCTCAAGCAACATTTGGCCTGAAGACCTAAGGCTGCACTGGTTACTCTTTACTGTGAGGACTCCTCCGAGGCTAGGGGAAGGGGAAGGGCTAATTATCTTTTTGGCCAGGCAGAGCACGGGGTAGCTGAAGCGTGCTTCGAAGTATGGCCAGTTAAACTTTACTAGCGCCTCACAGTGGTGGCTCCTTGAGTGGGATAGAGTGGCAAAGCAGGTCACTTTGTTGTATAGAACCTGTAGTTTACCATACTCCTGCTTTGAGATACCCTGGATGACCGGGGCAGCAAAAGTCAGTGTAGGAAGTAGGACACTCTCTGCTGTAGCAGTCCTAGCTTCAAGGGTTAGTAGATCCTTAAGCCAATATAGTAACCCGAGTTTGGAATGGATTACTTTAGTGACTTGGTCCACGTGTTGTTTGAACATGAGGCCCTGGTCGAGGGTGAGGCCGAGGTATTTTGTGGAGGGAACAACTCCTAGCTTGTTGCCCTCCAGCGATGAGAGTTGGAGGAGTTGCGATCTATCTTGTCCTAAGGCTCTTGGTCCGAACAGCATAACTTTGTTTTTTTTTGTTGTTAAGGACCATTTTGTTGTTAATGAGCCACCTCTCCAAGATGTAAATGTCCTTTTGGAGAGAACTGGATAGGTCATCCAGGTTGTTGGAGGACATGTAAATAACAGCATCATCCGCGTATTGGATTATATTGCTGCTTCCACAGTGCATGTGCAGTTTGTTAACGAACAACAAGAACATAAGGGGCCTGAGTATGGACCCTTGTGGAACTCCATCCATTAGGGACTGAGGTTTGGAGAATTTGTCCTGCCATCTGACTCTCTGAGTCCGACCTGTGAGGTAGCTTTCTATCCAACTGAGGGCGTGGGCATCTAGGCCTATGTAGAGGAGTTTTTGGAGGAGTAGTCTGTGATCCACCCGGTCGAAGGCCTTGGAGAGGTCTATAAAAACTACCCCTGTGTTGGATCCAGCATCCAGGTCTTTGAGTATGTCCGAGGAGAATTTGGTTAGGGCAGTGTATGTCCCATGCTTGGCTCTAAAGCCATGTTGCGATGGGGACAGAAGCATGTGAGCTTCCAGGTACTCCTTAAGTTGAGCATACACGATTTTCTCCTGTATTTTTGCCAGGGTACAGAGCAGGGAGATTGGCCTGTAGTTTTCAATTTGTTCTGCAGGCCCTCCCTTATGGATTGGGACCACGTGTGCTTGTTTCCACAGTTCTGGGACATATCCCTCAAGTAGGGACCTATTGATCAGCCAGGTGAGTGGCTGCACTAGTGCCGTGGCACCATCTTTTAGCAGTCTCACTTTGAGTCTGTCCGGGCCTCCTGAACCTGTTGTTTTCAGGGTTTTAAGGATGGCCAGGACCTCTTTTACCTGGGCAAGCCTCAAGTGAAAGAGTGGGCAGTCAGGCGATTGAGGAACCGGTGGGGTGGCCAGGTTTTTAGGTGCTGATGGTCCTGCCAGGAGTTTATCAGGGTTCGTGAAGTACGTATTAAGGGTCTCAGCAATTTGTGTTGCATCATGTAGTGCTATTCCATTAACTGTGATGGGGCCCGAGGTAATCTTTTTTTTCCTCCTTCATTAGTTCATTGATATGGGACCAGAAGGTCCTAGGGTTGCCGAGGTTGGCTTTTTGGAGGTGGTTAAAATAATCCTTTTTCACTAGTTTGGTGACCTGTTTACATTGGTTTTGGAGGGTCCCGTAGAGGACCCGGTCTGCTTGAAGACCTGTGTCCTTGGACTTTTTCCAAGCTTTATCTCGGCTGATCATCAAGGCCTTTAAGGGAGGGGTAATCCACTTATAGCAGTGGCCCTTTACCCGGTAGGTTTTAAATGGGGCCAGGAAATCCACGGCCCACATGATTGACCTGTTTAAGAAGTTGACCGCCTCATCCAAGGTAGGGAGACTTCTAATAGGGGTCCAGTCCAGGTTGCCCAGGAGAGTGTTATAGTGCTCCAGGGAGAACTTTGAGTAGTCCCTGGATGTGAGTATTCTAGGGGGGACCCTTACTGTCCTATTCCTCCAAATACAGAAGGTGGGTGAGTGGTCGCTGAGGGCATCTGCCATGGTCCCAGCCAGTTGAACGTTTTTAGGGTTAGACACCAGTACCCAGTCTATGGTCAAGTGACTGCCCTTTTTATAGTTAAACCTTGTGGGAAGGGTGACTATCTGGGAGAGGTTGGCCTCCTGAAGCATGTCAGTTATTGAGGACTTAGTATCTATATCCCAGTGCACATTGAAATCTCCGAGGATGATGAGCTCAGAAGCAAACACTACTGGTAGGTTTTTTGTGAGGGACTCGAGGGACTGGCGAACCCCCTTTGGTGGACTATAGACGCACCCCACATTAAGGTGTTTAGCACCGCTGAGGGTGATGCGTACAAAGATAGTCTCAATTTCGGGGGGCATTGATATGTTGAGGTTAATGTGAGCAGAGATCAGGGTAGCCTTATCGTATATGAGCACCCCACACCCTTTTTTCAGGGTTCTATCCTTCCGGTAACTGACGTACCCTGGGGCGCCACATTCGTGATCTAGGATCGATGGTTTTAATCAGGTCTCAGAGACTGCAAGCACATCAGGGTTGTAGAGTGCTAGCCAGGCTTGTAGTTCATGAGTTTTGGGCTTAAGACTACAAATGTTCATGTGTGCTAGCCTCATGCCCCTTGTTGCAGTTCAGGTTAGGTCCTGGGGGGTTGAGATGGAGGTATTATCAACACCAGAGCCAGGGTTAGGTTGAATGTCACCTGCCCATAACAGCAAGGTCCTAAGCAGGGGGAGGATAATATAGGTCAGGGAAAGGAACCTAGTTTTTTTAAGTTTGTATGTCAGCAAAAGGGTTGCCCTATAGCAAATCCCGCTCCTACTGAGTTTAGTGGCTATAAGGGGGGCCAGGTTGTCGGCCAGGGGTGGGCTATAAGGGTGCCAGGCCAGGTGTTGTGCTGGACCATTGGATGGCTGTGCAGCAGGGGCTTGTCTATCGGCTAGCCAATCCACCCAAAGGAATGAGGCAATGTACAGGGCAGCGAGGAGGAGACCCCTAATTGGCCTAAGCTGGCCCGAGATGCAAGCGTTCAGTGGCCTGTTGACTGGCATTATCATCCTTATGTGGCATTGTTAGGCTACAAGAGCTTGGCCTAGTAGTAACAATACAAGGGTAATTTAGGGGGGACAAGCTGGGTCCTGAAGCATACCAGGACGCTCAGCAGTGTTGTGCTGATTTGGGTTATGCCTGTTCAATAGCTTTTACTTGGCAATAATTCTAACCCCTGAGTAAAGTGAGCAATAGGATTCTTGGTCACATGGGTTACTATCACAGAGGTAGACTACCAACAGGTCAGATAGAGGTAGAATTCTTGGTCATATGGGATACTATCATAGAGGTAGACTACCAACAGGTCAGATAGAGGTAGGATTCTTGGTCATATGGGATACTATCACAGAGGTAGACTACCAGCAGGTCAGCTAGAGATAAGGAAAAAGAAAAAAGTAGCTAGACTTGACCCAGTGGAATTGCTAATTGGCAGCTATTGCATAATAGGGTAGAGTTAGCTGGTAATATTATGTTGTCAGGGCCAATCACATTAAAATAATTGCTTTTAAAAATAAAAAAAATGTCATAAAGTTCGATATTTCACAAGCCCCTTTGGAGATCCACCACAAAGAAATCCAAGATGAGCTCCTGGCTCAGTTCAGATTGTGCAAAAACTTAAAGAAGTCAAGGTTTGCAGTTGGCCAAATACTTTGGGATTAGACTGTCTTTTTCTGCCTGACTGTTCATTACCTGTGGTTAGTGGTGAGAGTGTGGTTAAGTGCATGATGACATCAGCTATTGTGTGTGCAGAGCTAGCATTGCTTAATTGAACATTTACAGCTGTGATATCATCTGGTTCCATGGAGGGCTTGGGGGTTTGGGGGAATAGAAAGAAGAAGAGATGATGCCATAGTCCAAAACAATGGGAGGCACACTGTGTGTCTTGGCATTGCAGTTTTGTATTTTTCTGCTGGAGCAGGAATCAACATAGGAGCAGGATAAATGAGCAATAATCTGAGGTTTTTCTTGGATTGTACTTTTTCCAGTAAAAGTGATCCAAATTTACAATTGTAATGTTGTGTTACTGCAATCATCTGCTGACTAGCGCAATTCTGAATCAAAGTTGTCATGCTAACCAGTGCAAAAAAGAAGGTTAAGGTTTACACCTGGAAATATGGTCCACATTATAAGGAGTACTTATTTTATTATTTCAAATGTTAAAACATCAAAATGGAGAAAGGTGAGTAAAGTACAAGTCAGGTGATCATGGGCTTATTAAAACAGAATAAGAAAGTATACATCAAAATGCTTACCACTATCATGAACTGCGGCTTTAAACCAAAAAACACATACTGCTGTCCTATGTAATACATACAGTATGTACAGCAACTGCTCCAGTGTTATATATCCTTGCTAGTCATGAATGCTACTGCTTTTACATTCCATGATAAATAAAATATCTATGAGCTGCTGACTAGGTATATAGTAGCTGAAAGCCATTACAACCTAAGGACTGCCAGTGTATTTTGTGAAAAGACGTATTGTAGTCTCTCACACCACTTGTCAGCTCCCAATGAGCAGGTGTCCACAACTCAAAACCATCAACATAATTATTATTGCTGTACCACTCATGAAGATAAATAAGGACTTCATGTTCCAGGATCATAAATCCGGAACCTTTCATAAGCACATTATGTATATGCTATTGTATGGTCTTTGGTTAATAACCACAATGTAAACTCTTTGAGATGTTGTGATGACATAATTGTAGCACCCAAGATTGCAGCTAAAGTGGTTTTCAGATGTCATGTCAACCTCGTAAATTGCATTTGCTAACCAAATACCATACATTACCTGTTATAGTGTATGGATGGGCTAACAAGATTGTGTAATCGCATAGTAAATAACTTTAATGAATTACCTGATATAACATTGATTGTTGTGAGCATTCCAGTTTGTTATATCACTGATACAACATACTTAAGAATAGTTAACAACAGAGTTATGTCATATTGATGACATAAGATTAAGATTGTAATCTGCTTGATTTCAGTTAATAATAAAGGTTCCCCATACATTTTATATATATATATATATATATATATATCTATATATAAAGATTACTGGATGGGCAACTATGCACAGCCAGAGTGTTCTGCCACAGTGTGGTTCTAATTCCCTCTGACCTTGACAGCGAAGCTTGTGAGGTCCATGGGAATCAGAACTCCGGGGTTGCAAAACACGCTGGTTGTACATTGAGTCGCTAATTGTAGCGTTGAGAAAAAATTATAGTTAGTAAATTATCAATTACAGATACTTAGAAAGGAGACGAACGGAGACGAGACTGATGGCAGAAGAATTTAATGATTATAACAATAATCACAGCGAGAGATTACAAGTGGTACATTCTTCAAAATAACAGTGTGTGCTGGCTTGCTTATATAGTGAAAGACAGCATCATCATTTCCTATGGTTTTCTATGATTGGTTTAAAACAAGCACAAACATCAACTTATAGGGTAATACTCTTTTGGTATGTGTAGGATCTCATCCTTGGTCAGCACAAATACAGATAGTGTACATTTCATTACCATATATGGCTAGCAACAGCTGTTACTACCAGTTACCAAAGTCCAGGAGGTAGAGATAAGTTTCCAACTCAAAACTGCACTAACAAGCACTTTGGCCTGTCCATATAAGGACAAGCACTACAGACTAGTTAAAAGGGGAACTTGGACGTTACCCTGTGTTCCTGCTTGCAGTCACATAGGCCAAATGTTTGCTATTACTTACCTGGTCAGCACAAATGTAAAAAGGCACTTTAATATTGCAATTGTGGCTTAGTTTGTCTTGTGGCTTCACAAGCTTTATATGATCCAATTATATGGGCCAACATTTGTTACACAGACACATGATATTTCAGCCCAAATGAGGTTAGGCTGCAATATGGGGACAAACTCCTTTATCCCTTGTTACAAGTCCCCCTTGGCCCTATATTGCCTAATTCTTATTTGTGCAAAAATGCAGCTCCTTGGAGCAAGTACATCTCACTACATACTTTACGAATAGTAAGTCTTAAGCGACACAGGCCTATAATTACCAAGAACACTAAGACCACTTGCAACACAAGTAAAGCTTTAAAGGACAGGACTCCTAAGGGCCCCCCTTGTGCTATGTGTCCTGTGCAGCCCTCTATTTGTAAGGAAGGTTTTTCGGGATCTAGTGGTATGTGCAAAGTAGTAAGTGAGATGGCTGCCTCGGTATCAACTAAAGCCATCACCCATTTTTTTCCCACTTTAAGTGGCACGGTCGGTCGCCCCTGGTTATCAAATGTTAGCGCACATACCCATTGTGAGTCAAGGGCCCCGGGGCCTCCGCATCCCTATTCTTCAGCCAACTGTCTGATCACTGCCAGCAGCCTGATGATGTCATCATCATCATCAAATTCTTGGGGCGGGGCGGTTGTTTTTTTTTTTCGTTCTACTGCATCCAATATTGTTTTTAACTGATCCAGCAAATCCTGTGCACTATCACCCCTTGATCTGATTTATCTCTTGCATCTTGCCTTTTTTGCCCCTGGCCCCTTCCCATTTGCTGAGGTCCCTCCCTTCCTTGCCTTCCCCCTTTGCCCAGCAGTCACTCAATACATGCCCAGGCTTTTTACAATTAAAGCACATTCTGGTTTCTTTTTGTGGTCCTTCATTTGTCCATGTCATGGTGGCAACTTCTGCCTTTCGCTGTTTTTCATTGAGGTAGGTTTCTAGGAGGGTCATGCGTTCCTCCTGGGTTTTGGCCAATTTAACAACTGTCCATAATGTGGGATCCAGATCATACACCCTGATCCATAGATCCCAGAATGTGGTATCATCTTCGAAGGGGCAATCTTGCCCTCCATACCTTTGGTAAACTTCAAAGAGCCATGGGATAAAGACCCGTGGCCCCTCCCTCACTTGTGGTTTTGTCTGCAGTATTCTGTCCCAATCAACTTCCTGTTTTGCTGATTCTTCCCTAGCCTTTCTGATAGCCTCAACTACCCCCTCATAGTCTGCCCATGAGTTAGCGTCTTGCGTTGCTCCCTCATGAGTTCCTTGTACTTCCCCTGGCATAGCTTCTGCCAGAGCGGGTGATAGTTTAAACATAACCAGCCTGCATACGTCTTGGTTGGTTAGGCAGAGGGTGGTTGTTAACTGTTTTAGCTTTTGCTGCAGCTCTGGTAAGTTAGTTTTGTGGTCTATGGGACCTATTATCTGCCCTAGGTTTGTCATCTCCTCAATGGTCAGGTCCTTAACCACTACCCCTTGTCCTTTCTTTTTATTATTGGGATCCTCCGGGGTCTCGCGGACTACCTTTTTCTTTGTTTTGATCTTATGTCCCTTTTCCTTCCACTCTTCACCGTCGTACTCCATTTGCTGCTCTACGACTTCCTCTACCCACTCTTTTTTTGCCTTTGCATCCTCAGTACCTGCCCCTGAGGGCCCCAACAACCTTCTAACGTCTGCTGCTCTTCGGGCATCATCCTCCTCTCGTCAGGTGTCTCTGACCTTAGTTACCTTTTCTTCATATATCTCCTCCTGCTTTTTATGCCTCTCTGCCTCCTCTTTTTGTCCCATCTTTTCAGCATACTCTTTTTTTAACCTATGTTTATCACGTTTTGTAGTCAACGTTAATAAATACTGTTCTTGCTGGTATCGGGTGGCTACCGACATGGTCCCCCCATGTGCGGCCATTCCGCGAGTGCTCACGGGGGCCATCTCGATGGTCACCGTCCCACCCTTTCTCCCACTTAGGAGGTCATCTAACAAATCCTGCTTTCCTTGTAGTGCCTGTATTTTGCTTGCAGCATTTTGGAGCTCACTGTAAAGGCGCCTAGTCTCACTAGCATGTTCTTGTGACTGTTGGTCTAACTTAATTTGTAGGAGAGCATGATCTCTATTTAGCAGGCACATATCCCCTTGTGCCTTTATCAGCTGTGTCCTAAAGTCTACACACTGCTGTTCTAACTCTTGATGTTGCTCTATTGGGATGCTATCTTTATACTTTAATGTCAACTCTTCTAATTGTTGCTGCAATTTAGCATTTTGAACCCTTTCATCCCTCAACTACGCTACTTCTTTATTTCGGTGACACACAATAGTCTGATTATACTGCCACAACCCTTGCAATGCATTTGCAAAGATTTCCTTTTCATTTTTTTACTCCCTCATTTTGGAGGGACACTTGCTGAGTAAAATACAGTTGTGCCTGTTGATCATCAGGCACTGGTTCGTATGCTCCCCCCTTTAGGTGTTTTCCTAGAAAATGGCCTATTATTGTTTCCATACTCATTTTTTTTATCTTCTTGCCTGCTTAGCCTCCACAGCCAGACTCACCCATGCACTGGTGCCCCGGTCCATTTGGCTATGTCTTACGGCTCCCTTGTGAGGTCCAGCTTGCAAGTCCCAGTACCTTCACCTACCTACTCTGCCCCATGAGTTCCTACAGAGTTAAGCATTACTTTTTATTTAAATAAATCAAGAAGCATACATCACCTGATTGTCAAGTGGCTGTGACTGTCTGTGTGTACCTTCATCTCTCGCTTTGAGCCAGCAGCACCACGTCTCCGAGCGTCGTTACCCTGCTATGGGGCTCGCAAGCTAACTGACCAGCAGTTAGACAGCCTCCTCACATGCAGCACCAGTGATCCGAGTCTTAAGGCACCAATTGTAGCATTGAGAAAAAATTACAGATAGTAAATTATCAATTACAGATACTTAGAAAGGAGACGAACGGAGACGAGACTGATGGTGGAAGAATGTAATGATTATAACAATAATCACAGCGAGAGATTACAAGTGGTACATTCTTCAAAATAACAGTGTGTGCTGGCTTGCTTATATAGTGAAAGACAGCATCACCATTTCCTATGGTTTTCTATGATTGGCTTAAAACAAGCACAAACATCAGCTTATAAGGTAATACTCTTTTGGTATGTGTAGGATCTCATCCTTGGTCAGCACAAAAACAGATAGTGTACATCTCATTACCATATATGGCTAGCAACAGCTGTTACTACCAGTTACCAAAGTCCAGGTGGAAGAGATAAGTTTCCAACTCAAAACTGCACTAACAAGCACTTTGGCCTGTCCATATAAGGACAAGCACTACAGACTAGTTAAAAGGGGAACTTGGACTTTACCCTGTGTTCCTGCTTGCAGTCACATAGGCCAAATGTGTGCTATTACTTACATGGTCAGCACAAATGTAAAAAGGGACTTTAATATTGCAACTGTGGCTTAGTTTGTCTTGTGGCTTCACAAGCTTTATATGATCCAATTATATGGGCCAACATTTGTTACACAGACACATGATATTTCAGCCCAAATGAGGTTGTGCTGCAATATGGGGACATACTTCTTTATCCCTTGTTACACTAATCTTTTTTTTTTTTGATAATGTAACTAATGTGAGCCTATAGTATATTTTTCACCATTACAGGTGGCTTTTGTTCCACTGATTCAAACAGTTTGAAATGGTTACACTCAGCTATGCTTCCAGGCATCTTCCAAATGTAGTTGGTAAGCTCATTTTCCTGTCAAGACAACAATATAAGGCTGAGAACTAATTCTGTCCTTTTACAAATAACAAAATTTGAACTCAGGAATCAGAAATTCATGCAGTGAACTGTGACACATTTTTATAACATGGCCAGGGAGCTGTGAAGTGATTTGCAGATGGCTACCAACTGACAATCCATTAATCTCTATTCCCTGCACAGCCAGCAGTGATGGGTTCCCAGCAAAGAGAACTAGTTTTTCAGTGAGAAACACAGTGCACACGGCAGCCATTAGTGAACCTGTTAGGCAACATAGCCATACTGTTTGTGTGACAAGATGTGTGGCCTGAACTCTGAGCAGATGCACAACTTCAGTTCCATGACAGCTGTCTGTTCAGTCAATGCTGTGTGTTCATCCAGTTACCTACCCACCCACCCAATCATCATGCATTAGACAACCCAAGAAAAGTTTCAGAGATGGAACTACAACTATAGTATGACGTTGGCAAACACTGACAGTAAAACTGAGCATACACAGCAATGTCTGAGGTTATGTCTCTGCAGATTAACAAGACTTGTAGATTGTGGCTTTCTCACGAATGAGGTTCGATTATTCTGTCTTCCTCTCAACACTAACTGCTCGCTGTTGAATTCCAGCCATCAAACAATTTGTCAACCCTGCAGAAATAGAAAAAATTTCAGTTACCTACAGCTGAGGAGTTCCAATAAGAGTGAAACCAATGTACTGGTCAGTCCTGTAGTACTGAGCACTACTATAAAAGTATTGTTACATTCTGCATGTACACAAAGCCAGCTAACGCCCATAAGAGCACATCAAGACTAGCCCATCATTACCAACATATACACCCAAGCATCAACACCAACTGCATGCCTAATGAATGATGTGGGTTATGTTAATTAAGCAATAAGGCATGATCAGGGGTTAGATTAACAGTCTGTTAATCACCCCATATGAGTGTAATGTTGCACAAGGCACAGCCCCTACGGGGTGACTAACTGACTGTTAATCTAACTTCTGGTAGTGCCTTATTACTATTATAAAAAAATGATCCTAAAAGAAAAGTGTTAAAAGTATACTTTTTGAATGTTTTCCTCATTTAAAGGAAGATTTTTATTAAATTAGTTCTTCCACCAACAGTTTAAGAATACTGGTTCAGAATCAGAATGCATCATTCCACACATTCAGCAGTGCTAGAGGATGGAATGCTAACAGAAAGAATCCATGTGACATGGGGATCAGGCTGTACATGACAGCATATCATGGATTAATATAAGGCTACTGGAATCCTATCAGCCAAGCAGATTGCAGCATTTCTGAGACCCTTTTTATTATGTCCTTTTAATCACCCACAGTGGGGGGGAGGATATAGCACTAGGCGAAGACGAGTGTCACATGCCCACAGGGGGGTGATTAACTGGACATTAACGTAACTTCCCTGCACACATTATTGCACTTATTATAATTGGATTATGAGTTACTGTACATCTGCACCTAATGAGTACAATTTGAAAACTACAGTACAAGTTGCAACATAATTATATGATTAATTTATCCTGAAATTGTCTGTCCCGGCCACATTCCAGAATTGTACATAACCACCAAATCTTGTTTCCATATGCAGCCAGAAAGCATAATGAAATTAAGCTACTTCATTAATGATAATTTTTGGACTGGGATTCAATCAATCAGTCAATCAATCAATCAATCAAAATCTTTATATTGTCAGGCGGAACATCATTGAGACAAGCTCATTTACAAGATGGACCTGGGGCAAAACAATTGGCCAACAGGGTTAAGACATAACAGGTTGAGTGAATGTACTGTACGTAACAAATACATAGTAATAATAACAACATAATAACATATAGCCATCACATGTAACAAGATACTTCCATCAGAACATAGCAATAGGTTCAACAGGAGGTAGTGCCATTTAAATACAATTGCATAGATACAGATATATGGACCTACGGTAGTGAGCTAAAGTTTATACAGTAAACATCACTGGAGGAGTCATAGTGAACAGGAGTGGCAGTTCCTCTAGCGTTAAAGTGCGAAGAAGATTGAGATATAAGAGTCCTTTGATAAGTACTGTAGGCATAGCCTGGCAAGTGAGGTAGGAAGGGGAGGGGGGTATAGAGAGTGGGGAGGGAAGGTCAGATGAGCTAGGAGGGGGTTGGACATGATGGCCTAGGGAGGAAGGACTGTTCTAAGGGGGAGAAACACGACAGATGCCACAGGCAATGGTTTGGGGTTAAGTCCAATATCTGAAGCAAAGACAGATCGAGATGTTGGGACCTTGATTTGGACAATGACAGAAGGGAGGACTCAAATGATGCCTCAGGCAATGGTTGCACTTGTATCAGGTCTCCTGTCTTTGTGTACCTAAGTTTGGGGTAGATCAACATCCATACTCGGTAGATTTTTTCTAGGCACTACTTTACTTCACCCATCCACCCTCTGCTCACTACTAGGCTCACTCTACTTTTATGTGGAGACAGTACAGAGCAGTGATTTAAACATGGAGACCTGTGTTCAAATCCACACAGTCCCCCACTTGCATACTATGTGACCATGTGCAACTCACCTAACTTTCCTTGTGGTCCAAGGTTGCACCTAGAAACAAGCTTCATTCTAGTGTGCTTCTCCTTGTTAAACAATGTCCCCTGCTCCCCCTTATAGGTCCATGAATCCCTGTTATGTCATGCTGCATAATTGGTAGGAAGCAACAATGCCTCAGCTTACATATTAGGGTCAGGCAACTAGACAGAACCACATACAGCATATACATCATTCAGCTAGACCCGCCAAACACTTGGCCTAGTTTTTAGGGCATGACATGTAGCAATGAATGACTTCCTGCAATCAAATGGGTGTTAGCAAACCTAAACAAAATAGGGGAGAAAAAAACAAAAAGAAATAAAGAATAAATGGCAGAACTATATATTACAAATACGAAAGTAGACATCATAGTGGTGCAGTCTGGTGGCTCATGACCTCAATATGTACTAATGGAGAAAAGCATGGAGTGGGAGAGGGAGCATGATATAAACTTTCAAGTACATCAATGGAATTAACTAAATGCCGGGGGGAGACATCGTCCCATGTAGAAGGCATAAAAGAAAGAAAGGGCACAACTGGAGGGGGGTAGATTAAGAGGAAATTGTGAGGATGTTTTTCTTAACAGAAGGGGATGCGGAAATAGGAAATGGTCTGAAACCCGATAAGGTGGGGGCGAGCACATTGGTGGTTTTTAAACATATATGGGACAGGTGCAAGAGAACCTTGAGACAGGACAGAGTGATGACCGAACACTGTCCAAATATGGTCAGAGGTTGCATACAAGGGTAGGGCTTGCAGGCCGACTGCATGGGTCTAACGGTCCTCATCTGCTGACATTTTATATGTGTATATGTTTCAGCATGGTGACCACTATTTTTGGCCATAAAGAATTATGGGAAGTAGGCAGTGATTTAACGTTCCCTTTCGAGTTTGAGCAGCACCTGGTGATCAGTCTCTTGCTGTACAACTTCCTGGTCATCCACCAGTGACCTATATGAATTCTGTGATGGCCTGATTGTCTAGGAATCCAGTGATCACTGCCTGGTTGGGTAGGAATCCATGATCACTGCTGAGAAAATAATATAAGACATACTAATAAAAATAGAGTTTAGCATGTGGGTACCCCCAGGCACATTGTTAAAGTTTCAACCATCAAAGTGGAGAACAAAGTCAGTAATGCAGGGCCTGTGATGGATGGCATTCTACACCCAACAGGAGTTTTTCTGTTTTGGGGCCATGTATTTTGGCTCAGAACCACATCCTGAGGTGAAACAGCACACTGCTGGATCCAGCTCTTTATTTTACCATGTGCTGTCAGCACTGCCACCCCCTCCCCCAGCTGGGCTGAGTGTGCAGCTGAGAAGAAGATGTGGTGTGATGAGCCATGTATTTTGACTCAGAACCACATCCTGAGGTGAAACATCACACTGCTGGATCCAGCTCTTTATTTTTCCATGTGCTGTCAGCATTGCCTCCCTTCCCCAGTTCGGAGCCAGCGCCTGTGCAACCAGGCTGAACCAGGCTGGGGGGAATCATGTTGCTGATGATAATGGGGTAATAGGCAGATGGCATCCCAGTGACACCACACATAGCCTTGGTAATGGGTGTAATAGGCAGATGTGGGTCCCAGTGACATCCACACATAGCTCCGATAAGGGGAGTAGAAGATAGATAGAGGTCTCTGTGACACCCACACATAGTACTGGTAATGGATTGTGGTAAGCAAACAGGGGATCCCACTGACACCCACACATAGCCCAGGTAAAGAGCATAAAAGCAAGCTGGGTTCTAAATGACACCACACATAATCCTGGTAATGGGAATAACAGGCAGACAGGTGTCCCAGTGACACCCATACGTATCCCTGGTTATGGTGACAAAAGGCAGACAGACTCAGTGACAACACATATAGCCATGATAATGGGTGCAATAGGCAAGGCAAATTGTATTTATGCAGTGCTCTATCCATAGGCTCAGAGCACTTTACAGTAAGAACAGAAACCCCCATAATTAAAATCAGCAATTAAAACTGAAAGCTTTGTCAAACAGGAAAGTTTTTAAGGAGGCTCTAAAGCACTCCACCAAGCTGGCTATGCATATGTAATGTGGCAATGAGTTCAGAGCACTGCCTCAAGAAGTTCCAAAAACTCTACAGCCCGATCTCTTAAGACGAGAAGGAGGCACCACAAGCAAGTCAGCCTCGGTGGAGCATAGGGGGTGGAAAGGTCAATAGGGAATCAGGAGCTCTTTAAGGTAGTCAAGTCCCAAACCACATAGGGCCTTGTATGTCAACAAGCAGATCTTGAAGGTGATGCTGAACTCAGAGGCAGCCAGTGCAGAGTACGAAGAACAGCAGTGACATGATCCCTGAAGGGGGCACCAGTCAACATCCTAGACACAGCATTCTGCACTTGCTGCAGCTGATGCATCAGTCTTCCAGACAACCCTAGATATAAGGCATTGCAGTAATCAAGTCTGTTGGTGAGACCCACACATAGTCCTGGTAATGGGGATAATAGGTACATAGGATTTCCAGTGGTACCCACACATAGCTCTGGTAATAGGAGGTACCAAGCAAATGGGGGTCCCAGTGACACCCACGCATAGCCATGGTAATGGGTGTAATAGATAGATGAGGGTCCCAGTGACACCAGCAGAAAAAGGGGAAATGAGTGGATGGCAGACAGAAGTCCCAGTGACACCCACACACAGCTCTGGTCATGGGGAATAGAAGGCAGACAAGGGTCCCAGTGACACCCACACATAGCTCTGGTAATGGGGAGTAGAAGTCAGATAGGGGTCCCAGTGACACCCACCCATAGACCTGGTAATGGGGGTTAAAGTCAGACAAGGGTGCCAGTGACACCCACACAGTACCCTGGCAAGGGAGTAATAGGCAGTTGTGGGTCCCAGTCATACCCACACATACCCCTGGTAATGGACAAAATAGAAAAGATTGGTGTCCCAGTGACACATGCATATAGCCCTGTTAAAGAGCATAATAGGCAGACAGGGGTCCACGTGGCACCCACACATAACCCCGGTAATGGGTGCCATAGGCAGATGTGGGTCCCAGTAACATCCACACATAGCTCTGATAATGGGGAGTAGAAGACAGATGGGGTATAAGTGACACCAACTCATAGTACTGGTAAGGTAATGGGGTGTGGTAAGCAAACAGGGGGTCTCTGTGACACCCACACATAGCCGAGGTATAGGGCATAAAAGGCAGACGGGTTCCCAATGACATCACACATAATCCTGGTAATGGGTATAATAGGTAGATGGGGGTCCCAGCGACACCCACACCTATCCCAGGTAATGGGGATAATGACAGTCTCAGTGATACACATAGCCCTGGTAATGGACATAATAGGCACATGGGGGTCTAAGTGAGACCCACACATAGTCCTGGTAATGAGCATAATAGGCAGATGGGGATCCCAGTGGCATCCACACATGGTCCTGGTAATGGGGATAATAGGTAGACATGATTCCCAGTGGTACCCACACATAGCTTTGGTAATGGGCGTAATAAACAGGAGGCAGTATAGCGCAGTGGTCTAAGGCTCTGAGCTGCAAATCTGGTGACATCCAGCAGACCAGACCTGGGTTTGAATCCCACAGCTTCCACTTGCCTACTGTGTGACCCTGAGCAAGTCACTTAACCTCCTTGCGCTCCCAGGTCGCTCCTGTAAAAAAGCGTTCAGCTTAATGTGCTATACCTGGTTAAAACAACAACAACAACAAAACAGATGAAGTTCCCAGTGACACCAGCATAAAGCTCTGGTAATGGGGAAATGAGTGCATGGCAGATAGGGGTGCCAGCGACACCCACACACAGCTCTGGTCATAAGGAGAAGGCAGACAAGGGTCCCAGTGACACCCACACATACAGCAGCTTTGGTAATGGGGAGTAGAAAGAAGTCAGGGGTCCCAGTGACACCACATATAGCTTTGATGAGGTAGAACAGAAGTCAGATAGGGGTCTCACTGACACCTACACATAGCTCTGGTAATGGGAAGTAGAGGTCGGGTAAGGGTCCCAGTGACACCCACACATAACCCTGATAATGGGGGTGATAGGCAGATGGAGGTCCCAGTGACACCCACACACAGCCCTGGTATGGGAGTAATAAACAAATGGGGTCCCAGTGACACCCATACATTCATGCATGTATGTATGTATGTATGCATGTTGTGTATTTATTTGTTTCAAAAATTTCACCAGGAAAGACATACTGAGCTGGTAACAGCTTGTTTCCAGATGTGTTCTGGAGGAAGGAGATGGGGAACATCATATAAAGCAATTACAATATATGTATAGAAAATACAGTAATACATTTAAATGAAGAAATAATAAAACTTTAAATACAAATCACAATAACATAAGCATAGGTGAGGAGGAAACAGATAGCCTGGGCAAAGCTAGTGAGAGGAGGAAGATGAAAGAGGGTCAAGGACAGGTGCAGGAGGGAGAAAAAAAGTAATGTAGGAGAGACTTTAAGGAGAAAGCCAAAGAGGCAGAGTGAATAAGCAAGGGAAGGAATGACCAACATTTACGAAAGTGATAAGAGAAGGCAGACTGACCAGCTGTAGATTTCCTAGAAGGAACAGCAAGGGAATGATAAGCAATATTATGTAAAGAATAGCAGGAAGATGAGGGAGAGCATAAGAGAGAGGTAAGGTAGGAAGAAAGGGAACAAAACCAGAATTTAGATGTAAAGGAAGCACAATGGATAAGATGCCTGGCATCAAGAGAGGGGAGTGAAAGAGCAGAGTAGAGTAGAGTGAACAGTGGTGAGTACGTGGGGAACAATCTAAAGCAAAACAACAAAAAAAATTGAAAAGAATGTCCAGTCTAGCAAGGGTGGATTTGGGAACTCCACAGTAGGCTATATCACCATAATCGAAAATAGGGAGGATCATTTTAAAAAAAATCTCATGGCATACAGGAAGTGGAATACTCGCTTTGTTCCTGTAAAGTGCACCAAGCTTGGGGTGAAGCTTCTAGTGAATGGCATCAATATGAACAGAGAAATCAAGATGATGGTCATGCCAGACGTAGGGAATAGCCTAGCTGGAGAGCACTATTGCGAAGCAGTTCGTCCTGCTTTTTAGTGTTAATTAATTGTATTAGTTTTGTTATTTGAGTAGGCTAGGCAGACCTTTTAGGTAGTATTTAGCTGTGTCTGATTAATTTTGATAGTTAATTATTGTATTTTGTAGCTTAGGATGTGTAGGAGTTATATGGGAGGATTTAAGGGGGTCAGGATTACCTATGGGAGCTCAATGCTACATGGTTTGCGTCCTTTTATCTCCCTCCCAGTGTCAGACACTACTGCTAGATGCTATTGGGAAGTGGGGATTTGAAAGGGTCATGTTGATTGTGGACAGTGGGGTGACCCATGCATTTTGGACGATGGTAGGATAGAGGTTGTTAGGTCCAGAAGGTGCCCTGGGTTACAATGGGCATCTGGGAGAGGCCAGACATGGTTGGTGCCCATCTCCAGGGAGTCCACCAGACTGAGTGGTCAGGTAACCTGAGGGGCTGTGCTACCCTCCAGTCCCCTGACTGCAGTGCTTTGCAATGCCAGATCGATTAGAAATAAGATGGCAATTATTGCTGCCTTGATTTCTTCAGTCGATCTGGCTTGCATCATGGAGACCTAGGAGGGAGACGATGCAGGATCTATTTTTGAGGCCGCAGTCCCTCCTGGGTATACCGTGGTGCACTGCCCCAGAGTGGAACGCAGGGGTGGCGGTGTAGCTATCTGTTTTAGATCCAGTCTGACCTTTACCTTGCACCCAGTGAGAACTCCAGGCTCATTTGAATGTGTGGCTATTCATGGAGGACTTGATGCGGGCTGCAGGATCTTCCTCATCTATCGCTCTTCTGGGCCAATGGGGAATTTCCTGCAGGAGATCACTGAATTCGTCGCCGACGAAACATTGGGATCCCCCAGATGTGTTTTTCTGGGGGATTTCAATGTTTGGGTCGATGATGGGAATCAAAGATGTAGTTATGATTTTTTGCAGATCATGTCCTCCTTAGGATTGAAGCAAGCTGTTACTGCAGCAACTCATCAGGATGGCCACTTGTTGGATCTGGTGTTCTCACTGGGGCTTGAGAGTAGTAATCTCAGGATTGATCGAGTACTTTGGTCCGATCATTGCACGGTGCAGTTCATGCTTGGGGCTCCCGCCAAAAGCCCTTCCCCTGCTGAGATGATTAGCTGTCGCCCCTTTACGGGGTTTGAGCCATTTTGGCAGCAGCTAAATTGTCTAGTGTGGGTGCTGCATGCATCAGAGGTGTTGGTGCTGGGGTTGACACCTATAATAGGGTGTTATCTGACATCATAAACTCCCTTGCCCCTGTCCGTGTATGACCCAGAACTTCATACCTGAGGTCCCTATGGTTTGACAGAGATCTCAGGGAGATGAAGAAGATGGGTCGGAGATTAGAGCACTGCTGGAGGAGGTCCTGCCTGGAGGTGGACAAACTGGTCCTGCGTATGCATTATAGTGCGTACCAGGAGGCAATCGACCGTAAGAAGGCAGTGTTCCTGTCCAGGGAGATTGCTGCTGGGAAAAACCGACCAGCTTTACTCTTCCGGGCTGTAGACAGGCTTCTCCACCCTGTTTGTCTGCAGCCCGGGAGGCATTTTTTCTAACAGAGTGTGAAGAGTTTGCTCGTTTTTTCTCGGACAGGGTGTCCTTGATCCGGCGGGTGGCTTCTTCAGCCAGCAATGTTATAGCTGACAGTGGTCACCTTATGTGTTCTGAGTGCATTCTGCCTAGTTGGGGGGAGTTTAGACCAGTGGAGGTTAGTGAGGTCATTGAGGTGGCAGTCAACTTGAAGCACACCTTTTGCGAACTGGACCTGGTGCCAACGCGTTTCTTAATGAGATGTGTTGACTGTGTTGGCCAGGTGTTTTGATTGTCCGGTGTTCCTTATCTGAGGGGGTCTTTCCAGATGGCTTGAAGGAGGCTCTGGTGAGACCCCTCTTAAAGAAATCATCTTTGGACCCGGAGACCAAGGCAAATTACCGTCCTATATCCAACCTTCCATTTTTGGCGAAGGTGGTGGAGAAGGTGGTAGCGCTTCAGTTGGAAGAGCACCTCGTGACTCACAAGTTGTATGAATCATTCCAGTCGGCATTTCGGGCTAGACATAACACAGAAACTGTGCTTGTTCGAGTGCAGAATGATCTCCTCAGGGCAAGAGATCAGGGGGACAGGACAATTCTTGTTCTCCTTGATCCCTCTTCAGCATTTGACACTGTGGACCATTGTGTGTTGCTTGTCCACCTTAGGGAGTTATGTGGACTCTCTGGTACTGTCTTCAACTGGTTTGAGTCCTTTTTTACCAACAGGAGACAACGGGTTATGATTGGGGAATTCTTCATCTACACCCAGTCTCCTATTTTGCAGAGTCCCTCAAGGATGGGTACTGGCCCCAATGCTGTTCACAGTGCACATGCTGCCCCTGGGAGGGGTCATTAGGAAGTATTGTCTGTGTTTTCATTGTTATGCCGATGATACTCAGCTGTATCTGTCCTTTGCCCCAGGAACATCCAACACAGTGGATGTGCTAAATATCTGTCTGGCTGAGATCAACGACTGGATGGCCTCCAGCTGGTTGTGACTGAAACTTGACAAGACGGAGGTATTGGTAGTGGAGTTGAACAGAGTTCGTGATAGGATGGCTTCTGACTCAGAAACTGGACTTGTTCTTGGAGCAGTGTCATTGAAGGCCTCCTCTTGGGTGCGAAATCTTGGAGTGATTCTGGACAGGAATTTAACCATGGAGGCACAAATATCCTCCACAGTTTGTACCTGTTTTTTCCATCTCAGAAATATTGCCAGAATTAAGCCCCTTGTTCCGCCTCTGGACCTCCCTACCTTGATACATGCCTTAGTCACATCTAGGCTTGACTACTATAATGTGCTCTATCTCTGGGTTACAGGAGGATCTCTCCGCAGACTGCAGCTGGTGCAAAATGCAGCTGCCCAGTTATTGACTGGACAGCAAAATGTTTGCCATATTACACCGGTGTTGTGCGAATGCTCTGGCTGCCAGTCAGGTGGAGAATCCTCTTTAAGGTGGGTCTTCTCACCTATAAGGCCCTACACGGGCAGGGCCCTGGTTATCTGTTGGACCTTCTGACACCTGTCCTCTCTACCCGCCCTCTTCGATCTTCTAGTGGTGGCTTCCTAACCATTCCCAGAATGAGGCTTAAATCAGCTGGTATTAGGGCCTTTAGTGCTGTGGCTCCCGTTCTGTGGAACTCATTGCCAGCTCAGGTCAGGGGAAGTCCCCACTGTGCATATTTTTAAGGCTCACTTGAAGACGCTCCTTTTTTCCCAAACTTTTGATATATAAATTACAAACTATAGTAGAGTCTGAGATTTTATTGCAGTTATTTATTCTTATTTTTGTATAAAATTCTGTGATGTTTTGTGTTCTCGCTTTAAATGCTGTTTATAAAAATTTGTACGGCGTCCAGAGCCTCTGGGATTGGGCGTCTTTTAAATAAATTTTGCCTTGTCTTACCTTGCCAAGAAACATCCTCAATGAGAGCACCATTAACACACGTAGTCATGGTAATCGGTTTACAGGCAGATGGGGATCCCAGTGACACCCACACATAGCCCTCATAATGGGGATGAGTGGAAGGCAGATGGGGCACCAGTGACTCCCCACACATAGCCCTGGTTATGAGTTGATAGGCAGATAGGGTTCCAGTGACTCGCACTCATAGAGCTGGTAATGAGGGTTAAAGGCAGATGAGGGTCCCAGTGAAACCCACACATAGCCCTGGTAAGGGGAGGTAATAGGCAGATGGGGGTCCTAGTGACACCCACAAATAGCCCTGGTAATGGGCGTAATAGGCAGATGGAGGTCCTAGTGACATTTTTGTAAAGCTAGGTTAAGGGGAATGAGTAGATGGCAGAAGGGGATCCCAGTGACACCCATGCATAGCTCTGGAATTGTTGAGTAGAAGGCAGATGGGGGCCCCAGTGATACTCAATCATAGCTCTGGTAATGGAAAGTAGAAAGAAGACAGGGGTCCCACCTCACATAACTCTGGTAATGGGAAGTAGAAGACAGATAGGGGTCCCACTGACACCCACACATAGTCCTGATATTGGGGTAATAGGCAGATAGGGTCCCAATGACACCCACACATAGCCCTAGTAATGGGGGTTCAAGGCAGATGTGGATCCCAGTAACACCCACAGGTAGGCCTGATAATGAAGATAAAAGGCAGATGTGGGTCCCAGTGACATCCACACATACCCTTGGTAATGGGGGTTGTAGGCAGATGGGTGTCCCAGTGGCACCCACACATAGCCCTGATAATGGGGGTTTTAGGCAATGGCAGTACCAGTGACACCCACTCAGTCTTGGTAATGGAAAGGAGTGGAAGGCAGAGGGAGTCCCAGTGACACACACACACACATAGCTCTAGTAACATATGGTGGTAGGCAGAGAAGGTCCAGGTGACACCCACACATAGCTCTAGTAACAGGTTATAGTAGGCAGAGGGGGTCCCAGTGACACCCACACATAGCTCTAGTAACAGGTGGTGGTAAGCAGATGGGGTCCCCATAATACCCACACATACAATGGCACTTGTTATGCAGAGAATGGTACTATGGGCTTTACTCATCACAGGCTTCATATTAATAATAATTTCATGTTATTAGGGTCCCAAGACATGTGAAATTGGGGGGTTTTAATCAGCAGAAGGATCAGAGCAGCCAGGCTCTGTATATAGGGACCTCCTTCTAGCTCAGCTGCAGGACATGTTTTACTTTAACTTGATGGTATAATCCTGGGTTTGGAGCCACAGAGTTGCAAGTTGAAATCCTGAGTCTGCTAGATAAGAACTATTAGGCTGCAGTACAATACTAGGGTGTGCTCAGTAGGTGGAAGCAGTGGTTCTAGAACCTCAACAGGCCCTCTGACAACAGCCTTCTGGGGAAAAGATGTCATGTGTGTGGGCCCAGGGATTAATAGCCAGGCTGAAGTAGCCCCCGATCTCCTGTTGGCTTAGCATAGGGAGCTGCTGCTTGCTTTAGCTCTGGATTTGAGTCCTGGAGTATAATAAAGGCAGACGTCATAAGAGGAGAGGGGTTCCTTTACCAAATATACAAAGATCAAGGGAGCCCTGAACTGAGAGGATTGTCCAAAGAAAAAGAGGAACAATACATTTTCTGAAGATTTGCCTGCAGAAAGTGGTGGTATAATCTTTTTTTTCAACCAGACACTAAACATTTTCCACAACAAATCATAAAAAGCACACCCGCCTCACCTGCTAACTAATTTTCAGTTTTAGACGGGCTGTTGGAAGGGACCAGAGAGCTGTGTGGGACCCGACAAGATCAGTCTCCCCCTGGCTGTCATCTGATCCGATGATGGTTGGAACGGAAGATGCAGCAGCCCATCAGACAAATTAATTTATTCTGGACCTTTTTTTTTTCGATCCTCAACCCTCAGCAGCTCAAATTAATGACCGGTGGTCATGACCCTAACTTTTCCCACACACACACACACTGTCGACGAGACAGTGATTACAGGGAACTGTTTGCCGCGCTGCACATCGTCAACCACATTCTGTTGATGTGCGATTGGACAGAACGATGTCGACAACACAATCTGTGATTGGTGGAAACTACTTCAGACCGAGGCCAACCTGACCAATCCCTTCTAATCAGCAGCCAGATAGTTTTTTCTCATAGGCAGGCATGTAGACTAGTGCACTCCTCTGACCCCCACCCCTCTCACCCGAACAAACGATGCTAAAAAAAACACACAATGGTTTTTGGCAATGATGTGTGCGCCTAACGTAAATCTGCGCATAAATACAATACATTTTTTTCTTGTATTTGAAGTATCGGAATGGTGTTCTGGTTGCATAAAAAATATTGGAATGCCGTTCCAGTGCATTTTGGCTCACTTTCATCGCTGGTTATGTCTGAGTAAACAAAGTGATTGGGAAGATTGTTTACATATATTAGTACAGTTGAAGCCATAGATACCTTCAGATATTTTCCTCCAACAGGTTTCTGGCACACACTAACCCACTTAGAGGGATGCAACAAAAGTTCAGCTGAAGCTCAAGATAGTTTCATCAAAATATTTTAATATCACTCCAAGTGAAGAGATATCCCGCCTGACGTGTCTCAGACTGGATACGTCCCTTTTCAAAGATTAGAGCAGGGCTGTCCAACCTTTTTTTGTGTGGGAGCAACATCTGAAATTTAAGAATAAGTGGAGAGCAAAATCACCATGTGGCACATGCCTTTCAATGTGTACACAACATATCACTGACATTTTTAACAGTTTTAAACTTATTTATACATGCATACTGTACAGTTTTAAAATACGTAATGATGCCATTTGTCAAAAATACTTTTGTAATCTACTTTTATTAAATATTTTTAAAACACTGAGATTTTATAAATAAATCTGCATTGTAATTATATCAGTTCTAGTGTGAGCTCTGGCACTGCGTAGGTACTCTTTAGAAACCATGCAAAGGGGATATGCAATTAATTAATCACATCACACAACCACACACAGGTAACAAGCACTATGTGACTCCACTCCACCCCCAAAAAAGACATCTAGCAAATTCTTCCCTCAGATGTTATAATTGCCAAAATCACATGATGCAGCCAGCATGGTAGTACCTCTCCTCGACTGCTCCTGCCCGCGTCTCTCAGAAAACACCAAATAATTTTAAATGCGATTTGAATTAAAAACGGTAGTACAGTTGGAGCAAAATTTTGGCAGCACTAGCGATCTTATGGAGGCAGAAATGCGACTTGCACTTCCCCATCACACGCTGCCAAGCACACCGGAGAAGCTGAACAAGAAAGCTAAGGCCCAACCCCACTCATCTTCTTCGCAGGCCGCGGGGCACCAGCAGCAAACTCCACTGACTCTTGAGCTTCTGAGGGATGAATTCCAACCGTTTAAAGAGGAGCTACACTCTTTGGCCACGGATTTCAGGAGTCTGTCAGGAGCCCTAGAGGAACTTACCAGACGTACCAGCGACACTGAAGCCAGGCTAATTTCAGCTGAGAAAAAGCTAGCAACAATTGATCCTACCATGGCAGCTACAAGATCCAGAATTGCCAAACTAGAGGCGAAGGTCAAGGACCTAGAAGGCAGGAGCAGCAGGAATAATTTGATTTTAATCGGGCTCCCTGAGTAGGAGAAAGGTGAGAATCCTGTACTATTTACACAAAAGCTTCTCGCTAAACTGACAGGCCCATCACCCTTTGGATCTGAGTTCATGATTGAACATGCACATAGAGCTCTGTGGCCCATGCCACCTCCAGGGCCTACTCCTCGTACATTTATATTTAAGTTTTTGAATTACCAGGAGAGACAATATGTCCTGAGCAAGATTAAAGATTTAAAAGAGGCGATCTGGGAGGGCAATATAATCCATGTAGCCCAAGACTTACCCTTATCAGTCAGGCAGAAAAGAGCTTCTTACCATGCGGTGGTTACTAAATTGACTGTGGCCAACATCAGGTTCCGAATGGGACGCCCAGCCCGTTTTTAAGTTCTGCTAGCAAGGTCATGGCAGTCTTTTGAGGATCCTAAGACAGCTGAAGAATCCCTGTGGGAATTCTTCCCTGTCTTGTTTAAAAATCTCTGAAATCTGCGAGCCGAGAGAAAGCAGCTATGAGTTGTCCTTACTAGAGGGTATTTGTTTCTTCTTCTCCTATCTTCTCCTTTGATCAACAATAACGTAAAGGGCTACTGGGCATTGATTGTGAAGCCTCACTAGACTAAGCAGTTCTATGATGCTGGGAACACTATTTCACCACCATTTTTGAATCAGACCTCTGTAATTGGGAATTCGACCTGCTACAGGGCCACCCTGTGACTTATGGCATTGTTAGGCACCCTTAGGGAGTGCACATTTTTCCAAAGACAAACCATCTTCCTGGGAAAATGTCCACACTGATCTCAGAAGTGATCTGAGCAGGGCTTTGAAGTTTAATTTGTCAGGGATAGTGCCCAACTTGGGTGATTTGGGGAGTTATCCACCTACCTTTTTCTTTGATAAAGATATTTTAAGTTATACAAATATACATTATCTAGTGAGTTATGTAAGTCCAGCAGAACCTCAGAATGTGGGGTCCATTTTTGTTTTCCTTAGCACGTCAAGGGACTTTTATATTGTTTTATCAGATTACTAGACATATATCTTTCAAAGGACCTGAATCAGAATCCACCATTTATGTCACTGCAATATTTCTTTGGTTGTTAAAGGGTTTTGTCGGGACGGTGGGAGGGGGGGACAAAGCCTCCACGTAATGGTGGATCACATACCACAATGCGTAGTGGGAGGGAGGGGGTCTGCTATTGGAGTGAGTGTTCTGGGACATTGGGACCCTGTTGGGTATTATTGAGATACATGTTTTGGGAATTGTGGAGGAGGGTGATGGGAAGGGAGTATGACTTGGCAGTGGACATTTTTTTCTGCGGATGTGTTATAATTGCAATTTCTTTGACATATTTAGATTATAAGGGAAAGTGCTGTCAAATGTAACTAAGTTTTTAACATGGAATGTTTGTGAGGCGAGGAATAAAAACAAGAGATACAAGATATTTAAACATCTGAGATTACTAAAGGGGAAAGTTATCTTTCTCCAGGAGACTCATCTGGTAGAAGTTGAAGGGAACCTTCTTCGGAGACAGCTTGTGGGACAAATCTCTCATGCTGGGAACAGCACTCAGTCCTGGGGGTGACCATTTTAGTAGCTCGAGGTATACCATTTCTTATTGAGCAAGTCCTTGCAGACTCTGAATGGCGGTATCTCTTAGTGAAAGGCCTGTTAGATAGGCACACCTTAATTTTGGGCAGTATTTATGGGCCTAACGCTGACACATCAGTTTTTCACAGACCTTCCTAAGGTACTGGCCCCTTTCACCTCTATACTGATAATATTAGGGGGTGACTGGAGCCTTCCTTTTGTGCCGGATCTAGATAAATCAAATGTAAGACAGAAAGGTCTCTCCCCAGCCCAAAGAGCCCTTAGAGAACTGATTGACAATCTGGGACTCTGTGATCAGTGGCACCTCCTCCATTCCCACCTAAAAGAATTCACCTTTATCTCGGCAGTTCATGGAACTAGCTCAAGGATTGATTACTTCCTAATGAGTCATTCATTGTTGAGCAGCCTCACTGATTTGGTAACTTACCCTGGGGTGATATCTGACCACTCTGTAGTGGCCTGTCCCATGTCACTTCAAGCAGAACCCCCAATGAATGATTGTGGAAACTCAACAACCAATAGCTCAAGGATGAGACCACAATAAACCAGATAACCCAAGAAATTAAAGACTACACTAATATGAACCTTAATTCTACATGGAGACCCGATTTTGAATGGGTGCCTAAAAATGTGTGCTCCATGGGGTGCTCATCAAACTAGCGTCCCACCGTAAAAAACAAAGCGATCAAAAAACCCTGAATCTACTGTCTAAAATTCGGAGTCTAGAAGCCTCTTTATCCCCTAGTACAATTGAAGCACAACAATCCAATCTGCAGGATGAATATTCCCACCTCCTGCAATTGAGTGGAAAAGAAACTTGTGTTACTATATACATTTCTTTCATTCATATCATGTAGTGCAAAATCTGCAGTAATTTAAATAAACACATCATAAATAAGATACTTACAGATGCAAACCAGGAAAACAAAGGACTCAGAATAAACCTGATTGTCTCGGGATAAGAGCATTCAATTATTACAAAACCGGGTATATACAGTATACATCAGTGTCTGTTGTTCTTTTGCAAATATGGTCGCACATCTAATTGTACGTTTAAGCCAGGAGGTTTGTTCACTTTAAGTGTAAGTATCCATAAATTCTATCTCAGGAACATGAGATTTTCAAAATCCCCTCCCCAGGGATTGCGACATACCTTGTCGATGGCTAAAAATTTAAAGCCATGACTGACACCTTCCCTCATATTCAATGTGTGTGCTGCTGTGTCGTATGTAATGTCTCTATTGTGTACAGCTCTTATGTGCTCCCCCACCCTGATTGTAAATGATTAGGTTGTTTTTTCCACATAAAATGCTGAACACTCACATGTCGCTAGATAAATGACTCCTTCACTGGTGCAGGTCGTGCATTATCTAATGTTGTAGTTTCTTGAGATATTACAACTGGTGAAGCTCTTTTTTTGTTCAATATGTTCACAATAAATGCATCTCCTGTATTTGAAACATCCATTGATCTGGTTTAATCACATTCTTCTAGAGATATTCTTGAAATTACGTTGTACTAAAAGATCTCTCAATACAGGGGCTCATTTATAGCACATTCTAGTTTTTCTTAACTAGTTCCTTCAGACCTACATCAGCTGTAAGGACATGCCAGTGTTTATTGATAATCCTTTCTAGGTCCCTAGCTTGTGAGGGAAAAACCTATGATGAAATTAAATCTGTCCTCTCTTTGTTCATTGTCATTTTTTTGTTTTAAGAGGTCCCCCCATTAATACTTATGTCTTTATTTTTAGCTGAGTCTATCCTGCCTTTTTTGTAGCTCCCCTCTAGGAGTCTCAATCTCAATGCAGAAGCCCCCTTGTCAAAATTCTCCACTGTAGAGCAGTTCCACTTAGTTCTGTGGAACTGCCTCCTCGGGATATTTTTTGCCACATGGGGCGGATGGTAACTGCTTGCTACCAATTTCGTGTTGCCATCCACCTCCTTCCTAAAGATGTCACTCTCAGTTCTGCTTTCCTCATTTTTTGTTAGCTTTAGGTCTACATATGTGATGGGATCTGGACTAATCGTGTGTGTGAACCTAAAGTGGTTGGTAGTACTGTGTAGCCAGTCCAAAGAGGAAACATATTCCTGTTCATTGCCTTGCCAAATGCCAAGTACATCATAGATAAAATGTTTCCAAATTACAATCTGACTAAAAAATGGATTCACATCTCTGTTTAGTACTGTTTCACTTTCCAATTTACCCACAAAAAGGTTCGCCACCGATGGGGCACAAGTTGCCCCATCGCGGTTCCTTTCACTTGTGCATATACTTAGGTATCAAACAAAAAAAAAACATTGCATTTCAAGACATGTTCCAGGAGTTTTAAAATGAAGTCAGTGGGTGGGCCATCATAGTTTGTGTGCTTACTCAGGAAAAAAGCCACTGCATCCAGTGCCCCCTCATGAGCAACATTGGTGTATAGGGCCTCAGTGTCCAGTGTTGCCAGGAGGGTATTGTTTCTCATTTGGATATCTTTCACAAGGTTTAATACTTCTGTAGTATCTTTGAAGTAGTTTGGTAGGGTAGCTACTGCTGGTCTAAGGTACACGTTGCAAAACTGTGATAGAGGTTCAGTCAAGGATCCAATCCCACTAACAATGGGATGGCCCGCTGGGTTTTCTAATGTTTTGTGAGCCTTAGGTAAAATGTAAAAAGTTGATCTCATTGTATTTTTTGTTATTAAAAAATGATCTGATCTTTAAATCAATGTCTCCTCTCCAGAAGGCCCCCTGCACCATCTCATCAGTGCTGTACTTATAATCATAGGTAGGGTCAGTTGCAAGCTTTTTGTAAAATTCTACAATTTCTACAAATTCTACAAAGGATTAGTGTATGCCAGAAACTTGTTGGAGGAAGATTCAATGAGTTTCTATAGCACCACACACCTAGTGCACACTCCTTGTGGTTCAAAAAACCTTCAGATATTTCAAGTTATTTTGCAATATAACTTAAAAGCTTCTCTCTGGTGGCCCACAGTGGTACTGCAGACAGGCAAGCAATTTCTCTAGAGATATCACAGAAATTTCAGTAACTATCTGGCCATGTCTTTGACTGCAACAGTAATAGCATAGGGCTAAGGATGGATCCTTGTAGGATCCCTCTGTGGAGGGTTCCCACCTCAGGCAGAATGCATTGAACTACCACGTGCTGGGACTTTCTAGTTAGGTATGAGTTAAAACCAGTTTAGTACTTCCCCTTGAATCCTTACTTGGGCCATTTTTTCCATAAGGATTTTGTGGTCTACAAGGCCAAATGCCTTTAAGAGGTTGACAAACAGTGCACCATGGAGTGTCTTATGTCTAGACCACCAGCAACAGTGTCCACAATCTCCCTGATTGTGGTGCCCATAGACCTCCCTGCCCTGAACCACAATTGATGAGGATTTAGCATACCAAACTTTATCTAGAAGTCATAGAGCTGGTTGAATGCCAGTGTTTTGAACAGTTTTGAAATCACAAACTGTAGAACTTTTGATCTGTAATTTGTCAGGTTGTTTACATTGCATCCCTTGAAGATAGGTACAATTTTGACATACTTCCAAGCATCTGGGGCATTTATTTTAATCAGGCTCCTATTGTGCAGTTTTGCTAGTACTTGGGAGACATATTCTGCATATGTCTTAAGGACGTTTATTTCTGTTTGATACAGCCCAAATAACTTTTTCTTTACATTTAATTTGTTACAGTCTTTATGGAGATCTCCACTCTTTATTTTTTTATTTTATTAATTTCAAAAAGTTTCACCAGGAAAGACATACTGAGCTAACAAGAGCTCATTTCCTGATGCATCCTGCTTGGAGAAGGGAGTAGGAGTACAAGAAGTAAACAGATCAATACAATTATACAGTATGTTTGAAGATACGAATTAACAAAAAACAACTAGAGCAATAAATTATACAGTAAGTAAACTAAGCATAAACAATAGGCAGTTTGTGTAAGGAACAGGGCTGTGAGCCTGCCCATTAGGTTTAACTGAAAATGCATATCAAAGTGTGAAGGCATTGTAGGGCTAGATGCGGTACAGTGAGGGAGGAACAAGGAGGGCTAAACAGGTATACATTTAGGGGTAAAGAGGGGAAGAGGGTATTGAGAAGAAGAAAAAGGGCATGTATCAGGTACAAGTGCAGGAGTGAGAGGTAAAGACAAGGAGAAGAGGGAGAATTGGGAAAATGAGGAGTGAATGTTTAGGGGAAGGGAATTCCAAAATTTAGGGAAGCAGTAGGAGAAAGCAGCCTGACCAGCAAGGGATTTACTTGAAGGGAGAGCATGGGAACAATAGCTACAGTTGTAAAGGGAGTATGAGGAAGGTGGGAAGGGGGAGCGGAGAGAGGTAAGGTGGAAGGGGAGGGAGGCAAACCTGAATTTCAAAATAAAGGAGACACAATGAGTGAGGCATCTAGCTTCAAGGAAGGGGAGGGAGAGGGATAAGTATAAGGAGCAATCGTGAGTACGAGGCAGACAGTCCTAAGCAAAGTGACAGAAGGCGTGAAAGAGGGGCTCTTAAAGATTCTTAAATTAAATTTTGGGGTTGCTGGTGAGTTTGGGCATCAGGGATAGGTTGCACTGCTCCTATGTCTACATCAGGCACTGGGAGCCGGATTTCCGGCAGTATAAAGAACTATTTATTTTGGGTAGCTGTAGTGTTTTGGGGAGCAGTTTTTCTTCTACTGCCATCAACAAAACTTGAATCAGAGGTTTGGGTTCCTGAGCCTTCAAGGCTCTTGATTAGATTCCAGAAAGATGATGAGGAGTTCATTGTGACATTTATTTTATCCTTGTAGTACTGTTTTTGGCTTTTTAAGTTTGACTTTCTCAATAATTTCTTAATTTCTAAAATCACTCCCAGTCCTCGGATTTTAGTGTTCTGCTTACTTTTCATAAAATTCTGTCTTTGACTCTGATTAGTTCCTGTATTTTTTTTCTGACATCCATGGCAGATTCCATTTTTTAATTCTTTCTGATATAAAACAAACATGTTGATTGCATACTGAGACAGAACTAAACTGGTAAAATCAACAATAGCTGTGTTCACATTAGGGATTAGGTCTATTCTGTCCCATCTTGCTCTTTGTATCCCATTGTTAAATTTGGTGGGGTTGAAGCTTTTCAAACACCTGTTTAGTTGAACTATATGTTGGCTACTGTTTCTGTATTCCACATAATACAGCATTCAAAGGGAACTGTGGTCTCCTAAATTTTGGGGCAGTGCCTGGTGACTGTCTACAAGAATTTCTGATGACACAAATAATAGATCAAGGATATTGCCAGTACTGTGGTATGATATTGTCTTCATTGGCATGGTGATGATCTGATTCATGCCCACAGAGAAGCAGCTTAGTGCCAGTTTGTTCCCCGGGTCTGCCTAAAGTTTCGTTAAAGTTGCCTATCAGCAAAATTTCTTTGCCTCAGACTTGGTCAGTAATTGGGCCTGTGTTGTCAAAGTGAGATGCATTGATTTGTGGTGGTAGGTAGACCACCCCTATACATATAGCTTGCAGTGGCATAAAAAAACAGTGTCCTCTGTATGTCATCCACATTTCCTGAACACTTTAGGGCCACACTTTCTAGGTCATGTCTTCTATAGAGCACAGCACCACCCCCTCCTTGGTCTGTCATATCTAAGGTGATTATATTCATCTAGTTGTACTTCAGCATCTGGATGTTTCCTTGAAAGCCATGTTTCAGTCAGTCCTACAACACTGTAGTTTCCCAGGCTTACCCATATTTTTAATTGGTTAATTTTTTTAGCCAAGCTCTGTGCATTGTCATGGGCCAGTATTAAAGTTTCATTCTTAGGGCATCGGTTTTGCTTGATGTATCCACATGTCAACAGGATAATCCCAATGAATATCTGGTTTCCCTTTAAATTGTTTGGCGTTTCAGTTTATATCAAGTTAGATACAATTGGGGCTTTTGATCGTACATAATGGCTCCAAAGGTTAGCAAAGGAGTTCCTTCTGGGTGTTTTAAAAATCAGTGTGAATAGAGACATAATAGTGAGGGCTAAGCTAAGAATTTTACTTCTGTATTCACAACATCCATTTTGGCAGTGATCGTGGTCCTTAGATCCTAGGCCATGTAACATAACTGCAGTACAGATTAATAATTCTAACATTGTCACTTTGTAATTAGAGTACAGGTGGAATTTGTTAGACCTTAAAACAGTTATATCCAATAATTTATCTCATTTGATGGAGTTACATCAGATAATTTGTTGAACCGCGGACAGATATATTGGTCCCAAATTCCTATATGTTCTAATTTTGTCATCAGTTATAAGTGAAGAATATCTCCAAGTCTTGGGTGCTTAAATCCTGAATCCTTCTATGTATTTAGGTTGGTAGCTGAGTAAGGCACATTGCTCCAGTGCCCTTCTCTGTGTGCTACCCGGGAGGGGAGAGATAGGAAAGCAACAAAATCACAGAAACAAGGCAAGGCTCTCAAAGCAAGCTAAACAGCTCAAACTTTTTGAAAACTCCAGTATAAATATATAAGGTTCACCTTACCAGGACAAGAAAATTCAGAAAGTATACAATCCAAGGACTTGGGGTGAAAAACGGCCAGCACTCCTATTCAGTGTTCAAAAATCACATTTACTTAATCTAATACAATACAACAGCAGCAGCAGGATAAGGCATTGGTAACAATGAAGAAAGTCCATATGCAGTTCCAACATGCCATACTTAGCAATTTTAATTCCACAGACTCCATTAACCAAAATGCCAGCTTACAAGATCCGTTTACGTTTCAGCATCATAACAGACGCCGTCATCAGAACATGTCTGATGAAGGCATCGGTTATGAAGCTGAAATATAAACAAATTTTGTGAAGCTGGTGTTTTGGTTAATGAAGTCTGCAAAACAGCAGAAAGAGTGGAAAAAAGTATCCGGTCTAGCTAGGGTGAACTTGGGAGTGGCACTATAGACTATATCACCACAGTCAAATGTGGTGAGGATCATTTTCTGTACAACTGCATGTCGAGCTGGCAGATGGGTGCACCCATGGTTTCTATAAAGAGCACCAAGCTTGGGGTGCCATTTCTTGTGGATGGCATCTACATGCACAGAAGAGCCTAGGTGCTGATCGAGCCAGACCCCTAGGTACCTAAAGGAGGTAACATTACCTAGTGTAGTCCCATCCATAGTGTGGAAGAAAGGAAGGGGACTTAGCCTATAGAGTCTTAGAAACAGAAACATAGAAGATGTTTGCAGAAAAGAACCACCAGGCCCATCCAATCTGCCCATTTGCCATACCCTCATACACTTGAGGGGAATAACTGATTTGAGCAAAACCAGAGCTGAACTTTTTCAAAGTCCTGCTGGAGTCTGGTCACCACTTCTGAAGAGAAGGGGCCAGAGGTGTACAGGACTTTTTGTCTGCATACATGTGGATTTAGATGGTGGTGAAGACAGCTGGGAGGTTGTTTAAGAAGACCAAAAATAGAAGTGGATCGAGCACGGAGCCCTCAGAGAGATCAGTCCTGATGGTGAGGGGGATATGTAGTCATCAATCTTGACTGACTGTGACCTATCCTCTAGGCAGAAGCAAAACCAGGCAATAGAAGGGGATGATAGCCCAGTGTCAGACAGTTTACTTAGAAGGAGGGAGTGCGAAACAGTATCAAAGACCTTGGCCAGGTCAGTAAAGATTACAGATGTGATGTGGCCCTGATCCATAGGGATCAGTAAGCTTCAGGAGGGAGGTGGTGGCTGAGTGAGCTTTCTTGAAGCCAGACTAGAAAGGGGTGAAGAAGGAGGAGGAGGAGTTGAGGAAAGGGGAATGCTGGGAAAGTACAATGAGCTCCTGAAGTTTAGTGAGGATGTGAAGTAGAAATATTGGACAGAAGTTACCTGGGCTGGAGGGGTTGTCCCCTTTTGGGAGAGGGACGACTATGGCAAGCTTCCAGGCTATGGGTACCGAGGCTCAAGAGAAAGAGAGGTTTAGGAGCAAGGCAATTGGGAAGGCAATGGCAGGGGTGGAGAGATGGAGGAGTTTGGAATCAAGATTATCTGGCTCTTTCCCTTGCAAGGGTTTAGGGCAAGGAGGGCCTTGTGTGTCTCAGGTGTGGAAACTGATGAGAAGGAGAAAGAAGTGGCCGGGGAAGGTGGAAGGTCCAGAGAGGGGTGGGGAAGAAGGGGAGGGAGAAGAGAGGAGAGACAAAGTGCTGGAGGTGAAGATGCTGTTGAATTTGGTGGCCACAGAGAATGGGGCAGAAAGGTGGCTGCTGCCTACCCTGAGGACTGGCACAGGAGGGTGGGTGGGGAGAAGATAGCTTGGACTACCTTCCAAAATTTGAAGGGATGGTTTATATTTGCATGGATGGAGGTAGTGAAATGCTCTGCTTTGGTGAGTTTTGTTGCCCTACTGCATATGTTCCTAAGGGAGCGGTACTTGAAAAGGTCAGCGAGGGAGCCGGAGGCCTTGTACACTTTCCAGGCATGATAAGATGCATGCATGCAGACCATACATTCTTCTGTGACCCAGGGGAGATGGGATCTACATACCCTTGTGCAATTGAGGGGAGGGTGCCTGTTACACAGTTCCAAGGAAATTGGAGCTGAAGTAGGTGATGGCAGTGTCAATGGATGAAGCGGCAGGGATTGGTGCCCAGTCCATATGTGCCAGGTCATCTAAGGGGGGGAACAGATCGAAGGATCTGAATGAGCAGATCAGAAGGAGTTTAGTGGGCCTATAGGGTGTTGGACCTTTAGAACACAGTAAGTCATGTGGTGATCACTTAAGGCATCTGGGAGGATACCAGCCACAATTATGCAATGTGGGTGGGAAATCAGGGCCCAGTCTAAGAGTGTATGTTTGAGTTATTTGTGGTTTAGATAGGTGGATTTGGCAATGAACTGAGACAATTTAAGGGATCTGATGTGTGTGCAAATTTGGTAATGAGGATGGGAGTGCCAGTCGGTGTGGAAATCGCCTAGGGTGTAGAGTTTGTCAGAGGAGGTGTGTGAGAGAGATTGGAGCTCAGTAATTGAAGAGGAGAGGAGGGGAGACCTGGGCAGCAGTACACACCTGCTATGAAAATTGGCAGGGTGTACAGGAGGGAGAGCTTTAAGAGTATTAGCTCATAAGCAGACGGGGAGGAGATAGAAAGCACAGGAGAGAGAGAAAGGGGAAATTGTTTAATCAGAAAAGGCACACTAAGTGAAAACTTGTTTCCTGGTGCGACTTGGAGCACAAGAAAGTTAAGTGACTTGCTCAGTGTCACACAGTATGCAAACGGAGCTGTGGGATTCAAACCAAGGTCTCCAGGTTTGTAGCTCAATGCCCTAAACCACAGCACTATACTGCACCCATTGAAGAATTGGATGTGGGAGGTGAGGTATATGGCCACATTACCACCCCCTGCTAGACCTTTCCCGATTATGCCCTGACTGGGCAAGTAAACGTCCTGGTGAACGACGCAAGTGCCTGGGCTCAGCTCAGTTTGACTGCCCAGGTCCCATGACCTGCTAACCCAGTCCAGCAGTGAAAGATGTGAAAGTACAAAGGCACAGCACAAGGAACCTTTGTTCAAGCAGCTGGTCATATCGGTGCCAAAAATGGCAAGTATCAGCTGTGCAAGAGGAGCTGAAAGCTGGCCCCTGTAGAGTTAAGCAAGTCCTCTCCCAATGATTAGTGTGGGAGAGGCTCCTGCCTGGCATCCCTGCAGAAGACATTGGTGATGTCCTCAGGCAAACAAGATAGCAGGTCTGAGCAGGATAAACATTTGGTGGACCCAAGGCAGCCAAAAAAAAAAAATTGCAGAGCAGGGGGATCCAGGAGAAGTCCAGCAGCATCAGCTGATACTTGCTATTTTTGGCATTCAATGCAAATAAGCCGTGCTAAGAACATGTAAATTACAGCTACAGCACAGGAGCATCAATGTTCTTTGTCCATTAGTGTTATAGATCATTAAAGGTCCAGGCTAGACAGGTTTGTGTATTCAACACATAATGAATCACACTGAAGCAAATCTTCTCTCTTTGCAAAGAAGTAAAACAGTTTTCTGATCTGCGCTCAGCCGAGATTAAGGATGTCTGTTTGATACAATTCCTATGTCCAAAGTTAGAAACGTATCATATGAAAATGATGACCAGGTGATCATCTGCAAACTGCTCAAAAATGAAGATGTATTTGAGCGTCAAAGAGAAAACAAATTAGAAAAAATCAGACAGGTGAGCAGGGAGCTCTGTCTTAGTGTTCACCCTCCCTTTGAATATGTGGTGTTGTATTGCTAGTGTTGAAACTGCTGCATTAAGCAGTTGCTGTAACTCTTACTTTTCCACAGAATATGAAAAGTGTAACTGGGTTTCCCCCAGTTAGGTGGTGGGGGCGAGACATGATGGGCTAGAGGTCCCTTCCAGCTATAAATTATCATGCTACTACGTTTAGGATTTTTTTTAGGTAAATATTCATGCTATGATAGATTTTGCCAAAATTGGGATTACAACCAGTGAATAATGCAGTGGTTTAAAGAGTAGCTAATTAGATCAGGGCAGTCTAATGCCTCCAAGGTGCTGCTGATACCAGGATCTACAAGTGTATCTTACTTTGAGGGGGCTCTTGCAGCAGGCAACACTGGTAGAACTGAAGCTGTCAGGTGCCAGGACCACATGAAATACTTCTAGCTAGCAGTCTACAGTGGGGGACCACCCCAACCGATTCCAGTATGCTGACATCCCCCTATCCTATTAAAGGGGTGGTCCCCCAGACCTACCTTAGTTCTTTTCCAGCCATCGACCCACGCATGTTAGACCTCCACAGATGACTGCTTCAGTCAACCACTGTTTTCTTTGCGCATTACCCACAATTAATTTTTTTCTTTCAAGGTCTTTAACATTGAATTTTGGTGTTTTTCTCCTTTTTGTTTATGTCTTCTTCTCCAGCTTCATCTTTTGACTGTACTATGAAGTTTGCCTGTGGCAAACAGATACCTGCCTCTGCTTAGGCCCTAACCACGACACCGAGACCTGCAAGCACTGCCAGGACTTCAACCAGGTCACACAGAGATGCCACATGAAGACCATTTAAAGCCACTTGCTTCAACAAAAGTTAGCTATGATGGAGAAGGAGCTTCAGGCTAAAAGTTCTTCTTCTTCTCAGAAGGAGAAGAAGTCTAGTGGGAAGCACAAGCACCAGGACAATCACTGGGACCATCCTTGGTTGGCCTCTCACTCGCAGTCACCGCATAAACCAGGCTCTGCTTCGGGGTCATCCTCCCATGGCAGGTCGGCCACTACAGCCTCAGCAGCCCTCACTCTCTCTAGGTTGCCTGTGGCTCTGCTACCCACCCTCATCCCTTTCATGGGTAGAGACTCTTTTGGGCAGTGGAATTCTACCACTGCCTCCCAGCCCCTGATGCCTAGGCCCTTAGTATCCATGGGTCCTCAGCCAGGTGGCTCAAACGGTTTGGCTCCTTCAGCAGTGGAGCTCTGCCTATTGCCTCCCCAGTCAAGGCATTGCCTTCATTGGTCCCCAACTCCAAGGCAAGTGATAGCCTTTACAGGCATCCCCTGGAGCAAGTGCTTGCCTCTTCCTCAATGCAGGTGATGCCTCTGCCCCTGTCTCGGGGAAACTCTCCCTCACAGGCACCAACTGCTCCTTTGCAGCTTGTGTTGACTCCTTCTCTGGACCATGCCAACCTTTGCCTTTGAGGCCGGTGCCAGATCCGCTGACACCTACACAGATGACACCTCAAGCATCATCGCCTCTGCCTCAGCCTGTGCCTCAGCCATCACCTGCTGGCCCTCCAAGGAACCCCCAGCTGATGCATGCTAGATCGATGCCAGGGTACCCTATGACACCTCCCCCCTCACGTACCAGTACCCTCCACCTCACTACCATTTTTCACCCTGCAATCCTCCTCCTCCAACAGTAAATTACAATGTATTGTTCTCAGCCTGGTGGGCCTTTATGAAGGACAAGAACAATCCTAGGAGGCCTCCCTCTCCACCCCCCAACCACCCCCACCCACTTAGAGACCCAGGAAGGGCTGAGCCCAGCAACTCCCATACTATGGGGACTTTTGGGAGTAATGCAGGCACCTCCCTTCCATATAAAGATGAACGTCACCCACTGATGCTGGTCCTACAGAGTGACACTTTGGGAGATGACTCCTCTTCCTCATCAGTCATTGAAGGGCTCCAGGGATTCCTCTGATACTCAGGGGCAGGCGAAGGAGACCCCCAAATCTCCCCCAGAAGACCTTTCCTTCATGGATGTGATGCACCATATCCAATCCCTTATGAGATGGGATACAGAGGAACTTGACCCAGAACACCATTGCCTGGCAATTTACTTGAGAAAGTCAGAAACCCTTCCTTTAGTAGTCCCTCCCTTTACCAAAGCATATGATGATGTGACCAAGGAATCACCCTTCTTACCCCCCCCCCGGCCTTGGCTAAGCAGGCAGGTCGCCTCTACTGTACACCAGTTGGCAAGCCCTTCTATGGCAAACAACCCACTGAAGATTCGGTGGTCATGAATGCTGCCCATGAATGTATGAAGAAGCCTAAACATTTGAGCACCTATCCTTTGGACAATGAATCCTGCCAGCTGGACCACTTGGGCAAGCGGTTTTACTCTTCCTCTTCCCTGGCCATCCAGGCCCAGAACTTTTAGCCCACATGGTGCAATACCAGAATGCCATTTAGGATCAGGTGAGAGATTTGGTGGCAGCCTTCCCTGATGATGCCACTAAAACCCAGTTGGTCCAGTTTCTTAAGTCTGGATCTGACATGAGCACTCATATACTCAGAGCAGCCTATGACACAGTTGATGCTGCTGGTCATTGGGTGGCGGCAGGAATCTGCATTCACTGCCATTCCTGGATTTGGGTGTCTGGGTTTGCACCTGATGTTTATGTCAAGATAATGGATGCCATTTTTCAGGGCTCAGTTTTGTTTGGGGGAGATGCCCAGGATATCATTTCCCACCTCCAGAAATCAGGTTATGCCCAGAGGTCAGTATATTCCATGTACTGTTCTCAGCCACAGTCCTCCCAGCATCAGCCCTTTTGCCAGTCCTCCAGCCAGCCTTCCAAGGGCCAGCAGTTGAAGGGACCCTTTAAACACAAGGCAACCACCCCACCTTCCATAGCAACCATTCCTAGGGTCCCCAGAGCACCCTCAGCTGCTCTGCCCATCCCCAGCTCCACTGCCTGACTCCTTGTTTGACCTCATCCCCTGCAGAAACCTTGGGGGAGGTGGTCAGGAGTTGGTTCTCCCTATACTTAGACAAGTGGTGAACTGTAACCTCAGGGTGCTTCAAATCATCAAGCAGGGTTACACCCTCAGGTTTATAGAGACGTCCCTGGAAATCCTTCCCTCGCTCTTCCATTACCTGCAGGCCCATATCTCCTTCATCCAAGCCAAGATTCAGGCACTCCTGCAGAAGAGGGTCATAGAACCCACCCTCTCAGAGCAAAGGGGAAAGGGATTCTACTTCCACTTCTTTCTAGTCCCCAGAAAAATAGGGGATCTGCATCTGATCCTGGACCTAAGGCACCTGAACCTCTACATAGAGTACAAGTGCTTCAGGATGGTGACTCATCAGAGACTGTTACCCCTCATTCACCATGGGGACTGGCTCTGTTCCCTGGATGTGCAGGATGCTTGTCTCCATATCTTGGTTTTCCTGGCCCACCACCACCACTTCCTCCATTTCTGCTTTCAGGGAGACCACTTCCAGTTCCGGGCCTTCCCTTTTGGCTTTCCTTGGCACCTCAGGTCTTTACCAAGTGCCTAGCAGTGGTAGCGGTGGCTCTGCAGAGACAGGGATTTTATGTGTTCCCTTACCTGGATGATTGGCTACTGATGGCCCCCTCCAGGTATCATTTGCTGCATACCTTGGGAGGCATCTTTAGGCTCTTCCAGCTCTTGGGGATAACCATCAACCTGATTCACAAAAATATTATTAGTAAGGGGCGCTATTTCCAGAGCGAATAAAGATGATACTTTGATTCATTTTCTTCTTAAAAGTTTATTTAATGAAGCCATACACTCAGCATTTCACATATTGAACATGCTTCATCAGGAGAGTGCCTTCAATCCTATAAATGTAATAAATAACACTTAATTATCCACTCATATAATTCATGATTTACAACTATTTCAATCAAAGATAACTATCAACCTGCCAAAGTCTTCTCTCCCTGAGCCAATGCCACCTGTAAATAGGAGTGGTCTTGGACTCAACTCGGGGCAGGGCCTTCCTGCTGGAGGACAGGGCAGAATACTTGACACCGTAGGCCCAGCTGGTCTCTTCCAGTCTCCAGGTTCTGGCCAGAGCATTTTCTCATCTACTGGGGTTCATGGTGGCAGCCATAATCATGGTTCCTCTGGACCATCTACATATGAGAGTTTCCCAGTGGACCATTCGATACCCAATGGGACCAATGCACCGACGATTGGGAACAGCTGGTGTTGGTTTCCAAACACATGAAATGGACCTTAGAGTGGTGGCAGAACCCCACCAGCCTCCTGATACAGGTTTCTTTCTGCTCTGTTTCCCCTCAGTAGAGTTTAACCACAGATGCTTCAGGGCTGGGCGAGGGAACTCATTTAGGAGACCATCAGTCCCAGGGAGTTTGGTTCAAGTCAGAACAGAAACATAGAAACATAGAAACATAGACTTTGATGGCAGATAAGGACCACTTGGCCCATCTAGTCTGCCCATTTCCCTACCTACAGGATAGGCCGTAGATCCTAGTTAACCAACAGCCTATTTCTTCCTACCCCACAAGAATTGCCTTATGTCTGTCCCATGCATTCTTGAATTCTCCCACAGTTTTAGACCCACAACCTCCTCAGGAAGGGCTGTTCCATGCATCCACTACCCTCTCTGTGAAATAATACTTCCTCACATTGCCCTGAACTGCCCTCCTTCTATCTTTAAATTGTGTCTCCTTTTCTTGCAAGTCTCTTTTCTGAAAGATGCTACCCTCTTGGACTTTGTTGATTCCACTGAGGTACTCAAAGTTTCTATCATGTCCCCCTCTCCTTCTTTCCTCAGGGGTATACATATTAAGCACCTTTAGTCCTCCTCATACGGCCTCTCTTGCAGACCCTGCACCATTTTAGTTGCCCTCCTCTGGACTACCTCTATCCTGTCTATGTCCTTGCGGAGATGGGGTCTCCAGAACTGGACACAGTACTCAGATGGGGTCTCACCAACTGTCTGTACAGAGGGATAACAACTTCCTGTTTTCTGCTGCTGATGCCTCTCCCTATACATCCCAATATACCCCCAGCCCTCCCTACTGCCTTCTCACATTTGCTTGCTAACCTTAAGGTCATCTGATATGATTACCCCAGGTCCCTTTCCTTTTTGTTGTTACTACTCCTCCCACCCATTGTGTATTCTTCCCTGGGTTCTTGTTTCCCAGGTGCATTATTTTGCACTTCTTTGCATTGAATCCTAGCTGCCATACTTCGACCATTCCTCCAACCTTGCCAAGTCCCTTTTCATCCTTTCCATGCCTCCTTGTGTATCAACCCTGTTGCAGATCTTGTGTCATCTGCAAAAGGCATACTTTCCTTCCAGTCCCTCTGCAATGTCACTGATGAAGACATTAAAAGGACTGGACCCAATACTGAACCCTGCGGTGCCCCACTAGTAACCCTCTTTCTTCAGAGTGGACTCCATTTACAATTACCTTCTGTGTCCTGTTGTGCCGTGATGTTTTACCCAGGCTACCACCCTGGGACCCACTCCCAGGCTGGTTAATTTGACTATTAATCTTTGTGTGGGACTGTGTCAAATGCCTTGCTAAAGTCTAGGTAGGCCATGTCCACAGCCCCCTCCTGGTCTACTACTTTGGTCACCCAGTCAAAATCTATTAGATTCGTCTGACATGACCTTCCCGCGTAGAATCCATGCTGCCTTTGGTCCTGTGCTCCACTGGCCTCTAGGTACTCAACTATTCTTTCCTTCAGAAGTGACTCCATCACTTTCCCTACCACGGAGGTCAGACTGACAGGTCTATAGTTTCCAGTCTCTGTCTTTGTCCCACTTTTGTGAAGGGGAATCACATCTGCCTTCCTCCAGTCCTTGGGTACCACACCATCCTCCCATGATTTATTAAAAAGAGTAGCCAGTGGCTTCACTAGTTCTTCCCTTAATTCTTTTAGAATTCTGGGGTGAATTCCATCAGGACCCATTGCTTTGTCCATCTTCAGTTTTAGGAGTTCTTGCAGAACCCTTTCTTCTGTGAAAGGACTGGGATCGACCCCCTATCAAAGAGTGCTTCTGTTAATTGGATTAGGCACTTCCCCCTCCTCTTGTGAATACTGAGCAGGAAATATTCGTTCAGTATCCTGCTTTTCACTGTCCCCTCTGCCCACCCACCGTTCATTCTATTCAGCCTCACTATCCCTCCTTTGTCTTTCTACACTGCTGATGTACCTATAAAGGTTTTATCCCCTTCTTAACTGAGTTGGCTATCTTTTCCTCAGTTTGGGCCTTTGCTATTCTGACTTCCCTCCCTGCTTCCTTCTGCCTTAACTGGTACAGCTCTCTGTCCTGCTCCTGCTGTGTTTCCTTATACTTCCGGAATGCTATCTTTTTCTTCCTGACTTTCACAGCCACCTCTTTTGAGAACCATAGTGGCTTTTTCTTTCATTTTGATTTGTTTATTTGCTTCACACAAAGGCTTGTTGCCTCTGTGATGGCAGTTTTGATGATTCCCCATTGTTGCTCCACACCTCCTTCTAGCCTGTTTGCTAGTGCTTTTCTGAGGCACTCTCCCATCTTGCCAAAGTCAACTCTCCTAAAGTCCAGTACCCTCACTTTTGTATGGCTTGACTCTGTGGCTGAGTTTAACGTGAACCACACTGTTTGATGGTCACTTGTCCCTAGATGGCAACCCACTTCTAGATCTGAGATCCTCTCACTGCCCCCGTTTGAGAGTACGAGGTCTAAGATTGCTCCCTCACGAGTGGGTTCTGAAACTAGCTGTCTGAGGCCTGCCACCTGTAGGGCATCAAGAATGGCCCTGCTCTTGGATGTGGCTGCAGCAAATGCTCCAGTTAACATCTGGCATATTCAGGTCTCCCATCAATAGTATCTCCTTTCTCTGCCATTCTAAGAATGCCTTCTATCATATCCTTGTCCATTCCCTCCCTGACATGGGGGTCTGTACACTACCCTGTCGGATTGTGGTGCCCTTTCAGGTCTCAAGGTGACCCACAGTGCCTCCTCTCCTCCCTGTTTACTCTTTTGTTCGGTTGCTTTTATCCCTTCCTTTACATAGAGAGCTACTCCTCCCCCTCTTCTCCCCTGTCTGTCTCTCCTGTAGGTTATGTACCCTGGTATGTTAACATCCCAGTCATGGTTCTTTGTGTACCATGTTTCTGTGACTGCTACGATATCCAGGCATCCCTCTTCCATCAAGGCCACCAGCTCAGGGAGCTTGTTACCCAGACTACGGGCATTGGTACTCACTACCATCCATTTCCTGATGGCCTTACTCCCTTTTGCCCCATCTCTGTCCTTCTTGCCTTTGTCACTTTCTCCATTTACCCCTGCCCTTCTCCCTATTGACACCTCTATGTTGGTGTTTGCTGCACTTACTACTGTGATTATTTGAGGGGGCTAGGATTTCCCTGCTCCTTTCCAGTGCCTTCCCCCTTGGCTAGTTTAAAAGCTTGCCAATGAAGCATTTAAACCTATCACCTAGGATCCTCGTTCCCCTCCTGGACAGATGCAGCCCATCATGCTAGTACAGGCTTGCATCACTCCAGGTGGACCCCCAGTCCCCAATGAAGCCAAATCCCTGAGCTCCACACCAGTTTTTCAACCACTGATTGAATCCCATGGTGGGGAACACCCTAGCCTCTCCTATGCCATAGATGGGCAGCACCTCCGAGACAGCATCTCCACCTCAACATGCTGGAGATGCAGGCAGTTCTTTATGCTCTGCAGGCCTTCCAGACCCACGTTATCCCAGGTCCATCACTGGTGCAGATGGACAATGTGCCTGTAGTCTTTTACATCAACAAACGGGGCACACACTCTTACCGACTTTGTCGGTAACTTATGAGGATCTGGTACTGGGCCATCGAGTATGACCTGGAACTCTCAGTCATCCATGTTCCAGGCATCCAAAATGCCCTGACTAACAGTGTAAGCCAGTCCAGGTTGAGGACATATGAGTGGGAACTCCTGCCCCCAGTGGTCAAAGATCTCTTCAACAGGTGAGGACACCCAGAGTTGGACCCCTTTGTGTTCCCACTCAATGCAAAACTGCTGCTTTTCTGCTTGCCCAGTCCAGGGCCTGGAGTTTTGTGATGTGATGTGTTATTCCTGTCCTGGAAAGGGAAGTTCTTGTATGCCTTTCTTCCCTCCCTCCCTGCTCCTGCAGAGGGTACTTCTAAAGCTCAAGTTGGAGGGGGCGAGATGATACTCATAGCCACCTACTGGCCATGTCAGATTTGGTTCCTGCTACTTCAGCATCTGGCAGTGGAACTTCCTGTTCCCTTGCCCTTCTGCATCAGCTAGCTGTTGCAGGATCAGGGCACCCTGGTCCAGCCAGATCTCATGTCCCTGCATCTCCATGAATGGCTCCTGCAGACTTAGCCATCACCCACTTTGGGGTGGCTTCCAGGGTTGCTGACATCCTGGTGGCTGCCAGGAAACCTTCCATGAGGTCCACCTATGCTATGAAGTGGAAGCGCTACTCCCTCTGGGTTACAGCTCACCACTTGGATCCCTTCACTTGCCAGTGTACCTGATTTTGGAGAGTTCTATGTGATAATGGCCAGTGCCAAATGGCGACACGCATTATCGCGACATCAGGGCAGCAAAAATAATTTTGCCACCCTGACATCCTCGGCACACAGATGAACGGCGCAGGGGACTTAAAGCATTTGCTTTCTGTGGGGGACTGTGCCCCCACCCCTCACCCCCTTCTTAAGGATTTCAACTCGGGCATAAGTTGGGGGCGAAGAAAAATTAACAAGTTTTGGGTCAAGCACAACAAAACCGAGTAGCGCCTGGATCCGGACCCAAACCCGAACCCACATACCACAAGTGGAGGCCAACCCTGACACCATGGCACAGCTGAGCAGCCAACCGCAGTGCCACCCCACATCCCCTCCACCCCTTCCCAGGCCAAGCTTGCCGTGCTCACTTCCCCCATGTGTACATATAGCGACATCCTGTCGCTAGGGTCGCCCACCCCACCATATCCAGTCGCCCTCCCTGCCCCCTCACCTTTCAGACTTTCACCCACATCGCGTTGCCATTTTGGATGGCGCCTTAATTCAGGTGCCCACATCACAGGCTACCATTCTGGAGTACCTCCTCTCCATTTTGGACTATGATCTGGGGTACTTTCAATAAAGGTGCATCTTTCTGCCATCTCTATGTACCATGCATCTATAGATGACAAAGCTGTTGCCCAACTGAACCTCTCCCACACATTCTTTTGGGGGCATTCTTTATTTGAAACCTCCCGTCTGGGACCCTGTCCCTCCATGAGACCTACTTTTCATTCTGGAAAAGCTCACTTTGCCTCTATTTGAGTCAGCTGTGAGTCATGAGCTGTGCTTTCTGTCATGGAAAAGGTTGTTTTTAGTTGCTATTACTTCTGCTCAAGGGATTTCCGAGCTTCAGGTTCTGATGTGTAAAGGGCCTTACTTGTTTTTCACAAAGACAGAGTGTCTTTGCATACCAGTCCTAAGTTCTTGCCTAAGGTGGTATCTGAGTTTACTCTAAACCAATCCATCCACCTTCCAGTTAATTTCCCTGAGTTTTCTATTCTAGGGGAGGCCTTATTGTATACTCTTGGTGTTCACAGGGTGCTACGTTATTAACTTACCACACCCAGCATGTTCATAAGGCTGATCAGTTGTTTGTTTTGTTTGCCCTTAAGAGGGAAGGGGCACTGTTTCAAAACAGTGTATGTCTAAATGGTTGTCAAATTGCATTGTGTATTGTTACCATAAGTACAACAAGCCCTTGCCTGGGACAGTTAAGGGCCACTCTGCTAGGGGTATGGCAGCCTCTGTTTTCTGCTTCAGAAATGTGTCCACTGTGTACATTTGTACAGCTGCCATTTGAATTTGGTTCACACCTTTGTCTGGCACTACAGTCTAGACATTGCTTCCAGACACAGGGCCAATTTAAGACTAGCTCTCCTTCAGGGCTTTCTTTCATGAACAGCATTCTCCTTCCTGTTTACCTCCTCCTGGCTGACTTATGGCGAGTTCTGGTACTGCTTGGGACTCATTCTTATCAGTGTTGCCTGCTGAAAGAGCCCCCTCGAAGTAAGATAATACAGTTATGTAAGATCTTACTGTAACAGAAGATCTTTGAAAAGAGCTCTTGCAACAGGCACTGCTTTCCCACCCTCCTTCCTTCCGCTGATTGCTTCTTCTACTTGGCAGCTACACTACTTTTCCCTCATCCCTGAGGACCTATATTGGTTCTCTATCTGTGCCTTTTGTGCCAGAGTCTCCGGTGGGAAAACTGAGGTAGATCTGGGGGACCACCCCTTTTATAGGATAGGCAGATGTCAACATGCTGACATCAGTGTGGGTGGTTCCCCACTGTAGACTGCTAGCTAGAAGTTTTCCATGTGGTCCTGGTGCCTGATGACTTCGGTCCTACTGGTGTTGCCTACTGCAAAAGCTCCTCTCAAAGATCTACTGTTACGGTAAGTTCTTACATAACTGTACTTTTCTAATTGTTTTTCATACTGATATTTATTTGATTAAAAGTCTTTGTTGGTCCCACTATTCTATAATTCTTACTGCCACTCTAGAGTATCACGCTACAATCCCACCTCTAAATCAGCTTTGTTATAATGCTAAGTGAAGAAAAGGTACAGTATTTTCAATGAACAGTAAGTGTAATAGATTGGGGAAGAGGGCTGTTTATATAGGGAATAATGGCTAGGCAAGTGTGTGTTTTGGATTTTTTTTCATACCCAAGTCAAGGTTTGCGATGACCCATAAACCTTGAGAGTGAAGCTTGAGAGGTTGGTGAGGTCATCACACACCGAGGGTGTGAAAAAAAATCCATGAACATACACTTGCCTGTCTATTATTTTTTTATAATTACTGGTGCAAGTACTCTCTGTAGTGGTTTAGGTAAGAGAAAAAAAGGCTTCTATTTCAATATGCTATTTTATTTATTAAACATTTTATTTTAGAAAAAATTATATTGACATGCACTGAAGATGTGAACTTTAGAACTCATCTGAATGAATATAATAGGAACTTCCTAATTGATTTTTTCTTTTAAAATACGAACTGTAACAGGAAACAAATACAGGTCTTATTGTGTCAGTACTATGGTTCTGAGCTTTGTGATATTCTGCTTACACAGAGAAAAGGAAAACAACATTTGACTTCAACTAAGAAAAGATAACTTTTTAAAATGATTTTTTAATAGTTAGCAGTTCAGAAATAGTGGTGGCCATTTGGTGAGTGACGATCAGGGAACTGTTGTCATAGTGACCAATGTCATGCTTTGCTGTAGAGATCTGTGGCGAGCTGTGGGGGTGGAAATGTTAGGGAGTGTGTACAAATTCTGGCTTGTCTTTGGTTTCTATAAGTGTTTAAGAATATGATATTTTCTCTATCGTGAAGTCTGTCTGAGGGAGTAATGTTTCGTGTGTGACAGGAGTCATCCAGAACTGTGGTATTTGAAAAATATGGAGAATGCACTTTTGCTGTCTCAAGTGTGGCATACTGCTCAAGGAGATTGTCACTGAGGTTAAGTTTGCCAAATGTAGTAATAACCATTTTTCGGATTATTATGGAGTTTGACAGATACCTGTAAACGGTGTGATAATTGGGGTCACCAATAATTATAGTACATTTACTTAATTTAGCAGCTCAACTTTCATATTTGGGTATAGTATATCAAACATGTGATTTCCCACAATTCTACTATACTTTGCTCTGAACATGCTCTAGTCCTGTTTCTCACATTGTGTCATCAAAATGTTGTTTTGACGCAAAGCATCAGCTTGAGGCTTCAAAGATGTGTGAGACATATTGAATACTAACTGGTCATACTTCTTTTTTTTAATTCTATTAAACAATGTTTTAATGTGCTTTTATTGGCTATATAGCAGAGCTATAGGATGTATTGCTATTACATAGCAGGGAGCGGGGACTCTGGATGCACATGACTGGATACGTCAAGTGTGTCCTTCAACAGTGGAGTTGAAGCCCATGCAGTCCTCTCTATTTACCACAGTGCTGTTCCTCCCTCACCCCCAAGCAGTATTTTCCTGTTCTGCACTCACTTCCAGTACACTTCCGTGGTTCAGAGCTACATGGCACTGCACCCTATAATGTTTCCCTTGTGTTTAGTGGCATCCCCTGCCCTCCCATCACCAGTTCTGTATTTATAAAATATCTCCCTTGTGTCTAGTAGCACCCCTACCCTCCAATCACCAGCTTTGTATTTCCCCAATGTTTTCTTGGTGTCTAGTGGCACCCACACCCTCCAATTGCTGTCCCTTTATTTCCATAATATTTCCCTGGTGTCTAGTGGCATTTCCAACCCTCTGATCACCATCTCCCTATATTTAGTATTCCCCTGATATCTAGTGGCATCCCTCTTTGATCGCCATCCCTGTATCACTTTAGAAAATGTAGCGTGTAATAAAGAAAACCATACCTCAGTAATTTGTTTTTGTAAACCTGTAAAAAAGAAAACTGTCCCTTGCTGGGAGGAGGGTGAATGTAGTCCCTCTCTACAAAAGTGGGAGTAGGGAGGGAGCTGGCAATTACAGGCCAGTCAGCCTGATCTTGGTGGTGGGGAACCTTATGGAATCACTACTAAAAGAAAGTTTTGTGGTATATCGTGAATCCAATGGAGCACTGGATTCGAGGCAGCATGGATTCACAGTGGGAAGATCTAGTGAAACAAATCTAATAGATTTCTTTGACTAGGTGACTAGAGAGGTGGATCAGTGAGGGGCGGTGAATGTGGCCTACCTGGATTTCAGCAAGGCCTTAGACACCGTCCCACATAGGAGGCTAGTAAACAAGTTGGGCAGCCTGGGAGTGGGTTCCATTGTAGTAAATAGGGTCAAAAATTGGCTTAGTGATAGGGCACAAAGAGTGGTGTTGATCAGAGTACAATCCAGTAAGAGAGGGTTGACCAGTGGGGTCCCACTGGGATCAGTGCTTAGACTAGTCATTTTTAATGTCTTCATAAATTACATTGCAGAGGGGCTGGAAGGGAAGGTGCATCTCTTTGCTGATGACATGAAGATCTGAAACAGGGTTGACACTCCAGGAGGGGTAGAGAAAATGAGAAGGGACCTAAGCGAGCTTGAGGAGTGGCCAAGGGTGTGGCAGCTAAGATTCAATGCAAAGAAGTACAAGATCATGCACTTAGGACACAGAAATGCAGAGGAGGAGGAGTACATAATGGGGGTGTACTGACAGCCACCAAACAGGAAAGGGACTTGAGAGTAATTATATCTGATGATCTAATGGTTACCAAACAGTGTAAGAAGGCTGTGAGGAGAGCCAGTGGAATTCTAGGGTGCGTATGGAGAGGTATCTCCAGCAAAAGGAAGGAAGTGGTGATGCCACTGTACAGAATATTGGTGAGACCTCTTCTAGAGTACTGTGTCCAGTTCTGGAGGCTGCATCTCTGGAAGGAAATAGAGTAGAAGTGGTTCAGAGAAGGGTGAAAAAAATGATGCAGAGGCAGCACCAAAAGTCATATGAGGAAAGACTGAAGGATCTCAATATGTATTTCCTGAAGTAGAGGAGAGATGGGGGGATATGATAGAGACTTTCAAATACCTTGAGGGTATAAATAAGGAACAAGAGGGTAGCATTTTTCAGATAAAAAGATGCTCAAGAACAAGGGGCCATGATATGAAAATAGAGGGGAGCAGACTTAGGGGTAACATAAACATAGAAACATAGACATGGAACCAATGCACCGACGATTTGGAACAGCTGGTGCTGGTTTCCAAACACATGAAATGGACCATAGAGTGGTGGCAGAACCTCACCAGCCTCCTGATAGGGGTTTATTTCTGCTCTGTTTCCACTCAGTAGAGTTTAACCACAGATGCTTCAGGGCTGGGCTAGGGAACTTATTTAGGAGACCATCAGTCCCAGTGAGTTTGGTTCAAGTCAGAACAGAAACATAGAAACATAGAAACATAGACTTTGACAGCAGATAAGGACTGCTTGGCCCATCTAGTCTGCCTATTTCCCTACCTACAGGATAGGCCGTAGATCCTATTTAACCAACAGCCTATTTCTTCCTACCCCCCACAAGAATTGCCTTATGTCTTTCCCATGCATTCTTGAATTCTCCCACAGTTTTAGACCCCACAACCTCCTCAGGAAGGCTGTTCCATGCATCCACTACCCTCTCTGTGAAATAATACTTCCTCACATTGCCCCTGAACTGCCCTCCTTCTATCTTTAAATTGTGTCCCCTTGTTCTTGCAAGTCTCTTTTTCTGAAAGATTCTACCCTCTTGGACTTTGTTGATTCCACTGAGGTACTCAAAAGTTTCTATCATGTCCCCCCTCTCCTTTCTTTCCTCAAGGGTATACATATTAAGCTCCTTTAGTCTCTCCTCAAACAGCTTCTTTTGCAGACCCTGCACCATTTTAGTTGCCCTCCTCTGGACTACCTCTATCCTGTCTATGTCCTTGCGGAGATGGGGTCTCCAGAACTGGACACAGTACTCCAGATGGGGTCTCACCAACTGTCTGTACAGAGGAATAACAACTTCCTGTTTTCTGCTGCTGATGCCTCTCCCTATACATCCCAATATACCCCCAGCCCTCCCTACTGCCTTCTCACATTGCTTGCTAACCTTAAGGTCATCTGATATGATTACCCCCAGGTCTCTTTCCTTTTTAGTTATTGTTACTACCTCTCCACTCATTGTGTATTCTTCCCTTGGGTTCTTGTTTCCCAGGTGCATTGTTTTGCACTTCTTTGCATTGAATCCTAGCTGCCATACTTCTAACCGTTCCTCCAACCTTGCCAAGTCCCTTTTCATCCTTTCCATGCCTCCTTGTGTATCAACCCTGTTGCAGATCTTTGTGTCATCTGCAAAAAGGCATACTTTTCCTTCCAGTCCCTCTGCAATGTCACTGATGAAGACATCAAAAAGGACTGGACCCAATACTGAACCCTGCGGTACCCCACTAGTAACCCCTCTTTCTTCAGAGTGGACTCCATTTACAATTACCTTCTGTGTCCTGTTGTGCAGCCAATGTTTTACCCAGGCTACCACCCTGGGACCCACTCCCAGGCTGGTTAATTTGACTATTAATCTTTTGTGTGGGACTGTGTCAAATGCCTTGCTAAAAGTCTAGGTAGGCCATGTCCACAGCCCTCCCTGGTCTACTACTTTGGTCACCTAGTCAAAGAAATCTATTAGATCTGTCTGACATGACCTTCCCGCTGTGAACCCATGCTGCCTTTGGTCCTGTGCTCCACTGGCCTCTAGGTGCTCAACTATTCTTTCCTTCAGAAGTGAGTCCATCACTTTCCCTACCACAGAGGTCAGATTGACAGGTCTGTAGTTTCCTGCCTCTGTCTTGGTCCCACTTTTGTGAAGGGGAATCACATCCACCTTCCTCCAGCCCTCGGGTACCACACCATCCTCCAATGATTTATTAAAAAGAGTAGTCAGTGGTTTCACTAGTTCCTCTCTTAATTCTTTTAGAATTCTGGGTTAAGAAAGTATATTTTCATGGAACGGGTGGTGGATCCATGGAAAATTCTCCTGACAGAGGTCGTAGGGCCAAAAATGGTAGGGGAATTCAAAAACACATGGGACAGACATAAAGGAACTCTAACATATAAAAGAGAGGGTAAGCTACATATCATTTAGGATCAGCAATATATGAGACAAGTAGGGATAATGGGCAGACTAGGTGGGCCAAGCAGTCCTTATCTGCCATCAAATTTTGTGTTTCTATGTTTCTATGATCTGACCCCAGCCACCCGACAAATCCCACTCAGCAGTCACCACCCCACAACTCCACACACTATCACTCACCTGAACAGGTCCCAGAATGAAGATCCACTCTCTGATTGAAGACATATCTTGCTGCTGGAACTGCTGACTCCAGTATGACAAACTAAGGTAAGTGAGGTTCAATGTATTTCAATGGGATTTTGAACTTTGGGGCATAACTTTGTCATTTTTGCATATTTTCACCTCAAATTTTCAACATGGCCTTCGTGGGACCCCACCTCATGAACAATGTGGTGGAATCATACAAATCAAGCCCAAAAGCAATTCATGGTCACTTGGTTAAATCATCTTTTAGGAAGGATTTGAACATTTGTATAAGCATTGCTCATGAAGAGGGGCATAAGAAGGCTATGTTGAAAATTTGGGGTTGAAATATGTAAAAATGACAAAGTTATGAGTGTACATTGAAATCTTTCTATGCTTGCTCATAATTTCTGTAATTTTAAATAATGTGACCCCATATTTTCAACATAGCCATTTTTTCACACCACCTCATGAATGTAACAGCTGTCATTTTTCAAATCCTGGCTAAAATGTGTTTTCACACCTGTGACATGAAATGATGCTTTGGTGGTGCACAATCACATTTTGGTGGGGACTTGAACACTTTCACCAACGTGGTTCATGAGGTGGAGTAATCAGAAGCCTATGCTGCAAATTCATCATTTTGCAGCCATATTGGCTCTGACCAGAGTTTCTTTAGACCCTGCGATAGGTACCACATTGGTGTGACTTGCCTGCCCCAGGTGAAAACAAGCTTTGGCCAATGCCAAATGTTTACTTGCTTGTATTTGCTGCATAGCTGATGGGCATAAATAGCACAACAGTTAAAAGTAACAATAAAGAGTTATAAGAGCGAAGTTGTCACTATTGGGAAATGAAGAGGTTCACACATAATGTTGTTTTCTTAGATGTGCCTTGTGATTGGGCAAAGACCTTAAAGCAAAAAGAGGAGAAAGGCAGAGAATGGCCAGAATTAGAGAGGGAATTCTGTATTTTGATGCTAGGATGAAAAAGAAGCATGCCCCCAAATCCCTCTTATAGTTCAGATGATATCAATGTATTCACATACTTTATAAGAAAACAGTCAGGTATATTAATGAGAAAAGGAAGGCAAAGGGGGAGGAGTAGCTAAGCTTTGAGGAGCCAGAGGGAGATAGTGGAGCAACATGGGCAGAAAGCAATGATTCAGAATGAATATTTCTGTTCAGTTTTCACTGTGGAAAGGCATGGGCAGGGCCCACAGCTAGATTTTAAAGGAACAAAGGATAAGGAGGTAAAACCAGTCCATTCACAGAGAAGAGGGTACTAGAAGAGCTTGCAAGCTGAAGATGGCATACATCCCAGGGTCCTCAAGGAACTGGAATTGAACTGGCAGCCCTGTTCAATGAGTCCCTAGACACTGGAGTGGTCCCAGAGGACTGGAGAAGGCAAATGTTGTCCCTCTTCACAGGAGTGGTAGTAAAGAAGATGCAGGAAACTACAGGCCAGTTAGTCTAACATCTGTAGTAGGAAAGATAATGGAGACACTCTTCAATGGAAGAATGATGGAGCACCTAGAAGCCATGGGGGTGTTAGATCCCAGCAACATGGGTTCACTACAGGATGGTCCTGTCAAACTAATCTAATTTCTTTCACTGGGTGACAAAGACAGTAGACCAAGGGTGGGGGGGCAGTAGATATTGCCTACCTAGATGTCATAAAAGCCTTTGATACCATCCCACATAGGAGACTGCCAACAAGCTAGGTAGCCTGGGGATGGGGCACAAGGTAGTACACTGGATTGAAAACTGATTAATGGACAGAAAACAGAGGGTAGTGGTAAATGGAACCCAATCACAGGAAAGGGAGGTGACTAGTGGGGTACCCCAAGGGTCAGTTCTGGGGCCTGGTTTCATCAATGTCTTCATTAGTGACATTGCAGTTTGACTGGAGGGAATGGTTTGCCTGTTTGCAGATGACACCAAGATCTGCAACAGGGTGGATATCCCATAGGGCATGGAAAGGATGAGAAAGGACCTGGAATGGTTGGAGAGATGGTCAGAGGCATGGCAACTAAGGTTTATTGCAAAGATGTTCAAAATCATACACGTGGGGAGCAAGAACCCTGGAGAAAGCTACAGGTTGGGGGGAGAGCTGTTAATGGTTACTAAGGAGGAGAGGGACCTGGAGGTCATAATCACAGATGACCTGAAGGCCACAAGGCAGACAGTCAAGGTGGAGGGGAAGGCCACTGGGATGTTGGAGTGTATTGGAAGGGGACTCACAAGCCAAAGAAGGGAGGTAATAGTTCCACTGTACAAGACCCTGATGAGGCCTCACCTTGAGTACTGTGTCCAGTTCTGGAGGCCACACCTTTGTAAGGACATTGACAAAATAGAGATGGTGCAGAGGAAGGCGACCAAAATGGTGAAGGGTCTACATCACAAGCCTTATGAGGAAAGAGTCAGAGACCTCAATTTGTACATGCTGTAGCAAAAGAGGGAGAGAGGTGACATGATAGAAATGTTCAAATCCCCCAAGGGCATGAGTAAGGTGAAAAGGGAGAACATATTCCAGTTTAAAAGCAGTGACAGAACAAGAGGACATAACATGAGACTAGTGGGTGGCCACATAAGGGGAAATGTCAGGAAGATCTTTTTTATAGAGAGGTGGTGGACACATGGAATAGCCTGCCCCAGGAAGTGGTGGCTGCCCATATGGTGACAGGCTTCAAACATGTATGGGACAGGAATAAAGGAATATTAAAGATAGGAAGTAAAAGCTAAAGCCAATGACCAGATAGGTTCACTGGCTGCTTAGTCAGGTAGCATAAACAAGCAGACTGGATGGGCCTGGTGGCCCTTATCTGCTGACAGTATCTATGTATCTATGTATGTATGCCTGGGGTGTATCTGTTCAGCCTTGCTTATGTATGTTGTAATGACCAAAATACTTTGAAGAGGACAGGAAATGTTTTCCAATTGGAAACTGTTTGTAATGTTCCCAATTTCAGAAATGATGTTTTTATGGGCAATGTTCTGTTTAGTTCTATTCTGTTCTATTCTTGGAACTAGTAATCTGGAGATCTTTGTTTTTTAATGTTTCTTTATTAAAAATGTTTACATAAATGGACACACATTACAAAGATAAAACAAACATCAACATATGCTTCCAAAATGAGTAAATTAATAGTTTACTCATATCATTCTATATCTACAAGGAATAAGACAGTTTATACAATTGAGTTATAAGGAATAAAACCTGGTTTATGATCTAACATATACACCACCCATCACTGCCATACAGTGTCAAAGTGCTCAGTGATGTTATTCAATTTGTTCATCAGTTTCTCCATATCGTACACTTGGATCATAGCCTCCTGCCAGTGAGATATTGTGGAGGGTCTCAAGGGGCAACCAGAGCCTGGTTATAGTTTTTTGTTTCTACCAGTAGGCAGATCTGAACCATTTTTTTTGTCTGGGTACCTCTGTGTCCTCAGAGGGATCAAGGAGCAATACCATTGTAACAAATAGTGTAAAGGCTGTACCAAATATTATCTGAAGCACTGCTTGGAGTCACACCCAGTATGTTTGCAGCATGGGCTAGGACCAGAAAATATGGCCATGTGTGGCAGGACTAATAACACAGCCTCTTCAGCACAGCACTGTCTAATCTGGAATATACTGGGCTACAATTTGTGCAGCATGGAAAAATCTAATGAAGCATTTTCAAGAGAACTCCTTCTAAGAATGAGAGGAGGTGGGTTTGTGGTTATGGAGCAGATATTGACTCCATTCTGATTGAGCAAAAGTAGTCTGTAAATCTGCCTCCCATTTTACCCCAATTGAGTCAGTCTGGACCCCTTGGAATTCAAGAATCACTTGGTATACCTGGGAGATCAAGAAGGATAGAGGGTCACCTGAAAGCATGGAATGTATTAGCTGACAGAGCCGAGGGATCCCCAGGGCAGGTGGCCAGCTATGGAGTATATTTTGTAAATAGTGTGAGACCTGAAGGTATCTAAACTGGTCTTGGGACATAACCTAAAAGACCTAGCTAAGTCTCTGTCCTGAAGGAACTGCGCGGGAAAGAGAATCTTGCACGGTCCCAAAGGGCATAAGCATTATCTAGATGCCCAGGTGTAAATGAGACATTCTGAGAAAGGGGGCAATTAAACTCTAGGGGCCCAATATTCAAAACTTTGCCATGCGGAATAATTAGCACTGCCCAGTGGACAAATTAGCCCACAGCCAAGAGCACGCAATATTCAAAGGAACAGCCCGGGGCAAACTCTGCAACTATAGTCTGAAAATAAAGCCGGGCAAACATTGCTGTGAGTGCAGTGCAAAGATAACCCAGCAGAGAGGATAGTCCTGAATATAGCAAAGAAGATAACTCTGAATATAGCAACCAGGTAGTGCAAACAGCAACAGCAGCCCAGTGCACACAGAAGTGGAGTCAGGCAAAGGCGAACTACATGGCCACTATGGGTGCTAGCAAGGAAGTGGTGCAGCACAACTGCACACAACAGTGCAGGCCAGAACTGTAGAACAAAGGCCAGACAGGTTTGCCCAAGCCAAACATCTTTGCCCAGCTCTAACATGTTTGCCCAGCGCTAACGCATTTGCCCAGTGCAAACATGTTTGCATGGGGCAAAAGGTTGCCATATTCAGTCATATGCAAATGAGCCTACTTAGGCAGTCTATGGGCAAACAGCCACATCAGCATGTCATTATGGCCTGATTTGCATGCATTTCCATGTGAAGATTGCCCAGGATAATTCAGGGTGCACACAACACCACCTGTATGTCCAGACAGCAACTACCGGTCAGCAACTGCAGGCTGTGTTTGCTCACAGGTCCACCTGTATGTCAGACTGGATCAACAGGTTGGTAGCAGCAGGTTAAGTATGTACACAGTAGCACAGACTATGGTACCCCAGGAGACTAGCACCACAGGCACAGGTGAGTGAGTTGCATGCCATAGACATATTGTTATTTCCATTGTGGTGTGTATAGTATGCTACAGCAGCATGGGGAGCTGGTATTGTGAGGGACACAACAATGCAGACCATGTCCCAGGTAACATTGCATGCTACTATCCACACATACATGTGCCCAGCAGGCAGGTGTGTACTAACAGGGGACAATTCAGTCACACTGTCCAGTGACCCACAAACACTGTGCCAATGGCATGTGATGCTCACAGTACCACACACATGGCTGGTCATGTGTGATGGAGTGCTTATACAGGTGTGAAGTATGTCCCTGAGGGGACCAGACACATACCATCATATAGGCCCATTGATAGTAGGGGCATTCCCATCACTGGAACATGTGCACTGTGTGGATGACCCCAGCTATGTGGCACCACTTATGTTGTGGTGCATCCTGAGTACCTATACACTGTCTCCTCACCACCCTATCTCCCCTCAGTGCAACATGTGTGTGCTGTATTGTGTTTGTTTGCCCTTATGGAGGGAGTGGGGGTATGTGTTGCATGTACCCTGTGACAGGGTTTCCACTGGGTACTAGGCCACCCTCAACTGCTAGGCTGGGTTGGGACTTGGGACAGGTGCTGGCTGATGGTGTCGTGGGCACTGGTAGGGTAGCATGCTAGGACTTGTGGCCAGTACCATCAGTGTGCAGCATGGCTCCTCTTTGGCATATGATGTGGCCCAGGGTGGCCTTCTGCCCTCTTCTCCTGCCCAATGACTACAATCATCAGGTGCACCATGATGCTGTTCTTGCATACAGCCCTGCTGCTGCTGTGTCCACACCCCCATCCTTGTTTTGCCCTGAGCTAAGACTACCTTTTTATGGGCGGTAAATTACACTGCACTGTGTGTTGTGCTAACACACTTTGTGTGGCACCGTGGCACTGAATATCCTGTTGCACCCATTTTCATGTCCCCTCCCCTCACTTTGCCACTTGCATACATTATCTTTTAGTGCCAGAACTATTATCTTGCACGGCACTATTTGGCCTTTTGAATATGGCAGTCTGGCGCAAATGTGATGCAATTGCAGTGCAAAGTTTTAAATATCTGGCCTAAGTTGTCCTAAGGTGTTTGTGGAGCATGGCTTTTCACCAACATAGTAAAGTAGTTAGGCTATAAGGGTTGGTGGAGAGCTCTGTAGGCTGTGGGAGTGGGTTAAACAGTATTATACAATGGGGTCTTATATTCCAGCACTCTGATTGGCTAACTGGCACCTTTCAAGCATTGTAAAATCTAGCATTACCAACTCAAAAGGTGCCAGCCAGCCGCATCTCAGTAACTGCAAAAAAAAAAAATTTAAATCGTTCGAAGTCATCTATTATCTTGTTTTCTTTCACAAACGCTGTGCCACCGTGCTACTCCCATAATTGTAATAAAACAAAAAACGCTTAATTTTGCCAGAAACAAAAAACTGTTACAATATATTTCCCTCTACATCTTTGTAGCTACAAACCCAGAAGCTAAACGGAAAACCACTATCTCGGACGCCCCACTCACAGCGCTGAAGACACCCTGCTCTCTGCCTGTTTCAGCCTGCCACCTGTTCGAAACATGTTCGCAAAGCTGACAGACACAAACTTTAAAAAAAAACAACCCTGAAGCCTGAAACCTTGCCTTCTGTGTTTAACTAAGCAGCAACTGACATTTAATTTCCACACTGCGCTCTCTCCCTTCATTCAGGGAAAAGAAACAAAGCTTCACAGCCTCTCTCACTTTCTGAGCTCCGCCCCACTGACCTCTCATTTCCTGTCCATTACAGCCCTCTTTTTCAGTCTCATGTACAAGTTACTCTCTCCATCGCAGAACACAGCTATTTTTAAAAAACAAACCTTCGCAGTCTCTCTCTCTCTCTCTCTCTGTCTCTCTCTCGCCCTGCAGCATGCACGATCTTAGAAGCCAGCACAAATGAAATGGCTCCCCTAGCCTACACTGTTTTTAACCCAAATATACTGGACTATTTTTTGTAGCGTAACAAATTAAATAAAAACTCAAAAAAATGAAAAATTATGATTTTTCTCTTCATTGTTTCTGACAAAAAAATTAATAGGGACATTGTATAATAGCAATAACCCACTCCAGGGTATTGGTGATGCTGGTTTTACCGACGCCTGGCGAGGTTTACTCACTCGGCCTGTGGCCTCGTGACCGAACCACGCCAGGCGTGGGTAAAACCAGCATCACCAACACCCTGTCGTGGTTTATTGCTTAAATACTTTCTGAGTTCAGAGGAGACATTCCTCTATGAGCTCCAGGGTTTTCTTTAATGGGCTGTATACTGTTCTGTGAGCCAATAAAGGGCTGTTAGTATCTGGAATGCTGCATGGCAAAGGGATAGATTTAGTAGGGCTAACCCTCCCTGTGCTTTAGGACGCTGTAGTGCAGCAAATTTTATATGCACCCCCCATAACAGGATATTAATTTGTCTCATCTTTAAAAGGAGCCCTTCGGAGGGAATATTGGCAAAGTTTCAGCTAAGTACAATAGTCAGGGTAGAAGGATCATGTGACCACTATCACTTTGTAATAGGGAGAGGGGCACTATCTTCCAAGTCTTCTATTCTTTCACAAGTTGCACAGTGAATAATTCAATAATTCACAGAGCTAAGTTAAGCTAAATTAACAGGTTAACAGACCCCCGAATGCTTTAAGTTAGGCAGGCCCCAGTGAAATGTAAAACATTGTTTTGTATGTGCACTAGGTGTGTAATTAAATTGCAAAACCTCTGTTTTAGTAGCATTAAGGCGATAGACTGCTAATACTCCAAATTCAGTGAGCACTCACCAATTTTAGGTTCTTATAAGCATATAAGCAAGTCATCTACATCAAGTGCTAAAGTATGCATTTGATCTGGAGTTTCAACTATGTCATGGTTTATGTACGGAAGTCTGAGCATGGTTCTAATATGCCAACAGCACATGCTTAGCATGCTACACACAAACAATGACACAGTGCAAACTCCAAATTACTGGTTCCATGAGGTGAACAGTGAAACATGTTGTCCATAAAAAGAAAGAAATTGAAAGCACAGTATTTCACATTATTATTAGTGTGGTAAATTAAATATGGGCACTTCAGAGCAATGAATTTCATTTCTATATATAAGGACATTACAACCAGCTTCCAATCAAAATAAATTTCCTCTACTGTTTAGTATTAGTTCAAAAGACAGGTAAGGAGAGTAACATAGTTCCTTACCTAAAGGATCAATGACTGTAGGAACATGTGAGGACTCTGTTTCACTTGCCTTCTGCCACAGTATAAGACTACATTCATTGCATGAGATGGAAGCACTACATCATAAGAATGCAAATGACATGGGCTACACAACATATCTGCCATTCCCTGAGAAGCACATTTCTAACCAGTAGCACTTATTAAAGTAGTAACTGTTATTTATTTTATTTATTTATTCATTGCATAAGATTGGAATTACAATCCTTTGAGTCACAGACTCTTTTGCAAAGGCTCCATGTCGGTTACAGGGGGTGGAGGGAGTACATAAAATACAGGGAAACATACATAGTCAAGCAGTATTCAGGGAAAACATACATTAACAGTCAGCATACATAAACAGTACTGGCAATGCAGTCCAGGCTTTAACTTAGTTTACCAGAGACAGTGGTAGGCATATCAGGATTCCATTAGTTAGAGATAGGTAGGAAGCAGATTCATAGGGTCGAGGAGGACCCCAGTCAGTTGTAGGGGGGGTATGGGGCTTACGAGGTGGAAGGAGATTAGCCACAGTCACAGTTCGCAGTCTCAAGTAGGTGAACTTTGAGGCCCGCTTTGAATAGGGAAATGCTATGGGTCTGAGAGATCTGGGGAGGTAGAGCATTTAGCCAAAGGGGAGCATGGTACCGTAAAGATCTTTGGCCTAGAGATGTTCTACAGTGGGGGACCTGGAATGAGGAGTTTGCTGCGAGCCATGTATTTCGCCTGTGGGGGACTGGGTTGATTAAGGGGAGGAGGCCAAGGGGGGCAAGCTGGAGATGTATTTTTTTTGCGAGGAAGCAGGTGTGAAACTTTAGTCTTTGTTGGAAGTTTAACCAGCTGGCCAAATCGTATAGGTCACAGGTATGGGTTAGCCTGTCACTGCCGGTGACTAGTCGGCAAGCTTTATTCAGGGCAGTGTTAATACTACATTGAGCGGTGGGTTCAGCTGATCCATATATCGTTATCCCATAGTCAATTAGGGAGAGGATTGACGAGAAGACAGCTAGGCGCATGGCCTGTCTTGGGTAGGCAGTGTTTGAGTCTGTAAAGTATCCCACTCTAGCGTTGACAGCTGAGGAGAGGTGTTGAATGTGACTATGGTAGGAGAGGGAGGTATCTAGTGTGATGCCCAGATATTTGAAATTTGTAACGTGTTCAAGGGGGGTGCCTTGTGAGTTTTTGATTAGGAGGGTCGACTGCCTGTGAGGGCTTTGCCGGTGCGCAAAGATCATGGATTTAGTTTTTTTATAGTTGATGATCAGGCGGTGCTCATTAAACCATGTCTCTAGCTCCCTGAAAAAACCCTGAAGGGCAAGTTGGAGGGTGCTTGGCTGTGGGTGTTTCCAGTATAGTACTGCATCATCAGCATAGAGAAGCAGATGACCACTGCAGGCCTTGGGAAGCGAGTTTGAAAAGAGGGTGAAAAGAAGAAGGCAGAGAATAGAACCCTGTGGGACTCCAGAGCACGCAGCTTTGCAGGAGGAGATGGTGGCATTTAACTTGACTTGTTGTGACTGGCCTGAGAGGTAATCTTTGAACCAGGCCATAGTCTCAGGGACCACATTTAGTTTTGAGAGGACACAGAGCAGCAGATCGTGACTGACCGTGTCAAATGCCTTGGTCAGATACACAAAGATTGCTCCAGCAATAGAACCTTGGTCCAGTGCCTCATGGATGAAATAGGTGAATTCAGTGAGTGCAGTGACCATGCTATGGCCAGTCCGGAAACCATGCTGAGCCTGGCAGAGGAGGCTGTGTTTGGTTAGGTGTTCTGTTATCTGGTCTGAGACTATTTTTTTCCAGAGCTTTGGAGAGAGGGGGGAGTATTGAGATCGGTCTATAGTTGCTTGTGTGCGTAGGGTCGCCACTCTTCAGAATGGTGGTGATTATGGCCCTCTTCCAGATTAATGGAAACTGTCCGAGGCAGAGAGAGAGGTTGAGAATTTGAGTAAGGTGGGGTAGTATGACATCCAGTATCAGCCGGATAAGTTTAAGATCAAGTGAATCATTGCTGTAACGGGAATTGGTGATAGCTTTGGAAATGTAATGTTTTGCCTCTCAGCAGGAGATGACTCTCAGCCTGAAAGGTGATGGGTCTAACTTACACGGTGTGTCAGGATGGGGGTGGGGGGAACAGGGTGGAAGAAATTAGGGGGGAGGATATGGGAGATGTCTGAGAAGGCTAAGTTAAGGGCTTCTGCAATAGTGTAAGGATCCTGGGTGACATCTCCATTTATGGTGAGTTGGGAAGGGGTGGGGGAGCGTGATTTCCCATTGAGTTCTTTTATGTTGCATTTTATGTTAGCATTCATGGAGTGAAAAGCAGGGCTAAAATTCCAAGCAGGAATTAGGAGTCACATAAGAAAACTATCTATCTTATATTTTCCAGCCTTATGATTGTCAAGGACTTCAAAGGGAAAAGGAAAAGAAAGGCAGAGCATGAGTGGAATACGATAGGAGAGTCAGTGTTCTTGAACTGTGATAGGTGGAGGAGAGTTGCGTCCCCAAAAGCTCACTCACAGCTCAGCTTGATAGCAATATGCTTGAAAGCTTAGCAATCAAACTTAAAAATGTACCAGCAGCATTTTATTTCCTAGATACCAAAGGGTTGTCACATAGAATTGTTAAAGGAGTACCACAGTCAGAATCTGTAAAAACGTATATTGTGCAGAGTGTTTTGATTTGTGTGTGTAGCCCAGTGTGTCCTTCCCTTTGTCTGCTGTTAGTTTTTTTTCTAAATTAGCCTGCTAGTTTTATGGTAGTTTTACAGCCCCTTGGGATCTCCATCTTGACATGGTTTATTGCTCTTCTTGTTCCTACAATGCCTCTTGTCCCATGTGACAGTGATATGTCTGGGACCATGGATTCAGCACGTATTGGCTAAGTGTCAGTTTGACAACAACAGAGCTGTGAAGTCAAGTAACTTTTCTTATCCAGTAATCACTAATGGTTAAATATACAGTTTAGCAAATACTTGAGGGCTAACTGAGTGGAGAACAGAAGGGAAAGGGGGAACATGATTGAGACCTTTAATTACTTGAAGGGAATAAACATAATCAGCATTGAGGGTATCTTTACCCCAAGGAAGGAAAGTACAACAAGGGGGGCATAGCCTGAAATTGGTAGAGGGCAGTTTCAGGAGGGAGATGAGGAGGCACTTCTTCATGTAGAGGGTAGTGAAGGGGTGAAACAAGTTTTCAGAGGAGGTGGTAGTGGTAAGGTCAGTTACCCACTTTAAGAAGGACTGGGGCAGAGTAGAGATGAGGATTAGACTGGCAGGGCTCACGGGGAAGATGGGCTACAATGAGGGAGAAGAGAGGGGGAACAATTCCAGGAGGAGTGGTGGGAGGGCAGCTACTTAGTATAACTAGCTGCACACTCAAGCAGACTCAAAAGACCTTTATAGCCTGTATCTGCTGGCAATTTCAGATGTTCATATGTTATTCTATAAGAAAACAGACAGTATTTACTAATTATAGCATTGATGATCTGGGGTGATTTGTGTGCTTTTTATGGCTATGTGTAGTTTGTTGAAATGAAAAGTTTTAAAAGGAAAACATTTACTCTTGCTGGCTAGACCTGAAAAACACATATAAAACAAAAATACTGAATTAGAGCTATTTAGTGGAGGCCAGAACATCAGGCTCCTGTCTCTAGTATTTGCTGAATCAGTGGTCCTGGATGCATCGCTGTCACATGAGACAGGATGCATTGCAGGAAAAAGAACAGTAAAGCATGCTAAGATGGAGATCCCAAGGGGCCATAAAACTATATATATATATATATATATATATATATATGTATGTATACATACACTGAGAGGGATAAATGGTTATTAAGACCATTGGAAGATATTTAACCTAATAGTTCCACTCTGCATCTCAAAGGAGAATGTTTTAACGGATTATATAGTGGAAATTCTATCAAACCACAGTTTACGATCTTAGGAAATGTAATTATGCATACGATGGAAATTCTATCAGACCACTAAAGGAAGCAGTTAGGGCAAAATATGTGGCTTATAAATATAACTACCAGGCTAATTTAGAAAAATCTCTTAGTAGCAAACAAAGGGAAGGACACCCTCGGACTACACACATATCCAAACACTCTGCACAACAAATATTTTTGCATATTTTGACTGTAGTACTCATTTAACACAGGAGGGGTTGTGGCTGGAGGGGATTTGATCTGTAACTGGTAGCCTTACCTTAGTAACACTAGATTGTAAAGTGGGAGTGAGGCAGCAGGGAGATTTAGGTGTGCAGCAGGAAGGGGAAGGGGAAGGGAATTTTACTTCTGAGTAGAGATGGAGGAGCTGGAAGGGTCAGATGCAGTGGATATGGGAAGACATTTATATGTTTATAGTGGGATGGGGATAGGGTTGCCATCTTATCAATTTTTTTACCTGGTAATCTGGTTTTCAGGGTACCTATCCAGTAATCTAGTTTTGCTCATTGCTAGCCATGTTTGTGAGCCATTCTGAGTGCTCACATACTTTTGAAACATGTTTTGTCTTATCATTCATTGTTTCAGCTGCATGCCCAGGATACAAAGAAATTCTGTTGTCAGTATAGCCCTTTATTTGTAAAAGTAGTCAACCTGAGAGGGATAAATGGTTGTTAAGACCATTGGAAGATATTTAACCTAATAGTTCCACTCTGCCTCTCAAAGAAGAATGTTTTAACGGATTATATAGTGGAAATTCTATCAGACCACAGTTTACGATCTTAGGAAATGTAATTATGCATATGATGGAAATTCTATCAGACCACTAAAGGAAGCAGTTAGGGCAAAATATGTGGCTTAGGCACTATATGGCTTTGAGACATAGAACACTAAAGACAGAGAAAAAAAGTTTAGCCCATTAATTCAGTTATTAAAATCAGCCCTAGGATGAAGTAGGGTGATATCTGTAACTTATGTAAGAGCTGAATTGGAACTAATATTGAAGCAGTAATTGATACTAGGAAAATAAGTTACTGCATACAAATTACAAGAATGACCAGTAAAAGAATACCACACGTCTGATGAGGAAAATGGTACAGGAGAGGCAATGATGTACTCAGTCTAAATGGCTTATAGAAGTTATGAATAAACTAGAAAAGTATAACATATGTCATCCAATGATATGCAACCACAGGAATCATAATAAGTCTCAAATATAAGAAATACATTAAAAAAAGACAAACAACTTTCGGGCAATGAGAGATCTGAAGACTATTCAGAAATCTAGATTCTCACTGTGACTGGCCTTGAATAACTGTTACTATGAGTATAAATACTATCTAGACCTATTACAGAACCTCACATGGATCAGAAAGATAGTAGCTTGATGGTGGAGATGCTAAGGAGGAGCTGTTGCACCAAGTGATTTAATGCTTGATTTTATTTTGCTCCAGTATGAGCACATATAAAAAGGGCAATAATATAACTTTAGAAATTATTAGCTATTATCCAGAGTTACTGCACTTAGCAAAGCACCAGTCTTCTTTAATTTTTTTCTTTGTTTGGCTCACCCCGGAGCCAATGGAGAATAACATAGTAGACAAGTGCAGAACAGTCTAGCAGAACAGAGATTGGTGGTTAGCAGGGTTAGAGATAGGAGGCCAAAGACTACAGATAGAGACTTGGAGACAGAGCTGGAGCTGAAGTTGGAAAAGGACATGAAAGGAAGTAGAGTTGGGACTGGGAGAGCAAGTCAAGCCTCAATAGAAAGAGAAGATAGTGACATAGCCATAGAGAATTATAGACACTCACAGAGAGCAACAGAGAACGAGTGGCTGGAAAATAGAAAATAAAAAAGCCAGTTGGAAAAGACATTTGGAGGAGTGAAATATTGAAATACTGAAAGTAATGCAGGTAGAGACTGAAGGGTCATTGCCATAGACAAAGACAAGATCCATAACATTTTTCACAAGGCACAATATAGGAAGGTGGATTGAATCAAACACTTTTGCACTGTGGTATTTAAAAAAAAATCTATTTAAACCATGTTATGGGGGTAGGAAAAAACGCATTGTACCATTTCTAGGACAGCAAATCAAAGCAGCTATTGCTCAACTTTTAAGTTAAATCAAAAGTAAAAAGGTGACATTGCACACTGGAGAGTTTTACTGGGCACTTTAATAGTTATATTCATAAACATATTGATGTAAGTTGCAAAAAACATTAATATTTCAGTTACAGCCAAAGTGACAAAAGTTGGGAAATGAAGTGTTACAGTTTCCCTTAACACTCCACCCTTCCAAACCAGAAAGGAAAGCAGGTCTTGGGTGTGCCTTGGGCTTCTCAAGCCTAACAGTCACCCCATTCCATCTGTAAAAAAGGTCAGGGGCAGGATTCACAAAGTTTTGCCAGGGTACAAAACCAATTTGCCCAGGGCAAACAGGGCTTTGTGAATAGTTGATATTCACAAAGCCCAGTTAGCACCCACAAATTGAGTTTACGCCTGGACAAAGTAGGGAGAGGGGCAATGCAAATGAGTGGGAGGGGACCTACATATCCCTGCAATCCCATTCACAACTATTTGTTCCACGCAATGGCCAGTCGCAAAGGCTATTACATGGAACAAATTACCGCTTGTGAAAATCACTCCTTTTCCATAGTGTAAGTGGCCCTTCCCCAGTCCCCAATCCCCTGTTACGATAAAAATAAGTGCATTTCCCTTTTCCATAGTGTACGTGACCCTCTCCCCCCCCGGTCCCTGATCCCCATGATGATAAAAATAAATTAATTTCCCTCTTCCGTAGTCTAAGTGCCCCCCAGTCCCCGATCCCTGTTATGATAAAAATAAATGAATTTCCCTTTTCTGTAGAATAAATGGCCCTCCCTGGTCCTGATCCCATTATTAAAAATAGAGGCACACCCCATTTCAGTAGTATAGTGGTCCCCCAACAACCCACCCACCCCATGATGTACATCACCCTGCTCCACCACTGCCACGGTAGGGCCCTGGTCAGTGAGCAGCACTGCCCTCCATACACCTCCATGGCTGCCCACTGACTGAACTGTCATTGACTGACAGTTTACTGTACTCACTAGGAACTCATTGGTTGATACTGTCAACCAATGGGCTTGCAATGTGTACTGTAAGCTGTCATTCACAAAACTGTGCTCTCACACAACAGCAAAGTCATTCTGCACCACAGGTGTGAAAATGCATTTTGAGCAGGATTTGAAATATGGCCTCTGTGACATAAATGAGGTGAGGTAATAAGAAGGCTATGTGAAAAATCTGTGGTCAAAATATTTAAAATTTCCAAAGTTACAGTACAAACAGGTGTAGCAAAATAGAAATGAATGGTCACAGCTTTGGAAATTTTTCATATTTTGGCTCCAAATTTTCAACAAAATCTTCTTATGACCACACCTCATAAACTTTGTAGCTGAAAAATTTCAATTCCATGCCAAAATTCCATTCTGTGCCACAGGTGCGAAAACTTTTTTCAGACGGGATGTGAAAAATGACAGCTGTAATGTTGATGAGGTGGTGTGAAAAAATGGCTATATTGAAAATTCTGAGTCAAAATATTGAAAAATTACCAATGTTTTGCACCTACATAGAAAACTTTCAATGAACGCTCATAACTCGGCCATTTTTAAGAATTTTTTCACCAGATTTTCAACATGCCTTTTTTGGTATCTCATCTCATGAACACTGGTGGTGAAATTTCATTATTCCATCCCAAAAGGTGATTTCATGCAGCAACTTCAAAATCATCTTCCGGGCCCAATTAATGAAATAACAGTGCCAGTGTTCATGAGTTGGGTCCCAAATAGTGGTGGGCAAAGTGCATTAAATTTTCTACTCATAGTATTTCACATATAACCCAAACTTCAGGTCATACCAAGGGTAGTGAAGCAAATAAGTATGCATCCAGAAGTTACGCAAAGTTCCCATTTTTGTGGGTATTTGCGTTACTTGGGATACAAAAGCTATCTATTTTGTTTCTGATGACTGAGTGGCCCCATCCTGTCATGTAGTACCCCACCCTTCCCCCAACCCCAACTGGAGCAGACCACTGACACATCCTTTCAGAAACCTCCACGGCCGGCAGCCCACCCAACTCAGTTCAATGAATGAGCACATGCTTGTACAAGTATGCACCCATTCATTGATAAGTTGCACAATTGACTCAGTACTGTAGGACTGTACAGAAGGGTAGGGGGCTGCTCTGGTCACTGGGCTCCACAATGCCATTCCCCCATCCCACCCCTCCGCGAGACACCGGAGCAGCCCTCCTTTCTGTACACCCCAGCAGGACTGAGTAAATTACTGCAACTTATCAATGAATGAGCACATGCTTGTACAAGTGAGTGGAGGGATGTGACAGTTGCCCACTCCGGTCGAGGTTTGGGGGAGCGGGATGGGGGGTACTACATGACAGGGTCAGGGGCCACTAGATGCCATATTTTTCTAAATGGATCCAACTTGGGGTTGGGGAAGCAGGGCAGGGGAACTACCATACTACCTGACAGGGTGGGGGGTAGGGGGCCACTAGACACCATGGAAAAGAACGTAATTTTTTTAAATGGATCTCACTCAGGGTTGGGGAGTGGGTTGGGGTACTACTTTCAGGGTGGGGGGCCACTAGACACAGAGGAAAAGAATATATTTTTTAACTGGATCTGACTCGATATTGGGGGAGCGGTGTGGGGTTACTACCTGACAGGGTAGGGGTGGGGGCCACTAGACACCAGGGACAGATCAGGGGTGATGTTGGGGGGGATTCTCCATTTGTGACTGCTACTTGTTTTGTTTTTGGTTTTTATTACTACTCTATTTCTCACCTTGCAGCCACAGTCCTGCCAGACATCCAGCCACTGCTCCAAACTTCACCTCCGACCACAAAGCCGACATGCCCAGCTGGCATATGCAGCTATGACCATCAAGAGGAGCTCCCTCTTAAGCGCCCATGCCCAGTGAGGATCCATTACTGGCGCACGCCTATTTCAGGCATCAGCCAGTGAAGTGAGTAGCCATCAAGCTGTCGCAGACCATGTTGCTTTTGTTTTCCCTTTTCTCCCAATGGGAACACAGACATGCAATGACGTCCATAGTCTGCCGTGCTCTCCCCACTACTGAGCGCCCGCACCACTGCAGTTCCTCTGGGTGTCCCCAGGGACTGCCAGAGCATGGCATGCACCCACCCCTTTTTCCCCAGGACTAGGAGAGCTGTCATCGGATGCTCAATCCTAGTCCTCCCCTACCAAACCCCTGACGACCCGGGCTCATTCTTGAACCCTGGTTGCCGGTGTGGAGCAAGGTGTGGCATCCAGCGCCTCAACTCTCAGCACCACCAGGCTGGCCTGCTTTGGAGTTTTTAAGTGAAATTTGCACTTATAAGCCCCCAAAGCAAGGTGAAGTCACAAATGGCGAATTATGGGTTGTTTGGAAAAATTACGTGAAGTGCTACGTGGGGCAAAACTGCCGACTTCATGGCAATTTCACCCGCATAGTAAAACTTCACTACATCTCTAGTCCTAAACAAAGCCATGTTGAAAATTTGGAGAAAAAATTCTTAAAACTGGCAAAGTTATGAACATAAGTTCAAAACGCCATTGAAATACATTATACGGCACATATCTTGATTCCTCAGTTCATGGTTCAGCTTTGAAAAGAGCAGATGTGTCTTAGTCCACAGACAATGACAGCCTCTAATAAGCAGCACAAAAGGGACAAAGCATTCAGGTCTTTCCTGAGCTCACTTAAGAAATTATTACTCCTACTACTTTAATGCTCAGGTAACGAGGAGTTAAACCCTGGCCCACCCACCCTGCTTACTTCTCCTACTGAATTTGCATCAGCCCCAGGTCTTAAAATATTGCTAATTAATATTCTAAGCTTGCCCCCAAAAAATTGACCAGTTACAAGCATGGGCTCTACACACAGAGCCCTATCTCATCATTATCACAGAGTCCTGGCTAAAAAAAATCTAACCTGGACCAATAAGTTACCCTTCTGGGCTACAAGCTTTATAGGGCAGACAGGGGATCCAGGGAAGGGGGAGTAGTTATTTACACTAAAACCAAGTTTTCAGTTAGTGATATCTACTGCAACTCTAAACAAAAGGAATACGAAATAGTATCCTTAAAGCTACACCTCCCCTCCATGGAATGCATTGCTATTATAGGTGGTTACAGGCCCCCTAGTGGTGAAACTGACATCCTTAACATCCTCAAATCATTAACTACCGCTGCCAGCTTTGAAGTATTAATCCTTGGGGATCTCTACATGGCCTGGCTCTCATACAAATCACACAGTCTAAAATCTCTTTGCGGTGAACTTGGCCTTACCCAACTAGATTCAGAACCTACTAGAATCAACAAGGTAAACATAGCAAATAGCTCTCTTCTGGATCTTATTCTATCTACCCATCCTCACAAAATCCTTCACTCGACAGTATTTCATAATGATATGAGCGACCATGGAATTGTAGTCTGTACAAGATTACAAGCTAAAACTCGTTGCCAGCCTAAGCTTATAACCAAATGGTCTTTCCGAAAATTCCGCATATCGAACTTCCTGAATGACCTTAGTAAGGTTAGATGGCAAGATCTATACCTCTCCAAAACACCTGATGAGGTGGTCATGACCCTAAATGATAATCTTAACCACATAGCAAATAAACATGCACCATTCATCTAGGTCAGGATGCAGAACACCTCACACCCATGGTTCTCACCTTAGCTTAAGACACTCTCTCCACACGTGATAAGCTATGGACAAAGACTAGACATACTAAGAGCCTGGTGGATTGGCAGGCTTTTAGAACTGCCAGGAATGCCTGCATTAAATGTATTCACTCCGCCAAAGCCAACTTCTGTATCTCCCCACTAGAACAAGCTAAAGGGGACTCCCAGAAAATCTGGAAGACCCTGAAGTCCATGGAATGGTGACCGGTGGCTCTCCCTCACCAACCAAGATAATCAAAAATGATATGACTGTTGAAAACAGTAGCTAAATCCTCGAAGAATTCAACTTCCACTTCATCACTGCTGGCCTGGCCTTCGACACATCCCGGTATGCTGTGTGTGTAAATAGCCAGGTTAGTGCAAATCCCACTCCCTCAGCAGTGGTCTGTCCCTTTCAGTTACTCCCCCTTAACTTTAAAGAAGTCAAAGATGCTCTTATGAACCAAGACACCAAGAAAAGTGCAGGAGATGATGGAATTGAACCGCTTTTCCTTAAACTCAGGTACCATTACCTTACGGCCCCAATCCTCCATATTTTCAACCTTTCTATTTCATCCTCCACGTCCCTTCGTGCTGGAAATCAGCCCACATCCTGCCCCTATTTAAATCGGGGGACCCATGCGATCTAAATAACTACAGACTCATCTCTATTTTACCTGTCCTCTCCAAAGTTTTCAAAAAGCTGATTTATGCACAACTAAAACACCATATGGAAACCTTTTTACTCCTGAACCCAGCCCAATCTGGCTTCCGCACTAACCACAGTACCGTCACTGCACTGGCTAAAGTAACCGACGACTGACTCTCCACCATGGACTCAACGAAGATCATGGGAGCTGTCTTCTTAGATCTTAGCAAAGCATTCAATACCATAGACCACACCCTAATTGAAAACAGCCTTGCTAAAATAGGTGCCACCCCACTGACCATCCAGTGGTTTAGCAGTTACCTTTTGGGAAGGATGCAAAAAATCAAAGCTGGTGGCCTGTTCTCCTCCCACCTATGAATCACCAGGGGAATACCACAAGGCTCCATCTTAGGTCACATCCTCTTCTCCCTATACATTAATGACCTTGACTGTCACATATCCAAGTCAAAACTTCACTTCTTCGCCGACGATACCTCCAAGCCGACTTTGCTCAACTTGAATCCAATCTCATTAACACCAAACTTTTAAATGCTAAAAAAAACAAAGCTATGATCTTTTCCCCTAATACATTACCCTCCATATCTGCCTCCCTGCTGAAGGATTTTATAGTTACCTCCCTAGGCGAGCCACTGGAAGTCACCCCTAAATTTAAATACCTTGGATTTTGGTTAGACAGCAAGCTCACCTTTATGGAACACCTGGATGACCTATCTAGAAGACTAAAAATAAGGCTAGACTTCCTTTTCCACAACAGGTCACTTTTCCCACTCGAGATCAGAACTAGACTTGTCCAAGCCACATTCCTTCCCCTACTAGACTACGGGGATATAATCTATACCTCTTCTTCAACCTCAAATCTACATAAACTGGACCTCCTCTATCACTGCACCCTTCGCTTCATTATGAACTCCCCATTCTGGATGCAACACTGCGGCCTGTACTCAGCCGTAGGTTGGATATCCCTTACTACTACTATACGCTTTCTCCATGCTGGTACCTGGACTCTAAAGCTTCTCCTTAACAAGCTTCCTAGCTACCTAACTTCCCTTATCAACACCTGCCACAGTATTTACTCACTCAGGAAGTCATACTTTATCTTCCTGGATGTCCCCAAGACTAGCACCTCCTTTGGCAAGTGCGCCATCACCGTTACCATCCCTGTTATCTGGAACCGGCTACAGTCATCTCTGAAACTACCTAAAATAGTCTCTATTAGTCTCTTTAAAAAGCTATCTACTAAAAAAATAAAAGATGTCTGTAGCTGTCACTGAAATTCATTATTCTATGATGGTTCAAGCCTATTGTTAGCCTTAAGGTCCACATGGACAGAACCAGCACTTTATGTACGAGTGTGATGACCTACTTCAAGTGATATGGAGTATTTCTGGAACACTTGTCACTTAGGCACTTGTATTTCTGTTGTGCACATTTACTGTATGTTTATGTTAGTCTTGTTAGTATATATATACACCAGGACCACCTTGTGAATGAGCCTGCTCAATGTTTTTTTTTCCTGCAATAAACTTGAACTTGAACTATAACCTCTAATGGTAAGTATAGGGTAAGAGGTGGGTACTCAGTGGAAGGGTCAGGATGGGGTGAGGGGATGGCAGGGACAACGAGGGATCATTTCCTTTTTTCAGGTTAAAAATTAAGATGTTGGGGGGACTGTTTTCTTTTTACAGGATAAAACTAAATAAATATTTTGGGACCCTGGAGGTGGGTTCCCCAGTGTTCCACACTGCTGAGGGGGTTTGTAATGCCAACATTGGTATTGGGCACCTGATGTCAACACTTTCAATAAAACAATGGGCTGGGGGGGATATGACACTGAGAGTGGGCATCCCAGTGTTGTATCTTATAAATAGAAATAAATAAACAGAAGTAACATAGAAATGGGGGTCAGTGATCGGAGGGTAGGGGGTTCCACTAGACACCAGAGACTAAAATAAAAATTGGGGGACAGTGATCAGAAGGTGGGGGGTGCTACTAGGCAGCAGGGAATATATCTGTTATTTAGAAGGACAGTGATCGGTGAGTGAGTGGTGCTACTAGACACCAGGTCAATGGGTCTGACAGCTCACACTGCAGCTGGCAGCACATGTTCAGCTGTGGCTGCAGAACTCAAGAAAATCTGCTTGGAGGATGGAGGTGCCACTAGACACTAGGGACTAAAATAAAAATGAGGGGACGGTGATCAGAAGGTGGGGGTTGCCACTAGACACCAGGGAATATGTCTGTTATTTAGGGGGACAGTGATCGGGGAGTAACAGTGCCACTAGGCGCCAGGCCAATTGGGCTGCATCTACAGAACTCAAGAAAATCCACTGTTCTCATACAAATAATGTGGGTAAGTGCTCTTCTCGCTAAGCTGGGCACTCAGGATTTCTTGGTACCTAGACAAAGTATTTCTGGCCCTAACTGCGAAAAACAAACATCAGAATCTAGCTAAATGTGTTCCTTTTAGCTAAGCTCTGGTGTTTGTTTTTTAAAATAATATTTTTATGTATTTTCCATGCTTTTTAGTTTGTGGGAAACAAAAAAACAAGATGGTGGCTCACAAAAAGGAATTTATTTGACGAAAAAGGATTGGCCCTTCATGAAAAAGAATCCTTTTTTGTGAGGCCAAATCCTTTGTCGAACTTTTTACTTCTATCCTGGAAAGAGATCTTCTATTTGAAAACAATTGGAGCTCAAAAATTGAATACCTTTGCAACAGATTAATGTTATTTCACCAAACAAATGTGTTTCTAAGTCATAACAGTGACTGTGGAATAGCGATCTCCATTTGGGCAAGTGTACATTGCTGAAAATGAATTATGGCGATGTACACTCACAGCAACTGGGTTTCTGTGTTAAGTGGAGGGTTGTGGATGTTCAGCTCCGGGGAGTGCGTGTCAGGGAGGAGTGTTAAACTTAAAAAAAAATAGAAAACCCAAGCCAATGCAAAAAGTAATCACCCCAGAACCAAACCTGGCACCCTTCCAACCCTAGCCTGCCACCTATCCACCATGCCACATGGCCAGCTCGGCAGCCGACTGCCACACTACACCCCACATACCCTTGCTCCCCTTCCACCTGTTGTGCGGTGAGGTCCCTCCCCCCATGTGCTTATATATATAGCAACATCCTGTTGCTGTATTCGCCTACCCTGTATCCAGTCTCTACCCTGCCAGGTAGACCAGAACACAGGATCTGTGATTGAGTCACCCTTTTTGTAAGTGTTCAATCACGGTTGCCATGTTCACAGTATACCAACAAATGCATGGCAGTTCTGTTACCCAAGCTGTTTCTACCATAACAACATCACTCCATAGTTTCACACTGTCTGGGCACAAGGTAGTGAAGAAAAAACTGCAACAAATGGTGACTTTTAAGGTTTTTGCATTATCCATATCTCAAATGTGTACATCCCACTGGAGCAATACTTGCCACATCAGGGGTCAGGTTTTCAAAACTCAGCCCCAGGGAAAAATTATCATAGTCTGGCATGCAAAATTAGACCAGAACCATTAGCACGCTGTATTCAAAGGAATAGTCCCAGGGGCTAAAGCTGTTGAATACAGTGTACAAATGAAGCAATGCAACCAGGGCTGAAAATGTAGTGCAAAAATAGCCCAGCAAATAAGACAGCTCTGAATATAGCAACCATCCAGTGCTAACTGCAACAGCATCCCAGTGCACAGAGAGGTGGAGCAAGGCAGTGTTGCAGCAGGTGGTCAATGTAAGTGATAGCACTGAAGTGGTGCACAACAACTGCAAACAACATTGCAGGCACCACACACTGCAGAACTGTGCTATGGAGTTGAGAGGATTGCCTGGGGCTAACTCAATTACACAGTGTTGACACATTAGCCCAGTGTAAACACATTAGCCTGGGGCAAAAGTTTTCTATACCCAAAGTCCCTATGCAAATAAGCCTGCTCAGGAAATCTGTGGGCAAACAGCCACATTAGCATCTCATTATGGCCTGCTTTGCATGCATTTCCATGTAGTTTGCCCAGTGCTATTGCATGGAGCACACAGCTCCACCTGTAGGTCAGACTGGAATGATAGGTTGAAAGGCACAGGCCGGGGTGTGCACACAGCTCAGCCTGTATGCCAGACCTGAGAACAACTTGGTAGTGGCAGGCAATGGGTGTTGGCAGGCTTACTCAGTGCATACCTCCCAACCATTAAAACTGTAATGAGGCACACAGACGCTAAGAATGAGGGACACTGAGGGACACACTGATCCCCACAATGAGGGACACATCCTCAAACATGGAGACACAAACTCAGAACACCATGGAAACCATCTTCTTGGTATGTACAAAGGGTAATGTTTATTTAGCACCATAGAATATATATGACTGCTGGCAAGTCTGGATGTCCAGCACATTCACCCTGTGTGTGCACCACTGCGTCCATGTGGGATGAATGCAGGTCAGGGCAATTCTGAGGGGTACAAAGAGGGATGTCCCTCATAATGAGAGTGTGTGTGTGTGTGTGTGTGTGTGTGTGTGTATATATATATATATATTAGAGGCAAAAAACTCTGTTTAATGCATTAGTTATGGTTGTTCCACAGCGATAAAAGCGAGGAAATTTGGTGTTAGGGTTGAAAGCCCCCCTTGGACCCCCAGACCACCCCCCCAACTGGCAGTGGGGTGCACATTGTGGTCATTGGCCCTAACCCTCACCCCATCACATGTGTGAAGAAGCAGAGGTATAGGAGAATGGGGTAAGAATTAGGACTGATGGCCCCAATGCACACCCCGATGCCGGTTGGGGGGGTGGGCTGGGGGGGTCCAAGGGGGACTTTCAAGCCTAACACCAAATTTCCTCACTTTTGTCACTGTGAAACAACCCTAACTAATGCATTAAACAGAGTTTTTTTCCTCTAATTTCCCTTCTTTTTGAGAATGATGATGAGAAATAGTGAACGTAATGCAGCGGCGGGAGCACAGGGCCCGCTCCCACCACGTGATGTCTTGTGACATAGTAACAGGAACAGCAATGCAAACAGAAGTGTGAACAGTGGTGCACAAGGTAATGCAAACATTAATGGTAAAGGAAACGTTACTAGAAAGCATGCGCAAAGTGACGCCGATGCTGAACAGTGACGCAACAGATACTGAAGTGCGTAAGTTAAACGCAACTGGTAAAGCCGAATAGTGATGGCAGCAATATTTTAAATGGAAAGGTTAAATGTCACAGCAAAAAGAACGCAAAAGGGAACAGAAACAGAAATGCAAATGCAAGCGCACATGTAAAAGCAAACCGTAACGCGCACAGGCACGGAATCAAATCAAATCAAATCAAAATTTATTTGTATAGCGCTTTTCAATAAATCAAAGCACTAGTACATAACAAGAATAAAACATCAACTGTAATAAATAATTACATAAAACAGTAAAAATGACCATAAGATAATCTATCCAAATGCTAGCACAAATAGTGGCTTTTCAGAGACCTCTTAAATGATTCCACGGACAGGCACTCTCTAATCTGACGAGGTAGAGAATTCCACAGGGTCGGGGCCATAAAAGAAAAAGCCCTGGCCCCAGATGATTGAAAACAAACCCTGGGAATCTCTAGCAATCCCTTGCCAGTGGAGTGGAGTGGGCGGAGAGGGCAGTAGGGACAAAGGAGATCTTGCAGGTAGCCCGGTCCCTGACCGTGTAGGGTCTTATAGGTCAGTAACGTGACCTTGAAGGTGATTCTTCACAGCACTGGCAGCCAGTGCAGTTCGTGCAGCACTGGTGTGATATGGCAAGTTCTTGGTAACCCAGTCAACAACCTGGCTGCTGCATTCTGCACCAGCTGCAGGCGACGGAGATCCACCCCCAGCAACCCTAGATATAGAGCATTACAGTAATCAAGGTGAGAGGAAACAAAAGCGTGGACCAACATAAGAAGGTCATCATGCGGAACAAGGTGTTTTACCTGGGCGATATTCCTCAGATGGTAAAAGAAAGACTTGACAGTGGCTGATACCTGTGTCTTCAGCGTCAGCTCACTGTCAAAACTTATGCCCAGATTTTGCACCTGTTCAGAAGGTCTCAACTGGTTACCCCCTAATAAAAGACCAGAGGGGAACCCAGGAGTCAACTCCTCTACATGATGACCCAGGTCCACAACCAAAACCTCAGTCTTATCCAGATTTAACTTCAACCAGTTCACACTCATCCAGTCCTGAATCTCAGCGAGGCAGTTGTTAAAGACCGATAATGCATCATTCTGTTTGGGTACAAAGGACATATAGAGCTGAGTATCATCTGCGTAGCAGTGAAAACTCAGCCCATAATACCTTGTCTCCCAATGGCAGCATATACACCATGAACAACATGGGGGAAAGCACAGAGCCTTGCGGCACCCCACAGGACAGAGCAAAGGAAGTGGAAGAAAAATTCCCTGAAACTACCCTTTGACTTCTGCCTGTGAGGAAAGAGTGGAACCATCTGAGGACTGTCCCCGACAGTCCGCAGAGTAGCCATAGGTGATCCAGCAACATCCCATGGTCCACAGTGTCAAACGCTGCAGAGAGATCAAGGAGAACCAAGATCGAACGGCTCTTCCGATCTCTCGCTATTAGGAGATAATTGAGTACCTGAAGTAATGCCGTCTCAGTACTATGCCTCTTCCTGAAACTGGACTGGAGAGGATCATAGACTTCATGGGTGGTAAGAAAGTCATCGAACTGCAATGCAACTACTTTCTCATTAACTTTGCCCAAAAAGGGCAGGTTAGAGATCGGTCTGTAGTTAGTGAGGCAGTCAGGGTCAAGGGAAGGTTTCTTCAACAGGGGTACTGCAATTGTAAATGCAAATGGCAACGTTTTTTTTTAATTCAACATATTTTATTAGGCATATTGCAGTGCAACAACATTTAAGGATTGAATGTTGTACTATCCATGTACACTGCCAAGAAAACCATAAAATATCTCCCGTCTCCCGCGAAAGTCCCCCCTCACCCTCCAACACCCCCCCCCCACGGTGCACTCTCCTATCTTTATTGTCCTAAAGTTAACAGAGGAACAGCAAGAGCAGTCATTGAGATATAGTTAGGAAGGGTGGAGAGGTTCGTGAAAACAACAGGAGAGATCATATCAAGATAAATACAGAGCTTATAACTTCCCCAATTTTTTATTAAAGGATGAGAGGTGATGGCGCACACTCGCAATTAAATGTTCAAGGCGGATTTCAAATGATATTTCATGCAACCATTCGGCATAGGAAATGGTAACGTGATCCATCCAGTGTCTAAGCACTAGTTTTTTGACTGCCATAGAGATTAAAGCCATGTAAAACCGTCTCTCTTTCACCGGAATTCTGGAATAATGTCCCAAGATACATATGACAGGGGATAAAAGGCCCTGTAGGCCCAACAAAGGATCCAGACCAGATTCAATTTGGTTCCACAATGGGGATATCCTTTCACAGGACCACAATATATGAAAGAGTGAGCCTTCCTCTTTATTGCACCTAGAACACATAGTGGAGGTAAGCCTCTTCATTTGGGCCAATTTTGCCACAGTATAAAACAAATTATTTAGGATACAGTATTGTGTAAGTCTGCATCGGTCCTGGGTAAGATATGTGTATAGGCCTGTCCATATTGTATGCCAGTTAATGACTTCATCAGGGAATGAAACCTGCCAGACCCAAGAACTGGCAATCGAATGAGACTGAGAGAAAGTGAAAATCAGCTTGTATACCATGGAAATGCCATGGGATTTACAAGCCAGAGACTTAATTTGTTTGAGAAAAGCTTCAATACGAGAGGGGTTACACTCTTTCCTCATTACCTTAATTAGTAGGTGTTTAAGCTGTAAAATTTGAAAGACAGCCCATGACTTAAGGCCCAGTTTAATGAGAATCTCCTTGGTAGATAGTATAACACCATTTGAGTAGAAATCTGCCACTGTAAGCTCAGGGGGAAGAGATAGCCAATGCCTAGTTATGGAGGCTCTCCCTATTTTGAGATTCAAATTGGCATATAGTGGCTGAGAAGGATCCGATCTCGAACATACCTTATAGAATCTGAACATTTGAGAGAGAGAACTCTTAGCGAGGTACTGAGTGGGAAGGGCTGCAGGGATTTTGGCAATTTTTTGAAGGGCGTATGAAAGAGCGACGAGAGGGCTACATTATGGGTAGTGAGAATAAGTCAGCCTCTATAAGTAGCCAAAAAGGAACATAGTCATGGTGAGCACAGAGATCAGTTAACAAAAGCCATTTCCCACACTTATAGAGGTGACAGGCCCAGTAGTAGAACAAGAAGTTAGGGAGACGTAAGCCCCCCCATCTCCTTGGGTAAAGAAAGCTTACTGTAGGATCTTCTAATCACCTTGTCCTGCCAAATAAAGGAACTAACGTCAGAGTGGATACATTGGAAGAAGGACAGGGCTAACCAGACATCCAACAGATTTAATGGGTTAAACAGTCTAGAGAGGACGTTCATCTTGACGGTATTAATTCTACCCCAAAGCGAGAGAGGAAGCTTCTTCCATCTTGATAAGTCCTGTTGAATGTTGGACCATAGACCTTCTAAATTAAGTTTGCGGAGTAATAATAAATCCGAGGTAATATAAATGCCCAAGTATTTAATGGACTTGGGAGTCCATTTCATGCCAAAATCACTGAAAGCTGAGCCATATGTTAAAGAATTAAGGGGAAAAATGTCAGTTTTAGTAATATTGAGTTTATAATTTGAAAATTTCCCAAAGGTATCAATAATATGCAATGCTTCTGTTAAAGAGGAGACCGGATACGAAAGATGAAGCAATATGTCATCCACATAAACCGAAAGAGCGAGAGTCTTATCACCTTTTGGAATTACAGTGATTAACATACTAACATACTAAAATGCCAGCAGAATAGGCCTAATGGTCTTTCGTGTCTGCTCGTTTGGTCAGCCCCCACCCTGGGTGCTGACCTTGCTGCCCCCATCGCCTTCTCTGGCTTCTCCCTTCCCAGTTCCGGATATTCTTGCTTCATTGGATTTTGCTTCCAGAACCCTTTCCCTGTACCTGTTCCACCCCCTCTTGAACCCCTCCACTGTCTCTGCCTCCACCAGCCCCTAGGCAGCGCATTCCATGGCTCCACCACCCTCTTAGTGAAGTAGCACCTCCTCCTTTCTCCCTGAATCTTCCCTCCAGCTTCCACCCATGCCCTCTAGTGGCCCCTCCTCCTTCCTTGCACGCTGACTGTTCCTCCCCTATTTACCCTCTTCATGTACCTGAAGACCTCTATCATGTCCCCCCTGGTCCCTTCTCTCTTCCAATGTGTACATATTTAGCTCTTCAAGCCTCTCCTCATAGGTCCTGTCCCCCAAGCCTCAAATCATTTTGGTTGCCCTCCTCTGGACCCTCTCCAGGAGGTTAATGTCCCTCTTTAAGTGTGGCCTCCAAAACTGCATGCAGTACTCAAGGTGAAGCCTCACCAAGCAGCTATACAGAGGGAGTATCACTTCCCTCCTTCTGGAGGTGATCCCCCTAGTGATGCATCCCAGCATCCTGTTGGCCTTGGCTGCTGCCCTCCTACAAGTCTCAGAGTTGTTCATCTTGACATCCACCACCACCCCAAGTCCTCTCAGCCATCGAGACTTGAGCATTCCCCCAGGGTGTACACTTGGCCTGGGTTTCTGGCCCCAGGTGGAGTACCTTGCCTTCCCTGCATTGAACCTCAGCTTTCACTTTCTAGACCATCTTTCCAGAGCCTCCAGGTCCCCCTGTAGGGCCACCTTCCCCTCCTCCCCATCCACCACTGCCCCCAGTTTCGAGTCATCCACAAAGAGACTCATCTCACTCTTGATTCCTGTCCTTATGTCAGAGACGTAGGCATTGAACAGAAGGGGACCAAGGACTGATCCCTGTGGGACCCCACTAATGACCCTCCTTGGGGATTCTGGGTCCGGTCCTGGAGCCAATTGCCTATCCATCTGATCATCTGGTTTCCCACCCCCATTTCTCCCAGCTTATCCAACAGGCCAACTTGAGGAACAGAGTCAAATGCCTTGCTGAAGTCTAGAAAGAGGATGTCCACTGGTCTACCCAGGTCCAAGGCACTCTTCACCCAGTCATAGAACTCCACCAGGTTTGTCTGACATGATTTCCCCGGGAAGAATCCATGCTGTCTATCATCCAGGCACCCTGACTTATCCAGGTCCCCCCTAGCATCTCCATGACAATGACCTCCATCACCTTGCCAACCACCGATGTCGGGCTGACAGGTCTGTAGTTCCCTGCCACCTCCCTTGATCCCCCCTTGTGGATAGGCACTATATGCACCACCTTCCAGTCCTGGGGCACCCACCCTGTCCTCAGAGAGATGGTGAAAAGCTCCGCCAGGGGTTTCGCCAGGACATCTGCAAGTTCCTTCAGCACTCTGGGATGTAATTTATCCGGCCCCGGTGCTTTCTCCATCTTAAGGGAGCTGAGGGCTTCCCTCACTCTCTCTGCTGTGATTTCCACTTCCGGTACCGCTTCTCCCTGCTTAGCCCTCTCCCCTCCTGCCAGTGATGCCTCCCCCTCTCCCCAGACCCTCTGATCGGTAAGGGTCCCCCCCTCCTCAGTATCTCTGTCTCCTCCCATGTATGATGCAGCACCCCCATTTATCCTTGGTGAAAACTGAGGTGAAGCACTCATTTAGTACCTCAGCCTGCTCCCCTGGGTCTTGTGCCCATCTCTCCCCTGATTTAATCCTGCTAATCTGCCCCTTCACCCTTCGTTTTTCCCCAATGTATCTAAAGAACCCCTTGTTCCCTCTCCTAATTTCCCTGGCCAGGTTCTGCACCTTCCTTGCCTTAGAGGCCCTCACCACCCTAGTGGCCCTTCTTGCCATCAGCTCATACTCCCCTCGATCCCTTTCACTCCTTAAGCACTTGAATTGCTTATAGGCTGCCTTCTTTCCCCGCACCACCTCTTGGACCTCCCTGGTCCACCAGCAGGGTTTTTGGGCCCTACCGCATTTTCGTCTTACTCTTGCACAGGTGCTGGTAGCATCCTACACCCCTCTCCAGATGATTTACCACCTAATATCAGCGTCCATGTCTGACCCAATCCCATCCAAATGCTCCTTAAGGACCCTTCCCATTTCCTTAAAATCCGCTCCCCTGAAGTCAGTTACTTCCATCTTTGTGCAGCCTTCTACCCCTTCTAGGTCCAGGCAGAACCAGACCATGGCATGGTCACTCCCCACCAATGGGTCCCTTACCTCCAGGCCCCCAATCTGGTCACTGTCTGCCAGGACCACATCCAGTACCCATGCCTCCCTGGTCGGTTGTCTCACCTGCTGAGTTAGGAATGCGTCTTGAAAGACATCCAACAACATCTGTTCCCCGGTCACAGAGGATGTCATAGTCTCCCAGTCTGTTCCTGGCATGTTTAAGTCCCCGAACACCACCACTGTTCCTCTGCCCAGTCTGCAGTGTCTCCCAACATCTGCCACCAGACTGTCCTTCAGCTCCTCCACCAGGGTAGGGGGTCTATACACCACTCCTATTTTTACTCTCTTGCCCCCCCTTGTTATCAAGCTGACCCAAATCACCTCCACGGTTCCCTCCACCTCCTCTACTCCCCCTATGCCAATGCAGTTTTTGACTATCATTGCTACCCCTCCTCCCCTTCCCTCCCCCCTGTCCTTCCTGAACATAGTGTAACCCTCCAGGTTCAGGTCCCAGTCATGTCCTGCAGTGGTCCAAGTCTCAGTGACTGCTGCCACATCCACTGCTCCCTCAGTTAGCATCGCCTGGAGCTTAGGCATTTTATTGCCCAAGCTCCTGGCATTTAGCAGGACTACCTTCCACCCTTTCCCTATAGTTCCATTTCCCCTGCTCATGTTCCCATGGGGATTCTTTTTTCCCCTGGTCTGCACTTTTCCAGTCAGCCTTTTCCCGCAATCCTCCATCTTCTCAGGCGGGTGGAGACAGAGTCCCTCCTTTATCGGCACCCCCTTGACAGCCTTTTCTCCCATCCCTCCCCCTTTCAAAAGTTTAAACCCCACTTTTCACCAATGAAACCCTCTATTTTCAACTTAAGGATTCCCCTCCCCTCTAAATTGAGATGGACTCTATCTCTAGCATACAGTTCCTTATCCTCCCAGGTCTCCCCCCAATCCCCCATCAACCCATACCTTCTGGCCTCACACCACTCCCTGAGCCACTGGTTTATCTCCCTAATCTTCCTTTTGTGTTCCCCACTAGCCCTTGGCACTGGCAAGATTTCTGAGAAGGAAACTGTGCATCCTATGTCATGACAGACCCTGGCAAGCTCCCTGAATCTTGCCTGTATCTCTAGCTCACTATTTTCCTCAGTGTCATTTGTACCTAGGTGGACCAGTATGTCCGGGGAACCCCCACAACCCTTTGCCAGCTGATATACCTTGTGCTTAGCCCTGTGCACCATTAGTCCAGGGAAGCATCTTGTTCTAACTGGCCAGGCTTCTCCCTCCCTATCCCATTTGATACCCCTGATCATAGAATCCCCCAACAGGAGCACTCTGACCTCTCCTTTTCCTCCATTTCCCCCTGTCCATGTCCCTCATCCTTTCTACTGGCCCCTCCAACCAGCCGGCTCCTTGTTCCTCCCCCTATCTGGGTGCCACATGCCACCCCCTCCTTATTTACCATGGCCACCCCCTCCCCTCCAATCCTATGCCTCTCCTCCTCCTGAGTATCCTTCTGTACCTTGCTAATTCCCCCTCACTGCTTGTGACTGGTCCTTCTCCCCCATCTGCTAAACTAGCCTGGCTCATCCTCCCTTCCTTCCTGTCTCCATTTAGTTCCTCCTTGCTTGTTGTGCTCCCCTGGCCTAAACCCTCAGCTCCCTTTAATGAATCCTCCTTGTACTTCTGGTCCTTCTCCTTTACCTTTCCTCCCAACTGGTCCTTCTCCTTGCACTTTCCTCCCTCTTTCCCCTGCCCCTCCTGCTCTGATTCACTGATACCCCATTTTCCTGCATTCCAGGTCCCCCGTTCTTCCTGCTATCTGGCCCCTGCCTCCTGCCCCCCACTCCCTTTCTGTCTCTAACCACCCCTGTCATGGCTACAGCACCCCCCTCACCCTCGAGCAGAAGAAGAGATTTGAAGCAGTTACTGAATGTAAGGTCTGATCCACCTCCCTGCCTTGCTTCCTTCTGTCCAGCCCTGGCCATCTGCCTACTTCCCTGAGAATGTTGTCCCTCCATCCCTCCTTTATGAGGGTCCCCAGTTACCTGCCTGCTTCCTTGGTAGTGTTGTTTTGGACCCCCTCTGCCAGGGTCCCTATGTGACCCTTGAGTATTCTCCTGCACTCCTTTCCCTATGCCCTGCCCCCAGTGCTTGGTGCAACCCCATGGAGATCCCCAGCCCCTTCCCCAACCATACCGCCCCCTTCCCAGCTGTCTCCTAATCTGCAACCTCCTCACTAAGCTGTGCCAGCTGGTAGCACACTGGGCAACCACCGAACTTCCAAGCCCAGTCCAGTATCATGGCTGCCCACACCCTGTGCACCCCACCACCCTCCCAAAGATGCGGCCCTAATGACATGTGGTTCCATCCTTCCAAATAGGTTTCCTTGGGTGAGCCACAGGTTCCCCAGTCCAAGATACACCCTACTGCCTAATCAGGTCACCCACTAATCTTAGAGACAGTCCCACTGTACACCAGTAACCCTGTTACTAGGTGCAGTACAACACATTAAACTTATAAGGAAATAAACAACTCCTAAGCTCCTCTCTCCAGCCTTCAAATCCAACCCCAGTGGCTAGAACTACATGAGCTGCACCTGCAGCTTTTCCTCAATTGCAGGGCAGGTGTTCCCCTATAAATTAGCAGAATTCTGGGGAGGGAGGGTGGAGGAGGCGGGTCTTGGGCAGACACCTGACTCAGAGAGAGTGTATCAGCCTGTGTCTCCTCCAAGCCCAACAGCCAAAGAACCAGGCCCAAGCAAATCCCACCAAATAGGTTTTAAATCAGAAGAAATAAGCCTCCACCAGCGCAGCCTGTTACACAGTGAAACAACCACAAAATGAGCTCACTTACAGCCACCAAATCAGCTTTCAAACTTCCAGCAGCCCCCAAAACAATACCCTGCTAGCCCCTTAGAAGTAAGAAAGAAAAGAACTAACCTTCTACCAAGTAAAATCCACAAGAACCCTGTGAAAACAACAAGCAGCAGCTACTGTCCTTCCAGTTCTTTCTGAGAAGACAAAGCAGCTAACACCTCAAACCTGATTCAGCTCTGCCTCCAGTCAATTGGCTGAGTGAGACCTGGCCAGACCATTAACACACTTCCCCCACTATGCACTAACCTTTGCAGCTAATGGAGTCAGCAAAAAGGAATCAAAATTCAACTCAGAGCTCCCAAAACATGTTTGCTGCCAAAGGAAACAGGTCTCCAATTTAATCAGCTTCACTAACAACACATCAAAATAGGCTTGAAATTAACAGATAAAGGTCTCCAATTCAAATAACTGTCTCCAAGCAAATCCCACCAAATAGGTTTTAAATCAGAAGAAATAGGCCTCCACCAGTGCAGCCTGTTACACAGTGAAACATCCACAAAATGAGCCCACTTACAGCCAGCAAACCAGTTTTCAAACTTCAAGCACCCCAAAAACAATACCCTGTTAGCCCCTTAGAAGTAAGAAAGAAAATAACTAACCTTCTACCAAGTAAAATCCACAAGAACCCTGTGAAAACAACAAGCAGCAGCTACTGTCCTGGAACACAACTGATCCTGTCCCCTTCCAGTTCTTTCTGAGAAGACAAAGCAGCTAACACCTCAAACCTGATTCAGCTCTGCCTCCAGTCAATTGGCTGAGTGAGACATGGCCAGACCATTAACACACTTCCCCCACTATGCACTAACCTTTGCAGCTAGTGGAGTCAGCAAAAAGGAATCAAAATTCAACTCAGAGCCCCCAAAATATGTTTGCTGCCAAAGGAAACAGGTCTCCAATTTAATCAGCTTCACTAACAACACATCAAAATAGGCTTGAAATTAACAGATATAGGTCTCCAATTCAAATAACCATCTCCAAGCAAATCCCACCAAATAGGTTTTAAATGAGAAGAAATAGGCCTCCACCAGCGCAGCCTGTTACACAGTGAAACATCCACAAAATGAGCCCATTTACAGCCAGCAAACCAGTTTTCAAACTTCAAGCAACCCCAAAAACAATACCCTGCTAGCCCCTTAGAAGTAAGAAAGAAAATAACTAACCTTCTACCAAGTAAAATCCACAAGAACCCTGTGAAAACAACAAGCAGCAGCTATTGTCCTGGAACACAACTGATCCTGTCCCCTTCCAGTTCTTAAGGGGGAGGAATGTAATCTCCTAATCAGGGGTTCGAGATATATGTTAAAGAGAAAAGGGGAGAGCAGGCAGCCCTGTCTTATGCCCGAAAAAAGAGGGAAAGCCTTGGACAAGACTCCATTACAGTTTATTTTTCGCTGAGGAGAGGAATATAGAGTCTGAATCCATTTGATAAAGATATCAGGAAAGCCCATTGTCTGCAAAGTAGCCCACAGGAAGTTCCAATCCACTCTATCAAATGCTTTTTCAGCATCGAGGGATATGACAGCCATTGGAGAGGGGGAGGTCTTAGCCACCTGAACCAGGTACGCTAATTTATGAAGATGGTCAGCAGGTGTTCTACCTGACACGAACCAAATTTGCTCTGGGCTAAGAAGCGGAGTCCAGACCTTTTCAATTCTACTAGCAAGTATCTAAGCCAAGATTTTAATGTCACAGTTTAATAAAGAGATGGGACGATAACTTGTGGGAGATCGGGGTGGTTTATCTGGTTTGAGAAGAAGGATAATAGAGGCTTCTAATAGAGATGGATCTAAAGCCTGACCTGAGAGCATATATTGATATAAACATAATAAGTAGGGAGCAAGATCTTTAGTGAAAACTTAGTAAAAGTTCAAAGGGAAACCATCTGGACCAGGGGCCCTATTCGAGGCAAGCTTATGGATGGCAGACAAGATTTCCTGAAGAGATATAGGAGCTGATAAATAAGCTTGTTGTGAGGGAGAGAGAGTAGGTAATGGTAAGGCAGATAAATACTCAAATAATTCAACCTGAGACGGGGATACCAGATGCTGACTATAAAGGGAAAGATAAAACTGCCTGAAAACAGCAGTTATGTCTCTTGGGTGTGTTTTAATGGTTCTATCCAGATCATTGATCAACAGAATAAATCTGGATGCCTCTAGTTTCCTCAGATGCAGCGCCAGAAGATGACTTGCCTTTTCCCCCTGCTCTATGTATTTTGCCTTAGTTCTTAAAATAAGAAACTCTGCTTTTTCCTGTACCAGACGAGAATACTGATTCCTTAAATTCAACAAAGATTTTAACCCATCAGGAGAAGAGGAAGAGGTAAGAGAATGCTCAAGTGTGTGAATCTGACCCAGAAGGGGAAATAGCAGCCACCTCTCTCTTTCGTTTACGAGTGGAGGACAGCCTAATAAACTCGCCTCAATAAAAAACATTTTAGGGCACACTATTCATGATCCACCCTAGTGACTGAACCCTGGTTATTTGCAATAAAAAGTTGGATCATGTCTGAGATCCTAGTAATGACGTAATCCTCCTTTGGAAGCTGTGTATTTAACCGCCATACTGAGTCCCTTTGGAGGTTTTGATTTAACATAACTGTGATCCATGTCACAGCATGGTCCAATATAACAGTCGGTTCTAGGGTGGAGTCATTAAGACTGTGTATGAGAGAATGACTAAGTAAGATATAATCCAGCCGAGACCAAGTGGAATGCACCATAGAGTGAAATGAGAAAGCACAGGTCTCAGGTTTAAGAGACGCCAGGGATCACACAATCTGTTAGTATCCAGGAATTTAGCAAGAGCCCTTTGGGTTTGAGTAAGGGGCTTAGGCAAGGAATTAGATTTATCCAAATCTTGTGTGGGTGGCAGGTTCCAGTCCCCTCCCAGGATTATAGTTCTGTCGATAATTCCTGAAAAAATATAGGATTTCCCCCCACAGGCCCATACACACTCCTCTGGACCAATTCAGTGCAGTCCAATAATCCTTGGACTAAAACATACCTCCTCTGTGGATCAGCGATTGTTATTTTGGATTGAAAGGCTATCGCCTTGTGAATTAAGATAGCAGTGCCACCACTGACAGATGAGTTACCATCAGCAAAAACTTGCCCAATCCCAAGTCTGTGCAAACCCCCCGTTTCCCAAGGGAGCAGATGAGTTTCCTGAATGAAAGAGATATGGGCCTTCAACAATTATATGTATTTTAAGATCTGAATTCTCTTGTTGAGATCACGAACCCCTCTTACATTCCATGATATAAATTTTTTCAAACCTGTAGCCATTGGATATTATACCGAACAATATATAACCAAAACAATGTACTATGAGAGTGCACCACTAAACCCTCCCCCACCAATCTTACATACATTTTATTAAATAGGTATTCCCACAGAATCCAAGAGGAAACCCAGAGCATACTATTGACCATGATGACAACTACAAGATACGGGGAAACCCCATTACCAACAAAAGAGAACAATGGAACACCATAGTTACCAACTCCCCCAATCCCCCCCCCAAATAACTATTTACAAATGTTCCTCCACCTAGTTTTGACACCATTAAGGAAGCTACCTTTTTGCTCAATGGTAGAGAGCCCACAAGTATCCCATTATAATTACCCACAATACTACTAACCTGATAGAGGATAATAAATGTAATAATTGCCCGCACTGGGTACACTTCCAACCCCAACTTAAGTATTAATGCAAATCAGCCTAACATGTCAAAAGGAATCCCCAGAATACCAAACCAAATAAAGCAAAAAGTGAGAGTAATGAGGGTACTGCCCCCCATACTTCAGGACTTGTGGTGGGTTACTTTCCAGCCAAAATCCTCCCCCTCTTGCCCTCTTGCCCCCCCACCCTCTGAATGAAAAAGGATGTATTGGGTTTAATCTAGGAATCTAACTGGAATACCCCAACAATATGTAAGCAACATATAAGCTCCATATAATACTTCTTATTCCTGCGAGAACCAAAAATTAAGTAGATTCAACTCCACATTCTCTGACAAAATTAATAAGTAAACGATATGAGCGTATGGTAAACAAGATTATTGAGAGTGCAGAGAAAAAGTTCCAGAGGTAGGTGTATCAAGAGGAGTGTTCAGATAATGAGAGAGACCTGAACAATAAAGGAAGATAAAAGGATCAAAGTCCTATAGATAGAGAGAGTTCGAGAACAGACCAACACCAATATATTAATCATAACATAATTGTCTCCCTAAATACCAGAAATCAAGAAATAGAGAGAGAAACTGAGACAGCCCATGAGAATAGTTTGGGTAGTGAACAGGAGAATAGGTAACATGAGTCTTTCCAGAATTATATGCATATCATAATGACAGAATCATCGCCAAAAGGTAAAAGCATAACAGGCAGCTTCTCGAATATGCACGTGTTCCCCTGGGGAACCATATTGGAAACGGGCCAAACTGTCCGGTTAGAAAGAGTCCCCACTGGAAACAAATGGCACCGGGAAAAGGAGATCCGAGGAAAAAAGGTGCCTCGTTGCCGCGCAGTGTCCTTCGGGTCCACAAGCCATCCTCCGCCTCTCTCCTCAGTCGCCGTCGTCCTTACCACACTGGAGAAGAACTCCCTTCCCAAAGACATCTCTCAGAACAAGTTCCTCATTGGTAAGCCAGCCAAACAACAGAAGGTATAGTCAGAGCAAATAGATCTTTGATAGAAAGAAAGAGAGAAAGCCATCCTCAGATTGAAATAATGCAGGCAACTTCTTGCAGAGATCAGCTTGGGCCTGTTTGGCTGAGTCATATGATAGCCATGCTCCATCCACCAAAATCTGCAAATGTGCTGGGTATGCCATGTGAAACTTAATACTGGCAGCTATCAACTTGCTGACTATGGAGTGAAAGGAGGCTGTTTTCCTTTGGGTTTCTAATGGCAAATCCTGAATAATTCTTAGGCGCTTGCCCTCCCATTGTATAGATTGTAGATCTCTGACTTTGGCCAAAACGTGCGGTTTTTCAAGATATTTGAGAAAATGAATGATCATCGGGTGAGGGGAGGCATTCTCCTCTGGTTTTGGATGTAGAGACCTGTGCGCCCTTTCTATTAAGTAGGTAGGATTGTGTGGGGAAGGTTCCACAATCTTGGTAAACAGTTTCTGGGTAAATAAAATTGCAGAGGGACCTTCTGCTCCTTCTGGTAAGCCAAAGATCAAAATATTGTTCCTCCTGCTGCACCCCTCTAGATCCTCAGTTTTGAGTTGTAGTTTAGAGATTTGTTGCCTTAGCTTCGTGATTTCTGGATATGTCCTGTCCCTCCAGGCCTCTAGAGAGTAGGTGCGAGCCTCTGTGTCTGCCGTGCGAGTTCTGAGTTCGGCCATTTCAGTATGAATATTTTTTAGATCAGCAGCGATATCTAGGAGCCTCTCCTTAAAAGGTTGCAGCTCTTGCAAAAAACACTCTTCTGAAAGCGGGGTTGATGCCGCCAATGTAGTCAGTTCTTTAGCCGATAGTTGCTGGAGAGGTTTTACCTTCTTTGCCTGTTTGTCAGGCGAGACCAGGGGTGTGTGTCTGGGTAAGGCCATTTTCATCTCGGCCTCCATCTGTGCATGTTAAAACAATAGATGCTACCAAAGAAACAGCCAACAAGCTCCGTTAAGTGAGCAGGAATATAATGATGTAGAGAATACCTCGATTTACCAGCTACAAAGCACTAGATCATTAGTTCTCACACTTTGTGATAGTGAGCCTCCCCCAAGCCATGAAAAAGATTTTGAGCCTCCCTCAAATTTGGAAAAACATCTTGGGTTTCCCCACAGAAAAAAAAATATCCTTCTTTGCACAGTACACCAGGAATAAAGTGAAACCAATAAAGCTGACTGAGTATATCCTTTTTTTATTTGACTTATTGCTCCCCACCCCTGACCCGGCACCCCAGGTTATACTTGTCACTCCTTTTTTCTGACTTTTGGGCCCTTGTTACTCTGTTTCCTCTCTATCTAGAACAACCAAACCATTTCACCTCTCCCTCTCTTACTCTGTTGTTAAGCAACTTCCTGTACGCTTACCTCAGGTCACACCTGAAAACATGCATCGGATCACTCTGTCTTTCCCAGTCACTAATTTATATATAAATACCTATTATAGAAATGAGCCTTGACTCAATATGCCTTTCCAAGTTACTAATTTACATATAGATACCTATTGTAGAAACAAGCCTTGACTCAGCATGCCTTCCCCAGGCATTAATTTACATAAAAATACATACCTATTAACAAGCTTGGCTCAATGGGAACTTCCTGGTCACAAATTTGTGCATAAGCAAAGAAATTCACCTGCAGTTGTCCATATTTAATTTATTTTATATTTTCACACAAAACAGCCAAAACTTAACATTTAAATACTGTACATTCTCAGACTTGCTTGAGCCTCCCCTGGAACAACGTGGGGCCTCCCTTGGGAGGCTGGCCTCACCATTTGAGAACCACTGCACTAGATGAAGTTAGATTATCAGCCGGGGAAGCGGGAGCCAAGGGAAGCAGCAGCTAGCAAGTCCAGACCATCACGTGATCTCTACAAATGGTAAAGTTAACATGAAGAATGACGCCAAAGGAAAGAGAAATGGAAATGGGAACAGAAGCGCGTATGGAAATGCAAACTGAAATGCGCACAGGCACAGTACCGCAATTATAAATGCAAATGGTAATGGTAACAGCAACAATAAAAGCAAAGGAAACAGAAGCACAAAAGGAAATGCAAGAGCATATGGAAATGCAAACTGTAATGCTTACCGGCACAGTGACGCAATTGCAAACGCAAATGGTAACAGTAACAGCAAGGAAGACGCAAAAGGGAAAGAGAAACAGAAATGCAAAAGAAAGTGCTACCTGAAACACAAATGGCAATGTACATGGTGACACAAGCAAAAATGCAAACAGAAACAGTAGTGAAAACACAAATGGTAACAGTAGCAAAAACGCAAGCTTGAATGACAACGCAAAGTGTAACTCACACGGTGGCATACACGGGAACGGTAAATCACACAGGGACATAAACGCAAGTGGAAACAGTAACTGTAACAGTAATAGAAGTGCTTACCCTATTTTTGCCAAACAGGTGCATACAGAAACACAGTGTGTACAAAGAATGTATGCATTGTAATGGGGATCAAGGCTTAAAACGAGCATTGGAAGTACTTAATTGCTAATATCTCAGCAACCAAACAACGTAGAAAAACAATTTAAAATTCATAAAAATCTTGATTTTCCTGGCTAGGTTTTTGTAATTACATAGCCCTATGCAACTCACAATAAAAAGTCTGTATCTCACATCGTTTTCAAGATACGAGCCCCGAAAGGTGTGGCATATGCCACCATGTTAATCTATGGGTAAAAATGCCAACTTCAGATTATCGTACCTTTGTAGCATGCAATATTTTTTCACCAAACCATGAAAAGGCACATCTGTGAGATGTTGGCTGCCTCTCCCCCAAATTTCAGCCCAAAAGACCAAACCGTTTGTTTGCAGCAGGGTGGCAAAGAATTCCTGTCATTTTGGCCATAGCCGGAAAAGTAGTGTCTCAATTTGTGACACTTTTCACAAAAATTAGTGAAAGTGTCGTGCTTGCGACACTACTTTGCTACACTACTGTTTCCAGAAATTTGAAAATCATATTTCTGGGGTGTTTAACCCCAAAATAAAAATATGGCCAGCATACTCAGGGTCTGATTAAGCGAACACAAAAAGAATTGTGCCCCTAGAGGGTCCTAAATTTAAATGTCAAGCATTTTTCTGATCACCAATTGAAAACAAAATGGCAGATTTGCGACACTACTAGGGCCATTTGCGACACTAAAAAGTGCATTGCGAAAGTGTTGAATATTTTGTTAACTTTTCCCATTGACTTATAATGGGAACTTGTTTTTTGAATAACGTTTGAACCGTTCAATATTTTTTCACGAAATCTTCAAAAGGCACATTGAGGACCTGGGCCACACGTTCCCTGAAATTTTCAAATCAGTTGCACAAACCGTGTGACTTGTAAGTGAGAGCAAAGAAATCGCAAAAAGGCATAATTGTACAATTGGTTGTCATTTAATAACGCCACAGCTGTACGTCCGACTGGTATGTAACTTGGCAGATCCCAAGATCTACCATTCCCAATCAAGCTTGCCAAATTTCAGGCAATTCTGTGGAACAGTGGCAAAGTTATTAAGGTGAAAAATGTGACCCTTTAAACTTAAAAGTGCTACTCTACCATAATATATATATATACAGTATATATATATATATATATATATATATATATGTTCAGTGTGTATATATATATATATATATATATATATGTTTAGTGGGTCTCTCCATGATCTGTTTTGAGCAGTGCTCCACTTCTCCATACAATCTGTATTGGCTACCTGGCCCTGCACTGTAGGATCCATTGTTAGATATTTAGATGTATATATTTTACACTCTGATATTGAATCGTTCCAACACCCCAGGATGGAGTCTCCATCCAAGGTACTGAAATAATATCACCTCATTAGGAGGCTTCGAAGCTTAACTAATATATCCACACTGTCAGGGGCTTGTATAACTTCGGGTAGAAATAAATGATAAATATATTTGGTTTGTACATATGGCCGGTTTCCCTGGTAGTCTAGTGCCCCCCCAAAACTGATCCCTGACACATGGTAAAGGTAATATACACATCATCCATGTAGTCTAGTGGCCCCCCTAACCTAATCACAGATCACCAATCACCAACTCACATTGCACTTTACTGCTCACATATTACAAAGTCGGTGACTCCAACTCCAGCTATGATCTCACATAGGATTTATGTAAGTATCCCTGGTGGTCCAGTGGACCGCTGCTGCCCCAGTCCCTCATATATTGCAACCCCCCCACATACCTGGTGGTCTAGTGGACCCCCTACCCTGCAGTGCCTACCACCTCACCCCCCATCCCATAAATGAGCTGGTGACTGGCTCAGTCCACCACTCACCTCCACGGCCAGCCACTGACTGGGCTCTGTATACAGTATGTGCTCTTTCAGAGCTCAAGTCAGCAGCTAGCTGCAGAGGTGAGTGGTGGGCTGAGCCAGTCACCGGCTCATTTATGGGATGGGTGAGTGAGGTGGTAGGCACTGCAGAGTGAGGGGTCCACTAGACCCCCAGGTATGTGGGAAGGGTTGCAGTATACAGTATGAAGAATCGGGGCTGCAGTGGTCCACTGGACCACCAGGGATACATGCATAACTCTTATGTGAGATCAGGGCTGGGGTGGGAGTTGCCGACTTTGTAATATGTGGGCAGTAAAGTGCAACTTAAGTCAGCAATTGGTGGTCAGTGATCGGGTTTGGGGGGCCACTGGACTACCATGGATGATGTGTATAATACTTTAACCATGTGTCGAGGATCAGTTTTAGGAGGGGGCACTAGACTACCAGGGATCGTGTATATGATGATTTTGGCATGCGTCACGGTTTGGGTTTGGGGGAGCACTAGGCTACCAGGAATACTGTATATGATATGTTTAACGTGTATCAGGGATTGGGAGCTCTGCCTTACTATGTTTGCCCGGCACTTCCGCCTGCTCTTTGGTGGTGGTATTTAGCATCGCACTACAGGTCATGCTAACCACTGTGGCATGGCACTCTACTTTTGAATATGCCTGTGCACTGGTATTCATGGCCCCTCCCTTCACTCCATCCTCTGCATGCATTATCTTTTAGCATCGGCACTATCATGTTGCACCAGTGCTAACTGGGCTTTTGAATATTGCAGCTCAGTGCAAATGTGGCACATATTCATTGCAAATGGCTTGCTCCCGGTGCAAGCCTTTGACTATCTGGCCCCAAAAGATCTACCCTATGGAATGGCACATACCAAATTCTGTGCAAATCCATTGATCAGTTACAAAGTTATTAAAGTGCAAAATTTGAGGATTAACATTAAACATGGTACTCAGCCCTAACTACAGTGGTGCTAGCGCACCACTACAATTAGTATTTATTATTGTTATATTCTTAAGTTTAAGGAAATAATGCAGTATAATTGATATTTTTACATCAAAATTGTCTAGGGAGAACAGATCAGCTGCATGCGTAAGTGTATGTGGAATATGTCACATGATGTAGACCAGTATTTTTCACTAAACTGACTTGTAGTCTATCCAAAGATCAGCACAAGCTAAAGTAGTAAGGAGTTTGGTGTTCTAAGCTCTAAGTCTTTGAGATCTCTAGCACTAGACATAGGGGCAAATATTCAAAACTTTGCCCCAGGGCGAAATTAGCACCCGGCGCGCTAAATTAGCCTAGATCCAATAGCCCGCTATATTCAAAAGGCCTAGCTCTGGTGCGAACCCTGCTGAATATAGCATGCTAAAGAAGCCGGGCAATCTGGGCTGGGAGAGCAGTGCAAGCATAGCCGGGAATAAGACAGCTCTGAATATAGCAATCAGGAAGTGTGCACCACAACAGCAGCCAAGTGCACAACAATGTGAAGGTAGGTAGAGGTGAACTATGTAAGCAATAATACCTGACAGGATGGGCAGTATTGTGCTATACCGGACCGCCCAGGGACTTAATGAGGCCCGACGCCATAGGCAGAGGGCCTTATAGCCCCTGGAAGGTCCGGTATAGCACAATACCGCCCACCCTGGAGGATATTATTGCACTTAGAAAATGGGCAATGGGTAACATTAATGAGACAGAGACACAAAATAGTTTTTCTGTTAAAACTTTTTTTTTATTCATTCAGAAATATGAACTTTAAACTGTTGGGAGAAAAAGTAGTCCCTTTTTGGGACTGGGATGGGGAAAATAAAGAAACGCTTTTCATAACCCGCACATTGCACTTTGGTTTATGGATGGACAAAACAATAAAATGTGTGCCCTTTCATTTGCTGTAGTTGATAAAATTAACTGGTGCTGTGAAGGAACAATTCAGAATATTGAATGGTGTTGATGAGGTTCCAGTAGCTGGCACGGCTGAGCTGCAGCATGGCTTTTCCTCATCTGGTTCTTCCGCCTCTTCTGTCTTCAATTTTTTTTCTACTACAGATTGTGCTGTCTGTGCACTCAGGACATTGCTCTATTTCTTTTTATCATCTGTAGATGGTTTCCAGTAACTTTGCAGGCTCTGCTCACATTTGTGCCCTGTTACTGACATTATCTCTCTAGCTTGGAGACCTGCATCTGACAAGATCTGTACTGAGGTGGCATGGATGCTGTGGTTGGTATATCTTGTTGAAAGGTTTGCTTCTTTACTTATTAGTGCCATTAGTGAGCCTAAATAATTTTTCCCCATAGGCTCATTTGAGTACCATGTCTGCTGACTATCTAGAAATGCCTGGAGAAGTCTTCTAGGATGCATATACAGGGCTTTGGCGTCTGCTGGGATTTTTGATATGTACTTGTACTTCATGTACAGTTTGACTGGACAGTTTTCATTCTCAGGCTCCTCAAATATATTACCGCTGGTGTTTTCTTTGTTTCCCTGGGCTGGTTGTGATTTTTTGTATGCTGATTGTGTGACAGGCTTAGGTATCTGCAGCCATTTTCATCCTGCTTCACTTCAAATGACTTGGGCGTCAGCTCACGTAAGCCTTCCCTGCTGCGCTGGGCCATGTGGATTTGTATTTCAAACCACAGTCTTTTCACTAAGCCCAGCATGATATTGGGTGACATAGCATCTGATTTGTAGATTTTTTTAGGTCTGCCACATTAATTGCAGGTTGGTGGGTAGCCTTGTCTTTGTTTTTCAATATGTTTTTACTATACTGATGAAAACATTGTTGGCAGGATGGAAAATGGAGTCACTTATGATATTAAAGCTGTGTGCTACTGTGCTGTTGTTTACATGATGATTGAGGCCAGCATGGATAGCACAGTAGCCAGAGATGGAGTACTCTGTCCCAGCACTCATATGCACCTCACCGTAGAACTGCCTCAGTAAGCTACCGAGATTTTCGGCAGTTTCTGTTTTAAAATTTACTGACAGACCCTTCCTGGATGCCCAGTCGGTGAACATTCCCAGAGCCCAAACAGTGTTTTTTTTTTTTGTGTTAGCCTCATCCCTATCACTTTCTATGTCATCCAGCTCCTTTTCACTCATGGATATATACCGTCTTGACTCAAGGGACTCAAGTTAGTTTATATGTCTCCGTTTTTTCTTGGCAGCTGATGGCAATTCCTGTGATGAGAACAGCTCGTTGAGACTCTCTTCAGTCAGTACATCGAAGCATATAGATACGTTATGTGACATTTTCAGTGTTTTAGTTGCTGAGTTTCGGGGCACACAGAGAAGAAAATGGCTGCTTTTGACAGCTGTCAGAAAGTTAACATTCCAACAGCTGAGGGATCGCCGTGATGGGGCACAAAATGCTGGCACCTTCTATTGACTTGGGTCTGCTGCCAGATAGATTGGGGTATCTGGGATTTCTCAGCCAATCAGGACACTAAGTTTTTAATGCCCATTTTCTAAGTGGCCAATGTGTGTGCCAGCAAATGTGTGGACTCAGTACAGCTGCAGGCAGCAGTGCATGTAAAAGTACAGTGTGCAAAACTGTATTATTTTCCCCAAACTGTTTGCGTGAAGCTAACACATTTGCATGGGTTTAGCGTAGAGCTAAGCTGCTTGCCCAGTGCAAACACATTTTCCCGGGGCTAAACTTTGCCATATTCAGAAGTGACATGCAAATGAGTCTACTTAAGTAGTCTCCGGGCAAACATCCAGATTAGCATCTCATTATACCCTGATTGTTTTTCCCAGTTGTTTAACCAGGAGAGACACACTACATTGAAAGCTTGTTTACAAGTGCGACCTGGGAGCACATGGAAGTTAAGTGACTTGCTCAGGGTCACACAGTATGCAAGTGGGGGCTGTGGGATTCAAACCCAGGTCTCCAGATTTACAACTCAGAGCCTTAAACCACTATGCTATACTGCATGTAGTTTGCTCAGCATTACTGCAGGGTCCCACAGCTCCACCAGTAGGTCAATCTGGAAGTACAGGGACTAGCCGGGTCTGCCCACAGCTCCACCTGTAGGTCAGTCTGGCAGTGCATGATGATAGCTGCAGGCTACATGTACACAATACAGCATAACATATTGTGCCCCAGGGGACAATACAGCATAGGCACAGGTGGTGGTGCTGTTGCATGCAACTGTCACACTGTAGGTCATGCTACAGTGCACAGCAGGCACTACAGTAGCAAGGGGGACAGTAGTGTGAGGGACACAGCAGTTCCTATTGTGTGTGGGGCAGTGATCACCACTGCACTGTACAGAGCGACAGGCCTAACTTGCAGGTGTTTACTGACAGTAGACATTACTGTTATGCTGTTGTGTGACCCACAGATGCTGCACCTCTGGCATGGGATGCTCACAGTGACATATACATGGTCAGCTGAGTGTGCTGTGGTGTTTGTACAGCTGTGCGGTATGTGGCTGGGTGGGTTCGTATGATCAGACAGGCACACTGGTGTTGGGGTATTCCCAATACTGGCCCAAGTGCACTGCATGATGAGTTTCAGCCTTGTGGCTGCACCCGGTCTTTGACACAGCCCGACTACCTGTACACCCTCCCCTCAACACCCTCCATGTCCACAGTGCTGCATGTGTGTGCTGGCATCTGTTGACATCCACAGAAGAGTGGTCTGCAGGTGTGTGCTGTATGGCCACACTGCCATGGTGTCCACTGAGGGACGGGTCACCACTTACTGCCTAGCATGGCTGAGACTGGTAGAAGATGATGGCATCATTGTGATGCCATCAGTGAGCAGCACGTTTCCTCTATGTCTGGCTTGTTCTATGTATCATACTTATTGGGTAGGGTCGTGCAAACCCGCTCAAAATCCATGCAAACATCATGTAAAGCCACAATGTCATGGAAAGCTGTATTGCTCAGAGTTAAAACTACCTTTTCCTGGGTGGTAATTTGTACCATGCAAAGTGTCGCACTAAGTCATGCAAAATCACTTTGTGCAGCGCTATTCACTGAATATAGCATTGCACTGACGTGCCCCCTCAGTTTTCCCCTTGCATTCATTATGATTTTGTCCAGCGCTAATGCAGTTTGCATGCACTATTTGGCCTTCTGAATATAGTGGACCTGCACTAATCCTGTGCTAAACCTGCACAAACGGTTTGCACCCAGCACAAAGTTTTGAATATCTGGCCCATAGTTTTTTGAAAGCAGTGCACTGTAAAAAACCTTAAAGTTAGTGCAGTGCAGACCAATACTCAGCCATGAGCGAAACAATAAATGCAAGCATGGATCACAAAGCATTAGCCATAAGAACACCAACGAGACACCCATCAGTTTCTGTTGGATGTTACTGGGCTTGTTCTTCTCTTTTCTTTAAGCAAATAAAGTGTTGGCATTTTCATTATTTTTGTCACAATATGTGTATTTTTTCTCATTCTAAAGCTAATTTACTATAGTTAAGTGGTCTAAAAATGTTACCAGTAGTCTGACAGCAGTTTTCAGCAAAACCTTTTATTCTAATAGGAATTAAGGGATTGTTGCAGCGGAAATAGTGATGTAGGCATGTTTATCTTTTTATGTATCTATGCTTTAATAGGTATACCGTCACTACAGTGACACCAGTGCACTGAACCCACTGCAGTGAAACCCCACCAGAGCACCTATATTGGCAGCAACAGAGATTTTGCATTGAGACACTTTAGGGTGATGGGGTAAATATCTAAGTCCACTGTATATGTGATGTGGAGTTAGATATCTATGTGTGTCATGGTTGTGCTGGTCGGTTCGGGGTTGCATCACAGTCAGGGGTGTTGACGGGTTGCTGGCACATTCAAGGACATCAATGTTTTTGTTGTTGCGCTGGCATCGTAGATCTGTTTTAATATGCCTTCTTGAAATTTATGGTTTACAGACTGTTCTGAGACCTTACTCTTTCCAAGGGAAGAAAATGAGGAAAAGAGAATGGTTCAGACTGGACAGCCACAAAAAGCCTGACCCTGGAAAAAAGGGAGAACATTTTTCCATTAATCTTCTGAACTGTGAAAAAATATTATTTCTACAGATATTTTGCATAGTTCTCATAAGACATAAACAAAGACACTGTTACTAGTTCTGATTATTCAAACCTGAAATTGCTAGTGAGTATACTCTATTTGCTATTTGCAAAAAGTACTACCAGATGGTAGACTAATGGACTGCTAGGAAAGAAAAAGCAGTTTGTGTACTTTAATTGTTTGAAATATTTGTTATCAACAATTAGCTGCTTTATCTTACTGTTGTTAGATTTATGGAGAATTTTATTGTGTAATGTATTCCTCCTGTATCAAAGTTTATTTTAGGATAACATTATTAGATATTTTATCTGTGTATCTATGTTTTCTATTCTTGTTTTGAATATGGCACAAAAGAAAAGTCAAAAACAGACAGTAAAGCAAGCAGTGATAGCCAATCCACTGAAAATAAAAGAAAACATTAAAAATAACAAAAACTACTTTAGCTAATGGGAATAGTAAATTAATAATAAACTATTTTTCAGTGCCCACATCCCAACTAGCTATAGATAAGATGAGTCAGCTTATCAGTGGAAAAGCACTAACATCCAAACAACTTGTATTGGGAAGTGAAGAACACCTCTTATTGACTACAATATGAAAACTTGAAGAATCACAGGGAGCATTAGGAAGACCAAGATGTGTTCCAAAAGGGAAATTGGAAAATTTAAAAAGCATCCCTTATTGAAAACCCCCAGGAGGTTCCCCCCCTCTAATAAATACCAATGTCATAGTCCATAAATTTAATCAGGTTCAAGAAAAAGATAAAGATGGAACAAAATACAACCCTCAGAAGTACAAAATAGAAATGCCCCCATGGCCAAGTATCAGGTATCCCAGCGTAAAAAAGTAGATACCCTGTCAGTATCAAAAGAAAATTACATAGATATAAGATTGTTTCTTCAGGATTTTGAATAATTTATATCACCTTATTATAAAAGAACTGTGGGTGGTATATTCAAAGGGGTTTCGCATAGAGCAATAGTGTTGCACCATGCGCAACCCACTGATTTGCCCCGGCCCGATATTCAAAGGGGGATGTTGCACTGTGCAAATCCCAATGCTCTGGGGTGCACCAGTAATGTATGTGGTGCAAGTGCATCGGGTGTGAAAATGCATATGCGGCACATCCCAATATTCAGCCCTGGATGTGCAGTGCATATGCAGGCACAAACCGACCTTGTGCTGCACAGGGGGGCACAAAGAACCATCCGTGAAAAGCAGGAGCAAGCCGGGGGACACCCACAGGTGGGCTTCCATATTCCCATGCAAAACATGGCAGTCACCTGCTGTGGTGGCCACCCGACCTCCTGGGACACAGTCCAGATGTCGTGCTCCCCCCCGTCCAATCATGGGCATAGGTGTCCATATATATACCTGGTGGTCCAGTGGACCCTGCCCCATTGCCCAATTATGGGCATAGTATAAACATATCCCTGGTGGTCCAGTGGACCCTACCACATTGCCCGATAGTGGGCTTTAGTAATATGTACATTCCCTGATGGTCCAGTGGACCTGATCCCCAACCCAATCGTGGGCAAATGAATAAAATATTATCCTGGTGGTCCAGTGGACCTGATCTCCATCCCAGTCATGGGCAGATGAATAAAATATTACTGCCCACTCAGACCCACAACCCCGCTCCCCCCCAGTCAGCGGCGGGTGGCAGCTTCCCACCCGCAAGCCGCTGGCGGCTACTGACTGACAGCGTACAGTATGGAGCCAAACCATTGGTCCCGCCTGTGTGTGCAGACTGGGTGTGTAATTTTACTGTTAAAGTCCTGAAATGTGTTTGGTTTATTCACATTTTGGGATCAGGTAGTACAGTATGTATCTGCATGCCCATTGGCCCATGCAGGGAACCAATGGGCATACAGCCATACTGTACACTGTCAGTCAGTGGGCCGCTGGGTGGCTTGTGGTGGGGAGCTGCCACCCGTCGCTGACTGGGAGGGCAGGAGTGGGGTGGTGGGTCTGAGTAGGTGGGTGGGGAAAGGGGTACTGCTGGCCCACCAGGGATTATATTTACAACTAAAGCCCATGATCAGGCTGGGGATCAGGTCCACTGGACCACTAGGGAAAGTTATTTTCACTTGTCCATGATCGGGCTGGAGATCGGTTCCACTGGGCCACCAGGGTTCTATTTATTATACACTCATGGTTGGGCAATGGGGTAGGGTCCACAGGAACACCAGGGAATATATTATTAACTGATGCCCACGATCGGGCAAGGGAGCAGGTCCACTGAACCACCAGGGAATGTGCTTATAACTAATGTCCATGATCAGGCAATGAGGTAGGGTCCACTGGATGACCAGGGATATGAATATGTTACGTCCATGATCGGGCAATGGGATAGGGGCCACTGGACCACCAGGACTTTATATTTACCTACAGCTCATGATCAGGCATTGGAGTGTGTTGCCCACTGAGGGGCAGGGGGCATTGGTCCTCAACGGCTGCTGCCAGGCAGGGCACTAGGTGCAAGTCACTGGGGATCAGTGCACCTGCATGCAAATGGGGCCATAATGACATGCAAATGGCCCTGTTTGCACCTTGCATGCATAATGGCATAATTTGCATGCCCATCGCTGAATGTCACAGTTGATGCACCTAACACACCTGCACTTGCGGTGGTGCATCCCCCTGCTCCTCACTTGCCACTTGCACTGGCACAGTGCCACTGCACCGTGTGCAGTGTGGGTGGCCCCAGTGCCATATTCAGTGGTGCTGAGCCATGGCACAGCACCATTGAATATCACCCGGAATATGACCTGCTACATTCCAGTTGTGCTGCACCCAGGATTGCGCCCATGCCTGGCACAATCCGAATATCCCACCCTAAGTGTAGATCCACCAGCTTTTGCCCCACCGAATATCATCTATGTATGAAAGACAGTAAACTCAGTTGACTCTAAAATAGAACCAAATATTTTAAAAAAATTATAACAGGAAACATCTCCCCCCTGCAGTGGAATCCTTTGTGTCCTAAAATCAATTGGACTGGCTAAAATAAAGGGGGAAACTGCAAAGAACAATCAGATTTTACAGGTAATGACAGAGTTAATGAAAAGTGAGCACAGGGATGAAAAACTACAACAAAACACTAATAATGAGGAAGGGGCAAACATTATTGAGGATAAAAAGCAAATAAACACAACATTTAATAACAAGGAAATGATAAAAGGAATAACCCAAACTGTTGCTGAATAGGAAGTGAACAAGATAGAAAAATGTTCTCAAAACACCAAGGGTAATAAAAGAAAGGTAAAGAGAGCAAACAAGAAATAGAAGAACTAAATAAAAGGCCACATGAACACTGTAGTGACAGATCATAAAATGTAATTTGTGCCTTTAAATCAGAAGCCAGACTGGATGAGGTTCCTAGGTTTAGACTCAAAGATAAACACGCTACAAAACAAAACTGAATTTCAAGTCACTCTGAAATAAAGTGGTCATAAGTGACTTTCAGTGAAAAGGAAAAAAACAAGCAGACAAAACATAACAAATACCAGGATGATATAGATAATGTTAACAAGAAACAGGAAGAGGTAGGATGTAGTAAGCAGGAGAAAAATATCAAAGATTCATTTGGATAAGGATTATAGAGAATTGCTTATAAGAAGAGAGAAATTACTCCCAACTACAGTATATACCTAAGGGGACTTCCAGAAGTACGTTAAAAAAAAAAAGTGACAACTTGTTTACCTTAAAAACTACAATATGCAATGCATGTAAAAACATTGTAGGTGAATTTTTTTCCTGGCTAGATGTTCAATAAGTGTACTGATATAGAAATGTGGAAGCCAATGGGATGGGTATGTGTAACCTTCAAATATTTGGATATTTGGATATTTGGATATTTGGATATTTATCATCAAATATGCTGAAGCATTCAGGCACTGATTTAGTAGAAAGTGAGGGGTGTTATGAAATAAAATATATAAGAGGTAAAAAACAGAATGGACAAAGAATAAATTGTAGTCTAGTTATGGAATCTAGCACTACTTTTTGCCATGCCACTTCCTCACTGGTAAATCAATCAGACTCAACAAATGTTTTAACAAACTCTGATGAAACACTGATATTGAATTATGTATTATAGCATTACAGGAAGTAAAGGTACTACAAGACACAATTCAATGTATTATCTGGAATATTGCAGGTATATCACTGGCACATTTACATGAAGCAATTTCCTGTCATCCTGATGCAAGAAATGTGGTACACAAGTGTCCCATCTAATATTCTAGAAGGATATGCCAGTTATGATAAATCAACAATCAAGATGTCTCTTTATGGCCATAATAGTGGGGATTTACAGACTTTGGTATCCACTGCAAATTTTGATAATAATATCATTTTTCACTCAGCATCCAAAAACGTTCTACCATTTAAGGCTATCAAAAAAGACAGAATAATATGTGTTATTATTAAGGCTTACGTTCCACCAAGATGAGAAGATGAAATATTGGGACAATTAGAATCTCTTTTATTCTACTTTCCTGAAGGTGGGCTGATGCATTTCTGTTTATTGCAGCAGATTTTAATACAAGAGTAGGAAATCTGACTGAAAACAATTCCACCACTTGGTCAATAAATAACTATGACAATTCTGTTAAGACACTCAAAAGATAAGTTACAGTATGTAATGGAAGAGGTAAATTTATCATGGAGTTAAATGATAGAATGGCAGGTAATTTAGAAGGAAGAATAACTTATCCAACTATTAAAGGAGTTACAGTTATTGATATAATGCTGGCTGCTGTATATAGAGTGAAGCTTGCCAGGATGAAACCCAGTTCTGCAGCATCTTGCAGCATGCTGCAGCAGAGTTACTGTAGAAAACAATGTAATTTCAATGGCAATTAGTTCCTTTTGTCATGCAGGAAACTATGACATTAACTTCATTCTGGCAGCGTCACAGTTTCCTGCATGACAAAAGAGATTCATTCCCATGAAAATTACATTGTTTACTACAGTATCACTGCTGCAGCATACTGCAGAATGCTGCAGAACTGGGTTTCATCCTGACGAGCTTCACTGTACTGTACTGTACTGTACATTACCATTAGTTAAAAAATGGAGATCACTGAACAATGAGAATGTGATCACTATCCCCTGATAGCTATGGTTAATGTCAGGGGCATTCAGTTTGATAGCAGTCTACTACAACAATAAACACAGATTTCAGGAAATCTTCATATTTTTCATAAAAAAATAATAAAATAGGATCCATATATGAATGATAAAGTGTTGGAACTGTGTCACTTGATAGAAGCTCTAAATCTTTGTTATGTTCCCTCATCAAAAGTGACTGATGGGGAAACAGTCCCTTTATTATGTATACATGAGTATGATTCATTAATTGGTAGCCTGTGTATTAGGCAACCGTGATTGAGTGCTTTCAAAAAGGGTGACTCAATCACAGCGCTTTTACACAGGGCTACTGGGCAGGGAGGGTGATCAGATAGGGATTCGGTGACTATAGCGACAGGATGTCGCTACGTATACACGTCCGTGGGGGTGGGACCACGTGCAATGGGTGGAAGTGAGGGTGCAATTGTGGGGCATATACGGTGTGCTGCTGCTTGGCCATGTGGGCATGGTGGATTGGAGGCAGGCTGGGGTTGGAAGAGTGTTGAGTTCAGTTCTGGGCAAGCTCATTTTTTGTGCTGGGCCCCACAGGATTTTTTTTTTTATAGTTTCGCACCCCCCCATCATGCAGCACCCTGCAGTTGAGAATCTGTTATTAGGCAGGTGCAGGGGACAAAGCCCCCAGTGGGGGGATGAGGGAGGTGCAGGCCCCCTCATAAAAAAATAAAATGTAAGTCTCCGGTGACTTCTTGACATTTGCTGCAAGACTACATCACAGAAATTAATTTTAATGATGTAGACTTGCCCAAACAGCGATTGCTATTACGCAATCACCGTTATCACATGGAACCCATTAATCTTGCTATTGCAAAATAAACTCAGTGTGGAATATAAAGCAAAAATGGAAGAGGGTGTAAATGTGGGGTGTTTTGATTATGAGTGTATACAACTTAGGAAGGTTCTGAAAAAACAGGAAATTACATTTCTAAAAATAATGATCCAGTTCTGCTAAGATCACAAACCTTCATTGAAAGAGAATGTATACAACTATTTAAAAAGAAGAAAGAGATTTAAAGGTTAACACTGTTGAATGAACTGCAACAAGCCATTATGGATAACAATTAAAAATATATTTGTGATCTGCTTGCATTAGGCACTAACACAAAACAGATAATATTGAATGTGCCATCCATCCAGATGTCTGGAAGGAGCACTTCAGGTCCTCATATACTGTAAGTCAGAACAGATGAAGATCACTTTTCCCCCAAACAATGAGGTAGACCACTGGTCTCCTGTTCATGCAGCAGAGGTGGTAAATGCAAGAAAAAAACACACCAACAAAGCACTAGGAATGGACAATATTCCCACAGAAATCTTTAGAGCTGACCCCACATGCTGGGCACCAAGACTTGCCAAGTTATTTGCAATTATAAATAACTATTACATTATTCAAGAACAGTGGAAAGTAGGGGTGGGTGGTAGTCCCATTTTTTTTAAGAAGGGTGATAGGTCTGATCCATTATGTTATTGACCTATCACACTTCTCTGTGTAGCCCAGACAATTTATACCAGAATATTATTGAACAAGATGAATGATTGTATTGAAAACAACAACTTGCTATTTATTGATACATCAAGTGGGTTTCTGGAGCAGTTACAGTACCATAGATCACATTTTCACATAGAAGTATCTGGCAAATATGTGATAAAAAAAGGAAAAACTCTCTGTCATATTTATTGATATAAAAAGACTGTTTGATAATATTAACAGACAAAAGCTCTGGAGTATACTAGAAAATAAAGCAATAGATAAAAGATTGCTAAGTTTATTACAACTATTACATCATGCAGCGACAATTAAGATACAGAAGAGATGCCAGCATTACAGATGCAATAAGGGCAGAGCGAGGAGTTAAACAAGGATGTATCCTTCCACTGACCCTTTTTAATTTTTACATAGAGTCACTCAAGGAAGAAGTAAGTTTACAAGACACTTATTCTCCATCGATCAATGGAAAAAACAAGGCAGCGCTGATGCATGCAGATGACACTATTCTACCAAGTCAAACTAAAGTAGGTATGAAAAAAGTATTTAGATTAACATTAAATCATTTCAGAAGTTCTAATTTAGAAATCAACCTGCAGACATCCAAAATAATGGTTTTGGAGAAAGGAAAGCAAATATAATAATTGAAACTTTTGAAACATCATCATCATAGATGTACAATAGTACAAATCTCGGGGGATGATATTAGATAAACGTTTAAAGTGGGACAATCATATGAAAATAATAAAAAGAGAGTGCAATATAAAGTAACAAGGGAATAACAGCATTAGCAAAATGTTTTGCTTCAGAATCATTTGTGACTTTATGTAACACCTTTAGTAGAGTTAAAGTAAATGCCCAGTTGTTAGATGGAGCAGAAATCTGGGCACGATATGTATCTATACCAAAATTGGAGATTGTGCAAAACTCTTTCATTAGAATGACCATAGGTTTATCAAAGGACACACCAACTTCCCTGGTCAGGATTAAAGCAAACATGCCTAAGGTTGAGACTCTTGCATATCTAAGAGCACAGGCATACTGGACAAAAATAGTAACTATGGACACAAATAGACTGCCAAGTGTGTGCTGGCAAGAATTTGTAAACAAATCTATTGGTTGTAGCTGGTTTGTAAAACTAAATAATTCTGTACACTCTAAAGGTCTTGAGCCATTGTGGGATTCCTGTTTAATACCAAATGTCAAAGGTTATCATTCTTTGGTTAAACAATGACTATTAGAAAACAACTATACAGCAGATAGCAATAAAACTGTGGACATCATTTTAGGCTTTCTCTATAAAGCAAGGCAGTTTCGAGTATTATCTTGAATTTTATGAAAATATGGAGCACAGGAAGGTGCTATCAAAGCTTATATTAGGTCAAGTAAATTTTTAAACTGAATTCTGGATATTTTGGATTACATCAATAGACTAGGATACTTGCGTTTGTCACAAAGAACAGTAGCATATCTCTTGTTGAGGTGCCCAACCTTTTCTAAGATCAAAGGCTCCTTCCCTTCAGATAGGATTTGTTTATTTATTGGATTTTGGTAACTGTGTAGACTCAGAGTGACTACCTGTTCCTTATTCTGGAGTGACCCAGAATTAATTACAGACATTAAAACAAGCAAATTTAATACATGGGATACACAGGAGTTACAAAAAAAGAGACCACATGCAAAGGTTAGATACTGATTACAAGCAGAATACATGGTTATCATATAGGCTAGTTAGACAATTGACACTACTAGTAGGAGAAAAGGTAAACAGTAGACTGCTTAGTGTAGCGGTCACAGAGACTACTGCTGTAAATAAGCTCCTTAAGGGTGAATTTGAAGGATAGTAGATTTGGCATTCCTGGACTTTAAGAGGGATATAATTCAATAGTCTTAACACTCCTGCAGGAAAGGATCACTGGCCAGCAGCAGTGACAGTGGCGCCATAGCTAGATTTGTGTCATGAATCAAAGAGTCCTTCTTTGCTGTTTGAATTCAGTTAATGCATGCAGACTTTGTGGGGGAGTGCATGAGTTTATAGGCCATGCACAGCACAGTATAATGCAGCCTCCCTTTCTGAAGTGGCCAGTTTAACCTAGCAAAAGCCCTGCAGTGTTGTTCCCTGTTGCTGGTGCCAGCAGCAAATGAGAGATGTGGTGATAAGCAAACTTTAGCTTGGATAGTTTATACTCCTTAACTGATGAGAGTAACAGTGCTCCATAGGTAAAGACATCTATGAGGATACTATTAACAATGAACAACCTGGCCTCCTTGATGTAGGAGTGCAGCCTACACAGCAGGCCCAGTTTTTGATTAAGGGTTTTGATCATACCTTCAATATGTGTCTTAAGGGAAAACTCCTGATTCAACTAATTTCCAAGTCTTTTACACAACATCATTTCAACACGTACGCAGTACTGTACAGCTGTTAAGCAGTTTTTGTCCACCAGGACTTATCTGTGAGATCCAAAGAGCATAGCCTTAGATTGTTTTACATTCAATGGCTGCTATGCACTACTGAAGTGGAGGTAGGTGGAAATAGCATGTACCCCACCCATGTAGCTGTGCACCCAGGAATGGATGCACACATGCCGGTATTCACAACTGGTGCCCACCTTTCCATGGCTCCTCACCCCAGCATGCAGGACTCTGCAGAACAGCTGGGGGCAGAGTTGCAGACCCAGGCGTGCATCCAATGGGATGCCCATCTTGGGTCCAACAGTGGATCCCTCGCACAGGGATAGTACTGCCTACTGCAGGCACCCAGACCCACATGGCATGGCCCATACAGCCAGGTTGTCCACTAGCCCACTCCATGGCTCACAGTGCCATCCCAATGCACTGCAGGACCCCGATGTTGGGAACTCCTCTCTGGCCTGCACCCCCCATAATGATAGCTGTGCCCCAACCACAATGTGGCTGTAAACCTGAGCCACCATAGATGGGCTGTGCCACTGTCCATCTGGCCCCACCTGGCAACATCCCATCCCAGTGCTGCCACTCCGTGGTAGTGTCAGGCACTCACTCATCCAGCTGTCCCTTCCCTCTCTGTCTGCTTAGTGGGCAGGGGCAGCATGGAGAGCCCTGTCCTGGTCCCCTGGTGTCTGGCGGGTCATGTCTGTGGGGTATGCAGTGGGTTATGGCAGGGTCCCAGCTGCTGTAACCTGCACCCCTCCATCCTTGGAGAATGGCGTGCGGCCTGCCCCAGTGCATTGCTCTCCATGCAGCTGCAGGATCGGACATGGATCTTGTTGCACACCCCGATGGTACATGCTTCGCAGGCCCCGCTCCTGGATTACGCGGCACGTTGGCATCGTGCATAAGGCCCAATATAAGTAAGCTGGACTTGAACCAGGATTCCAGGGTTAGAAAGTCCCCCTGAATGCCAGAATGAGTCAGATGGGGGTTGGGATAAGACCTATACATCACAGCATTATTGGCATACAACAAGATTTCTGCATCACTGCAATTATCAGGGAGATCATTAATAAACATTGAGAACAATACGGGGCCCAAGACTGAGCACTGGGGTACATCAGCAGTGGCCAGCCACCAGGACGACCTACAACTCCCCCATTTCACAAATTGTTTTTGCCCTGTATGGTAATTTTTGAACCACAGATAAGAGTGGGGATCAATGCCCAAGCCCCTTAATTTACCCAACAGAAGATCATGATTCATAAGCTCAAATCAATAAAAACAGCACCCATGGCCTGCCCATCCTCCAAAGCAGTGAAGAGATCAGATGTGAGTCAAACAAGGGCAGTGTCATAGGCATGCAGTTTGCTGTAGCCATGCTGGATCTCAATTGGGAGAGGATGCACCTCTAGGTACTTCTGTAGCTGATTGTATGTCAGTGTTTCCTGGATCTTGGCCATAGCACATAGCACACAGCAAAGATGTGAGCCTATAGTTTTCAAGTGTTTTTTTTTTCCCCTAACTATGCGTATTGTGACTACCTGAACAATTTTCCAGATGTTCTTTAAGCACCCTTGCAGAAGTGATACATTTTTTTTTTGCTCTTTTATGCCCTCTTACTCACCACACTAGACCCCTTTCATTGGGGAGCCCTAAGCTGTGCATGTTCCCATAGTTCTGCCCCAGATAACTCCATTGGGGTACTGGTGGACCTGCTCCCATTCTGCTGTGGTTTACCCCCCCAGGTGGGGAGAAAGGGGACCCCACTAACACCCCCAGTCCATGAGCATGTGTTGGATGGTCCCTCCTGGAAGCCTGGTTATGGAGTTTGCTGGACAGCTGGGTCCCATCTTCTCAGGTGTCCAGTGTGGGGGTGTTTTGCTTCTTCTGGTGCTGCCCCATTTGATGCTGGCACACTAAAGGGAGCCAAGGGATGGAGCACATTGCAACGCACTGCTGCTCCGGCTCCTGGCTGATGTCCTCCCACCTACTTCATGCCGTCCCACTACACCTCCACCCGTTGTCACTCAGATGGTGGTAGAACAGTGGGACAGGCAACCCACACTCCCTGGAGGAGGAAAGCAGCCCAATGGGTACTCCATCCACCTCCTCCCCCTGGCCAGCCCTCCAGCAATCCGAGTCCGTTCCCGAACCCGGATCACTGGTGATGCAAGTGATAGCTCTACTGCTGTGCAGACTGGCTGCCACAGGAGGGACATATTGATAGAGACACAATACAACCAACAAGTACAGGGTGTCAATAATTTTCATTTCCTCTGAAAGATGTACAGAACTGACATAAAACAGAGGGAGCCACATGTTCCTGATTTTTTTTTCTGGTAAATTCTATTTGCATCTCCATGCTCATGGCAGGGGACTGTTTATCCTCTGGCTCTCAACAAACCTTCTGACCAGCCTCTGCCACAGCTGCAAAGCAGGGAGGACCATAGCTTGCATCCCATGAAGGGTTCCCCCATAGGGGAATGGGGGAGAGACCACATCACCCTGTAGTCCCCGTCCTGACTTGTGCCAGACTTTATTTGGCTGGAGGTGCAGTAGCCTGTTGGGGGGATCATGCTGCTCATGTGCAAGGAGTTTTCATGCTTTGTGCCCCAGGAGGAGGACATCACATACACATCAGGTCACACACTCCCGTGCAACCTACATAAGCCTCCACCTCTTCCAATCCCCTTCGAGGTGCTCCCGGCTGCAAAGGCATTCAGTCATCACCAGGTGCCACTAACATGCCAGGAAGTATGGAAACCCACCCCAGGAAAGGAGAGCTTGCCTACGGCAGCTCAATCCTACACCATCCCCGCCAGCTGACCCCCCGGTGACCGGGGCTGGCTCCTGAAACCGGGTCGTCGGTGTGGCATCCAACGCTTCAAACCTCAGCACCACCAGGCTGACCATGTTCTTGATTTTATCATAACATGTGCAATACAACAGATAATGCAATAGGTAATCTTTTAAATCAATACGAAAACTGCACCCACATGCAATCACAGGCTTTAAATACAGTTCATTATTGATAAATGAGGTTATTGTAAACCTAATTCTTGCAATGGCTTTTCTATGCTTAGTATTTTTACAAAAAAAGAGGCAGTGCTCTCTACCTCAATTACTTTTATAATTTTTATATTCCATTAACATATAGGAGTCTGTTATTTTTGTCAAGTCAGACTGGTACTGTGTATCGATTATTCTATTTATGACTTCTGCTTTTAAACATGTTAAGTTCAGATTGTTGAACTGAAACCCATTCTCAGTTAATATAAGAACCCATTAGCTACATGTGCTTCCATCGTTTTCAAAATTAGCCTAGTATATTTTGTGGGTGGGTCATTTGTTGAGAAACCTCACACAATATTGGGAGCCTATTATTCACCATGTGGAGCATTTTAAAGAAATAATCCATGCATCTTTGCATAGCTAATGAACAAATAGATTTAGTTCCAGTTTCAACTGCATGCCCCCCTGCCTGACCTATTTAAATGCTTCCATCCTTTCTGCTTTATTCAGAAGCTTTTTTCTTTGCAGCCAGAGGCTATGTCCTACCCCTCTCTGGGACCACCCTTTTCTTGGGCTCTGTCACTCCCCCCCATTATGTGTTGCTTGTCTCCTAGCTTCCCTTGTGTTTGGAACCCACTGGCTGTGCTGGACACTCTGCTGGTTTGTATACTTCTGCTTCTAGGTCAGTATTTTGCTTCTGGCTGCAGTCCGTATTGCTTCTCTCTCAGTAGTTTATTTCTCCCTTCTGCTCTGGTGCTTGTGTTTGCTTTGTTTGCTTTGAGGGCTTTTAGTGCTACCACGCCTTGTTTGCTTTGTTATGTTCCATGCAATCTCTCTTTTATCCATACTTGTTACCAGTGTGCTCTCTGTTACAGTTGCTGTTTCCATCACCCTAATTGTTTACACCTGCCTCTCTCACTACTGGTTCCCTGTTATACTGTGTCTGTTCTGCAGCTCTGCTTTTACTCACTCAGTGCTTGCCCCCAGCACTCCCTGTGTTTGTGTTATCCAGGCTCACATGTTGCTATTTCTGCATAGCCTCCTGCATTTGCCTGGCCTTCTCATCACTAGCCTGCTACCTACTCTACAGCCTCAGGATTTTATTAAACCATACGTTCACCAAAGGCTTTGCAGTCCATTTCTGACCATATATTTACCAAACCCTCAGCAGTCTATATCTGACTTCTACCATACTGAAACTTCAGCATTTCAATTGACTCTATTATTTTAGGGAGGTTTACCCTACCAACATTATAGTTTGCTGTTTGGTCTCACGGTGCTCAGATCTTGACTTCCCTGTTACTCCTATGGTGGGGACTGTGATGTCACGATGGGGCATCATGGTTCCAGATAGCAGAAGCATGCTTTTACCTAAGTTAAATGAATCCTGAAACTTTGTCTGCATGGCTTCTCAGCTATATATACATAAATATATTGATCTTGTAGCCAACATGGCTTGCACAATATTCATTGCATGGATTTCAAGATTTTAATTCCATTCCATTACCATGTTGCAAATGCTCCCTACTCGAATAATTTAATTCCATCTTAAAGGCATTTAAGGCATTCATGCCACCCATATCAATTCTCTGTTCATGCTGCAACCATAGCAATCACTGCTAAACCTCATTGAATCAATTACTGGCATCATTGCCTCTCGCTGCTTAGTGGCTTCACAGCCTCTCACAACTCGATCACCTACCATCCATGACACCGTTAATCTGACTTCCATAGTGGAATTGGTTGGCTTGCTTTCAATGGCTCTTCTCATATCTCTCAATCATATTAAGCATTCCCATCCATCAATTTCATCAGCCAATCATAACAGTCCATTGTATCTGTCAATCATCTCAGACAAGTATACCGTATAGCAATACCTTCACTTAACCCGGCCACTTCATATGTACCACTTCATAGTTATCTGTCTGCTCTCTTTCATAAATTGGAGGCTTGCCAACCATGACTATTACATTCTATGGCTCAGGGCTTCCCTGCAACTGATGGTCTCACTCTGCACCAAAGTCTGCATCTTGAGCATATGAACCTTGGTATAGGATCCTTCTCATCTGGCCCATGGTGGGAATTTCCTCACTCTGGGTGGTGCTTTAGCCATTTCCACCACTTGATGGCACCTCTCGATGTAGAATTTAAGACTTCAGCTATGAGCGATGGAGCCCTTACACCCAAGAACACACCTTTAGCTGGCAGAATCTGGTATGGCAGTGCCCTCTATGTTATTCTCCCCATGACTGCCTCTGGTTCACCTGGTCTGTTTTAGTCGGTAGGCTGGCTGACTGACTCAGCGGTCATTGCTATCCTCCTCCTCCCACCTTGGGGGTCCCACTCAACCTTCAGAGCTTCCATTGTTGCAGAGGTCTTTTGCAACCCTTTATGGCATTCCTTTTAGAGGGCTCATGAGAGCTTTCCTCCAAATTGGAATATTTTCCTCCCCTCAGATTGGATTTCTCAATTGCAGCAGCAGAGCCATCACTAAATAAAACACCCCTAGCTTGGAGGGAAGGCAACCTAGGCTTCAGATCCCCAGAGGTTTCATCCTCGTAAAAGTTTTTTTTTTCCTCTCCTCAGCACCAAAGGTCATAATATATACTCAGTTGTTCATAGTATATTACCCAGTTTCCTTAGGTAGGTTTCTGCTGTTGGATGGAGATGGATGGTAGCCCTCCTTTGCTATTCCCCTCCTTTGCTGTTCCCTCTCTTCTTGAGAAGTCATGACCTCTTGTTATAATTCATTCAACCAATGTTCAAACTGTTACTCATTTCAGTTATCTCTGACCACTACCCTCATCTCTGATGACCATGTGTATATTCCATCTCAAAACCAACTTGTTACATTTACAATGGTTTCTAATCAACTCATTATCTCTGCAATGCTTTCTGATCTACTCTCTTTCTGGGGCTTTTCCTAAGCTACATTTAACCTAAAGCAATCCTTCCCATGGCACCTCTAGGGGTGGAACCCTCCTCCAGGGTTTCTGCCTTTGACATCCCTACAGGGTGGTATTCCTGAGGTACAGAGAGGTGAATGGCAAGTTGCATAAACACAACACCACTCTAAGTTGCATAAGTACATTGAATTAAAAGGCTGTAAGCTTGTAGTTCAGTGGCTGAAGCAACAGCCACACCCTGCCTGATCTATTTAAACCCTTCCTTCCTGCTTCATTCGGAAGCCTTTTGCTTTGCCCCACCATCCTCCCCTCCTCTTCCAGTGGCTAGCCTCTTTCCTTGGGGATTTTCCTAAGCAACCTTTAGCCTAAGAGAATCCTTCCCACTGCACCTCTAGGGGTGTAACCCTCCTCCAGGGTCCCTGCCTTTGGCATCCCTACAGGGTGGTATTCCTGAGATTCAGAGAGGTGAACAGCCACAGCAAAGTTTATTCAGCAAGTTGCATAAGTATAACACCACACTAAGTTGCATAAGCACATTGAAATAAAGTAGTTCTGAATTTTCTCCAAGTTTGCCTCTTTCAGACCCACCCTTACATATTGGCCCCATATGGAAAACTAATGTTTGTTTTAGCCTCTAATACCCTCATAATACTGCTACAGAGTATTTTTTTCATCTGTGACATTTTTCTTCTGTGCATAGTCTCCCTCCCCAATGTCACAGATGACCATGTTGAAGAGCATGACACCTAGAACCAATCCATAAACTATCATCCCATGGATGGGTGGTGGCAGCACTTCAAAAACATCTGGATGAAATAGAAAATGGCAGTCTACTCAAGCAGTAAGTGCTGCAAGTGCACGTATCAGCTAGACCATTCCACTGACGTGTGTCCTGCAGCAGGCACTCATTAAACAGTTCAAAAGTACTGATGATAGTGGAGGTAGAGAACTGATTGACGTGATGCTTAATTGTGTGTCCTCAGATGAATGTTTGTGCAGCATGATGGAGTTCAGAAACTATGCAGTGGTGATCTTGTTAGATCCCCGCTACAAACATGGGATCATGTCACTTCTAGATGGTGTAAAAGCAGACATGGACAGACACATGTGGACACTGACAGGCTGATAAAGAAATGCATGGCAGCACTTCATACAAGGAAGAAAAGCACTGGCAGCAGTGAACCTGTTGTGAAGTAGACTCTGCTCTCATCGTCATCACCCAGCTGCAAAAACATCCATTTCCACAGGTAGTTATAAGTCTGGTAACTGCTGGTGTCTACTCTCTTTGAGCTGTTTTGCCTCAAGTGGATGTGGAAAGTAAAATGGCGGTTCCCTCACAGCCAGAGAGCCAGATATCTATGACTTCAGTGATCCAGGACAACAGGGATGTCCCAGAACAGCAAGAGTGAGAAGAATAACCTTTTTTATATTGGCAGTGTATATTTAATGTGTGGTCTACATTGGCAACAGTTGCAGTTGAATACCTCTCCTATCCACTAGCTAGTGTCAGCTCTGAGAGTATGTTTAATGCTGCAGGGCCAATAATAACAGTCCATTGAATATGTTTGTCGAGCAGGAACATAGAGATGTTAATGTTTATAAAAATTAATAATGAACATAGCCCAACTGATTACAAGATCAGTTTAAGATCAAGGTTTACTGATGATGACCGTGAGGATAGCTGACCTCAGACACAGCTGGCAATAGAGCAGGAGAAGGAGGATTATAATGTGCTTGATTGTGATCAGTTTGGTTATGAGAATGCAGTTGGCTATGTTGAGCATGGACGTCCATCCCATATACTAAGTAAGTAAAAATTGAACAAAGCATGTCAGAATACTAAGGCATAGAATGGAAAATGTAAGGCAGGCCAGTTGCTAGTTAACTATGCAAAAATGTTTTCCACAGCTATCACCTTTAGTAATAAAAAAAGCTTTGATTTCTATCCAACCATCTAGCACAATATGCTCTTCTGTATTCCCCCATCAGCAAACAATGAAAAAAAAAACATTAATAACTATATCGCCCCACATCCTAGCGGTATTCCAGCTAAACTCCAACCATCACAGCCTGTTCCCTGGGTGTTATATTTAGTTAGCATAGCAAAGTAAAACTGAACATAACCCTCCACCTCCTTTGTAACACCCCCATTCACCCCGTCCTCCCCCAGCAAAAAAAAGGACACCCTTGCTCCCCATTCAACCACCTTCTTGCCAATCATCTCACCCTCTTCCCCCAAAGTTGGAAGGAAGCAGGATGGTGGGATGGGTGGCTAGAATGTGGTGGGATGGATGTCCTAGAGTATCTTTTCTTTTCACTGGGTTGCTCTATGAGAGAAGAGTGTGAATGGGGATATTACAAAGGTCATTGGATTGTTTTCTTTAGTTTTACTTGGATAACTGAATATATTCATCCATTGGATTTGCTGGGTGGGTGGGTAGAAGGTTTACAGGGTGGCATGGGTGCTATGAGGTGGGGGTAAGATAACAGTTATTCTCTCTAATGGTCAGGGGAGTGTGAAGACTAGATGCAGACTGACACCAGTGTGAGCATCACTGAAACGTAACATCGAGGTCATTGTAAATTGGTCTTTAAACAGTAACTGTGTTATCCAGTGTATAGAACCCGTGACAATCTCTCAGCATATGTTTACTGTGTGTGACCTCTTCTCCTCCATCACCACTGTGATGTCCATCAACATCCACCTGTATAACAAGTGAAAACATGCTTCTACAAGATGGTCTCAGGAACCTGTTTATAAAATGTAGCAAACAACTGCTCAGCATATTTACACTGTGTGCAGCCTCTTCTCTTCTAGCACCACTGTGCTGTCAGTCAACATCCACCTGTACAACATGTGAACTGAATATATACTCCTGCAATATGGTCTCAGGAATCAGTATAAAAAACTAGCAGCAACCACTCAGTGTATGGGCACTTTGTGTGTCCTCTTCTCCTCAAGCACCACTGTGATGTCAGTCAACATCGATCAGTACACACTGCAAAAAACATACTTCTGCAACCTTGTATTCAGTCCTGGACCAGCGTGACAGACAGAAAAGACAGACAGAAAAGACCATTAACATAGCTGGACAGTTGGTACGTTACATTTCTTTTTCTTTTCTTTTCTTTTTCAATGGTTCATAATGGATTCATGACAGGTGTTCAACAAAATTTTTGTTGAATGCCCGGACAGCAAAACTGGAAGGTCGATTGCATTTTGCAGTTGGCTGCTGGTTTCCTGTGGCACTAAGTGTTTCCTTCTGGGGGATTCACCCCCAAACCCCCCCACACCCCTATTTAGGATTATCAACTCTGAGTTGGAACTGATTGGGGGGGCTGCAGGACCCCTGACAGACAGTGCCAGGTCCCAGTGGGTTCCTTACAGCAAAGTGGCACTGTAGTCACTGTAGGGGACCTCACTGTCAAAAAGTCGCTGTCGGGTGGATTACCATTCATAATATATCATTGCAAGTGAGCCTTATTTTTCATCTGTTTCCTCTGGTCCCACTGCTGATTGATCTGCTTCTGCCATCTGCTGCCTCTTGTACAATTGCCTGCAGGAAAGGGATATCCCTATGATGATGGTAGTTATCAGTTTAGGTTGCATGACACTTTTTATTAATGTTCTGTAATGTTTTTTTACCTTGACTGGGCAGAAAGAAGAATAGATCAGGGTTTTCTGTCCTGTTACTTTTTTTTTTTATTATTTCCACAGGTCACCTCTACTGATTTGTCTGCCTCTGCTGCCTGCTTCCTCCTGCACCATCAACTTCAGGAAAGAGCCTTCACTATTTTGATGGTAATTAGCATTTTTTTAGAGTAAATAAAGATAGCCCTTTTTTATCTAGCTGTTAGGCCTCCCGGTGACTACCTACACCATTCCATCAGATGTCTCCTACACCAACCAACACTACAGCTGCTGTCATAATAGTGGGTATACATGTGAAGAGAATTCCATGTGCTCTGTGTCACTGTCATGCATGGCGACCATGACACATATTCTTATCCCCCTTTTCTTATTCTCCAATCCCTAATCTGAAGACATGTTATGCCATGTGACTGCATCAGTTAAGATGCTGCACATATTCACCGTCTGTGCATGGCTTATCTGGAGGCTGTAGCTGCTGCAGATAACATTTTTTGTTAATGGTCTATGTTTATTTCCATAGGTGAACAAAGTAATTTGTACCTTGAAAGGGCAAAAAGAAGAAGACTTCAGTTTTTTGTTGTAATGCAACTTAATTCTGTTTCTGTTTCCACAAGCTCCACTGTAGTGATCAGTCTTCTACTACTGCCTGCTGCCTGCTGCTGCATCCTGCACAGCTTCATCTGACTCTGCCAGGCTGTGGTGCTCTGCAGAGGAACTGAAGAAGACATACATATTCAATCCATGTGTGCTGCTGCTGCTTCTTGTGGCACATGCTCCTGTGCCTCCTCCTCCTCCTCCTCCTCGTTGGGTTATGCCACCCCAAACTACCAAATAATAGTCAACTACTGTAATAGTCATCATTACTACTGCTACTGCTGCTGCTGGCATGTACCTCTGTGTTGCCTTCTCCATGGATTCTGTTGCCCTAAACAACCAAATCATAGTGAACTGATAGCCACTGTTGATGCTACTGCTGGCACATACTCCTGTGCCTTTTACTTCTCTTCTATGGGGTGCTGCTGCCCCAAACAACCTAACATAATCATGTCTAACTGCTTTACATAGGAAACCATAGCACTGTTTAAACATGTTCTGTTTCCTCGTTGATTTTCTTGCTATGCCAGATATGTGAAAGTGCAGCAGTGTACCCACTCAGCAACCCACCTTTACAATGGAATGTTGAACAATAAACAGCAGAGCCAGCCACAATGCAGTGCAGAAACTTGCAGTAAATGGCATGTCACAAAATCCTTCCTGACAAAAGGGCTTAGTTACCATTGAATTATACTGTTCCCAGCAGTATACTGCAGCATTTTGTGTTGTACTGTAGCATTACTGGGTTGCATTCTGGCAGGTGTAGCTGCATAATGAAAACACTCCATCCATCATATAATATACTTCCAGTATCACTGTTTAAGGCAATTTGTGTCCACAGTTTCTTGTGCTGGTGTAGAGTGCTTGGTTCATTCTTTGCCATGATGGAACACCAAGCTACTCAATGGCATGTTGTGACAGTAAGTGTACTGAATGGAAATTAATAAGGCAATCACCAGGCATCTTTCTCTCTCTCCTACTTACTGCAAACCCCAGTGGTTTGCTACCAGACAGCCATAACTCATGCTCCTCATATACCAGTACGATAATCACAGATTAAGTACAGTACACTAGTTTTCTCCAGTAAATATGTTACTATGAAAAACAAACAACAGTAGTGATGGAAATTTGACAGAAAAACAGTAACTATTTACAAGAACAATAATGTGAGCCCAAATCAGCAAACTCCCTATTAAGGCTGTGGTAGTTGTGGGAACTGGGGCGCAGGTGTGATGGTTCATGGTGCTGCTCGTCCAAGCATACAATGAATTTTATTGAGATGGCCTAGTATTCCTTTTTGGCCAGGCATAATGGCCTTAATGTCTGCCTGCAGGACTATCATGTCCCTTTTAAATTTTTGGATGTGCCATTCCAATTTGCTCCCTTTAGACTGGGTGTCAGGCACTGTAAATGGGACTTCTTGTTCTACAGCTGCTGCTTGTCTTCCTCTTGTATGCATGCCAGGAAGGCTTTCTTGGTTTGTCAGCTGTCTGAGTGCATGGGTGCTGAGTTTGTTTGGGTCCTGTGGTGTGCTTTCAGTCACTACAAGCAAAGGAAAAATAGATACAGTATTATAAACTCCTTTGATGTAAGCTTCACTATTCAGTACATTTAACTTCACTTAATCAATCTGTCACCCAGTCAGGTATATAGGACTTCATGGCTTCCAAAGGCACTACTGAAAGAGGATCAGTTTCACCCTGCACATCAAATGTTTGTATCTGCTCAGCCAGGAACATATCAATGTTAGAAACTGGCTGCATTGTCTTTCTACTACATTACAAAACACTTTTTCTGGTAATAATACAGGCCCAAACTTTTCTATATACAGCGTTAGTGCTAAAGCAATACTTTTATTATTCAGCTTCTGCTCACAGTCTATAGAAATACCTTTAGGGATCTCAGTAGGGGGTTAAGTATGCAATCCCATGGACAGCGTACAGAATCGGTCATGCAGACTGGTGTAATGCAAGACATAAACATACGTGATTCATGGCTGTACTATGCCTAACAATGCAGTTTAACTGTTTGTTTTTTTATGCCCATCCTAGAATCAGAAGTTTCCCCATCCCTCATATGTCTCTGACTCAACTCTAACCTGTCAAGACTCCTCCACTTGTGTAACAATGATGAGAAAATATATACAAAATGCACATATTTAATTTCATTCATGTCAGTGTGGCAGTGGCATAGAAAGCAATGGAATAAACAAAAGGTCACTTTCATTCACGCAAAATAAGTTAATGATGATCATCAGACATGCTGCATAAAAGATCATGATAATCTCATGCAAGGTCCAGTTTGTGGACAAGGTTCCATATTCCTCTCTATCACTTGGAGTGTCAACTGGCACAGGAACTGCTTCTCCCATGGCCTTATCGGACAGATGAACAGCTGCTGACAAAAACATGTAAAATTAAGATTAGATCAAACAGACAAATGGTTCTTTAATTAAGACACTAAAAACTATGAGAAATCAACTTTCCACACAAAGTTAATTGAATTGTTTTTAATCCAAATACTTGAACTGCCTGTGGAAACCTGTACTGCACCATGGCAGTCATATCAGCATGAAAGGATGATAACAATTGACAGTTGCAAAGTAATACTTCTTGCCCTGGCCTATAGATCTGTTTTTACCCTCCACAGCTTTACTGATTGATTGCAGACACTGGCCACTAAAAGGTACTTTTCCCTTGGCAAGGTGCTGTAGCTGGTAACACTCCTGACAAAACTAAACTGCACAAAAAAAACACAGGTCAACAAATTCCTTACTTTCCACTAGCCACTAAATGGTACTTTTCTCTTGGCAAGGTAGCAGGTAACACACCTGGGAAAATTAGGCTGCACAAAAAAACACAGGTCAACAAATTCATTAAAATTTCCAAGCTGTTAAAGTGTTAACAACAAACAATGCACTGGCAGACATACAGAGTTGCTACTGCTAGACAGGACTTTATGAGAATCCATAGAGAACATAACCATGCCTATGGAATGGCTGTGTGTTACGTGATAGGTGTAATTTTATTTTGTGAGCAAATAAAACACTTTTTTGCTGATAATGCACTAATACATTGGTACACAGAAGTACACACAGCTCCACCCATCACATTCACCAACCTGACAAAGTGGAACCATGGTGACAAAAAAATGCTATTCAATGAACAGGTGACCAACATACTTTAAATAGAACTGAACACCATTATAAGGAATATCATCAAAATTATCAGGGACAAAGAGGAAATTATATGAATTATATATGGTAAGCTAGAGGACATAAGACAGATGTATACAGCTATGCCACAGTTAGCTGCCACTGAAATGGCACTGATATACCACCCACCCAGTGACACCCCACCACTTCTAAATCATTGGTATTTCAGTGCACTACAAGTACAGCAATAAAGCCAGTTATTTTATAATAATATGATAGTGTTTTATGTCATATATGAAGAATATTAACAGGGGCTATACCTGCCCTTCTGGTAATATAAGGCCTGCGGCCAGCAGATCAGCCTCATAATGCCCATGGGCAGACCTGTGGAGGCCAACAGAGCCAGCCTTGTTTGGCATTATTCATTACATAATGTTACAGTGTTTACAAATAAAGACAATTAGTAAGTACAGCAACACTTACCAACAGATCAATGATGGTGTTTCCGCATTGCAGATATGGTCGCCACACCTCCTAGGCTACCTAGTATTTGAATATATCCATAAATCATCCCAGGGATGCTTTGATTGTTTGATTGTGCATTCTGGATGCAATTCACCACCACTGGCTAATCCATCAATAAAGGCCCAAATTTTCTCTCAGGAGGGTTAGTTCAGCCTTTTGATCCAAACAAGCCTGCTGACCATTTTCTGACCTCACACACTAAAATACTGGTCTCCAGTGTAAAAGGTGATGAAACCCCTATAGCATTAGAGGTATTAGTTCCCTGCCCCAGGTCAGTTGACATTTTTAATAAAAACTGACACTCGGTTCTCTCAGTTTCTGGTTTCTCTCTCAGTAAACACATTTCTGGTTTCTCTGTCAGTAAACAGCATATCTCTCTAAACTGCATCTCTGTAGTAACATTCCTGAATGGCAGAATGCAGTTCCACAGAAACACCCAATCATCCTATGGTTTTCATTGAACACCGTGTAATATCCACAGAGTATTACTCCAGTGCTTTTCAAATGTCATAAGAAAAGCACGACAAAATACTATTCTGTAGTAATGATGAACAGCTGAACAATATTCTGCAGAACTCTATGGACAAGTCTTGTATGTTGCAAATAAACAGTGGGTGCATTTTAATTTAAATCCACCCACTTGATTCCACAAAAAATTGCATGGAATGATTCAAAAATGTGGTTCCACAGAATATGATTCCACCAATGGCAAACAGGCAGAATTCTGTGGAATGAGCCACAAAATTCCCAACAGAAATTCTGCCATCAGGATGACTATTCTGCAGTTAATCCAGTGGTGGAATTCCACATTTCACACCACAATAATGGACTATTTTCCCTAAATGTTCAGTGAGGGAGTTTCAGGAATGTTCATGGATCTTTATGAATCTTTATATTCATGCACATTTATGAACAGAGGAGTGCTATTTAAAGTTTATGAAAAAATTTTTAACATTCGTGAGCAATTTGATGCACACTTGATGAACCTTCATGTGTAGTAATTGTAGTAAAATCTTTATTTTTAAACAGGAGTAGACAACACCATTAAAGCAAGATTAACCTTGTTTACAATGTAGTCCTATGTATCCAAAGCTAATAGTTTCACTTTACAAAAACATAGTCAATACAGTATGAAAGGAAAGGGAGGTTGGGAACATTACCACATCTACTCAACATACTGTATTTACTGTACAACACAGTAGAAAATGTTCTAGGAATGCATAATGAATACACATTTTTCCATATGCATGTTAAAGACACAATAGAAGTTACTCTATATACAGTATGCACCGTATAAAATAAACTTTGGTATATAATATAGGAAAGCACAGTTTCAAAGTGCACATGTTGAAAATACTTTTTATTTCATTTAAAGCACTTTATGCTCCTGTTTCATAGCAATGTTAAAGGTGTACAACGTTACACAGGACAATCAAAGGAAGACCTGAGAAGATATTTTTTCCATGTGCCAGCTGCCATATAATATATACAAATACCAGCTTACCATTGGCAGTTTTTATTTTGGGTACAAATAAATTCCCTAACCCCAAATTTGCTATGCTGGTACTGAAAATAATGTTTTATTAATTTATTAGCCAACTGTGGAAATTTACTTTTCAAGTCTATTTACCTGAGTTGTCTGGTTTATTTCCAGTCTTGCTTCAAGGGGCAACCATGCTAGGTCTTCATATAATTTGCCATGATGGGTACTGTAATTCTATAACAGTGTGAATTTAGCTAATCTATTATATGTCATATAGACTTCGTCCAGAACCATTTTACCTGTGAGTATATATATATATATATATATATATACACATATATACATATATATACATATATATGACTTCCATAGTCCATCATGGGCAAAAGAAAAAAATATTACAATGTTTTAACTGCATTTCCATTGGAATGTAAAAGACTGTGTAGCTGAAAGCCTACAGGTGGGAATTTAGTTCTTTGCACAGCTGTTTTACATCAACATTGAATTTTATGTTTTGATCAATTTATACTCCCAGCTCTTTGTGTTCTGTTAATTGATTTAGTTTTTCATTGTTAGTAGTTAGTGTTTTCAGTTTAAGACTTTCAGATCTTTTTCTCTGTGATAGTGGAAAGAAGACAACAATTTGAGGGTTGCATTTTACACTTTACAACGAGATTTGATTTCTGGAACCATGTTTGCGTTACAGTCAAGTCTTTCTGAAGCTTTTCTTCTACTTCAGGAAAATTTATGCTGATGCCACCAAAACAGTGTCATTGGCATATGGCCTAATAGCTGAATATTCTATCTGTTCTGTTTAATGTTTTACAAATGACAGGAAAAGGAGCAGACCAAGCACAGAGCCCTGTGACATTGCTCTAGTCACTGCAGGTGGTACACATAGGGTGCTACCAATTGTTATCCTTTGTTCCCTTGCTATGAGACATGATAAAAAAACATCTGCCCACTTCTTTAAATATACCAAATGGGAATAGTCTCTCCATTAATACACTGTGGTCCATTAAATTAGTGGCTTTGGAAAGGTCTCTGAACACTGTGAACATTAACCTCCCCTTATTAATGGTGGAGGTGACTATATTTACAAAGTCAGTGAATGCGGTGTTCATGGAATATCATCTCCTAAAGCCAGATTTAAAGTTTGTTAGACGGTATTATTTTCCAAGATGGTCATAGGTTTGACTGTAGACCAATGTCTCCAGAATCTTTCAGGGGACAGACAACAATGCAATAGGTGGGTAATTCATTGGAGATGCAGTGTCTCCTCCCTCAATAAAAGGAACTATCTTGCAAAGTTTCTATGAAGATGGAAAGAAGCCAACCTTCATGTTCCAATCGAACAGTTGAATTAAAGTTATTACTTCTATTGCCTTCTTTAAGAATATAATTTCAACCCCATCTGGCCCCGAATGCTTTATTTGGACTCAGACCTTTAATGCCTTTGTAGACTTAATAATATTTAATGACTTAAAATCTGAATTGAGGCACAGTGCTCCTGTTTATTGCACTGTTGTCTGTCCTCCATGAGAAAACTTTGTCTAATGTTTCCGTTGGAGGAGTTGATATATTTACATGGTCCAGTTTGTGAAATAATTATCCAGCTGATTTGCTGATATCTTTGTGTTCTGTTATATTTCCATTTCTTCAATTTGTATTGCTGATACATTTCTTGCTGGACTTTCAAAGGATTTAACTAATGACTGAGATATTTTTTGGGTATTGATTTTCTGCAGTCATGTTCTTGTAGTAAATATGCTTGGCTTTCCTTAACTGCTGGGTATGTTTTTTTGCAAGCTATCTTAAAGCTTTCTCAGTCTTCAGCATTGAGGGTTTTATTTATTTTCTTCCAGAGTCTGTTTTTGATTCAGATTTTCTTTATCTTCTAAGTAACCCATGGTACATGAAGTACCTTCTGTTTTTTTAAATGGTGCTTATTTATTTCAGTCTTCCAAAATATTGTAGTGAGTACAATAGCCAAATTGAACTGCAAAATCGAAACTAATATTTGCCATTTAACCTTTGCAAGATTTGTTTCATATGTAATCTTGCTATATTTTTTAAAAAAGCTTCTTATTGCAAAGTTTTCCTGGGGTGTTGCTACTGTTTTCCTCCAGTTTTAATTCATAGTTCAGAGTGTTATGATCCACTAAATTTGAGGTTTTAAAATCAATCTTTGTCCATTATTCTTTGCAGATAAAAGCAAACTAGTAAATCAAAAATGCTCCCCTGGTAATTTAGTTTTCCTTTCCTAGTCAGGATTTTTATTACTTGCTTAACATCCAAAGCTCTAAGACTGTTCTCAAATTTTATGTCCCTGGGGTGGCACAGGGTCATAATGTTGTGGCTAAAACCATGCAATACAATAATGCCACAGACAAAACAGTGTGCAGCAAAATACAGTCATCAGAAAACGCCGACCTCAACACAACAGCACACACCATTGCAAACAATAGCAATATCTTTGTTTTTGTGGGTGGCTCTGCCCCCCCCCCACACCCCCTGGACTAAGAATAACTACCTCTGAAGGAGTATGGACTTAGGGGATGGGGCACAAGTTGAGAGCAGAGAAAATCTTTTTTTTTTTTTAAATAAAAAAGCCACAGTGCAACGGGACCTTGGGGAAACCTAACTGCAGCCCCAAGTCCCTGACATCGCTGGGTACTGGTGCTGGTGCTCTAGCCACTCCACAGCGGGAGCAGCTTGACCAGTGACCACACTGGCAGCCTACTTGACCCTCCTCCATTTGAGCCTAAAGCGACAGGGGTAGCAGTTATTATCACATGCTGAGAAACCCCTGTCGCTCTAGATACTTTCAAGCAGCATTAATGCCCCCTCACTAAAATAAGATACTTGTTTGTCAAATCCTTTAATAATGTCTGAATCAACTGTTCACTATTTGATGTCTTTAACTTGAGTGAATAAATTGTGCTAAGAAAGGTATGCTAATAAACATTCAATATTTCCAACTACTGTACCTCTGAGAATATTTCTTTCATTGGCCCTTATTCCAATCTTGTTTATAATAGCAGCCCCCCCCCCCCACAAGGGTTGGCCGGTAAAGGCAATGGTATCCATAATTTTCCAATTCAGTTTCCTTATCTGATATCTGATTTAATTGAAAGGCTCCACATGCAGTTCAATGGGTGAGCAACCAGTCATGCCTACTTCCCGAACTATATAAGCAGTTCCTCCCAGACTCCATCCAAATCACTTTCTTTTTGCCAGCTGGAGGCTCTGTTGGTCCCTCTCCTCCCTCTGGACCTGCTGTGGCCTTGCCCCCCCCCATGTTTGTTTGTGCCCTGGATTCTGCTTGGTTTAAGCTGGTTGTGTTCCTGTCCTTCTCCTGTTTTTGTTAGCATTTGTTTTGCTTCCAGCTGCTATGTGCTTCCCTGTGTGCTGTTTGTCTGTTCTGCTATGTTTGGGCTTTGGTTTTGTGCTTTGTTTTGGGGCTTTCTAGTTGCCCTTTATTTCTGCTGTGTTCCTCCTTTGCAGTGCTCTAGCTCCCTTTCCTCCTCAGTTACCTGGCTCACTCAGTTTTCTTGCATTGTTGTTTGTTTCAGCTCCCATTTCAGCCCTCTGCTGCTGCTTCCACTTATTTACATGCAACTGGTCTAAGCTCTTGCTCTCAGCCAGCAGCAGTGGGGATTGGCTGCAGGTACTGCTGCATTTCTGTTGCACCTCCAGGTAATTTGTACTGCTTTCACTCCTTCCTTCATTTCTTTGGGGATTTTTTGCTACAGCCTTCATTTTGTTTAACAGTTTATTCTGCCTGTACAAATGTACCAGTTCCTTTTCTTTATCAATATATTCACTCAGCTGCTGTATTTTCAGCATACAATCACCTTTCATTATTATTGGTGCATACAAACCTATTTCAATTTGCTTGGCCATTCAGTGCTACTAGCTATGCAACATGTTTATTTGCACTCAGTGGGAATCAAGCCTGACTCTACTCATGTTCTATATTACTTCTCCATTGGATTCAGTACCTACTTCCATGCAGTTTATCAGTGGCTCCTTGGTCTCAGCTCTAGCTTCAGACCTTTTAGCAGACTGCTTCTAAATTTACCTATTCTGGCCTTTGAGTCCTTATGTTGCTTAACTGTCACCTTTTGATTTGTCTCACAGAGCTGTGTTGCATACAGCCCTTTTGGGTTTATTTTGTTCAAACAGGTATATTTGTACTCTGTGGGACTCAAACCAGAGTCAGACACAATTCTATATTACTTTCACCATATGGTTCAACCCTGCTTAAATGCATATGTACCAAACAATTATTCTCGTTGTTTCAGTGTGGTACTGCCCATGCCTACTAAGTCCCATGCTCGTTAAGCTCAGCTACTGCTGGAAGCTATTCACTATTTGTACACTGATTCATTATGCTCTGAAGGTCAGCTCAGCTACAGCTGTTGCTATAAACTAGTTTTAAAAATCTGCATATGGGTCACAGTGCTGTACTGTGGCTTGTTTGTTTTTCCTATGATGGAGGACTGGGGGGTTATAGTGGAGAGTAGTGCCCCCATCTGGTTCATTTACCTCATTTTCATATACTGCCTTCACCACTAAAATCATCTGGGTATTTTTCACCTTTAATTGGCGCTTATTGATGGACTGGTTGGCTAGCCTTGCACTGATTAAAGGCCTAAGTAGCCTGAGCTGGGTATGTAATTCCTACACTATCATACTTCTGTGCACTAGTTGTTTAACAGGCTCATTGCTACAGGTGTTTACCATGGTACTCCTTGCCTTTTACTCCCTGCTATACCATGTATGGCCTGTACCATTACCAAAGGTGTTTACTTTGCTGCATAGTACCTGGTATTCTCTACATTACCTTGTATAGCCTGCTCCATTGCTAGAAGAGATTAGCTGACCATGCCCATCAATTTATTGGCCCTGAGCTCACTCTCAGCCGACAGTCTCACTCTATGCCCTAGTCTGCATCCTGAGCATGTGATGTCTGGTGTGGGGTCCTTCCTTTCTGGTCCATAGTGGGAATGTCCTTACTCCAGCCATTTGTGCACAGTGGTGCCTCTTGATGTAGAGTTTATGACTAGCTGTGAAGGGAGGATATATTGCTATCCTTTAGCTGCAGTACCAGCTGCCTAGGCTGCTTCAAGACATTCTCCCTATGACCGCTCTTGGTTTGCTTGATTTAAATAGTAGATTGTAGGTCAAGTGAGTGCCTCAGTGATCGTTCTCTCCTCCTTCCACCTTCAAGGTAGTTTGTTGCAGAGGCCTGTACTTGCAGCCCTCTGCGGCACTGTATTAGAGGGAAAGAATGAGAGTTTCCTCTAAATTGGAATATTTTCCACTCCCCTTGTTTGGGTTTCTAAATGGCAGCAGAAGACCCATCACTAACTACAACATCCCAAGCCTGAAGGGAAGTGATCTTGACCTTGGATCCCCAGAGATTTCCTCCTCAAAGGTTTTTTTTTTTCCCTTCCTGCTGCAGGTCATAATACTAGTGAGTTTAGCAATATTCCCTAGCTCACTCAGATAGGTTCAGCTGTTGGCTGGAGATTGATGGTGGCCCTACTAGCCATTCCCTCTCTTCTTAGAAAACCTCTTGCTGTCATCATTGCAAACCATAATATTGGAGCTATCTTACTAACTTGTGTGTGTCATTTATGTTTCATTAGGCTGCCTGTTGCTGTCAGTCTGCTTCTCTACTGCCTAGTCATCGGTCACTGTTATAATTCTTTTGGGATTCCTTCTTAAGGTACCTTTAGCCAAGGAGCCCTTCCTGTGGCACCTCTAGGATGGAACCCTATTACAGGGTTTATTGCCCTCAGTGCCCCTACAGGGTGATAATTCCTAATGGAATAGAGATTGTGAATGGCCACAAACATTGTTATACAATTGCACAAGCATAACTTTATGCTGGTTGCAAAAGCCATTGAATTAAAAGGCTCCACCTGCAGTTCAGTGGGAGAGCAACAAGCCACAACTACTTCATGAACTGTATAAGCAGTTCCTCCAAGCCTCCATCCAAAGCACTTTCTCTTTGCCCCACCATCCTCCCCTCTTCCTCCAGCAGTTTGCCTCTTTACTCCCAGGGATTCCTTCCTAAGGTACCTTCAGCCAAGGGACCTTTCTTATGGCACCTCTAGAGGTGGAACCCTCTTACAGTGTTCCTTGCCTTCAGTACCCCTACAGGGTGGTAATTCCTAACGGAACAGAGAGTGTGAATGACCACAAACATTGTCATACAGTTGCTCAAACATAACTCTATTCTGGTTGCAAAAGCCATTGAACCATGTTTCTGTAAGGGAAACAACATTAGTGGGTTCTGATTCCATGTAGACATTAAACAAGTTTAATTTCTTTAGGAGACTGTGTGATTTCATGGATCAGTTTCACATTGGCATATTCATTTACAAGGCATGGGTTTAATTCAACATCCCCATACAAAGCCAGAAAGTGAAACAGTGCACATTTACTAGACTTGGAATATACATTAAGTCAAATTTGTAATAATGTTATTCTGGGAAAATATTTCTTCTTTTTGTGAATTTCGCCTCAGTTGGGATTTTGAATGTACTTAAAGCTTTCTAGAGCTTAGAACCTCTCTAAATTTGTCCTGGATTGCCTTTGTGCAAGAGCCAGAAATAGACTAGTTACTCCAACAACATCTAAAATCCATCAGGAAAGCAAAGCACCTAGCAGCCTCATTTTTAAGCTTCCTATTTTAATTTCGTTGTATAGGTTTCAGGCAAAAAACAGTATTATTCCTCTAAAAATTAACAATTTTAAGCAAGAAAAATTATATTATGTGTTTGTAACATTAGAAAAAATTTCTGAAAACTAACATGTATTACTGCTGTCTGACAAATAAATTAATAACCAGTTGTATGCTTGTAAGACATATGCAAAATGTGGTTATATAGATTACCTGAAGTGGAACTGTTTTTTAAGTGCCCTTATGTGCAACAGACTAAATAAAACTTGAATTGAAAGATAAAGGAAAAAACAAAACCTCCAGGATAGCCTTCTGGTGGTGGACTCATACTGGGTGACTCATGCCACTCCTGCATGAGCCACTCATGTGTTGTGCCACTCCACGGAGTGCCACTAGAGTATCTCTACTTTTCAACTTGCAACCACACCTCCTGATGACATCAGGCTCCTCCAAACCAGCTCTGCTATGGCCAGCAGTAAACTGGGCTAGCCACATACTGGTAATAAATCTAGGGAGAGTGAAAAGCAAAGGCGAACAAGAGAATGAGTAGAAAATAGTCTGTGGATGTAAAATGATGCTCAGCTGCATTAGCTAAGGGCACCTCCACTTTTATCTTGCCACTATGCCTTCCTGATATTCAGGTTCCTCTGAACTGACCCCAGTCTGGCCACCAGCAAACTGGCCATTAGGCAAGCCATGGAATGGTAAAGAGTCAGGGAGAGAGGGAGAGCAAAGGCGCACAGGGAAACTGGCTCTAGTATGGCCAACTGCAGGCTGGACACTAGCCAAACTATAGAACTGAAACATGTCTAGGGATGGAGAAATAGCAATGGCACACAAGGAATAGCAAGAAACAGTCTGCAGCAAACAGCCTATGGATAGTTATGTGATGATCAGTTGTTTCAGCTGAGAGTGGCTCCACTTTTCAACTTGCTATCCTGCCTCCCAATGATAGTCAGGCTCCTTCAAGCTGGCTCTGGTCTGGCCACCAGCAAATAGACACCAGGTTAATCACAGAAGTGTAATGGGTCTATGGAGGGAGACAGAGCAAAGCACACAGGGGGACAAGCTGAATACAGATCATTTTGAAAATGATGACACTCCAATTAATTGCAACTATTCCTTTAACTATTCATTTAGCAATGAATACATTTGAATAACATATATTATAAAGGTATTAACTCCCCATGCTAATCACTCCATGTACAGGGAAAAATGGGGTGGGGAGAGGAAAAGAAACAACAAACAGCAAGATCCCAAAGTGTATACATCTCAAAACTAGGTGGGTATCCCAAAAACTATAAAAAAAAATTGTCACACATCAGTAAAATCTAACTATTTATAAGGTGCACAAACAGATCCTAATGCACATACATTACATTTTATCCAGATATAGGCACACATCAAAATTAGTACTGAGACCTGGGGCCCCACATTCAAAAGTGGCAGGCTGCATACCTCAAATGAATGCTCTGCACACCTAAAATGTGCCAAAACAAAACAATGGGATATTCAGAAGATGTGCCATAAAATGTGACTTCGCATATCCAACTGAATAACTCGAACAAGCGTGACTGAGCAACTGAAGATGTGTGGCACAGCACAGCATGCCACATCTGAATATGGGGAACCATGCACAACAGGTAGGGACAGATGCACAGACAGTGCAATGAGCACAATGCATGGGTGCATGTGAGAAGGGTGGTGGTGCAACAGAACAGTAGCCCAGGGGACTGGGGAGGCACAGTAGCACACAACAGTGGCACAAAGAGCCTGATGCAGGGCCAGTGAGTTCCCAGCACAGTACACCATACAGACATGGAAAGGCATGTGGAAAGCAATGCACAGTAGCCATGTCTGACACACATGGCCACAGATAAGGAACCACAGCAATGTCTCTGACCAATGGACAGGGTGAAAGGCTGATGCAGAGTGACACCACTGCAGACATGCCTGTGAGATGACTGGCTCAGTGTGCCAGCAGCAAACCAGCACAATGGCATGTAGCAGGAGCACACACATGGGGCCCACACTGACAGCAAGACATGTCTGCTGACAGCGTACAACTAGCCACATGGGAACACAGGGGTGCAAGCTGTGGCCAATGCCACCACCACAGAAGAGCACAGTGCCACTACAGGGAACCAGCGGGATGGAACACATGGACGGACATGCCACAGGAACACCATGCAACCTGTGATGGGGAACACAGGGACACACACAGTGTGGGTCCTCTTTGGAGACAGAGCCTGGTGGGTGAGGCGAGGGCCTGCACCCACCTGTGGACATGTGGATGTGTGGCACATGTGCCATACACCTGGCAACTATCCCAATGGAAGAAAACACTGCATACAGCCATGTGAAAAAGTAAATACAAATATTTATTAATATAAACCAGAAAAAGGTAAAACAGGGAAACAAACAATGCAACAAACAGGAACAAACATAAAATATAACATCAAACAAGTAATAATAAAACTATGTACAGATATATACAGGGGTATGCAGGGAAAGGGAGGACAAGAGAGCTAGGGGTACAACTATTTACAATGGATGGGGGTCTGGATGTGAGTGTGGGGGGAAGGGTCATGGGGCAACTACTGGGCCACAGGGGCATGGCACCATGCCTGCCTAATGTGTGGTGCACCGAGATGCACCAGTATATGTGTCACAGTGTGACTCATGTGGCAGATGGCCCACAGCACTGCACTCAGTTGGTCCAGGATATGTCAAAGAAGACCCTGTGTCTGTGATGCAGCCCTTTGGCATTGCAGTCCCACCTGCCAGCTCCTCTCATGGCCTCCTGTCCCTGGTGGCTGGACATGTCCTATTGAAGGAAATAGACAAACAAAACACAGCATCAGTGCCAATGGTCCATCATGCCTGGTGAGAAAACCCTGCCTCCTCAAAGATGGTGATGTGCAGCTCTGCATATGTGAGTTGCCATGCAAAGACCCCACCACAGTGCCACATGCAACAGTGACAGCTGATTTGCCAAGGACATGAGTGTCACAGAGCACACCACATGAGTTATGGGAATGGCAGGGCAATGTGGATGAGTGCCACATGGCCATGTGAAGGATGCACAGTGGCCCCCACCATGGCACACCATCCAGATGCAGACATGTGTGTAAGATGGCCACAGTTGGCTAACCTCTGGCACAGGTGTGCTGGTGGTACCATCACAAATGTACTAGACTGTCTACAGTGGGCCTCACAGGCAGGCAAGGATGGACGGCATGCGGAGTGCACCCAGGTGTGGAAATAGCGACACCCCCACACTCCAGAATGATACCCATAGACATGCAGGCCTGGGCACAGCTGTTAGCACTCCTGAATACCGCAGTCAGCAGATGGCCATGCTGGAGAGAGGAGGGCTGAGCTGGTCACTGGCTCTGGAAGTATGCCCTGTTTCAGGGGTAACGGAGGTGCACAACTGGGTGGGGGACCACTAGACTACCAGGAAAAATATGACAAATACGTGTATGGAGGGGTTGGGATTCGTGCTTGGGGGTGGGGACCACTAGACTACCAGGGAAAAATATGATAGATACATGTACGGGGACGGATTCATGCTTGAGGGTGGGGACCACTTGACTACCAGGTAACATTATGATAATTGTGTGCACCAGGGGTTGGGATTTGTGTTTGGGGTTGGGGACCCCTAGACTACTAGGAAAAATATGACAAATACGTGTACGAATTGGTATTCATGCTTGGGGGTGGGGGACCACTAGACTACCAGGGATAATTATGATAATTTTGTGTACCAGGGGTCGGGATTCATGCCTGGGGGACCACTAGACTACCAGATAACATTATGATAATTGTGTGTACCGGGGTCAGGATTTGAGCTTGGGGGATGGGGGGACCACTAGACTACCAGGTAAAATTATGATAATTGTGTGTACCGGGGGTCGGGATTCATGCTTGGTGGGTGGGGGGCCACTAGACTACTGGGGAAATCTTTTCTGTTACCGTGAATGGGGGTCAGGATTCATGCTGGAGGGGTCCACTAGACTACCAGGTGTTTCTGTGCTGTGAGGTCGGGGATCAGTGGGGGAGGGCTGTCATACCTGTCAACCATGTCGAGGAAATGAGGAATATGGACATTTTGGACACTCAAGTTGAGGGACAATGAGGGACACAGACCCTCAGAATGAGGAACCTATCCTCAATCATGGCATTACAGGGTCAGGACACTGTGACACCATAGTGTTGACCCATACAATATACACTTCAGATATAGTGCTGCAGACTGTACAGTACTCATGCAGTACGGTCTGTATGCACAGCACATTCACTGTGTGGGCAGCACCTTTTCCATGATGGACAGAGCAGTTATAAGGGGCCGAATGAGGGATGACCCTCATAATGATGGACACATGAGGGGTATGGGGGCTGTTCTCAGATAGTATGTGTGTGCTTATATATATATATATATATATATATATATATGCACATGTATATATATATCTATATGGCTATATTGCTCTGTAGACCATTCCGACCAACAGGGGATGCTGTGGGCATGCCTTGGCCTGCAGCATCCAGCCTGTACTGCCATTCTGACCAAAGGGGGGAGCTGTGTGCACATTCTGTAGCACCAGGCAAACTGCATGGTTCTGTATGCTAAGCAGCATATAATGAGATGCAAATGTGCCTGTTTGCCCCCAGATTACCTAAGTAGGCTCATTTGCATGGGAGCTTTGAATATAGCTCCTGTTTGCCCAAGGCTAACCAGTTTGCACTGAGCTAATTAGTTAGCACTGTGCAATCAGGTTAGCCCCTGACAAACCTCACTTCAGCATAGCACAGTTCTACAGTGTGTAGCTTACATTGTTGTTTGCAGTCATACCTCTCAACTGTCCCTGATTTTCAGGGACGTCCCTGATATTACCTCAATATTTCACTCTGCCCTCCTCAACATTATGTTTCTGTGACCAAACAGTGGGGGTTGTAAGCATAAAACACTGTCAAACATTAATGTTACTGATGTGTTCTTCCTTAGAAAATGCATTTTACACTAAACCACTTATTCTACCAGCTTCCTGAGTGGATATCATCAGTTTTTATGATGTGTCCCTGATATTAAACCTTTGTCCCAGGTTGTGTTAAGCCTTGTCCCTGATTTATGAGGCAGGAGGTTGAGAGGTGTGTTTGCAGTAGCTGTGAGACATCTCTGTGCAATCACACACAATGTTCTCCACCTGCAGCACTGGCTTGCTACAGAGTCTAATGAGCTGCAGTTGCAGTTTGCACTTCCCTGTTGCTATATTCAGTGCTGTCTTATTCCTGGACTATTTTTGTCCTGCACTCCCAGACCGGATTGGTCTGCTTCCTTAGACTGCTATATTCAGCAGCATTAGCACTGGACTATTTCCTTTTCAATACAGCTTGCTTTGTGCTCCGGGCTAAGTTTGCCTGCCGGGCAGTGCTAATTTAGCCCTGGGGCAAAGTTTTGAATATCTGGCCCTACGTTTGTAATTGCAACAGTGTTTTGTAACACACATTATTTTTTAACTTTTTTTATTGTTACCTACATCAATATATTTAATACTGGCCATAACATACGTTTATTTCATAATATATAAGCATACATGAAAAAGGTAACATTTCTGTTCAATACCACCATCTCTTGGTCCCAACATTACCTTCTCTATCCCCCAAAATTAAATTTTATATGATATCTATGGGTTGCCATTAATGTGTTTCACTATAGTATAAGTTGAACTATTATGCTCAATTGCACAAACATGTGCACCCATGCGTGTTTTGAAACTCCTTTTTGTCCTCCCTGTATAATGCTGGCCACAACTGCACTGCAAAAAAAACACCACAGCCTCTGTACTACACAAAATAAAATGTTTCATCTCAACACTTTCCCAAGTAGCCAGATTAGTAAAGCTAGAACATGGTTTAATATATTTGCAGGACAAGCAGTTACCACATCTAAATGGTCCCTTAAACTGGGAGGGGGCAACTACATTCTGTTCTCATTTACCTCTATGGGCAGCTTATTTGGAGCTCCTAAACCTTTAATATTTTTACATATTTTGAAAACTACCTGACGACCTGCATCTACAATTTCTTTCAAATTAGGTTCCAACTTCAAAATATTCCAATTACTCATAATAATATTTCTAATTTCTCCTGCCCTAGAAGAGAACGTAGTGACAAATGGACACTGTATCTTCTTTTCTTTTGTCCTAGCTTTTGGAACCAGTGTTTCAACTTGATCCAAATCAGCCACATAATTAATGGCATTCACTATAGATGTGCTACTATATCCCCATTGTTTAAACCTAAAAACGTGCTCTGCCTGCTTTTTCCTAAACTCATGGCCCTCAGAGCAATTTCTTACTGTACAAATCAAGTGCCCCTTTGTTATATTACATTTGGTGTGCGTAGGATGACAGCTTTCATACAAAAGTAGACTGTTTCCATCAGTTTATTTTTGATATAATGTAGTACAGACATCACCTGCTTCCTTTCTGTAGATCAAAAGATCCAGAAACTCAATCTCTGTAGGATGTATGGTGTGTTTAAAGTGCAAGCAATCACTAGTGCTCTCCAGCCATAAAACAAATTGTCTAAACTACTCAGGGGACCCTTCTATATAATCAGCAGATTGTCTATATAGCACTGCCACAAAATCCAGATAGTCAAAGAATGGATTTGTGGCAGTGCTATACAGAACCCTTTCCCACTGGGCCACAAATACCACTGCACAACTAGGGGCCATAGTAGACCCCAGAGCAGTACCTCAAATTTGCCTGACTACTTCCCCCTAAAATAGAAAAAGTATTTTTGGTGAGCACCATTTTACTAAGCTCCAACAAAAACCACGTGGGCATCAAAACTTCTTCTTCTTCTTCTAAGTGTTGCTCCCAAAAATATTCCATGGAGCCAAGACCTCCCTTGTGGGGTATTACAGTGTAAAGGGAGTCAAAGTCAAGTGTAGCAAAATATAATCCCCCATCAAAATCAATATTCTCAGCTATATTTATAATATCCATAGGATCCTGTACATAAGATCTTACATTTTTAGTTAAAGGCTGTAAATATCCATCAACCAGCATCAATAATGGTTTAGACAGCCTTCCTTTTTCAGCTATAATAGGTCTACCCAGCGGATTGCTTAACCGTTTATATATCTTAGAGAGAATATATATTATTGGAATTACCAGATGAGCCACAGTCAAATACCTATACATTTTACCTGACAAATATACCCTTACAAAGCCCACACTCATGAGCTCATCTATTTCCCTTCTTAAATTCCATAACAACATTTACATGCAAAAACTCATAAAAGGTTGTGTCTCCAATCATCTTTCAATTTCCTGAATATAATATTCTGAATTCATAACAACAACTGCACCGTCCTTATCGGCAGAGCGAATAACTATATCTTTACTGTTTCCTAAAGTTTTAATAGCATCTCTTTCTGTAAAGGTACAATTGGGAGAAACACTTAACCTGTTGGTTTCTAATGCATCAAGATCCATTTCACACTTTTTGACAAAAATGGACACCACAGGATTTACAAGCCCTAAACTTGGATCCCACTTCTCTAGGTACTGTGCATGCAGAGTTACCCTCTCTTTCCCCCACACTGTCATTATAGAACATACAACTAAAATCAAAATTCCTCACATATTTATGCAGATCAACAACTGTGCCAAAGAAATCAAATCCTTTAGTCCCTCCTTATAGGGCATTTGATGCAAACCCTGCATCATTGTATTTGCCCTCCTTGGGACAGCCTTTACACTATCTATCTCCTTCCTCAGATGTGGTTTCCAGAACTGAACACAGTACTCCAAGTGGGGTCTCAACAATGATTGATACAGTGGCAACGCTGTGTTAAGCACCCATTTGGTGGGATGGAAAAGTTGAAACCCATAGCGTTTGTGAGGATGGGGCTAAAACAAACCTCAGCAGAAAAAGTAGGCAAAAATGATAAAAAACAGTAAAGTTATAAATTAAAGAAAAAAACATTGAAATGAATGGTTCATTGAAATGTACGGTCCCTATTCATTTCAATGCAGTCAGCAATTGGAGAAGCAGTGTATTGAGTATCACTACTATTTTGGTTTACATTTGATTTTTATCATTTTCTTTTGGTTGCATTTTACATTTGTTTTGGTTTTATTACTTTATTTTTGTGGCATCACACTTAATGTGGTTTTGTTGCTTTTCTTCTTTTATTTGCATTTCATTTTTTTAACTGTTGCTTTACTCATTTAATTGTAGTTTACTTTTTTGTTCATGTTTTGCACCTCAGGACCACTATACCAGAGTGATCATGAGCAGCCATGATAACTACTGAAGCAGTTTCAGGCTGAATAGTATAATAATGCTTACCAGATGGAGCAGGGTGCTGTTTATCAGCCTTCCGGGCACTACAGGCAATACATTAGTCCTATGCCAGGTAGCAAATGTCATATTCTCTAATGCAGGATATTCTGGAGGCATTACAATAGAAGGTGCAGCTGCAACCTCCAAGAACTCCACTAAATTTATCTTACTCACGTTTACTTCTTCACCTTCAAAGCCCATGATATCCTGGATTTGTCTGAGCAAAGCCTGGAATGAGGGATCTTCAGGAGGAGACTTGGATTATAAACCACACTACATGGGAAGAGAGTGGAACTGAAGGTAAACCTCCTTCATAGAGCTCTTCATCCCTCTCCTAATCCTCCAAATCCTCCTCCATATTAAGAAGATCAGGATTATATTCCACCTTGTTGTCTGGAATGATGACTGGAGCAATTGACAGAGCCAGCAGTGGAGGTAATGGCTGTGGCAGATGAATAGGCAGTGTGCTTTTAGGTACTGTTGATGATGATGGTAGATGGTAAAACATGATCTGTCATTTTAGAGAATGACACCAGCACAACCTGGGAGTTGCCGACACCCATTACAGGGTTTGAGATTATTGACCTAGACAGGACAAAACTCTATAACAAAGGCTGCATACTATCTGTAATAGGTACGGCAGTGTCAAAGCCAGGCACAGACCTTGGTGTCTGAACAATAGTCAGGTGGGCTATAGTCATCATCGCCAGAGCAGATGGTGAGGATTTATCCTCCTTTATTGGAGACCTCAACCTTACTTGTGAAGGAGTTTTATTTTTATGCCTGTGGTGATGGCTAGAGCAGTAGGGATTTGACAATGGCTTGTCATTTTCTTTACCCTTTCTGGAAGTCCTTGGTGAACATGGTGGCAACAACATTACTGAATGCCTGGCACTCATTCCCAGTGGCAGCAGGGCATGATGGGGAAGCCAGCTTAGAGCCCACAGCCTTGGCTTGATCTTTCATGACCTTTATGGTGATGAAGGTTTCCAGAGCCTTCTTTTGATGTCTTCTTGTGACCTTGATGAAGCTCTGGCAGATCTTGCAGGCCCTTAAATTGTGGTATAGATCCAAACAGCAAATACATAAACTGTGAGCATTGTCCTTGTAACCACATGTACAAAACCTAAATAAAGTTTTTTTTAATGGTGCCATACAAGGGCAATGTCAATAAGTTCATTTAAATTATAACAAAAGTAATGAAACGTTGTTTCTCTGAAGGTCTAATGAGTGATCAATTGTGGAAAAAAGAACTGAGGAGTAATGTGGCCAGGCATATTTTACAGCTGCCAGTATAGCACTGCATTGTGGGAGGCCCCAAGCTAGCAAAAGTTTCCAAGTGGTCCTGATCCTGATGGCTTACAGTTCCACAGGTGTGACCAAATGGAAGAAATATCCTCATTGAAGATCAACTAACATGAAAGCAGGAAGCAGTACAAATATACATAACTGTAGCAGCAAAATCAATCAAAAAAAAAATCAATCAAAATCTTTATTTATTCAGGCGAACATCATTGAGCAGAGCTCATTTACAAGATGGACCTGAGTGGTCATACAAATGAGGATACAAGTATTATTACATAGACAAGAATAGAATAAATAGCAATACAATGGCATGAAATGATTATATACAACAATTTACATATATACAAGTAACAATAGAACCATTTAGCCTGTAGGAAAAAAAGAGGACAAAGGGTATAGCAGTCCTAAAATATAAGTTATATGGTCTAAACTAGTTTTAAGTGAATATAATAGGTGATTCGGAAGAAAGAAATTGAGTTAATATAATGGATAGAAAAAGGGAGGTTTAGTTGGGTCAGATTGGTGGGGATTATGCTTTATAAAAGCAATTGCAGAGCTCTGGAAAGGGCGGAGAACAATCTTTGAAGGATGCCAGAGGTAGTAGGCTATCTAGCTTCATGGATTTTTGGAGAGTTCCATGCAGCTGCTAAGGAATAGCTGAAAGCAGCCCTCCCATACCGGTGCAGGCATTGGGGACCTCTAATGTGATGAGTTTACTGATCCTTAAGGTGTATGGCCTGGTTGTAATTTGGGTAAAGCAATCAGTGATATAGGTCGGTAGTTTGCCTGTTAACGCTTTGAGTATCCAGATAACAGCATTCCTATTTCTTCTGTGTTGCAATGATGTCCAGTTGACTGCCATATAAAGGAGCAATGATGGGTGTTGGAGGGAAGGTCAGTAATAAATCTTATGGACCTGTGATACAGGGTGTCCAGCTTATGTAAGAGATGACTTGAACAATGGCAGTAGAAAATCAGCATAATCAATGAGGATAGGAATGAGGCCTGAATTAACCTTTTTGGAATCACTGTTTAGGTAATGTTTTATTCTAAAAAATAGTCCGACCTCTGTCTTAGCTTTTAAGTAACTCTTCAATATGGACAGAATAGTCAAGCCTGTTATCTATCCAGACTCCAAGGTATTTGAAGTTATCAACAAATTCAAGTTCTCTCCAAGTAAGGTGGATATATGTAGGGTGTTGGATGCTGGGGTAGTGGTAGTACAGCTCTTTGTGGTAAAGAACATAGCTTTTGTTTTTGCATTTAGAAGTAGTTTTTTGTCAAGTAGATTGTGCTGCAGAATGGAGAATCGGATTGTAGAAGTTCACAGGCTTTGAAGGTGAGGGATTGCTGACATACAATACAGTATCATCAGCAAACAGATGAATGTTAGATTGAGTGAGGTTGGCATCAATATTGTTTATATAAATAGCAAAGAGGATAGGGCCAAGAATAGAGCCTTGTGGTACACCCCTTAGCAGAGGTTTTGAGGTGGATAGGTAATTTCCATTTCTAACCAGTTGCGACCTATCTGAAAGGTAATCCTTAAACCAGTTGGAGTGATAGGGAATCCAGGCCTAATGAGTTAAGGGAGGTGAGTAATAAGTCATGATCCACTGTGTCAAAGGCTTTACTCAAATCCAGAAACACAACACAGGTAAAATTTTTTGTCCAAATTAGTCTGCCAATCGTTGGTTACCTTGGCTAAGGCAGTAATGGTGCTATGCTTTGATCTAAATCCAGATTGTGCAGAATTTAGAAGGTTATTGTTATCCAGATAGTCCCTTAACTGAGAGTTTACTAGTTTTTCGAGCATCTTAGATAGTACTGGTAGGATGGAGATAGGTCTGTAATTGTTGAGATCCCTAGTATCACCAGATTTGAGTAATGGAACTACTTGAGCTGTTTTCCAAGTAGATGGAATGGATCCAGTAGTTAGGGAAAGATTGAAGAGATGAGTAAGGGGGGCAGATAAGACATGTGAAGCAATTTTCAGGAAATAGGGATCCAGGGAGTCTGCACCTGCACTTTTAGTTGTGTCTAAATTAGAGAGGAGATCTTCCACTTCTTTCACGGATATTGGGATGAAGGAAAAAGTTGAAGTGGCCATTTGTCCCACAGTAGTTTGCAGGTTCAAGGAAGATCTCAGGATATTTGCAGGTGATGAGTCAAATGCTAGGCCAGCAGTGGTGAAGTGAACATTGAAGGTATTTAAGATTTCTTGTTTACCTGTAATTTCTGTGTCATTTAGTAGCAATTTGGTGGTTAAGGCAGGAGTAGAATTCTGGCCCAAGTCCTTTATTGTACCCCAGAGTCTGGATGGGTTATTGTAGGAGGCATCCAATTCAGCTGTATAGTAGGCAGTTTTGGCAGTTCTTATTTTTTGTACATGAATTCTTGCTTTTCTGAAATTTAGCCAATCACTGATGTCCTTTGTTTTTCTTGCCTTTTCCACAGCTTGTCTCTGGTTCTCAAGGCTGCTTTAAGCTCAGAGGTGAACCAAGGGCAGGATTTTACCTTAGTTCTGATACTGGTGATAGGTGCATGAATATTGAGAACATTGGTGATAATATCCTTTAAAGTCTGGAGTGCTGTTTCAACAGAGGTTGTAAGATAGAAATCTTGCCAATATATTGTAGTACTCAGGTCATGGAGGTAACCTGAGATATTGAAATTCTTTTTTGACCTTTTGAGGATGAATTCTGCAGGATTTGGTGGTTTGAGTGTGGATCTTATGCCAGCTATAGGGTAATGGTCACTCACATCACTTGGCAGTACTCCTGCATGTGAGTATAAGTGAGGCTTGTTTACCAACATAATATCCAGGAGTGAGCTGTTGCTGGAATTTCTTCGGTTAATCCTAGTTGGGTCTTTAATCAGCTGTGTGAATCCATAGGTGTCACAAAAGGTTATCAAAGGTGCAGATACATTAGACAACCAGTTTAAATTCAAATCACCAAGGATGACGGTATCTTCAGGGCCTTGGTTGAGAATTGACCCTAGGTGAGAAAGCAGTTTAAGGCCTGCAGAGGGGCCTATAGCATCCAATCAGTTTAAATGGAGACGAATTAGGAAGGCAAATTTTGATTGATAAACATTCAAATTCATTTGGCTCAGATGTGTTGATGAGGCAGGTTGCAGAGATGGTGTCCTTAATGTATGGCCACCCCACCACCCCTGGAAGGGCGATCTGCTCTGAAGAGCTGGTAATTGGGAAGGTTTACAACACTGTCTTTTGTTGTAGGCCTGAGCCAAGATTCAGAGATGACCAGGAAGTCTGGAAGAGTATGTGCCACCCAAGCCTGTATTAAGATGAACTTTTAGGAGGCTGCAAGCATTGAAGTGTATGAAGCTTAGTCCTTTTATGGTAGTCAGCTCAGAAGGGAAGATAAATTGACAATGGGGCCAGGATTAATCTCAATGGTGCCAATGCATAAAGGAGGTAGAAGATTAATTTGACTAGGGCTCCAAGGGATAGGGATAGAGAGTGATCAGAGCATTTCCTCTTAATCCTAGATGCACACTGTGTAGTGGGAGATGGTGCTGTTATATAGGTGTGTCTTTTATCATAACATAGGAGTCTGATGGACAGGCATAGAGGGTTTTATAGATCCAGGATACATGTAAAGGGCTAGGGAGGCTGGATTGTTAGAGAGGCTATGTGGGATACCCCAGGGTTGCAGTGTAATAGTGGTTCAAAGTGAATAAGGAATAGATGGTTGTACATTGTGGATGGCAGTGGAGAGCAGAACATACTCATTAACTTATTCGTCATGACAGGGGTATAATATGATTATCATAATGGAATGGGGGAGATGAGAGGTTAAGGAGCAAAGGAAACAAGTTAGCATTGTGCGGGTAGGTATGGGTTAACAGAGAGGGAATTAGATATGAGCTGGATGAGAGAAATGGCGGGAAAGAGTGTATAAATACAATTAACCAAGAGGGGAGGGGCGAGTAATATTTTGCGTTTTGCCTGCATTCTTCACACTGCTTCTCCCGCCTCCTGGAACTCTTTGGTCGGTTGGAGGTCACCGCCGCCCGCTGGCGGCTCGGAGCCCCTTCTGCGGCTGGAGCTGGAGGGCAATGCCGCTGCAAGTCAGGGGACAGAGGAGAAGGCAGTGAGAAGGCAATTTTATTGCAGGCAACTGCAATTAGGTGCAAGAAACAAGAATCTGCACAACAAAAGACTGGGAGGGTTTGGGGGGTTAGCGCCTAAGCCGCCTAGCCCACACAGATCCCCAGAAAAGGCTGAATCACTAGCAAACATCACATCAAAACATGTTTAAATTACCCACAATTTTAAGTAAAACAGCTCTTTAAGGAAATTAACACAAGTTACAGCTAATCAGAAAAATCCCATCCAGAAAAGTGTTGCAGAGTCCAGCTAAAGTCAATGGAAAGGCGCACCAATCGGAAGCAAGGCAGAGACAGCGTCGCTCCCGATTGGTTGGGTGCTTTGTTCGCATTTTTTACACTGCTTCTCCCGGCCTCCTGGAACTCTTGGTCGGCTGGAGGTCACCGCCGGCCCGCTGGCGGCTCGGAGCCCCTTCTGCGGCTGGAGCTGGAGGGCAATGCCGGCTGCAAGTCAGGGGACAGAGGAGAAGGCAGTGAGAAGGCAATTTTATTGCAGGCAATCTGCAATTAGGTGCAAGAAACAAGAATCTGCACAACAAGCACGGGGCCGCATAACTAGTTAGTATAAATAGTAAAGCAATGGGTACAAAACAATTAAGGCATTCAAATAATCAGCTACGGTGTTAGGGGTGATGCATCAATGTACACAGTAGGAGAAGAGTATGAAGGGGGAAGACCAAACTTGCCTCAGTAAGCGAACAAAAACTACCCCATTGAGAGTCAGAAGCATGAGTTAAACACAATTGTTAATTTCTTAGTTTGCAAGCTTTTATTTTTGTACAGTTTTGCTCTGTAATGAAGCAACCCTTTGTTACTACAGAGAAAAAGCTACCAGTTTCCATCACTGGGTGACTTTGAATTGAAATGCCTTGTAATATACTGTATAAAGGGCAGCAACTGAAACTGTGGGGAGCAGCTCCATGGGTACCTTACTCTGTTTCTGCCCTATAAAACCTAGTTATGAAATGTGTACTGAATTTATACTGCTTCAACCAGAAATTGCAGACATAAATAATGAGCAGTTGTATAAGGACATTTTGAAAGAGTAACACAACAAAACGAAACAAAAGTAGTAGCCTGAGCTTTCTGATATACTCAAGGGTACTGTAGAAAAAATAAATGACATGGTACCAAGCATGCAGTCCTCATTTAAGATCCCTCCACATGTGAGTTCAAGAATATGCTGTATCATGACAACCTATATAGAGTATAAGACAAAGAAACAGCATTAACTGCTCTGTTTATGCTCCAGCAAATTTTTCAGGTACTGTATCTAGAGGTTAACCTTTTCTTGGGTAGATCTGATGCTTAATCATTTTTGACCTATCCAGGACAAAATATCTGTTATCCAGGTATTCACTGAATACTATATGGGCCACAAATAAGCTTAATTTGTGAATTTGATTTAGTGGTAAAGTAACAAGAAAGGCATTGCTATTGCATGTTGATCAGAACAGGCAACATCGACAGCAGGTAGCACAGGTGTGTGTGGGGGGGTAGTACTGTAGTATAGTAGACTTAAAATGTGTTTGTCCTGATAGTTTAGAAGCCAAATGGAAAGAGTTGTAGTAGTAATATAGTTTACATGGAAGAGGATGATGATTGTTTGCTGGGCACAATTATGGCGAGGGGCACAAAAATTAATTTCAGTGAGGCAGAGGTTGAAAAATCATGCAATAACAAATGCACAGCGCACAGGCTATGAACTCATGAATGACTCACTAAACACAAATGAACAGTAACAATTATTTTTGGCCTCTCAAAAAAAGCTGCATACAGTGCAGTGCAAAGCAAACATTGGCTCATGTTGGGGAGCATTTTATTATTTGTTTTTTTCTAATTTTTTTATTATTTTAAACATTGCTTCCTATTAGTAAGAATTCTTATAATAATTATTATTAGCAATTAATGATAAACAAGATGCTGAAGAAATTGATGAATGCAATGATGTGAGTGGGTCACAGCAAAGAAGACATGGGCTGTGGTCACCTGGCTGTGTCCAAATAATTGATGATGATGGGTAGCTAAGGAATGTAATATTTGGCTAGGGGCCTAGTGAAGTGTGGTGTTATAGCAAAGCAAAGAAAGTATGGGTTGTGGCTTTGTAAATGTGCCTATATAATTGATGATGACATGTGGCTGAGGAATGGAACAATACAAGATGGACAAACACCAAAAGTGGGAGATCATAAAGTGGCATGAGAGAGGCTATTGTAGCATGCACCAGGACTCTGAGCAAGACGTCCAGGGCCAAGGTGCCATGCTGGATAAACAGGAGGGTGTTGGAGGGGGTGAGGGCCAAAAGAGATGCTTTTAGGAAAATTAAAAGAACTGGTAGGGGGGAGGACAAGGAATTGTATGCAAAGAGGGCCAGGGAACTAACCAAGTTAGTAAGGGAGGCCAAGGCTGCCAAGGAGCTGAGGCTGGTCCAGGGCATAAGAGAGGGAGAGAAAGAATTCTTTATATACGTGAGGGAAAAAAGGATTTGTAGGGACCAGATAGTTTGGATTTAGGAAGGTCAGGGGGTGAGTGGAGAAGGAGGGGAAACAGGCAGAGGTACTGAACGAATACTTCTGTTCTATGTTCACAAAGGAGGTAGGAGGTCTGCTACCTCTGTGAACTGGAAGGGTGGGGATGAGGGGGTAGGAGGTAACTGATGAAGTGATTCAAGAAAGCAAGGTATTGGAAGGTGTGAAGGCACTTAGGGTGAATAAGGCACCAGGTCCTGATGGCATTCACCCTAGGGTGTTGAGGGAGATGACATAGGTGTTGGCTGGGCCACTGATTGACCTGTTCAACACCTCCTCAGACATGGGATGTGTACCACAGGGCTGGAGGCTGGCTCACGTGGTGCCTATCCACAGGAGTGGCCCAAAGGATGAGCCAGGTGACTACAGACCTCCAAATCTCACTTTCATAATGGGTAAACTAATGGAATCAGTCTTGAAGGAGAGACTGGTAACCTTCCTGGAGGTAAATGATCTCCAGGATAGACTGGGTGACAATCGAACTGGACAAGAGCCATGCAGTGGATGTCCTATATTGGGATTTCAGCAAGGCATTTGATTCAGTCCCTCATGGGTGACTGTGGGCAAAGCTGGAACACGTAAGGGTTGGAGCTAAAATGACTGGCTGGATCAAGAAGTGGCTTGGAGACATATTGCAACAGGTGGTGGTGGTGGGAGAACTCTGATCTCTCAAGCCAGTGACCAGTGGTGTGCCGCAGGGCTCCTGTGCTGGGGCTGGTGTTGCTTGGACTGCTCATATCAGCTTTAGCACACAGGGTCGAGAGCAGGATCAATCTGTTTGTGGATGACACCAAGATGGGAGCTGTAGTGGATAACATAGAGGGGTAGCAGAGGCTACAGGGTGACCTAAGCAGGCTTGAGTAGTTTCCAGTGAGGTGGCAATTGGGTTTTAATGCAAAGAAGTGAAAAGTTATGTACTTCGGAGTGAGGAACCAGAGGAGGGAATATTGGCTTGGTGGGGTGCAGTAAGGGGTCACTGAGGAGGAGAAAGGTCTGGGGGTCATAGTAACGGGGGTGGATGAATAACTCTGCTCAATACAGAAGGGAAGCAGCTAGGGCCAATGGGATGCTGGGGTGCATCACACGGGGATTCTCATCCAGACACAAGGAGGTGATCTTGCCCCTGTACAGGTCCTTGGTCAGGCCGCAGCTGGAGTACTGCGTGCAATATTGGCATCCATACTTGAGGAAGGATATCAAGCTGCTCAGTACAGGGAATGGAAGGCAGAACCTACAAAGAAAGGTTGAGTCACTTGAGTTTGTTCACCCTGGAGGAGAGAAGGGATGGGGGGGGGACATGATTGAGACTTTCAAATACTTGAGCGGGATCAAAAAATCTGGCACAGAGGGTCTGTTTAAGCAGAGGAAGGGAAGGGACACGGGGGGCTTGGGCTGAGATTGGAGGGAGACAGGTTCAGGAGGGAGATGAGAAGGCATTATTTCACTGAGAGGGTCATTTTGAAATGGAACGCTCTGCCAGAGGAGGTGGTGGCATGCAGGATCGTGAGGAGTTTCAAAGGGGCATGGGACAGGGCACGGGAGGTGCTGAGTAAAGGACACTAAGGGGTTACAGGAGGTGAGGGGGTTGTTGGGAGTGGGAAAACTGCAATATAGGAGTGCTAGCTGCACATACAAGCAGACCTGATAGACCATAAGGCCTGTTTTTGCTGGCAAGTTTCATATGTTCATAAGATAAATTGTCTTTAGTGGCAGGATAAGTGATACCCACCCCCATCTGTCCTGTGACTAAAGACAATTTATGAAGTTTTCATTGTGACCGAATCATCTTCCTGTAACTACTCCTCTCCAGTACTGTGAACAATTTCTTTATCTATTTATATATAAACTTCTTTTGACCTTATGGACATCTTACCACATGATGCCTCCAAGTACAGATTGGCTAGATTAGATGTGCTTTACAGCAGGCCAGCCAGGCTGATACTGGATTATCCTTACAACACTCACCACTGTAAGTTCTACAGTGCATGAAACTGGCTTTCCTTGGGTGACAGGAGGATATTGTACTTCATCCTGTTCTCCCTGAAGTGTGTCAAAGCATTCTCACCTTTTATTTGCAATTCCAGGTTTACCCACAAATACTTTCCTAGATCTATGCAATCCACTGGGTCAATTAAATGATGGTCCTACATATAAATGTCTCATGGTTCTTTACCCTTCAGTTACAGATGCCCCACTGCATGGAACTACCTGCTAGAATCCCTGGGCCCAATTCACAAATGGAAAAGCAGGGCTTTCATACAGCCCTGCATCAAACCCATTTTTTGGTGCAGCTGTATCAAACACTTCACTGCAAGATGTACCTGATTCTTGAAGCTTGGGCCAATTTGCAACACTTTTCCCAAGTTATGGCGGCTTGTTCCAAATATTTGGCACAAGCCCCATAAAAAAGGTACGTGAGATTGTCATAAGTTAGACCAGAAAAAGCTGATCCAACTTGCGTCAGTTGGGGCATGGGATAGAGAATCCCAGTTTGCCAGCCAGGGAATGCCACAAACCCCATGCGCCCTGTGTTCGGTACATTCCAGGCTTGCGGTATTCCTAGAACTTTTGTGAATTGGGTCCCTTATGTCTGGTGAATGTCTCCTTGCCCTCCAGTACAAAAGTCCTGTAATGGGTCTTTTCGGTCTCCTATGGGCATAAACCTTACAGCCATCATTCCAGGAGCATAACATACTGTTGGCAGCAACAACTGTGAGTTTCCGTCTCCATATCCTCCGTACTGGGCGTTACTTTGCACTTCAAACTTTGTTATGCCTAATGTATTTAAACATACAATGCCTTGTAAAATGTACACTGTATCTAACACTATTTATATCTGTACTGTATTCACTTGTCATCAGACATTTGCCTTAATAGAACACCATTGTAGCTAGCTCTGCTCAATTGTTGTTATCCTGTATAAAACTGAATTGATTTATTGATTTATTTTAAATGTATTAACCAGGTAAAAACCCAAGAGCAATATTGCCCATTCTCAAGGAGGGTCCTGGACAGTGAAAATACATAAACTTAAACAAAATGAATAACAAATCAACTTATCATAAAAAACATTTACAAGTGGAGGAAGAAATCTGATGATGTGGTGGCAGTAGATTATAAATTGTCATATCAGTGTCATCCCTATCATCATCTGCACCAGCCCCAGCTGCATCAATATCCCTTTTCAAATCCATAATACTCATGTCAGAGAAGTCCCTACCAAATGGGAAACCACTTGAAATTCCAGTTGTTTCCATCTCAGCAACACTACCAATCATCAATGTAAACTCTTCATGTAGCAGGCCTGTTCTACTGTATGGTATGTCTGCCTTCCTCTTGGAGTCAAAGTTTCTGGTTTCATGGTTAGTTTGATGGTGAATGCTGGACCACCAGTAATGACTGCCCCCCCAGTCACTGTACTTCCTTCAGTCAGAGGGGGAACATCTTGTATTGAGGAAGCTGAACTACTTGTACTGAATGTGGGCAGATGGATCCTTACATGGTTGATGGGTAGGACTCAGAGGGTGCGTATAAATGTCTAGTTTTTGGAGGAGGTCCCAGTGACCAGTGGGGTCCTTCAGGGATCGGTCTTGGGACCAGTGTTGTTTAGAATGTTCATAGCTCATATGGGGGAGGGGCATATAGCTGGATAAGTAAATATGTAGATGACATAAAGCTGGCAGGGCTAGTGACACACCCTAGGGGGGCAGAATCTATACAGAAAGATTTGGATAATATTTTTGCTTGGGCAAATGCTAAGGGAATGAGTTTTAATATAGACACATGTTGTGTGATCCATATGGGAAATAAGAATCCTGAACAAGATTAGATTATAAATGGTCAAATCCTGAGAAAGTCAGAGTTGGAAAGGGATCTGGGGGTACTGGTGGACCATAAACTTAAATACCAAGCTCAGTGTAGTAAGCAAATAATAAAAGCAAAAAGGATAATATGGAACATAAAGAAAAACTTTAAAAGTAGAAAGGAATCTGTGATTATGCCACTGTACAGAGCCTATGTTAGCCAATGTTGGATTATGGAGCTACAGTATGGGGTCCTATAAGCAGGGGGAACAGTGGCAGGGATAGAGAGGGTGCATAGGCAGGCCACCAAGATGGTGCACAGCCTGAGGGATAAGACTTATGAGCAAAGATTAATAAATCTAAAATTTATGTCACTAGAGACAAGAAGAGTTAGAGGGGATCTGTTGTTATGTTACGATATAATGCAGGATGACTACATGTTAAACGAGCTAAATCTGCAGTTTAAAAACAATCTTCTGGGCACCAGGGGACACCTATGCCAATTGAGACATGTAAAGTGTAACACAAATAAGATGGTGTTTTACACTAAAAGAGTGGTTGCCCCATGGAATAAATTGCTAGAGGATATTATTTAAGCAAAAGATAGGGCACAATTTAAAAGTAAACTAGTCTCCTATATTCTGGATGGACACAATCTGACATATTATGGGTAAAGTGGATAGGAGCGATCATGGGTCAAATTCAAGGCCCCTTAAGCTCCTTATAACTTGGTATGAAACTAAGCATGAACGTATTTTTTTACTAGTACTACTAGTATCACCATCACCACTTGGACTGATACTCTTTCCCTTTTTCCCATTTGTTGCCTCATACTTTCCCTTGCACTGTTATGGACTAACTTTTTTATTGTCAGTAGGTATCAACTGTGGCTATCTTTGTTCCTGTAAAGTAAAGTAAAGAGAAACCAGGCAGGAGTCTTTTCCAGTTAAGCCTGGCTAATATCCCTCAACAATTGCAAGTTAAAGACCAACCTGCCAAAGAATTTCCTGAGTCACAAATCTGAATGAAAGCAGATACAAAACAGCAATTATAGAAATGGTACCATCACCAACATTTCAAGGATACAGCCTCTTCCTCAGGGTAGACAGTTACTATTTATTATAAAATATCAAAAATAAAACTAGTATTTGTTTGCAACAAAACTGAAAACCAATCATTAAAAAAGAGGGTACAACTAAGCCTCTTAATTACTACTCAGATTGCTGCCACTGAATATATTGCACTATTACAAGAATTCAAGGATTTAATGCACATCTGAGATATGGGATGCTACATAAAACCTGAGAGTGAAGCTCGAGGGGTTTATAGAGGCATCCCACACCGAGGTTGTGCATTAAACTCAAGTATGGAACTCAACCCATTGTTTATTTTTTATAATTACTGGCCATCAATTTTTTCCACCCCCCAGTAGTGCTGGCTAATTCAGACCTCCTGCACTTGTCTCCTCTAAGAAACTGCTGAACAGTTTCTGATCACTCAATTTTCAGAGTGCTATTCCAGTTCTCCTTCTTGAGTGAACTGGTGACAGAAAATGATGCTTCCTTTCAAACACTTTTGTTTGACATGTTTTCTCAGTGTGAACATCTTTCTGACACTACTACACTATGGTACTACGGAAGGCTTGAGAGGAAGTGATCAGACTGTGGACTTAGAACTAAAGAGGCAAGGTAAATTATTTATTTGTGATAGTGTTTTTTGTCATGCACAGGTTCTGTGACCACTGATATTTTGCAGGAACGTGAAACTGCTGAAACTGCTGACTAAGTATGGCACTCCATTCAAGTACTGCAAGCGCAACTGTTTACTCTGTGCAAAAATTGAAAAAATTAATGACCAGTTATTATATAAAGCATAATGCATGGAGAGGTGTGCATTACAAGAATATAATAACTGGTGCTCTTTTTTTCCTATAGGGAAATCTGGTAATAATTTGTCATTATAACCAGCTAGTTATAATGGCAAACACGTGCCAGGGTTCACTTGAACAGAGCATGTGCATCCACCACTCTTCCACTCGCTCGAGTTAGTTTTCGAGCTTACCTCTCCTGGGGAGCCTTTGGCCACTGCTCTGCAGTTCACCACACTCAGACCCAGCAGTGGTGAGTTAATTTAAAAAAACAAAGGAGCATTTTTTTTAAATGGCTATCTGAGAAAAAAAAGGTTTTTATCATGAGCTGCAGACTGTACTGAAACCCAACTGGTCCACGGCTATCTTTAGTGTATATAATTGCTGTGACAAAAAAATGAGCACATGCAATTACATAAAATAAAGGCTGGGGAGGGTGTGTGAAACTTGAATTGTGCACACACCCTGGGTGTGGGATGCTTTAATAAAATGTCAGGGGTGTAAAATTCTCGTTATGTCCCTCTTCCCAGTTATTATTCTCTATTTAATGCACACCCGAGGTGTGGGATGCTGCATTAACCCAAGAGCAAAGCTTCAGGAGTTTATAAAAGCATACCACACTGAGAGTATGCATTAAATTTGAGTATGAACACCATCCCATGCATCATTTTGTATAATTACTGGTGATGCAATTTTTTCCCACCAAAGAATGCTGCGGAATTGCTAGATCTATTGCTTAATTAAAAGAAAACTGGTGGTAGTAAGTTCATTAATATTCCTTCATTAAAATAGACACCTCTTTGCAATGCAGGAACTAACAGAATTAACAGATAAATAAATAAATATAGAAGGGCCAGCAATGTATGCAGGTAGCCATCAGGGTAGCTGGTCAAAATCGCTAATCAAAAAACATGTGGTAAAACCTGCACAGGGAAATCAGCATGAGTAGTAACAGCTACAGGATAATAACAGCGTAGTACATTACAGAGCTGTACCTGTAACTGTGATCACTCACGTTGAGAGCTGAAGAACCGCGACTCTCAGCTCGGGGACCGCACCGCTCTTGTGGCTCAGAGGCTAGTGTGACATCCTCTGAAAGTCAGTGCACCTCGAGTTGACAGTTCTGAATCTGAACCATGCAGGGTACATTTTAGGTTTTTTTTTGTCTTGTGCAGATATGAACATCCACCCGCATTCTGACTCCCCCCCCCCGGGTTTTGCTCCGATTGGAGTTGATTATATAAAGTGTGGGGGGGGTGGCCGAAGCCACCCGACTTGGATATGTGGCAAAGTACAACTTCAGGGGTGAAGTTCACGCAAAGTGCCAAATATTCACATTTTGTGGAGCTTCACCAAGGTTCCCAAGACGTGGGAAACTTCAACTTCGCCCATCTCTAATGTCCAACACACATCTTCCCCTCCTTACCACCCCCGCTAAAGTGATGTTTCTCCTGCAGACCCCTGACAATAACCCACCAGGGGTTGCAGCACTCTCTCTGTTGTTGCTGTTTTTGATCAGTGCTGTTATTCCTCATTCTGTGTCACCTGTGCTTACATTGACTGTGCTGTTATTGACACACAGTTTTGACATAGAATCAGCCATCAGTGCCCAAACTGGCATTGTAAGACTGGCAATCAGTGTTTTTTTATAGATGTTTTGATTAACTTGTCTGCAACATAACATGCAGTGTGTCTGTTATTTCAATTTATGTAACTAAACTGATGAAAATATTGTTCTGAGTTCAATAAGCAAATCATTTTGTTTTTATTTGGTCTTGCATTTTTGTTTAGTTAGAGACTATAGTCATTAGGTCTGGTTGCCATAGAGAGGTCATAGATCATGCAGAGAGACAAGGGTTAGGGAAAACTGTAACACTTCACAATGTCACTGATTTTATACTGATCTCTGGTGAGGTAATTATATTTTTATTTTGGCAGTCTTGATATTTTAAACTGGCTTTAATTTTGTCTTCTGTCAGTGTGAGTGTTCTCACATCTGCAGCATGAATGATTTATTGATAGCAACTGTGTGGCTGGGACAACGGGTATCACACTGAGACTATCAGTTTGAGTGCATGTTTGTTGTAATAATCAGCTGGTTATTATGGCAAGTAATAACTGGATGAGCACATTGGAAAAATTACTCACCAGTTTTTATATTACAATATTACCCAGTGATGACAATTTAAAAAACCATACTAGAAGGGTATTTATTTTTATTTTCTTTATTTAAAATTGGTAACCGGAAAAAGCACACTGAGCCGAGGCTCATTTCCAGGTGCAACCTGGGAGATAAGCACATACAGGGACACAGTACAATAAATGGGTACCGAACAAAGAATGAAACGTGCATACAATTGCACATAGTAATAGTGATACACATAACATATACATTTGCAAGGATTAAATGCAATAAAGTGCTTTGTGGTAAGGGCTAGTAATATAAAAGTATACACAATGACAGAGGGTTTAAACCAATAAGAATATATAGAAAATATGTAAAGTGGCAGAGGGTTTCAAACAATTAAGGTACATCATGGTGCATGAGTGTTGGAAACCTCTAATTTAATACAATACACAAGACAGAGGTAGGAATCAGTGTTTTGAAAACAAAGATCAAGGCATACAGGGGGACAGGAGACAGGGGACTGGGGTGCTTTGTTACATGCTGAAGAGGGAGAGAAGGTAGGCTGGGGGTTGCAGGAGGAGGACGTGGGTCACTGAACGACAAGAGCAAGTAGCAGAAATAACTGTTTGAAGTAAAGATTTCAGGATGGATGGAGGGGAGGAGTGGCAAATGTCACAGGGAAGCTGATTCCACAGGCGCGGGAGATGATAGGAGAACATTGCCTGTCCCGAGAATGTGTGAGAATAGGGGAGGGAGAAGACCATTCCTAGAATGAAGTGAGTACACAGACGAGCTAGCTGAGGATAGGCAGGAGTAGAGGTAGCAGAGGAGTGTGCCAAACCAGAATTTGGCAATGAAGGTGAGGCTATGAACCTGATGTCTGGCAGATAGTGTCGTTCCTTTAAGGATATTCTCCCTGCCTCTCACAAACTCCTGCTAGTAAAGCTGGCAGTGAGGATGTGCTGTCAAAATGTGCTTTGAGCCCTGAGCTCTGCATTGCTGTGTTCAAATTGCAGTGCTCGAATCTACGTGTTTTATGTGTTTTTGTTTTATTTTAGCCGCATTGTAGTTTTAATTTCTCTGAAACGTGCTTCAGTATTCTCTCTCACTTTAACCCTGCTGGCAGTGCGATCCATGATGAGTTGGTCGTTTAATTTTGTGATGGATTTTTTAAGCGGGGAGTTTGAAGGAAGGAAGGAAGACTGCTATAGAAACCAGGGTGAATATTGATGGATAAGGAACTGGGCATTCTGCTGAAGCGGAGGGCTTTTTCCCTTGGTCTGGCTGTCTTACTATCAAACAGGAGGATGTGTTTGGATTTTGTCAGTGCTCAGAGCTACATTTGGGAGTGTAGGAGTATTGTACAGAGGAGTTCTGGGACTAATATTTTCAGAGTGGTCAAGTCTGGATGAATCGTTGTGGGAACTGAGAGATTCATTGTTGACCTGGACCATCGGGCTGTGAATAACATTAAAAAGCAAAGAACACGGATTATTGAGCCAAATTAAAGTGACGGTGTGTCTGGCTGTTGTGTGGGGGGGCGCCTCCATGTACTTGGGCTGGTGGTGGTGACCTTACTCTCTACAGCTGAACGGGAGTCGCCTTGTGAGTTCTGGGGAGCCAGAGCTTTAGTGAGGCCTCTCCAAAATCCTTCACGGGGCATTCTTTGGTTTGTACCCTGGGGGATTGTAGTTGCAGGCTGTGGGGAGTGGGTTAGGATTGCCTGTGAGACCTTAGATGGTTGGCAGCGGGGCTCCCGCATGAAGTTTTGGCTAACACCGCAGACCGCCACAGTTTGGCCAATTTAGATTATACTGAAGAGTTATTAAAAAAGGACTTCATGTTTAAATGCTGTGGCTTGAATCATTGAAGATTACTGAGGAGTATCTGAGCATCAGAAGTAATTCAGTTGGACTTATTGAGGACTTCATGCCTGGCTGTTATATCTTATTGTTAGTTCCCCCCTATACTGTGAGAAACATTTAATTTAGATTTTACACTGGTGTTGTGAGAGGACTCTAGTTTTACAAATTGTACTCACCCACTTCATGAGAGGTAGTGGGGGGGATACATTTTGGACAGTAAAAAGACTGGAGTAGTGAGAGGACATCAGTACTTTTAAATTCCATATTTTCATTATTTATTGTATTCTCTTTTGGATTATATATTTTATTCTATGGGTTGTTTATTCGTATTTGGGATTGTTTTAGTTTATAAATTTTGGGGAGGAAAAATAGTTGTATAGGGAGTGGAAGTATGGTTTTTCGAGTTGGAGGATGTGTTGGGCTGAGGATCTCCCAGTCAGGCACTACTCCCCATCCAAACTTCAGGGTCTCCAGCCCTTCTCACCACCTCCCTCACCTGCAGTGGTATCATTAGTAGGAGGAGGAGGAGGGAAGGGGGGGTCCAGGACCATGGAGGGGGGGAGCAGGGTGGCCATGTCATGGTTGTACAGTCCAGGAGATGCCTTGGGGTGAAATAGTCACTGGAACATGGTCCTCCATGTCTAGTTACCATACCCAAGGGCTCCAGCCTGTCTGGGCAGATAACTCGGTCGGCTCTGGAAACTCGTCTGACCCGAGTGGTGTTATGCAATGCCAGGTCTTTTAGGAACAAGACAGCAATTATTGCTGATCTTATTGAGTCGACAGACCCGGTTTGCATCATCAACATCTGGCTCAATGACATTGCAGGCCCCATTTTGGAGGCAGCTGTCCCGGTCAGTTTTTCGGTGATGCATCACTCGAGATCAGACCGCAGGGGTGGGGGGGTGGCTATCTGTTTTAAATCAAACTTGGACCTTAATGTTGTACCAGGGAAGGGGGCCAGATCATTTGAGTTCACCGCAGTAGTAGGTGTGGGCTGTAGGATCATTCTCATCTACTCTCCACCCTGGGGTGAGAAATTGTTCCTGCAGGAAATCACGGACTTCATCATCAACATGACATTGAAGTCACCCAGGCTGATGGTCCTGGGTGACTTCAATGCTTAGGTCAACGATGAACTCTCACCATTTGGTCAAGATTTCCTCCAACTTATGTATTTGTTGGGATTCACACAGTTAGTTACCACTGCTACTCATAAGCAAGGTCACTCTCTTGATCTGGTCTTCCTCCTGGGGATCGAGGCCTTCAACTTGGTGGTGGAGCCGTTGTATGGTCCTATCACTACCTGGCGAGATTCAATTTCCAGCCCTCCCTTATAGGCTTGCACCTGTGGAAATGGTCAAATACAGCCCATTGAGGGGAGTAACCCCTGAAGGCCTTCAGGCGGCGTTAGACCTATTGGGAGTTCCAAAGGCAGGTGAGGATCCAGAGAGTCTAGTTTTGGCCTATAATAAAGCCATCACTGAGGCTCTGGATTCCATCACCTCAGTCCATGTTCAACCGCTTTCTCTTCATCCTTGACTCCCTTGGATTGATGGAGTTTTGAGGGAGATGAGACGAGTTGGACAAAGGTTAGAACGTCACTGGCGAAATCTTCCCTTGATGCCGACCACCTTAGATTGATAGAACATTAGCATTGCTATCAGTCAGCAATCATGAGTAAGAAAGCAGAATTCCTGTCCAGCGAGATTGCAGCTGCTCAAAACTGACCAGCTCAGCTCTTTCAAACTGTAGACAGGTTGTGCGACCCATCCTGTCTGCAAATCCGAGGAGCATTTTCACAAATTAAGTCTGATGAGTTTGCTTGATTTTTTGCGGATAAGGTGGCCAACATCAGGGTCGAGATCTACTTAGCATCTTCTATGGGGGTTGATGGTGGTCAGTATTTGGTCACTCCCTCTTGGTCAACCTGGAGTTCTTTTGACAGGCAGGAAATGCAGGATATCATGCAGACTGTCCAGAATTTGTGGCCGACATACTGTAGTTTGGATCTGGGTCCTACACACCTATTATTGTGGTGTATTGAGTTTATTGACCCGATCCTGGCACAGATTGTCTGGTGCACCTTAGACTCGGGAGAATTCCCTAGCTCCCTGAAGGAGGCGGTGGTGACACAGCTTCTTAAGAAAGCTTCCTTGGACCCAAACAACTGTGCCAACTACAGACCTATCTCTAACCTTCCCTTTGTTGGGAAGGTGATTGAGAAAGTGGTTGTGCTGCAACTGGAGAACAATCTAACCATCTATGATATTTTCGATCCTCTCCAGTCTGGCTTCTGGAAGAGTCATAGTACTGAGACTGCTCTAGTTCAGGTGCTCAATGTTCTCCTGATGTTGAGGGACCAGAAACACTGTACCATCTTGGTACTTCTGGATCTTTCTTCAGTGTTCTACACTGTGGACCATGGGCTGCTACTTGAGCACCTGAGGGTTATCTGTGGCCTGGCTGGTCCATTTCTCAGATGATTCCATTCCTTCCTCACTGGCAGGTCTCAGAGGGTGGTGTCTGGGATTTTTTCCTCAGAACCATTATCTCTGCCATGCGGGGTCCCTCAGGGCTCGCTGTTGTCCCCCATGTTGTTCACAGTGTATTTGCTGCCCCTCGGAGACATTGTAAGATGACATGGGCTGAGGTTTTATTGCTATGCTGATGATACCCAGCTCTGTCTGTCTTTTGCACCCAATCAGGATAGTGCAGTCCCATTGTTTAACAACTGTCTGGCAGAGATCCATGACTGGATGGAGACTAGCTGGTTGAAATTGAACTCCAGGAAGACTGAGGTGTTGGTAGTGGATCTGGGGTGCCCGATAGGGAGGCCGGTGGTGGGTCTACCATCTGGGCTTTGGCTCGATGATGTACAACTGCCTGCCTCTGAATGGGTGCATGATCCAGGGTGGTTCTTGATGATGGACTTACACTGCATGCGCGGGTGTTGGCAGTCATCAAGTCTTCCTTTTACCATCTTAGGAACATCTCCAGAATCAAACACCTTGTTCCGTCTGATGATTTTCCCATGTTGATCCATGCCTTAGTGACCTCACGCTTTGATTACTGTAACTCCCTTTACCTGGGGCTTCCAGGTGTTGATAGCTGCCACTTGCAGGTGGTGCAGAATACTGCAGCTCGGTTGTTGACTGGGATGTCGTGCTCTAGTCATATTACTCCCGTGCTGTGTGTTCTGCACTGGCTGCCTATACATTGGTGAATCACCTTTAAGATCAGTCTGTTGACCTATAAAGCTCTGCATGGACTGGGACCGAGTTACCTGCAAGATCTCCTGATTCTCTACAGCCCCGGCTGGCCTCTCTGCTCATCTGGCAAGGGGTTGTTAGAGGTTCCCAGCATATGTTTAAAAACATCTGGTGCCCAGGCATTTTGTTTGTGACACCGTTCCTGTGGAACACTCTACCTCATCAGATTAGTGAGTGCAGGACCATGGAGAGCTTTAAAACCAGCCTGAAAGCACACTTTTTCAACAAGCTTTCAATGATTGATACTTATAATTGGGGATGTTTTTAAATTGATGCTGAATTCTGTGTTAAGTTTTTTAAATTATTATGATATGTTTTATATGTGCAGTGCTTTGAAATAGGAATTGCACTATATAAATAAAAAATATTATTATTATTATTATTCTTAAGGAAAGGAATGAGTAGAGGAGACACTGGTGAGTGGGAGGAGGTGGCAAACTGGCAGAATGAGTTAAAAAAGTGTTGAGTCTTGCAACGGAGGTAGCAGGAGCAGAACCATAAACAATATCTGAATAGTCAAATATGGTAGAATGTTTTTCGTAACCAAGTCATGTCGGGAAGTTATAGGAAAACAGTCTTTGTGATGATAGAGGGCTCTGAGTTTAGGTCCTAGTTTGGCACACATGGAGTCAATGTGTGCAGAGAAGGCAAGGCTGCTGTCCAGCCAGACCCCAAGAAACTTGAAGGAAAAGGCTGTGCCCATGTGTGAGCCATCCAGGGTGGAAAGTGAAGGCTAGGTCTGGGAACTGGACAGTTTCTGCCTAGAACCAGAGAACATGAATACAGTTTTTTTTAGAATTTAATTTTAGTTGGTTTTGGCAACACCCGTACTGCACTTTGTCAAAGTCACACTACAGGGGGGAAGCCACAGCAGTGATGGAGGGACTAGTGAGGTAAATCTTGGTGTTGTCAGTGCAGATTGCATTTGAGTGGGAGAGCAGATGGATGGGAGGTAATTTATGAATATGGAGAATAGAATGGAGCCAAGTATAGATCCTTGGGGGATGACAATTAGGATGGGGAGGGGGAGAGATGTCGCTACCAACTTAAACAGATTGCTGTCTGTTATGGAGGTAGGATAGGAATCAATTAACAGCTGGCTGTGCCAGACCTGAAGAGCGAAGCTTGTGAACTAGAAGGTGATGGGAGACTGAATCAAAGGCTTTTGCCAGATCCATGAAAATGGCAGCAATGACTTAGTTTTTGTCCATAGCTCACTGGATATGGTCAGTGACTCAAAGCAGGGAGGATAAGTTCATGGGGGTTGTGTACAGACCCCCATCTCAGAGGGAGGAAATGGACAAGGAAATGATAGAAGGCATCCTTAAAATGGCAGAAAAAGGGGAGATATTGTTGATGAAGGACCTGAATATGCCAGATGTTAAATGGAGTACCTTTGCTGCAGGCACATCCAAGAGCAGCGTCATTCTTACTGCCCTACAGCGGGCATGCCTCAGACAGCTAGTGTTGGAACCCACTCAGGAGGGAGCAATCTTAGATCTGGTACTCCCAAATGGGGAAGGAGAAAGGATCTCAGATGTAGAAGTGGGTAGCTATCTGGGAACAAGTGACCACCAAACAGTGTGGTTCACAATAAACACAGCCATAGAGTCAAGCCATACAAAAACAAGAGCATTGGACTTTAGGAAGGCTGACTTTGGGAAAATGAGAGAGTGCCTCAGAAAAGCACTAGCAAATGGGCAAGAAGGAGGGTGGAGAAACAATGGGGAATAATCAAAACAGCTATCACAGAGCCAACAAGCCTTTGTGTGAAGCAAATCAATAAAATAAAATGAATGAAAAAAACACTATGGTTCTCAAAAGAGGTGGAAGGGACGGTTAAGGAGAAAAGGATAGCATTCAGGAAATATAAGGAAACACAGAAGGAGCAGGACAGAGAACTTTATCAGTTAAAGCAGAAGGAGGCAGAGAAGGCAGTCAGAATAGCATAGGCACAAACTGAGGAAAGGATAGCCAACTCTGCTAATAAGGGGGATAAAACCTTTTATAGGTACATTGGGGAGTGAAGAAAGACCAAGGGAGGGATACAGGGACTTAATAAAGGGAAGGGAATGTGGGCAGAGGGTGACAGTGAAAAAGCAGGGATACTGAACGAATATCTCTGCTCAGTATTCACAACAGATGAGGAGGGGGAGGTACCTAAACCAGACAAGGGAGAAACTCTGAATAGGGGGGTCGATACCAGTCCATTCACAGAAGAAAGGGTTTTGAAAGAACTCTTGAAACTGAGGATGGAAAAGCAATGGGGCCTGATGGGATTCACCCAAGAATACTAAAAGAACTAAGGGTAAAACTAGTAACACCACTGACTACTTTCTTTAACAAATCATGGGAGGATGGAGTGGTACTTCAGGACTGGAGGAGGGCAAATGTGATTCCACTTCACAAAAGTGGTAGTAGGGCAGAGGCATGAAACTACAGAACAGTTAGTTTGACTTCAGTGGTAGGGAAAATGATGGAATCACTTCTGAAGGAAAGAATTGTTGAGTACCTAGAGGCCAGTGGGGCACAGGGCCCAAGGCAGCATGGTTTCACAGCAGGAAGGTCATGTCAGATGAACCTAATAGATTTCTTTGACTGGGTGACCAAAGTAATAGACCAGGGAGGGGCTGTGGATATGGCCTACCTAGATTTTAGCAATGCATTTGACACAGTCTCACAAAGAAGATTAATATACAAGTTAGCCAGCCATGGAGTGGGTCCCAAGGTGGCAGCCTGGATGAAAAACTGGCTGGACAACAGGACACAAAGGGTAATAGTAAATGGAGTCCACAGTGAAGAAAGGAGGGTAACTAGTGGGGGACCGCAGGGTTCTGTACTGGGACCAGTCCTCTTTAATATCTTTATAAGTGACATTGGAGAGCACTTGGAAGGAAAGGTATGTCTCTTTGCAGATGACACAAAGATCTGCAACAGGGTTGATACACAAGGTGGGGTGGAAAGACTGAAAAGGGACTTGGCAAGGTTGGAGGAATGGTCAAATATGTGGCAGCTCAGATTCAATGCAAAGAAGTGCAAGGGTAATGCATCTGGGAAACAAAAACCCAGAGGAAGAGTACACAATGGGGGGGTGAGTTAATAACAACAACAAAAATCGAAAGAGACTTCGGAGTAATTATATCAGATCACCTAAAGGTGGGCAAGCAATGTGAGAAGGCAGTAAGGAGGGCTGGGGGGAATACTGGGATGTGTAGGGAGAGACATCAACAGTATAAAACAGGAAGTTGTTATCCCTCTCTACAGACAGTTAGTGAGACCCCATCTGGAGTACTGCGTGCAATTCTGGAGACCCCATCTCTGCAAAGACATAGACAGAGTGAAGGCTGTTCAGAGGAGGGCAACCAAAATGGTGCAAGGTCTGCACCAGAAGACATATGAGAAGAGACTAAAGCAGCTTAATATGTCTACCCCTGAGTAAAGGAGGAAGGGGGGACATGATAGAAACTTTTAAGTATCTCAAGGGAATTAACAAGGTACAAGACGGTAGTATATTTCAGAAGAAGAGATGTGCAAGAACAAGGGGGTACAATTTGAAGATAGAGGGGGAACGGCTCAGAGGTAATGTTAGAAAGTATTTCTTCTCAGAGAGAGTTGTGGATGCATGGAACAGCCTTCCTGAGGAGGTTGTGGAGTCCAGAACAGTAGGAGAATTCAAAAATACATGGGACAGGCATAAGGCAATTCTAGTGGGGGGTAGGAGGAAATAAGCTGTTGATTAACTAGAATCTGCAGCTTATCCATCAGGTAGGGAAATGGGCAGACTGGGTGGGCCAAGTGATCCTTATCTGCCAACAAATTCTATGTTTCTATGATACCATGGAATGTTGCTTCTTGAATCCTGATTGGAAACGAGACAGGTGATCTGAAACTGTAAGATGTTCCAGAAGCCTTGAGTAAATAAGAGACTCATGGAGTTTGGTGAGGGCAAGAATGAGAGAAATGGGCCTATAGTTTCCTGGGGAAGTGGGATCACCTCCTTTATAGAGATAAAGCACCTTGGCCTGTTTCCAGGGTTGAGGAACTGAACTGGTTGTGAGGCAGAAGTTGAGGAGATGGACAAGAGGGGCTGCAATAGTGGGTGCAGATATGCAAAGGATCTTGGGGTGAAGGCCATCAGGGCTGGTTTTGGAGGGGTTTAGTGATTTCTTGGGCGGAGATGGAGGGAAAGGTGAAACTGGTGCCAGAGGGAGTGTATGGGGGCTCTACTGGGGTAGGAATTGGGTGGTCATGGAGAGCACAAGTTGTAAAGAAGGTGTTAAAGGAGTTGGTGATTGAGGCCAGATCTGAAATTGTAATGCCTTCAGTCTTTAAGACTAACAGTGCCTGAGAAAATAGATGGGTCTAAGAGGGAACGGATAACTTTCCAGAAAGCTGAAGTAGAGTTGGAGGTTGGCTTGTAATCGAGACTTGAAGAAGTCTTATTTGGTGTTCCTGATGGGTTTGGTTCAGGAATTTCTATGGGAGTTACATAGTTGCAAGTGTGAGGGTAGGAGGCAAGACTTGACATTTGCCCATAATTTGTCCCATGTTCTACACAGGCTGATGAGGTTCAGAGTTATCCAGGGGTGGTGATGCTATTTTTCTTGTGCCTTTTTTAGTAGTGCATCGATATCCCAGATATGGGTTAAGATGTCAGAAAATAGCTGGAGTGCTGTATCTACATCAGGGGCTGAGTGAACAGGAGAACAGTCTGTTTGGGATAAGTCCAGAAGGAGGGAGTGGGAGTCTATGTTTCAGAGTGGATGGTACCATATATATTTAGGAGTGGATTGGGGAATTGAGGCTTTTCATACACAAAGTGTAATGCAGTGATCACTGAGGGCATCAGGGAGTGTGCCAGCAGTAGAGATGCAGTGGGGGTGGGAGGAGAGCACCCAGTCTAAAAGGGAGTGGTTTGCAGATTTGAGGTTGAGACATGTTGGCTCTGAGATCATCTGAGTGAGGTTGAGAGATCTGATTTTTAGGGTAGAGGATTTGGATGATGGGGGGAGCCAGTCCAGGTTGAAATCACTGAGCAGGATGAGCTCACCCTTATCTGTGAGGGATGAGATAGATGAGATGCACTCAACAATGGAGTTTTGAACTACTTTTGGTGGGCTGTATAGTACACCAATATGGATTGGGAGAGTGGAGGAAAGCGAGTGGAGCACGATGAGAAGCTCTTGGGAGGAGGGGTGGGTTTCACAGTGGAATAAGGAGAATGCAAGGGATTGCCTATAATAGATTGCAAAGCCCCCTCTGCATTTATCGCAGTCCTGGAGGAGTAGTTTAAACTCGGGGATGGAAAAGGAAGAGTCTGGGATCCTGGCAGAAAGCTATGATTCGGTCATGCAGAGAACATCGAAGGAATGTTGAGTGAACCATACTTTGAGTGCATATATTTTGGGTAGAAGACTCCTTGTATTAAGGTGGAAAACATAGGCCCTTTGATAGTATAGAGGTAGAGGTGCCTGGAGGGGGCCCTGGGTTTGTTTCAATGTCCCTGGAGAGGAATACGAGGAGTCAGTATAGTGATGGTTTAGGGGGGGTTCTTGGTCCTTATTGTTGAGGGGCCTGTGCTGCTTTCAGGGTACCCAGAGAGCTGAAGTTGTGCAGCATGGAGGCTAGTTTGGGATAGGTTGGAAGGAGACAATGATGTTAGGGGAGAGGGAGTGAAGGTAGCTGAATAGGCAGTGCCTGCCTTGGGAGCTGATAAGGGCCAGGGCAGCAGATGGACAGGAGTGGAGTAGGCCACATTCAGGGTTTGGCTGTATAGGCAAAAGGAAAAAGTAGATCAGGCATGTTTAAGGGTGACTTGCTCAAGGGCTAGGATCAAGGTGCCAAAATCAAAAGGAAGGCAGAGACTGAGTAGTGCGCAGAGAAAAAGAAGTTTAACTGTGAGGGGGAGAATTTATGTGGGTGGGGGTGTGGGACAGGGAAGAAAGCAGCTTTGGGAGTGGGTAGGAGAGAGGTAAATAATCTAGGGAGAAAGAAAAAACTTCAGGTGATAGGTAGTGCCCCCTGGTGGGAGGTGGGGGGTCACCTAGTGAGGAGATGACCAAGTGGTGTTGGGGGAAAAAGGGCAGAGAAAGGACAGTGGGAAGGTACCAAGAGCAGCATAGGGAGGAATGAGATAGAGGCTGTAATAGAGAATATTGGCCAGACCAAATTTGTACTGGTGGGGATGGCCTAGTGGTGAGAGCAGTAGGCTTTTGGAAGCCAAACAACAGCAGTAGGAGATTCAAGTCCCAGATGTGGGAAGAGGGGATTAGGAGTGTCAGTAATGGAGAGGGGTTGGATTACAAGGGAATGGGGAGAGGAGTTAGGAGAAGGAGAAATGTAGCAGAGAGAGACAGTAAATTATGTTTAAAGATTGAGGAGAGGTGTAAGTTAGGCAGTGGGGGCCAATAGTGGCCTAACCATATAAGCAGTCAAAGGAGTTTGAGGGAGATAGAGAAAAACTGGGTAGGTCAGGTAACAGTCACGTGACCTCGGGCAGTCATAAAGGAAATGCCTGCCCAGGGTGAGAGAGTGGGCTAGGCAGCCACCATGGTAGCAGCGGCAGGGCCAAACTGGAGCACAGTTGGATCTGAAGCCCATACTTGCCAGTATGATGCCAGAGATAGTATGGGAGAAGACAAGTTATATTGCATGCAATAATCTGTATGTGCTATGAGGGAAAATTATTGATTATTCTTTACAGAATTAAATAAGCTACAGTTTTTCTGCAGGGTTTGCATTTATACTTACAAATACAGTGCAAATGGGTTTACATAGTGACAGAGAAGGTCATGCTTGGAAAATATTCTTGAGTAGTGAAAGATCTGTAGGACAAAACAATACAGTCTTATAATACAAAAAGGAGTGGCAGCAGAATTTTCAGGCCAGTGGACATAGCACTTGCATCCATATTTCAGATGCATTCTATGTCCACATACCATTGTTTTGGTTGTGGACTCATTCGGTAACAGAATATGACATACAGACAAATTCTACAAGCATGTAAAATTTTATTGTAGTTTTTGAGGGACTTATTTTAACATTGTGCCAAAACTATTAATAACAGTACCCACTGGGTAAAATAAACATTAGCATTGGTACAAATGGTTTATTTGGCATTTACAAATAAAAAGAACATCAGTGGACAGAGGACAGATCCTTGGGAATGCCTGCCTTTTATACTTAGGGTTTTAAAGTTTGCATTACCTATTCCTACATAGTGTGACATTTGAAAAAGGTTGTTCTGAAACCAGGAAAGGGTATTGATGGCCACACCCACAGTTTGTACATTTTTAGGAAAATTTGTTGATCAACCAGTTTAAAAGCCTTGGATACAGCAAGACTGCAAAACAGACCACACAACCCATGCTCAATTGAGTTGTGTAAGTTGCCATCACCAGTAAGGCTAAACAGGGCTGTAGCCACACTATAACCCTTCTTGAACCCATGCTGTTCATTTAATAGTCTATGCATGCCATAGTGTAAGCAATGAGTTTACTAATAACATTTTCTCAAGTACAGTATTTTAGCTAACATTGAAAGGACCAAGTGTGGCCTAAATTAAGCAGTTAATGTTCTGTCATTTCTCTTATTAATGGGAGTCACTGCAGCTGTTTTCCATATAAGAGGGCCAGTAATCATAATGACAGATATATCATGTAGTATATAGAAGTTAAGGACTTGACACTTAAGTATGCAGACATTTTTTTAGAAACTTAAGATGTATAGAATCCAGTTCTGTGCCTTTACTTTCCTTTAAGTTTATGAGACATGTGTAGACATCTCATTCAGATACAATTATGCATTTCAATGGGGACTTCAGTTAGTCTTCTAGCTGTACTTTCTAAGGGTTTCGTTTGCAAGGAACTATCCAGGATGGGGTCAAAGAGTGAAAACCTTGCTTAGTTCTACAGTATATTGAGAAAGTTAGTAAAGGAAGTTGAATTATTTACCTACGTCTTTCTCAAAGAAGAACATACTTTCTTTAACAAAACAGAGTAAATCTGTGAGCTTGAAACTGATTTCCATAAATCATCAAATAGTTTCCATAACAAAGAAGTTTTAATTTTTGTTTTTTTTTACTATTTCTTTTTATCCTCCTATTACTACTGCCACTGATCCCTCTCTCAGAGCTCCCCTCGCTGATCCCAATTTACAGCCCCAAGTAGTCTGCCCCTAGAGTGCTAATGCTGCCCATGCACCTTCAGGGCCTCAGATTACCCTCCGGGCAGGGCAGAGGAGATCCCCTCATCTCCCCCTGAGCATTTGCTGGGAGCACACTCAACGGAGTCTGCTTCTCGATTGTTGCCTGGAACCACCGCTGAGGCCCATCGCCTAGATCAGGGCAGGTTTTTTTTTTCCAGTGTTCTGATGGATCCCCAACATTGGTGTGCAATGATGAACAAGGCTGCCGTTGTGTGTAGAGATGCACATTGAAGCCGGTCCTCTGCCGACATCTACCCTTGCACCAGAACACCTCTCAACTGCACCAACCACCCTGAGGTTCCCCCAACAGGTGGCAATATCACAGTGGAGAGTGTGACCCCCCTCCCTGGAGAAGGAAAGCAGCCGTTGGGCACTCAATCCTTCTCCCTCCCGGCCAACCCTCGTCAACCCAAGTCCGCTCCCAAACCTGGGTCGCTGGTGTGGTATGAGGTACGGCATCCAGCGCCTCAACCCTCAGTGCCACCGGGCAGACCATACAAAGAAGTTTTTTTAAGTTAACTAGTTGTTTGTATTTATAGTATTTAATTAGACTAACTTAAGGTCCTTTCCACATTTATTATGTAGTAACTTTTATGTTTACAGATGGGCATTCCAACTTGTGGAATTGGTTTTTCACACTTTATCCCTAGACCTTATTCTTTCCTTTAAAGCATGATTGAGCCAGAGCATGTTAATGGGCTTTACTTTCATAAAGTTCTAGTACCCGGAGTATGCTTATCTCCTATTGCCAAGAAATCAGCATAAAAAGATTGGACATTTTCAACATCATCTAAATTGGTGATTTCCTCCCTCTTCACTTGGTCTGCACTACCCTGGAAGACTTGGGAGTTCAACATACTATAATTTCTGCCAGTTATAAAATTAGTAAGGTCTTTTTAGTCAACCAAGTATTTTTAAATTAGTTCACAGAGTCATAGATTGAGTACAAGTTCAGTAGGCTAAAAGCCCTTTTAAGAGCTTGCCACCTTGTTATGGGTGGTATATATGTTTATTGTTCCCCGTATGATGATCTAGTTGAATTTTAAAGGTGTCCATTGTTGGACTGGAAACTACATATATAGGTAAGCTATTCCATTTTCCAATGATCCTCTGAGTAAAATATTTGCTTCTCTTAGTAGTTTTTATAAACTCCCCAGTAAGTCTGAAACCATTATTTCTTGTATTGGCTGTGTTGTCATTCAAAGTTAGTCCTATGGTTGCCCCCCAAATATCCATCTTTTGAAGCTTTATATGTAAAGCACAGGTCTCCTTGGACTTGCCTATACCCCGCACTGAATATCTGCATATTTTTTAATCTTGTGCTATAGTCCTGATTATCATACTATTTTATTTTTTAGTACATTTTCTTTACACACCTTCAATAAGTTTGCAACTTCTTACGGAATGTGGCATATTAAACTGTGAGTTATACTCAAGAAGTAGGCGTACCAAGATAGAATATAATGGCATTAATACCTTCTGATCTCTACTTTTTATATTTGCCAGGATGTAACCTGATAATATGTGGCACTTCTTTATCTTTGAAGTGGTGTTTCTATCAAAGTTGAAATCATTTGTTGTTATGGTACCAAGATCTTTCTTTTCAGTTAAGGACTGTAAAGATGTATATCCTAAGTGGCAACTATAGCCTGGGTTATTTTCCCAATGTGCATTACCTTGCACTTGTCCAAATTAAATTGCATATGTATAGTATGCCCCCATTCCATTAATAGATCTAACTGTTTTTGTATATTAACTTTATCCGTTATAGTGGTTACAAGGCTCCCCAACTTGAAGTCATCTGCATACTTTGCAAGCCAAACATTGTCCAAGATAGGCATAGTTGGTACCAAAATATTGAAAAGGATTGGTCCCAAAACAGAACCCTGGGGCACGCTGCTGGTTACACAACCCCAGGGAGAATAATTCCCCTTGACTGCAACCCTTTGATATCTGTTTTCCAACCAGGAACCAATCCAACTTACTATATTAGGTGATAGTTCAATTTTTTAAAGTTTGTTTATTAATATGGAATGCGATACTTTACTGAATGCCTTGGCAAAGTCAAGAAAAAAATACATCACTAGGTATTCCCTTATCAAGTGCTTGGCTTATAGGTTCAAAAAAGTTCAGTTGGTTAGATAAGCGTGATCTCCCAGAAATAAATCCATGCTGACTATGATCTATCAACCCCTTTGTTATCAAATGATCATTAATTCATTTTTGCAATAATTTCTCCATTATTTTACCAACTACAGATGTAAGGCTAATTGGTCTATAGTTCTTGGCCTCGTCTCTTTTGCCTCCCTTGTGAATAGCAGTTACTATGGCTATATGCCATTCCCTCAATGCAATACCATCCTGTATAGACTTATTATAGAGATAAGTAAGTGGGTTAACTAAAATAGGGGCTAGTTTCTGAATAAGTCTTGGGGATATGCCATCTGGCCCTGGTGAATTATTAGTTTTTAATGAATAAATTATGTCATTGACTTCTAAAATGCTAAATTTAGGAAAATGTGATTTAGTCAATTCAAACTGTTGCATTTGAGGATCTTTATGTTCAAAAGCACTAAGGAAATAGTTATTTAAAGTTTTAGCTATAGCCTCCTCAGCTGTTGGTATTCCGTTATCCATTTTTAATGGCCCACTAGTATGATTATTTCCTTTTAAAGTACCTATGTAACTATAGAACTGCTTATGGGTGTCCTGAACCCTGGATGCTAATTTTAGTTTCATGTTTTCTTTAGCTCTTTTTATTATTCTTTTTATATTTTTATTACTTAATATAAGTTTATTACGTAACTATAGTATTTAATCTCTTAGCTTTCTGAAATACTTTTCTTTTTTTTGGAATCAGCTTTCTTATTTTCTTATTCCACCAGGATGGGGTATGTTTGTTTTTATCATATTTTATTCTAATAGGTACATATTTCTCAATACAATATGAGAGTTGATTATTAATAATTTCCCAAACTAGTTCCAGATCTTTGCCTACTAAATCTTTTTCCCATTTCCATTTTCCTAAATGATCCCTCATTTTCTGATAATCGGCTTTGTGGAAGTCTCTTAATATTGTTTTACCTTTATTACATTTAATAATATTTGTAAAATATGCAGATATCATGTTATGATCTGAATTGCCTAAAGGTGGATAAAGTCTATTTTTTCATCACAATTAGTCAAAATGAGATCCAAAATATTCTCTCCTCTAGTTGGTAAATGAACCATCTGTTCCAAATTTGTCTGAATAAATAAATCAATATATTTTTTCTCAAGTGCTACCTCACTATCCAATGTGGTCCAATTGATATGAGGCAGATTAAAGTCCCCCATTAATACATAATCACTTATAATAGTCTTGCTTTCAATAAAGTGTAATAAGGTATTATTTTGTTCAGTGGTAAGATTTGGAGGATGGTAGACCAAACCTATGGTCAGATTGTTGTTATTAAGCAGCAATTTAACCCATATACACTCAAATTCATTTACATTTTCCTGAGTGTTAAATATCTCAAATGATTTGATGTCATTTCTTACATATATTGCTACACCTCCACCTCTTCCTATTTTTATAATAGTGGTTGTAACCACTGATGTCCATATACTAAGCAACATCTGTTCCCCAAGTCTCTGGCTCATTGGTCTAGGGGTATGATTCTCGCTTAGCGTGCAAGAGGTCCTGGGTTCAAATCCTGGATCAGCACAAAAATCATCAATGTGAGAAGGCAGTAGGAAGGGCTGGGGGTATACTGGGATGCATAGGGAGAGGCATCAGCAGCAGAAAACAGGAAGTTGTTATTCCTCTGTACAGACAGTTGGCGAGACTCCATCTGGAGTACTGTGTCCAGTTCTGGAGACCCCATCTCCGCAAGGACATAGACAGGATAGAGGCAGTCCAGAGGAGGGCAACTAAAATGGTGCAGGGTCTGTAAGAGAAGCCATATGAGGAGATACTAAAGGAGCTTAATAAGTATATCCCTAAGGAAGAGGGGGACATGATAAAAACTTTTAAGTACCTCAGTGGAATCAACAAAGTCCAAGAGGGAAGCATCTTTCAGAAAAAGAGACATGCAAGAACAAGGGGACACAATTTAAAGATAGAGGGGGCAGTTTAGGGGGCAATGTAAGGAAGTATTATTTCACAGAGAGGGTAGTGGATGCATGGAACAGCCTTTCCGAGGAGGTTGTGGTGTCTAAAACTGTGGGAGAATTCAAGAATGCATGGGACAGACATAAGGCAATTCTTGTGGGGGGGATAGGAAGAAATAGGCTGTTGGTAACTAGGATCTGCGGCCTATCCTGTAGGTAGAGAAATGGGCAGACTAGATAGGTCAAGCGGTCCTTGTCTGCCATCAAAGTCTATGCTTCTATGTTTCTCTGTAATACCACAAATTATTATATTTTCATTTTTAAGAAAATATTGTAATTCATCTTTTTTAGACTGTAGGCTTCTAGCATTCAGTAGAAGCATACCTAGTCCTTGTTCATATTTGATTTCCATATTACTACTGTCATTTAATGGCAGGATGTTAAGTAAAGGGTTTTTGTTTATCTGCCCAGTTTCGAAAGTGATGTTCCTAGGATACCCCTACCCCAATCCTTTAGTTTAAATTTTTATTTATGATATCATTAAATTGAGCACCCAAGATTTTATTACCCTTTCTACTTAGGTGTAATCTATCGTATGAATACAAATGAGTTAAATTAATACATGTTTAAATGTAAAGTTTTTAATTGAATTTAAATTAACACGTTTTTAGTTAAATGAGTTGTTTAGCTTAACTAGTGGGGGATAGGTCTCATAAAGCCAGCAGAGAGCAGGAAAATTGAGATGTTGAGTGGGGGGAGGAGGACAAAGATAGAGAAGCTCACAAGAAGGGGAATGATATAGGCACAAACTGGAAGATAGTCTGACTAAACGACAGGAGCCTGGTAAACAAAATTAGTGAGTTCCACACAATGACAGTGGATGCAGGATTAGACCTCGTAGCCATTACAGAAACATGGGTCACCAGACTTGGCAATACTGGTGTATACCATGTATAAAAGAGACAAGGGTTATGGAGAAGGTGGCATTACAGCAGTAGAGGATGGGTCCATCAGGGAAGAATATGGAGAGACACAGCTGCTGTGGGTGCAGCTCACAACAGAATTGGAAAAGAAGTTACACATAGGGTGATGTATGAAGACACTTTTATGGTACACAAACTGTACTTCAGAATCACTGTGGGTACAACTCATGACAGTGTCAGGAAAGAAGATAAACATGAGGTGGCCTATGGACCACCAGGATAAGGTGATGAGGGGCATAGGGAACAAGGAGCAGAAAATGAGAAGGGGGATGTAAAGGGGGAGGTAGTGCTGTGGGGGATCTCAATCTATCAGACATACTGAAGATTGGGATATTGTAATGGCTAACAGCACCAGAAGTCAGGCATGCTAGATATGTTACGGAAGTTCCTGCTGATGCAACTAGTCAAGGAACCTACAAGACAGGCTGCCACTCTCTACACGGTACTCCTATACTCAGAAATCATAAGTGGAGTGTGGGCTGGGAACTACTTTGGTCCAATGACCATAACACTATATAGTTTGAATTAGCCTTGGGTATCAGAATACACTTGTCAAAAGCTGTGGTTCTCGATTTCAAATGAGCAGACCTTGATCAGATAGGGGAATTAGTCAAGGGCAAGTTACTTGAAATGGACAAAATAAAGAGGGTGGAGCAGAGGTGGGTATATATTAAAGGGATCATTCTCATACCAACCAAACAAAGCTTAAGGAAGGTTACAAAGGGGAATAAGCACAAGAGGCCAATCTGGTTCTCTAAGAAGGCCAAGGAGGCAGTGACTGTCATAAAAATGGCCTTCATTGGCTACAAGGAGAAACAGGGGGATTTAGAATGGCACAAATACCAGGTAAAGATTAAGGAGGCCAAGAAAAGCAAACACAAAGTTGCATATTTCAAAGAGGATCAAGGGAAGGGAAAAGCTGTTCATCAGATACATAAGGTAAAAAGGAAGATGAATGGGGAATTGTTAGGCTGACAGAGAAGGGCAGGGTAGTAGAGGAGGATGTGCAGAAAGCAGCCCATCTAAACAACTAATTCTACTCAGTATTCACAGTGTGGAATGGCAAGCTTCTGCTGGAAAGCAGCATAAAGGCTGCTGCAAGAGGAATCGGAAATAGGACAAGTGATAATTATAAGATAAACGGTTAAGAAAAGTCCTGCAGCCCTTAAAATAGACAAAGCTCCATGGTCAAATGGGATGCACCCGAGTACGCTCACAAAATTGGCATTAGAATTGGTTGAACCTCTGGTAGGGCTGTTTAGTAGCTCACTACAGTTGGAAGGGGTTCCAAAAGATTAAAGATAGCTGACATGGCACCACTCAATAATGAAGGGGACAAGGAGGACCATAGAGATTACAGGCCTATCTCTTACCTCCATTGTAGGTAAACTGATGGAGACACTATTCAAAGAGGACCTGGTGAACTACCTAGTGAGAAATGGGCTCCAGAATAGTAAGTAGCATGGATATGAGGCCAAGAGGGCATATCAGACCAACCTGATAGTATTCTTTGACTGGGTAATAAGAGTAGTGGATAAGGGATGAGCAGTAGATTTACTCTATTTCAACTTCAGCACGGCATTTGACTCAGTGCCACATAGAAGGTTGTTGAAGAAATTACAGAATCTTGGAGCAGTAAAGGACCTAGTTAAATGGGTGGGAAGTGGGTTGGGGGAGACAGCTGAGGGTGGTGGAAAACAGGGTCTTATTGAGGAAAGGGATGCCATGAGTGGGGTACAGAAAAGGTCAGTCCTCGGACCAGCCCTTTTCAATATGTTCAGCAGTGACATAGGAAAAGGAATAAAGGGCAAAATGTGTCTCTTCACAGATGACACTAAGCTCTGTGGCAGGCTAGACAGTGAGAAGATGTTAGGGGAGTTGCAAGGGGTGATCCAAGATCAGGCTGTTGAAATTAAATGGTAAATAGTGCAAGGTGATGCACACAAGGAACAAGAACCCCAGGAAGGAATACTGGATGGGAGGGGTTAAGCTGGCCACTACTTCAAAAAAAAGGGACCTGGCAATCACCATAGGTGACTTCCTACCACAAACTAGCCAATGTAACAAGGCTTACAGCAAGACAACCAGGATGTTGGTTGTTTTAGAAGGGGTTTTGATAGCAGGAGGAAACAGATAATCCTATCTGTCTATAGATCACTGCTGAGACCCCATCTGGATAACTGTGCTAATAACTCTGGAGTCCTCACATGAGGAATGACAGAGACAGAGTGAAGCAGAAGACAATACAATGCAAAGTAACCACAATAATTGAGGGCTAATAGGCATGTCCTATGAGGATCAGTTTAGGGCACTGAAGAGGCACTCACTGGAGGCCAGAAGGGAGATGGTGGACATGAAAGAGACCTTCAAGTTCCAGAATTGAATAAACAAGGTAAACTGCGAGGAACTGTTTAGCAAGAATGGCAGGTCAGAAACAAGGAGAAATAAATGTTAGCTGTTGGGGGGGGGGGGATTCAGTAGGGATTCTAGAAAGTTTTTAAATTACCAAGAGAGTGGTTGTGATATGAAACAGCCTACAACCAGAGGTGGTGGGCACACAAACCATTAATGGGTTCAAGCTTGGCTGAAATAGAGTAAAGGCTTAATATTTTCTTGGGGGGGATCAATAAGGCAGAAAGTGAGGTGGGGAGATAGAGGGCAAAAACATCATCCGGACAGTAGGTCACAGGGTAGAGTAGGGCAAAACTGGGAAGACGGGATGCACCAATGGTCTTTTTCTGCTGACATTTTCTATGCTTCTGTTTTTTTTTTTACTTTACATTTCCTGTGGCAATAAACCAGACAATGGTCAGATATTGCATCTTGCAGGACATGTTCATCAACCAAGCTAACAGCTTTGTTAGGTTGTATCAATTCATAGAGGAATGGTTACCATTCTTATTATCATATCTAATTAGAGAGGTAATAACCTGATATTAGCTATAGTTTAATGTTTCTTAAGTTCTTTTGAATTTTCTTATTATTCTAGTTTAAATTGAAATCTAGATAGGCAGACAGATAGACTGACTGACAGACAGACTGAAAATGACAGCAAAGTGTGCTATACAGGAAAATAATTCCACTGAGGGTGTCTGATGAGTTTATACTATATACCTCTGGTGTGAATGGCTAGGCTACTCATACAACAGCGGTGGTGTCAAAATAAATAGATGAAGTAAATGTCATAACTAATGAAACATGAAAAGCAAGGTATTAAGTGGTGTTAAGTGGCATTAAGTACTGTCGTTATTGGCGGAGCACAGAGGTACTTACTTGACAAAAATGGGTAGACTCCATGTTGAAAGCGGATGGTTATGAGTGCTTCCATTATATAACCCAAAGGAAATATGAGAGTTTGTTTGGGGTTTTGTCAACTTTTTTGACATACATGGGAATTCCCCTTCCAACAGGATGAGTTTGGATGCCCCCTCACGCTAGCTCAAGGGGGAAAGGGGGGCCTTAGATACACCCCTCTAATTTGGGGATCCTTTTCTTGGCAGATCCTCATACAGGCTGCCATCCTATGCACTGTGGCCTTCTTTCTTGGGTATCCTTTTCCTTCCCTCCTTGGCTCCCCCTTCCCCTCTTATTGTTTTCCTTTTTGGTTGCTTTTTCTAGTTGTCATGGGATTGGGAGAGGATGAGGGCCTCTAGCTCTGTTGCTCGGTCAGGCTGTTTGTACACTCTGGCTTTAACAAGTAGGTGATACCATTAGGTTTTAGTTACCCACCAGGCTTTGTTATGACTGTTCTGTTTGTTTATCACCCTTCTCATTTGTTAGCTATTGACTGTGTGAACTACTTTGACTACCATGGCTCATTGATTGTGACTGTCTATTTTGTATTACTTCCTTGGAATTCTGAGTTTGTCTTATTTAGTTACTATTAGATTGCACCTCCATGGAGCTTTGCTCTGGCCAGGCATCATTTGGAATTCATTATCTCTGTACATTCTCTTATTGTAAAATGTTCTTAAAGTATTAATGAAAAAAAAGTACTGTCGTTATTGATATCTTCAAGGGTAGTATCATCACAATGTTATACTGAACCAGTCACAGAGCAGTTTTCACAATGTTGCTGGCATCATAGTTAGCTAATGTAGCACTTAAGCCCTCAACTGAAGTCAAAGAGAAAGAGTTAAATCTTCAATCAGCAGATTAATTTGATTTTAGAAACTCTGTATTTATTCATTTTTTGAGTAACATTCATTCATATTATATTTGGGTGATCAATCTATTATAATCAGGGAACTGGATTGCCCTGGATTGGTAGTAGGTTAAGGAGCTTTTCATCTCTAGGTCAGGGATTCAAAATTAGCACAGCTTGGTAGTGGCTGGAAGCCATTATCACCTGAGGTCTGTCCAGTGGCCTGTGTTAAATGAGTTGTGGTGGTCTCAGTCCAGTTCCTAGTGGGTAGGTGTCTGTATCATAAAACTACCAACACAATTGGCACTAATTGGCACCTTTGTTGGCAGTCTCATATGAGAGGCCTATGACTGAATTGGCATGGAGTCTGAACTACCCTATCACCTACATGGTGATCCCTCCATTGCAGGGTTAAGCACATTGCTGGGGTGAGGTGGGGAAGCTTGCATTGTGATCACCTGTGCTGTACCTGTTATGTGGGTAAATAGAGGACTTCAGGTTTAGCAGCAGGAGAACAGAGGAGTGGTCAGGAGGAGCTGGGACAAGCAGGTCAACCAGATAAGTGCAGAGGCTGTGAAATGTAATTGATTCTTGGAATCTGATTTAAAGAAAAGAAGTACTGGTTTGATTGTGTAGTGATGTGGGGAGGAGGGAGGATGCCTTAACTGGGAGGGCCGAGACTTTGATAATATAGACACCATTAGAGGGGCCACTGGGCCACATGGCTGAGGATACCAATGAGGTGCCAGTAATCAATCAATTTAAAAGAAGTGTAGTCACTTTAGCAGTAGGAGGATGGAGGAACAGTCAGAAGGAGCTGGGAGAGGTGGCTCAACCAGATAAGTGTTGGGACTGTGAAAGGTAACTGATCTTGTGAACCCAATATAAAAAAAGAAATCCTGACTAATTGTGTGTGGGGACATGGGTAAGGTGGAAGAAGCCTTCGATGGGAGGGCTAAGGGAGGGCTGAGACCATGCCTGTACAGGTGCCATTGAAGGGGGTGCTGTGCCACATGGCTACAGGATGCCAATAGGAGTACCTGTAGTTTTTTAATTTAAAAGAAGTGTTGTTGTCTTATTAGGCAGCAGAGGCATGAGATATGTGCACTGGTGGTGGGGGATTTGTAGGATAATGATGGGAGGCACAGAGAGGCAACAGGACTTGGAGTCTGGTAAGGGAGAGTGGAGTAAAGGCAAGGAGGTGGGCCTAGTTGGGGGGAGGGAACAGATTATGCAGGTCTCCTGGGTCCCCTCCCCAACAGGAGAGGAAGTCTAGAGACAAGGAGTGGATAATAGTATGAGGGAAAGGTAAAACTGAAAGGGAAGGTGGTACTGTGGGAGCATCTCTAGCACTGCCAGTGAGGAACAGATTCCTTCCACTGGATGGGGGAGATGGGGAATGTGGCAATAAGGAATGGGGCTGCAAAAGAGGAAGGACTACAGGAGGTGGGGACGTCATAGTAAGTAGGAAGAAGAAGAGAGATGATGTGAGTTCTAGTGAGGGGGGAGGGTAGGTGGTGCATAGAAGGGGTGGTGGGCAGGGGAGAATGAGGGGATAGGCAGGAGGAGGGACAGAAGTGAATGGTAGGAGCAGGTTGGGGGGAACAGAATGGATGGACAGGAGTGTGTTCCAGTGGAGGGAAACGTTCAGGAGGAGGAGGAGGAGGAGAAGAAGGGGATAGTGGGCGCAGAGGGTCAAGAGGGAGTACAAGAGGGATGGGGGATAAAGGGGATGCAGGTGGGAATGGGCAGTAGTATGGAAAGCAGAGAAGTAGATACCAGGATGAGGGGAGCAGGGTGGTAATCTTGGGTAATTCACTTGTGAAGGTGGTGAGATGGGGGAAGGGCCAAACTGTAAGAGGGTAGAATGCATGCCAGGGATGATGGCAGGAAGGATGGGACCTCTAGCAGCACAGTGTGTTGGATAAGGAGGAGGGAAACATCACATTATAGTACACCTAGGTATGAATGAACTTGCAGGATATGAGGTGGGGTAGTGCAAGAGTGGGTCAAGGAGGTGGGGAGAATCTGCAGGGTGAAGGGGAAGTTGGCAGCCTTCTTGCAGGTGTTTCTGGTCCTTAGGGCTAGTTTGGCAAGGAAGGTAAGGACTACTGAAATTAACAAATGGCTTAGAGGGTGGTGTGAGGTGAAAGAGTACAGGTGCATTGTTGGCTGGAGGGGGTGGCATTGGACAACAAGGACCTGTATGTACTGGATGGGTTGCACCTAAGTAGAAATGGCATAGGGGTCATGAAAAGAAATGTGGAGAACTTCATGCTTAAAAATCTAAATTTAAACTGATGGGGGGGGCAGCAGGGTGTGATCTCTCCCTCCCAAGCAGGACAGTAGAAGGAAGGTGGGGATGGGAGTGTTGGGAGAAGATGTCAGAGACCAAAGGAAGGGGTTGAAGGGGTCAGGCCAGGAGTAAAGGAGGGTCCAGAGTCATGGTGGAGTTTGCTGTCCCAAATCACCAGAATAAATTTCAATCATAAGGGTGTGGTGTGCACATTTATGGAACCAAACAAATAGAAGTGGAATGAAATAAGTGCCTTAGCTGGGACTTGAACCCAGGCCACCTGGAATACTGTTCCGGTTGTGCTACCAGCAGCGCCACCAAGGCAACTGGATACTGGGTCATCCCAAGGCACCTTAATCTTTTTCTAATGTACCACTTTGTGCTGCACAGATAATTACATTTTCAATCACAAGTGTGCAGTGAGCACATTTATGGAGCCCAAACAAACAGAAGTGTGCCCCCTTGTGATTCAAAATGGGGTGTGCACATTTATGGAACCCAATCAGAAGTGTGCACCCTTGTGATTGGAAAATGTAATTATCTGTGCAGTACCAGGCTGTGCATAGAGAAAGAATAAGGTACCTTGGGATGTTCCAGTTTCCAGTTGCCTTGGTTGTGCAACTGATAGTGCAACTAGAATGGTATTCCAGGTGGCCTGGGTTCAAATCCCAACTAAAGCACATATTTCTTTTTCAAAATGCCAGAAGCCTGGGGAACAAATGGCAGACCTGCAGTCATTGTTGGCTGAGAAAGAGGTGAATATAGCAGTCATCATAGAGACTTGGTCACACAAAACTACAACTGGATGCTGGCTTGGTGTTGCTGAGGGTTGAGGCACGGGACACCGCACCTCACATCACACTGGTGACCCGGGTTCAGGAATGACCTCAGATCATCATGTTGCAAGCAGGGGGGAGGAGGGGGGAAGCAGCATTGAGTGGTGACTCTCCTCTCCTGGGAGGGTGGGGTTGCTCTCCCACAGTCCCACCATCACCAGGTGGAGGCCTGGTGGTGGTACAGGTAGGTGTCAGGTGACTGATAGGGTGAGGCATCCTGCAGTGCTTGGCATGCATGTGCCTCCACATGCTTGAGCTCGCGCCAAGGACACCAGGGTGTGGGATGGGAAGCAGAAGGAAAAAGCATCATAAATAAGTAATAGAAAAATAAATCTATGACTGGGACTGAGCAGTTCCCACATATAAAATGTACAGCAAGGATAGGGGGACACAAAGGGGGGAAGTGGTGCTGTACATGAAGGAGGAGATAATTTGCATCAGAGAGGAAGGTGTGGAAGGCAAGCCTGAAGCTTTGTGCGTGCAGATCCAATCAATTAAAGGGAGGAAACTAAGGATGGGGTGGTCTACAGACTGCCTTCCCAGGATGAGCAATTGAATAGGCTACTAGGGTCCCAGATCATCGATCTGTCCGGCAACGGGGATTTCAATCTACCTGGGGTGGACTGGAAAATCCCAGCTACCTCCCGCACGAGGGAACAAGTACTGCTGGATGCTTCCAGAGTGCTTTCCTGACTCAAGGTGTCATGGAGCCCACTAGGGAGAGGGCCATCCGGATTCTGGTGCTGTCCAACTGTGAACACGTTTAGGATATGAAGCTGGATATGTCACATGCAGGAAGTAACCACCACATTATGATGTTTCATGTGGATCTGGACAGAAGGATGGTCAGGACCAAGATGATGGGTTTGGACTTTTGGAGGGCTAACTTTGGTAGGATGGGAGAAGTTCTGAAAGAACACCTCACTAGGATCAGTATTATGATGGACGTGGAACAGAAATGGACCATAACAAAGACGGAATTCATGGAGGCTGCTACTGAGCGAGCCAATATCAAATGTAAGAAAGCTAAGGCAAAAACAAAACCAGCTGATTTAGCAAGGAGGTGGCAAAAGCAGTGGGGAACAAGAAGGCAGCCTTTTATAAAGAACAAGTGTACTCAGAAGAAGGAGAATAGCATGGAATGCACCACTAAACCAAGACAGTGAGCAATGCAGTAAGGGAGGCAAAGGCCACAAGACAGATACAGCTAGACCAGGGGGTAAAAGCAGGTGAGGCCTTTATAAGGTATATAAGAGAGAAAAGAAACGTAAAGAATGAGACTGTCAGGTAAAAAAAGGACAGAAGCAGGGCATAGGGTAGTGAAGAAAAGGTTGAGGTGCCTAACGGTTACCTCTGTTCAGTCTTCACTTGAGAGGAGGCTGGATCAGTACCACAAGGGAGTAGGAGGGTAGGGGCTGGGAGGGGGGAAGTCACAGAAGGCTCAATTCAAGCCAGCAGTGTACTCAGGGCCTAAGGGTATAGAAGTGGATAAATCACCAGGGCCAGATGGCATGCACACAAGGGTCCTTAGAAAACTGGCAGAGGTTTGGACAAGTCCTCTGGCAGACCTGTTTAACACCTGTCTGGGGTCTGGGCCTCTCCATAAAAGTGGGTCAGGGGATGAACCAGGGAACTAAAAACCAGTAGGCCTGACCTCAATACTGAGTAAGCTGATGGAGAATATTCTGACAGTAAGACTAATCAGCTTTCTTGAGGAAAGTGGGCTTCAGGATGAGGCAGTTTGTGTTTGTGTTGGAGCGGTCCTGACTAACCTAATTGACTTCTTTAATTGGGTCACTAGAAGAGTGGACAAGTGATAGGTGGTTGATGTCCTGTATCTGGACTTCAGCAAGGCCTTCAACTTATCGCCTCATTGGAGACTGGTAAGGAAACTGGAGGACCTGAGGGTGGGGACTAAGCTCACATGATGGGTCAGAAGCAGGTTGCAGCATAGAAGTCAAAGGGTGGTAGTCAGGGGAGAATTCTCAGAAATGGGGCCTGTAACCAGTGGGGACCCACAAGACTTGGTGCTCATTCTGGTGTTGTTTATCATCTTCATAAGTTACTTCACTCATGGGATCAAGGGTAAAATCTGTCTTTTCACATACTACACCAAACTCTGTGGGAGGGTGGACATAAAGGAGGGAAGACAAGAACTCTGGGAGGACCTGGCAAGGGTAGAAAACTGGTTAGGCATTTGGCAGCTGGGGTTCAGTGCTAAAAACTGCAAAATCATGCACTTGGGTACAAGGAATCTGGGGACCAAATACTGTATGGGTGGCGTGCAGGTAACCCAGTCAAAGGAAGAAAAGGACCTGGGAGTAATAATCACAAGTGACCTGAGACCCTGTGCACACTGCAAGAGAGCAGCAGCCAATAGCAAATTGTATCCTGAGCTGTGTAGCCAGGGGAATTCACCAGGAAGGAGGTAGTCATTCTGCTGGTAAAGAGAACACTGGTAAGAGCACACCCAAAGTATGGTGTGCAGTTTCAGTGCTCATATCCTAAGAAGGAAATAATCTAGCTGGAGAGAGTCCAGAGAAAGGCAACCAAGATGATCCAGGGCCTGCAGGGAGCTCAGCATGCATTCTGTTGAGGAAATAAGGGAAAGGGAAGACATGACTGAGACTTTCAAGTACCTTGAGGGTATTAATAGGGTGAGCACTGAGGGTCTCTTTAGCCTTGGAGTGTACAAGACCACCAGGGGGCATAGTCTAAAGCTGGTGCAGGGAAGGTTAGGAGGGAGATGAGGGGGCACCGGTTTTCCAAAAGGGTGGTAGCTAAGTGGAAAGAGTTGTCAGAGGAGATGGTAGCCCTGAAAATAGAGGACAGCTCCAAGAAGGGTTGGGACAGGGTGAGAGGAAAAGTTGTGGGAAGAAGGAAGGCGAGTGGGGGGGAGGGGAAAGTTGAGGGAGATTAAAAGTGAAAAGAGGAAAGGATGAGTTCCTCTTGTAAATGCACAGGGAACTTGACAGTCAAACAGACTAGATAGACTGTAAGGCCTTTATCTGCTGGCATGTTTGTGTGTAAGTAGATTCCTGTGCTACCAATCCAGCACCTTTCATGAGTACCTAAACCACTCAGAAAAAAATTTCTTAAAAAACAATTATAATCAAAGCACTATAGTTCTAAATGCAATTAAGCGTACAAAAGAACGGAAAAAACAAAGATAAGTCCACAATTAGGAGAGACCCAAGTACTAAAGTGTTTAATGTATCATAAAATTCATTACTAGATTTCAATTATGGTGTTTATCAGTATAAAAGTATGCATTATGATATACTCAATAGCGGAAAACTTCCGTGATGTGGTGCTGCTGGTTTCCATAATATTTCATGTCATGTCAAGTTATTTAACTACAGTAGTATCATTTGAGTTGTAAAAAATAACCTACTGTACAAAACATTTTTAAACTTAAACAATGATCTAGTCACCTAAAGGAAATAAATGTCCTTGCTCCCAGCAAGCAAACATAATGCTGTACAATTAAATGTTAAAAGAAACTATAACCTGGGGAGAACCCTTTTTAATTTAGTCCTTCTGAATATCTAAAGTTCTTAAATTTTAAATTAAGATGTGATAAAATCAGAACATCAATCTTTTCTAATGTTTACTCTGTCATTATCTTTGCTTTACTTTTATTTATTTAAGAAAGGTACTGAAGGTTATCATCTTTGTTTTCATCCATTCTCAAGCAATGTTTTTTTTTTTCTTTTAATAGTCATTTTTCTTCTCCTTTTAAAGCACTGCAAAATCACAAAAGTTTCTTAGGGTCATAGAAGGCAAGTCTCTCTGTACTGAGTATGACCATAAATTGCTAGTGGTACTGTAAATTACAAAGCCCCTACTTCCAACACTTCTTGAAAGGAAAGGGATGTATTCCTCATTTCCTCTGTTTGAAGAGACATGTCAGGAAAAAACATGCTACTAGAAGACTTGGTTTGCTGGCCAAGGCACCTAGCTTCACCTGAGCTCTTTCCTTCTAAGACTGCTTGAAAGGCAGAGTAGAGAAACTTACCAGAGCAAGGGAGAAGGATTAAGACTTATTTTGGCTAAGCAGATTTACTGTGTGGTGGTGTTTTTATTTTTTACTCACAGGGATTGCTACTGTTTGTTACTAACATTTCATTGCTTTATTTTTTCTCTGATTCAAATTGTTGTTGCTGGTATACCTTCTTCTGCATTATTACAAGGTGTGCCTACAGGTGTGTGCTAACAGATTACTGCTATAATCTTCTGATTCAAATTGTCTTTGCAAGGTATATCTTCTGTTACTGCTTTATTTTCTCTGGAGCAAAGTGTTTTTACAGGGTATATCTTCTCTGAAATTATTACAGGTGGTGCTTTACAGGTTTTACAGTTTTATCTAACATTAGGATAAGCTTTCAGGGTTACTGCATTTGTTGTTGACTGATTGTTTCTGCTCTTACCTCCTTGTTCTTTCGTCCATGGTGCTTCTTTTTAGGCAGGGGAAGGGCCCAGCCACCCACCCCCATCCCCAACCACCCCACGCTACACTCCTTTATAGGGTACCACAGTTGTGACATTTCCTGTGGCAGAGCAGGAAGGGGCGGATCAGTGGGACCTCCACAAGGTGATCTCATTTACAGGGGCACTAGTAATTTAACTTGTTATAACAAGTTAAACAAAGCACAATTAAACCATTACTTGCATTTTTTCCTTTTTTTCCTTCTAATTACTCTGACTAGGTTACAAACCCAGCAACTTATTTGGAATGGATTTCATTAACTGAAGGTACTGTGGAACAATTTTCAGAAGGACAGTCTTACAGGATTTAGGACACTGTCCTACATGCTGGGCCTTTGGAGATCTTAGGGCTCAGCTCCGGGCAGCATGGGCAGAGATTGCCGCCTCAAATTTCATATTGAAGGAAATACATTATAAGAACCACCGCCATTTCCCCAGCATCCAACAGAAAAACCTCGACCGCAGAGGGTAGTTGGTCCAAGAGATTGGCAGGTGGTTAGGAGGAGCAAATCAGGTGCCCCATCACTCTCTGCTCTCCAACACATTACCTCCAAAAACCAAATAAACACTACAAACAGGTATCTGCCTCTATCTCTGAAATCAAATAAAGAGGCAGAAGACACTGCAGAGCAGGACACTGTGGCACAGGAGCTAGCACAACAATACTCACCCAAATCAGGACCCAAACCTAAACAAGCACAAAAGAAATCCAAAAAACTTCTGATCATAGGAGACTCCATGATTCGGGGAATTGATACCCATCTCCAGCCAGGGGTGATGGTCAGATGTCTCCCAGGTACATCAGCATGGAGAGACACTGACCGCATTGCTAAAATTGTTCACAAAGCAGGAGAAAACATTGATGTCCTAGTACACATAGGGACTAATGATCTCGCCAGCCGGTCAGTTGTGGAGACCAAGGAACACCTGACTAAGCTGGGTGACAAACTATCATCTATTTCGTCCTGCATCTCCTTCTCTGAGATCCTGCCAGTCTGGGAGAAGGAGCAGATGGACGGAAGGTCAGAGAAGGGAGATAGGGAGCTAAACATGTGGCTCAAGGACTGGTGCCAGGAAAAGGACACAGATTTGTAGGGAACTGGCAACAGTTCTGGGAGCGAAAGTTCTTTAAATTTGATGGACTGCATCTGACTAAAGAGGGAGTCAGTGCATTGGGGCAGAAGTTTGACGTCTTTGCAGAATATTTAAACTAGCAAATGGGGAGAGGGGTGCAGCACCCCATACGTCGAATGGGAAGAACACCCCTCCCCCCTCAGCTAGTGGTCAAACAGAAATTCAGCGTGTTTGCCGTTCATTTGCATCACCAGGTAAGAAAAAAGGTTTGTCTCCCCATACAATGCACAGGGGTAATGCCAAACTTCACCCAACAACTAACACACCAAAATCTGGCCAATGGAAAATCATGTACACAAATGCTCACAGCCTGGGAAATAAGATCCCAGACCTGCAGGCAATAATGTCAGAGGCTAAACTGGACATAGTAGCAATTAGTGAGACGTGGTTTACCAGTAACCACATTGGGAGACTTCAGTACCTGGCTATGTATTGTTCAGAAGAGACCGAGGTGCAAAGGGGAGGAGTGGCCCTGTATGTTAATGAAAATATCAAAGCTACAGAAATTTAGAATACACATAAGGAGCCAGAAGAACTGTGGGTCACCCTGGAAACAGGAAATGGGACAGCCATAAGAACTAGGGTTGTCTACAGGCCCCCAGACCAGAGGGAGGACAGAGACACATTACTGTTAGAAGATATACAAAACATGACAGCTAAAGGGGAGGTTCTGATAATGGGAGACTTCAACATGCCAGATACAGATTGGTCAATACCAGCAGGAACATCTGCCAGAACTAGACTCATAGTGGATTCCCTGCAGGGGGAGGGCCTCAAACAACTGGTACAGCAACCCACAAGAGACAGGGCTATCCTAGATCTAGTACTGACTAACAAAGAAGGGATCACAGATCTCCAGGTAGAAGGTCACCTGGGGGCCAGTGACCATCACATGGTATGGTTCAATTTGGCTACTACATCTAAATCATCCCATTCCAAGGCAAAAATATGGGACTTCAGAGGAGCTGACTTTGATAAGATGGCCAACAGAGTTAAGCTAGCCCTGGCAAAAAGAAACACAGGTGAGGAGGTACAGGCAAAGTGGGCAAGCATTAAGGATACAATACTTGAAGCAACATCCCATTGTGTTAGACAGAAAAGGAAGTGCAAAAGAAGAAGGAAACCACTTTGGTTCTCAAATACAGTAGCAGAAAAGGTCAGAGCCAAAAGGCTGGCCTTCAGGAAATATAAGGGAACACAGTAGGATGAAGATAGGGAGGCATACCAAACTGCCCTAAGGGAAGCAGGGAAGGCAGTAAGGCAGGCAAAGTCCCAAACTGAGGAAACACTAGCACGAACAGTAAAAGAAGGTGACAAGACTTTCTATAGATACATTAGTGAAAGGAGAAAGTCCAGGGGGTATTGCTAAGCTTAATGGAGAAAAGGGAGCATGTGAGGAGGAGGACCCTGTAAAGGCATCTATCCTAAATAGATACTTTTGCTCAGTATTTACTGAAGAGAAGGTAGGGCAGGGCCCACAGCTCAGCATCATGGACACAGGGGAGGAGGTGAGCACTACTCCCTTCACAAAGAAAGGGTCCTACAAGAGCTTGCTAAGCTCAGGGTGGATAAGGCAATGGGACCTGATGGCATACATCCCAGGGTACTTAAGGAGCTAAAGGAGGAACCAGAGCCATTAGCAGAATTGTTTAGTGAGTCTCTGAGCACAGGAGAGGTCCCAGAAGACTGGAGAAGGGCTCATGTGATCCCGCTCCACAAGAGTGGTAGCAGTGAGGAGGCGGGAACTACAGACCAGTCAGTGTTACCTCAGTAGTGGGCAAGATTATGGAGGCACTCCTTAAGGAAAGGATAGTGCAACACCTGGAATCCATAGGGCACAGGATCCAAGACAGCATGGGTTTACAAAGGAAGGTCCTGTCAAACTAATCTCATAGATTTCTTTGACTGGGTAACCAGAGTGGTGGACCAAGGGGGAGCAGTTGATGTCGCCTACCTTGACTTCAGCAAAGCTTTTGACACTGTTCCACATAGAAGATTGATAAATAAGCTAGGTAGGCTCGGGGTGGGTCAGAAGTTGGTCAACTGGGTGGCAAACTGGTTGATGGGCAGAAAACAGAGAGTGGTGGTAAATGGTATACAGTCAGAAGAGATGCAAGTCACAAGTGGGGTACCTCAGGGATCAGTCCTGGGGCCAGTCCTATTCAACATCTTCATTAGTGACCTCGCAGATGGACTAGAGGGTAAGGCTTGTCTGTTTGCAGATGACACCAAGATCTGCAACAAGTAGATGATCCAGATGGGGTGTGCAGAATGAAGAGATCTGGATAAACTAGCAAAATGGTCAGAAGAGTGGCAACTGGGATTTAATGCAAAAGTGCAAAATCATGCACATAGGAAGAGAAACCCTGAAGCCACTTATAGGCTGGGAGGAGTTGCTAGCAGTCACAAAGGAAGAAAGAGACTTGGGCATCATCAGCACTGATGACCTAAAATCATCCAAGCAGACCTCTAAAGCAGTAGGTAAGGCTAGGGGGGTGTTAGGGTGTATTAGTAGGGGTATCACAAGTCGTAAGATGGAGGTAATAATCCCTCTGTACAAGACATTGGTTAGGCCCCATCTGGAGTACTGCGTGCAGTATTGGAGGCCACACCTTCACAAGGACATTAACCAAATTGAGGCAGTCCAGAGAAGGGCAACCAAAATGGTGCAGGGACTGCATCAGAAGACATATGAGGACAGATTAACGGAGCTCAATATGTATACCCTTGAGCAAAGGAGGGAGAGAGGTGATATGATCGAGACATTTAAACACCTTAAGGGCATAAACAAGGTGAAAGAGTCTAACATGTTTAAATATAAGAAAATAGCAGGACAAGCGGACACAGCATGAGATTAGAGGAGGCCGATTAAGGGAATATGAGGAAATTCTTTTTCACAGAATGGGTGGTAGATGCATGGAATAGCTTACCACAAGAAGTGGTGGCTATGAATACAGTGCAGGGCTTCAAACAGGCATGGGATAGGCATAAGGGAGCAATACAAATGACTATGAATAGATAGGTCACTGACAGAGCAAAGGCCGATGGCACATTTATAAGGTAGAAAAAGAAATGGGCAGACTGGATGGGCCTTGCGGTCCTTATCTGCCGTCAATTTCTATGTTTCTATGTTTCTTACTTATTGTTTCTAAAAAAAAGAACAGCTTTCCTTTGTGTGGTTTACCAAAGTACTTTTCAATCAGTTTCAAATGTGAAAATTATTATTATTGTTCTTTTAGCTCAAAACTCAGTGCATAGTGTTTTCAGTTTTCTTGCTGCTCTACTTGTTCTGTATTTTACTAGCTTGGTATTAAAGCAGCAGTACTAGATAATCAGGAAGTGATTATGAAAATTCTGCATTTTGGCTGGAAGCACACAACCATACAGTAGTTCCAGTTTCCATATCTGTAAATATTTTTTTCTAGTTGTGTTTAGCTTATTAGATATTTAAAATGTATTTCCATTGTTGCATATCCACAATAAATATGGCTGGTGCCTAATCTGTAGCTGAGCTCCCCCATCAAATCACAACGCATCTTTTGTTTACTTCTGTGGGATCCTGTGCTGCATGTTCTCACTGTCCCTGTGTAGTACTGTGAGTCTTGCACATGCATGGTTGGCAGAAGAGGGTTCCAGTTCAACATGGTGAGTGGGAAAAATGCAAACAAAAACACAGAAAAACAGAGCAAATTATAAGGTGATAAAATCGCAAAAATGAGCAAGATTACCAGGTAAGTGCTCAAAAAAGCACAGGAAACAAACTTGCAAAAGATCAGATTTTTTTTTATCTAGTACTCCTGCTTTAAGCTTTGATTTGTATTTTTGTTTCAATTCCAGTTGCCATCTTGTTGTTTTCTTTCCCTTAATTGGAATCTCACACGGAGTTGTAAGACAGGAAAAGACCTTAAGCCCATCAAGCCTGTCTCCTTGTTTTCTTATATGTATTGGTGTTGATATTCTTAATTTATACAATGTCGCTAGGTAATAATTCCAATTTCAACCTACTCTTTCAGTAAAGAACCCCCTTCTGTTGTTTTTGATATTATCAAGCCATATTTGTTTATCATGTGATCTGAGTGTGACGTATTTATCTTGGATTTTTAAACCAGTCTCTGTCATTAAAGCATATTATTTCATAATTTTGAACATTTATAGCAAGTCACCACTCTTTCTCTTGTCCTGTAATGTGAACAGGCCTAATTTATTTATTCTATCTATGCAGAGGAGGCTCTGCATGTTCTTAACCATTTTGGTTGCCCTGTGCTGAATTTTTTCCACATATTCAACGTCCTGTTTGAGATAGGGGCTCCAAACCTACAAACAGTAGTCCACATGTGGTCTTACATATGTCATATGCTGGAATAATGTAATGGTCAGCTCTTCTTGCAAATGTTCTTTTGCTATTATTAAGTGCTATATGTGCTGTTTGTGTAGCCTTATTTGCAGCGTGTGTTAAATTTGAGGTCATTACTGACTGACACCAAGGTCTCTATCAGACTCTATGGCCCAGATATTTAAAAGGGTTGCACATGGCACAACAGTGTTGCACCATGCACAACCCACTGATGCACCCTGGCACGATATTCAAAAGGGAAAAGTGTGCCGCACAAATCCCAATGCGTCGGAGCACATCAGTAATGTATGCAGGCACAGGTGGGGCGTGTGCCCATGCATAACCTGCACAGCCCGATATTCAGCCCGGGATGTGCAGAGCCATGCATGTGCAATCCCTACTTGTGCCTGCACAAAGTTAAGCCAAAAAAAAAAAGGAACAAATGATGGCCACCCACAGGTGAGCTACCGCATTGCAGGGCGCAACATGGCAGCTGCCACCTGTGGGTGGCCAGCTGAGTTCCTGCTGCACCTGGCTGCGCCCTCCATGCCCCATCATGGGCATCTGTGTAAATAACCCCCCCTCCAATATCCCTGGTGGTCCAGTGGACCGAGTGCTGCCCGATCGTGGGCATCTGGTTAAATAACCCCCTCCTGTCTTATATCCCTGGTGGTCCAGTGGACTGCTATGTGCCCGATCATGAGCATCGGTATAAAAAAAAAAACGTCCAATATCCCTGGTGGTCCAGTGGACCAATCACTGTCCAATCGCAGGCATCTGTTTAAATCCACCCCCGCCAATATCCCTGGTGGTCCAGTGGACTGCACTCTGCCCAATCGCGAGCATCTGTAAAACATAAAAAAATACCTAGTACCCTGGTGGTCTAGTGTAACCCCCTCCCCACCTGCCCAGAGCCCCACCACCCCGCTCCCCCCTGGTCAGCCGGTGGGTGGCAGCACCCCACCCGCCTGCCGCCCCGCCGCCTGCTGACTGACAGCTCGGTAGGGCTGCATGCCCACTGGTTCTGGCATGAGCCAGTAGATTGTGCAGCCCATAACTTACCACCCAGTCCAGACATGTGAATGAATCATTCACATATCTGGAATGTGTAGTACGGTATGGGCTGCACATCCATTGGCTCACGCCAGAACAATGGGACTGCTGCCCTACTGAGCTGTCAGTCGGTGGGCAGTGGGTGGCAGGAGGAAGTGCTGCCCACCAGCTGACTGGGGAGCAGGCGGTGGGCTCAGTGGGTGGGTGGGAGGGGGGTACACTAGACCACCAGGGTAATAGGTCATTTTATGTTTACAGATGCCTGTGATTGGGAAGAGTGCGTCCACTGGACCACCAGGGATATTGGATGGGGTTTATTATACCGATGCCCGCGATCGGGCACATAGCGGTCCACTGGACCACCAGGGATATTAGATGAGGATTTTTTATTTAGACAAATGCCTGCGATCAGGAACATAGCGGTCCACTGGACCACCAGGAATATTAGATGAGGATTTTTTTTAAACAAATGCCCATGATTGGGCTGCAGGGGGTGTCAGTTCCTGATGGCTGCTGCCTGGCAGGGCGCCAGGTGCAAGTCGACGGGGATCGGCACACCTGCATGCTAATGGGATGCAAATGAGGCCATAATGACATGCAAATGACCCCATGTGTGCCTTGCATAAATTATGGCCCCATTTGCATGTCCCCTTTTGAATATCGCAGGTGCTGTGAATGACGCAATGGCACTTGTGCTAGTGCATCTCCATGCTCCACTCTGGCCACTTGATCTGGCACAGTGCCACTGCACCATGCACAGTGGGGGTGGCCAGGGTGCGATATTCAAAGCTGCTGAGCCATAGCGCAGCTCCATTGAATATCTTCCAGGCCACACCCCTGCGCAACCAAGCTGAGCTGCTCCCAGGCTTGCGCCACAGCCTGGCGCAGTTTGAATATCTGGGCCTATGTTTTTAAGAACAACTCCATTTAGTGTGTAGGAGTATTTGCATTTGTTTGCCCTAAATAAATGACTGAATATTTTCCAGTGTTAAATAGCATGCCATTTATTCATGCCTATTGTTCAGTTTTATTCTGATCATTTACTAGTGTATTGTAATGTTTAGGGGAATCAACTATACCACAATACAGGAAATGCTTTAGTCAGGAAAGGAACGTTTTCTGATGGGAGGTCAAACGATACAGGATTCCAGTATATCCACTTTTATCAGCTCTCTTATTGATCCAAATTCAGTGTCTAGATAATTTGAAAGTTCAATTATAATTGCATTTAAAAAGTTTGCAGTGCTTTCCAGAGTCTCAATTTTCAGCAACAAGGAATCAGTTTTTGTGTGACAGCTGCAGCTCATGCCTTTGTAGTTAAAGTAAACTATAACCTCATATCTTTTAAATTTTATTTGTTTCCATGTCAACAGACTACTCTTTTCTTGTGGCTGCTGGGGATACACCTGTACACATTTGCTTTAGTTTTTAGTGTTCATGTTAGTCCCCTGTAACTATAATTTATGGTCTACATTTTATGATTGGTGAAATTTCATTGTCCATGAGTGCTGCATTAGCATATCAGAATATGATCTTGCATCACACATTTATACCATGTATATGCATGCTGAAAGTACAAATATCTTGCAAAACTCTCTGGAAACAAAAACTGAATGCAATCTCAAAGTAAAACCCCTGTATACAACTCAAACAGTTTGCAAAGCTAACCGAAGGTAAATGTGATATTTGGCACCTTGCTGCAACTTGTTTTGTTTGAACTCTAACCAGGGAGGCATACTGTAGAGTCTAAAGGGTGCTGACACATCATGTTCTCATATGCTAATGCAGTTGTCAAGGACAATGAGATCTCAACAACCAAAAAAAAAAAATAGAGACCCCCCCCAAGATAGTTACAGGGACTAGCATGAACAGTGAAAATAAACTTGAGCAGTCATGTATATCCCTGACAGTTACATGAAAAGGTTGTCTGTTGACATGGGAACAAGTAAAATGTTCAGGATATGAAGGTGTAGTTTTCCTTTAAAGATTTCAATTGCAACTGCTTCAAAGCATTATATGTGGAGTCAGGTTTAATCTTCATATCCTCCACTTCCTGTTTCAGTCTGTTATCTTTTTCTCATCAGTTTAATAAATGTATTGAGCTTTTTTCTGTCTTTTACAATATTGCAAAGATTTCTGAAGGTAGAAGTCATATCAATAAAGCTTTTAATATCTGGTACCTCAGAGAAAAGATAAGCTTCAGAATGGGTTATAATGCTAGCCGATGAATCTGCTGATATTGACATTTTTATATAGGCTAGAAGAACCTCAACAGCCTTCAGTCTTGCTCCCAGCAAAAGTGCTTCATTTCTCCTTTGTTTAAGCCCTTGTGGTTTCTGCAGTCAAACAAGTATGTCAGCAGGAAGAAAGATCAAAATGCAAAGTAAAGTAAACATTGAATTTTTGTTGTTCTTATGGTTGTCAGAGATTTTCAGGGAGCATGTGAGCAAGGGGCGGGTGGAAGTAGGCGGTGGATCGGAGTGAATGGCAGGTGAATGGCTGATCTCATCGGATTGAAATTGGAAACACAAAAAAAGTTTGGATATCTGTTTAATTTGAGTACAGACACAATGATTTTGGAGCCAAGCAGCTATTGCGTATTGTACAGAATTAGGCAGGCTTTGGCAAACTATCACTTAACAGAGAAAAAAAATGGTGGCCATTTGAAATCTCAAAGTTTTGATAAGAACTTTGATTCAATGGGGTAATGATTTCAGGAATTATATGAGACTCAGTAAGATTCTGCTAACTGGACTACTTATCGCCCTGCATTAGACTCCATATAGCATAGCTACGAGCCAATCAGGTAGCAGGACTTTATCTTACCCATTTTCTAATGGACCCTGAACTTCTGATGCTGCTAGAGCTCCAGCCAGGATACTCGTGCGGGGGTTGAATAAGCCATGTCATCCAGAGCAACCCCTCCAAGGTTCAGGGTTTCAAGATGAACATATTTGTAAATTGGATCTTTATTGGAAAGTGTATCACCTTCCATTGAGGTTGCCAATTTTTCTTTCATTTGATATCTTTTGAGGTTTTGAGGGTTTTCACATAATGAAGAGTATTTTTTGACTCCTAAAAACATTACCTGTGCATGTGCAGGGACTTAGGCATCTTTTCACTGTTTTTTAATCATCCATAACATTAACATTTTTGCACAAATTGTTTGACTTTACTTCTTCTCACATTCCATAATACTGAGAAGTGGCAACGCAAGTAGCAACTTTCAGACTTACCCAACAGGACTTCCATTTCACTTCAGACCTGCAGGGCCATGCACAATGCATCCTACAGATCTAGCACAGTTCCCCATGGGTGTTTTGCTTAACCTAAAGCCCTGTGTGAAGCAACCAATAATGCTGTTTTTTTGTTTGTACCAGACTAGTCAACTAGACAGCTGTTTTGTGTAGGGGTGGCAGGGCCCTGCAAGAAGCAAGCTACAGGTCCATACCCCTGTACAATGGATCTTTTCCTACACACAGGGCCCAGCACAAAGCAAGCTAAAGAACTGGCACTGCACTGAGTGTGTCTACTCCATCACGTAGGGGCTGCAATGCCGTGTATGAAGCCAGCTACAGATCTGGTACTGTGCAAAGTTTGTTGCTGATCAATGCAGGGCTGCACAGTCCTGCACAAGGTAAGCTACTGGTCTAGTACCATGCCCAATGGGTCCATGGCTTTTTGCAGGTATAAAGAAAACTAACAGTGTTAGTTATTATATTTTCAAAACATGAGGAAATAAACTGAAAATGCATTTGTTAGGGTTGAAGCACAAACCATAAAAATAGAGAAATAAAAGTTGGACAGAAAAGTCCCTTGTGTATTGATAAATATGCAGTGTGCTGCTCCTCAGGATTTAAATGATTACACAATATAGCACTGACATTGCCCTAAATTTGATACTGTCTTATCAGACAAAATAAAAAACTGACAAAGTAATGCATGGATAGAGGGTGCTGAAGTTAGGATAATGTCAGTGCTTCATCAGGTGATCATTCAAATCATAAGAAAATGAATATCACAGATTCACCAAGACTGATGGGAATTTCCCCCTAACTTTTTATTTCCCTAGCAGAAGCAATTACAGTTTTTTGAATTATATATATATATATATATATATATACATAAATTAGAGGCAAAAAACTCCATTTAATGCATTAGTTAGGGTTGTTCTACAGTGATAAAAGTGAGGAAATTCGGTGTTAGGGATGAAAGCCCCCCCTTGGACTCCCCCACCCACACCCCCAACTGGCATCGGGGTGCACATTGGGGTTGCTGGCCCTAACTCTCACCCCATCAGATGTGTGAAGAAGTAGAGGTATAGGAGAATAGGGTGAGAGTTAGGACCAACAACCCCAATTCACACCCTGATGTCGATTGGGGATGTGAGCGGGGGTCCAAGGGGGGCTTTCAACCCTAACATTGAATTTCCTCACTTTTGTTGCTGTGGAACAACCCTAACTAATGCATTAAATACAGTTTTTTGCCTCTAATTTCCCTTCTTTTTGAGAATGATGACGAGAAATAGTGAATGTAATATGGCAGCGGGAGTGCAGGGCCAGATGCCTTGTGACATAGTAACAGGAACAGCAATGCAAACAGAAGTGCTAACAGTGGTGCACATGGCATCGCAAGCGCAAATGAGAACGGAAAGGGTAACACACACGGTAGCATAGACGGGAACGGTAACGCCAAGGGGGGGATATAAATGCAAGTGGAAACATTAACTGTAACAGTAATGGAAGTGCATACTCTGTGTTTTCCAAGCAGGTGCATACAGAAAAACAGTGTGTACAAAGAATGTATGCATTGTAATGGGGATTGAATCTTAAAATGAGCATTGGAAGTACTTAATTGGTAATATCTCAGCAACTGCACGACGTAGAAAAAAAATTTAAATTTCACAGAAATCTTTATTTTCCTGGCTACTGTTTTGTATTACATAGCCCATGGGCTATGTAGCTTGCTATGAAAAATCTGTATCTCGCACCGTTTTCGAGATATGAGCCCCGAAAGGCGCGGCATACGCCACCATGTTAGTCTATGAGAAAAATGCCATCTTCGGAGTACCGTAACTTGGCAGCTGTGCAATATTCTTTCACCAAACCAAGAAAAGGCACATCTGTGAGATGTTGGCTGTGTTCCTTCCAAATTTCAGCTCAAAAGACCAAACCGTTCTTTTGCAGCAGGGTGGCAAAGAAGTGCTGTCATTTTGGCCATAGCCTGGAAAAGTAGTGTCGCAATTTGCAACACCTTTCACAAATTTTGCAAAAGTGTAGTGAGTGCGACACTACTTTGCGACACTACTTTTTCCAGAAATTTGAAAAACATATTTCTGGGATGTTTAACCCCCAAATAAAGACATGGCTAGCATCCTCAGGGTCCGACTAGGTAAACACAAAAAGAATAGTGTCCCTAGAGGGTCCCAAATTTAAATGCCAAGCATTTCTATGATCACTAATTAAAAAAAAAATGGCTGACTCACGACACTACTGGGGTGATTTGCGACACTAAAAACTGCATGTACGACACTTTCACACTTTTCGTTAACTTTTCCCATTGACTTATAATGGGACATTGTTTTCTGAATAACTTTTGAACCGTTTAAAATTTTTTCATGAAATCTTCAAAAGGCACATCGGGTACCCCAGCTGCATGTTCCCTGATGTTTTCAGAATGGTAGCACAAACCATGCAACCTGTAGGAGAGAGCAAAGAATTCGCAAAAAATGCGTAAACGCACGTTTTGTTGACGCTTAATAACTCCACAGCTGTATATCTGACCAGTATGAAACTTGGCAAATCCCAAGACTTACCACTCCCAATCATGCATACCAAATTTCAGTCAAATCTGTTAAACAGTGGCAAAGTTATTAAGGTGAAAAGTTTGACCCTTTAACCTTAAAATGGCTCCTCAACCCTAACTATGGTAGCACTACCGTGCTACCATTATATATATATATATATATATATATATATATATATATATATATATATATATATGTCTTTTGAGATAGATATATGTCAGCCTATCTGTTTGTCTGTCTGTCTATCTATCTATCTATCTATCTATCTATCTATCTATCTATCTATCTATCTTTCTATCTAGCTATCTATCTTTCTATATGTCTTTCTATCTGCCCCTCTATCCATCCATCCAGACATGGTAGCACTTGTACTACCTGTATAGTAAGGCTTGATTAGTGTTTGTGTCAGAATGCTGTCCATTGTTATCAGCATATGTGATGGCAATCTCAGCCTCCAGAATTGATAAATGTAATGTGCACTGTCTCAATCCAAGTGGCTAAGTTTATGGTAAATCTGGTGAAAATCAGTTAAAGTTAATTGTGAATGTGTGTAAAATACACCTGATTTTGTCAGTTTTTTTTTTTTTTTTGCTCATGGCTAGCAAAAAAAAAAGCTAGACAGTTAAAAACTTAAAGGTTCATTAGAGTTTGACCTAAGGTCATGCCTTTGGAGATGTCTAAAATGAGATTTTATTTAATTTTAAATTTATTTAGGCTTTAAGGTTTGCACATGTATGAACATTTTTTTTGTTAGTTTTTCACAAAATGTCTGAAAAAATGTAAGCTGGTTTTCTGAGGTAACTATGGTCATGAACAGAAATTATAAAAACTAAAAAGGCACAAAATGATTAACTCTTAAGGTTGACAATTGGCAGTTTATCAAGGCATCAGTGCTGACTTTCAAAACAAACTCTGGCCAGAGCCATTAGGGCTGCAGGAGTGGAATCTGGGTTAAAAACATTCTAAATTATTTTTTTTTAAATATTTTTACACCAAATTTTTAACACAGCCATGAGATGACCCTGTCTCATAGAGAAGGGCAGAGAAAATGTTCACCTCCTGGCCTAAAGGTGATATCATGCAGGGACTTCAAAATCCTCTTTTGGGCTGCCATCACACAATTTGCCTGGTTGACATACTTCTTGCCTTCTTGACTGCCTCCTGTTGCTGCCATGCTTTGACCCTGTACTTGCCACTGTGCATGTTCTGTCTGTACCTGATTGTACCTTGTTGATTGCTGTACCTTGACTCTTAATTGTTATTGTCTATAACTTGTAATTCTCCTGGGTCGCACCTGAAAATAGGCAGTTGTCTGTCTAGCGTGCTTACCTGGTAAACAAAAGCGAAATCAATAAATTTTGGGCAGGAGTTGAAAAATGACAGCTGTCACATTCATGAGTTGCTGTATCAAAATGGCTATGTTGAAAATGTGTGTTAAAGATATTGAATATTACCAACGTTATGAGCCTGCATTTCCAAAATTCAACATAGCCTCATAACTTAATAGGAGAACAGATCTGAATCATAGAACACAAGAATGTGCAAAGTATAATACCACCCCATATTAAATTTATACAAGGCCAGGGAAGACATTGCTAATATTTTTTATTTTGGCATTGAAAAAGTTTCACTTGATCCACGGGGAGAAAATTTGTATACAGCTTTATTTAATCAAACCCTAAATATCATGATATCAGGGCAGAAAGGGGGTTAGGGTGCACTCGGATGGAAGAGAGCATAAGGTCAAGAACATTTATTGTGGTACTGTACTCTATAAAGACCCTGTGGAAAGAATGCAACATATATGTCAAGCAGAGAAACACCAGCTTGGCACAGATGCTGAATTCTTTGGTGCAGTCTTATACTGCAGCAAGATAAATTGTGTCAGTATTAATTTTTGATTGGGGGATTGTGAAAAATGTCAGATGGTTGTCAGTTCCAACCCACTTTTTTTTATTCCTTGATTACAAACTGCTTGCTTAAGAAAATGGGTTCTGTAGACCATTATGATCCATCATCTTTTCAATAACCCCAACTTTTTCACACTTTGTGGGTCACTGTCCCACATAGGAACACTGACCTTCTCACTCCTGTCTGAGTGCAGACCAAGCCCCTTTTTGTTTTGACACATTTTCCCCCACCTGCCACTTGCTTAGTGGCAGTGAATTAATGTGGCATTTTTTAATTCTGCATATCTATGCAGTCACATAAAATGCCTACTGACATCCTTTGTACGCTTCCCTCTATCAGTTTCTTCATATTTCCTCCAGTGTTTACATTTACTGCAGCAGCAAAGAGAATGTGTTCAGTACTAAAAATAAAAGCAAATTTCTGGTGGGCTTTCTGTTTAGATATCAATATTAAGGAGAAGCCACATTTTCAAAACAGGAATACCTGGAAGGATCTAACTGATAATATCTACATTTATGTTTACCAGTAGCTGTTATTGTCTTCTTCCAGTAGAGCAGCAGGCTGACATGGGATATGATCTCAGTCTTCCCATTCTCAAGGGTCATAACAGGATTGAACATATGGATGTGTTTTACAGCAGGACACAGGGACATGCTCTGAAGGTCACTGATGGCACATGTAGGGGTAATATTAGGAAGCATATTTTGTCCCAGAAGGTGGTGGCCTTCTAAAATGACCTGCCAATAGATACTGTGGAAGTGAAGATAGTAGCACAGTCCCCAGTGTTTCCCATCCCTTAGCTTTTGCCAGCAATGAAATCATCAGTGTGAGAACCTTACACTGTCCCTGCCCATGCTGTACCTACCCATGTGGATAAACAGAGGGCTTCAGCCTCTAGTGCTATCAGTCTGCTACCTTTCATCAGCACTATATCTATCACAATGTAGAAACCCTGGACTGTCTGTTCTACACTGCACCTGCCCCGTGGATTTATACAGGGCTTCAGTCTCCAGTGGTGCCAGTCCCTTACTGTTCACCAGTCACACACTGTACCTCTCACTGTAGATAAAACATTTTAGTCATCAGTTCTGGCAGTCCCTCAGCATTCACCAGGACTAAATGCAGACTGTGGAAACCAAGCACTGTCCCTTCCCCCACACTGCAGCTGGCTCTGTGGATTAGTCAGTCCCTCACCTCTTACCAGCACTAAATCCATCACAGTGGTGGTACGTTTGCACTGAGCCTACCTCACATGGTACCTGTGGATAAACTGAGGGATTTATTCACTTTTTACCAGCACTAAATTCATCATAGTTGGTGAGTGGGGGGGAGGGGAGCCTGCACTTTACCTGCCACTGTGGATAAACAAAAAGCTTTAGTTTACTGTCCAGTGATGTCTGAGCTGTATCTTTTATGAGCATTAAATACATCAGAGTAGAAAAGTCAACAGTAAACCCTATTCTGTGGATAAACAGAGTTGTCATAAGTTCCTACCTTTCACTAGCATGGCATTGCAAATACTCAAAGACTGAATAGAAAAAATAGAAAAAATAGAACAAAATGGGCTCAGATCCCACCGGACTATATGTAATTTGACACTGTGGTAGTCTGTTTAATGAGACCCTGACTGCTTCAGTGCTTCAATAAGGGAAATTTCAATCTGCTTCAAGATAATGAGTTAATCCCTAGGCTGTAGAAAGAACTAGAACACATCTATTTGATTGAACTGGACAGATGCTCAGTCTGCAGCCCTACAAGGGTTAAACTGAGGGTCTACATAACAGCAGCTTCAAAAGTTTTTTCTTGTTTATATCCTGAGAAGATGGGAGGCACAGTAGCATCCCCCATCCTTTAGATACCTTTAACACAGAGTAGCAAATAGCAAAAATCAGAGGGGGAGTACACTGTTTTGCAGTTGTGGATGAATACTTCCAAAAGTCCCAAAAGAAAATTCCACAGTAAGCCATTTTTTGAGCTAATGCAAGGGGGCTGCAGGCTTCGCCTACCTGCAGCCCTAAAAATTAGTTCCAATTAATTAAAACAAAATGTTTAGAACTGCATTGAAAACTTATCAAGACTGACTTTAACAAACTCAACACATGCATGACAGTGTGTGTGCTTTACAAGACATGACAAGAAAAAAGCACTGAGATAAAAATAGTCAGGAATACAACCAAACAATAAAAAAAAGCATGTTTTTTTCTTAGGTTTGTGCTTTATGAGAGGAATTTAAAAAAATGCCACAAAATAAATGATGTCCTACAGGAACAAAATGTTTAAAGCCACGGAACATGAAAAACAGTCAAAAACATGACCTCCACTCCCCCAAAAAAACACTGCATGCATTTTGTACAAGAAGAACAAAATAATAAGAAAGCTATGTTTCACCTTCTGCTTTTCTCAAGGTCTACTGGGCCCTGGGCAAAGAATGAATGGCCTCACATCCTGGTAGGCAGAGGGTCCAAATGTCTGTGTGTGCCCTCCTTTGCAGAGGGCCTAAAGGACTGCCTGAAGTAAGTTAGGACTCCTTTCCTGGGGGAAACAAGTTAAGACTACATTCCAGTGGAAGGCAAGTTAGGACTCTCCATCCTACAGGAAGCAAATTAGGATTCACCTCCCGTAAGAAGTAAATTAGGACTCACCTCTTGCTTTATGCAAGGCTCAAATAGCCCTGAACAAAACAAGTTTTAATTCCTCTTTCTCAAAAAGTAAGGAAATTAATTGAAAATAAACTTCATTAATGTGTGTCTGTGTGTGTGTGTGGTGGGGCAATAAAGCACAACTGCATGTGCATTCACTGGGAGATATAAGAACATCTCCAGTGTGTGCTGGCATGAGTCTTCAATACACACACTGGAGAAGTGCAAATAACAAATACAGCACCCTACAGTGTGGACCTGGTTCATCTAGTCAGAGAGCAGCATTTGTGGTGGCCATCTTGACCCATTGTAGATATAGATATTGATTAACACACACACACACACACACACACACACACACACACACAGTAGAGCCTGTCAGGATGCAACACAGTGTCTCAAGTTACTGAATGTATTTTCTTTCTCTCTGCCCCCATGCTGCCTCTTGTCTCTGCAGCTCAGTGACACTTCCTTTCATCCTCCATCACAGTCTAACACCAGGATATCCAGCCTCGCAGTTACTATGCTGTACACCCCTCCACAGTCTACATAAAAACGCAGAAACAGAATTTGATGGCAGATAAGGACTGCCTTGCCCACCTAGTCTTCCCATTTCCCCACCTACATAAGTTCCAGATCCTAAATGATCTGCAGCTTACTCTCTCTTTCCTACCCCTGTGGTTGAGTTGTGTCTATCCCATGCATTCTTGAATTCCCCTATTGTTTTAGCCTCTATGACCTCCGCAGGGAGGCTGTTCCAAGCATCCACAACCCTTTCTGTGAACAAAATACTTCCTCGTGTTACCCCTGAGTCTCCCCCCTCTAGCCTCATATTGTGACCCCCTTGTTCTTGCACATCTCTTTTTCTGAAAGATGCTGTCCTCCTGAATGTTGTTTATCCCCTTGAGGTACTTGAATGTTTCTATTGTATCTCCACTCTCCCTCCTATCTTCTAGGGTATAAATATTGAAGTCTTTCAGTTTTCCCTCATTTATTTTCTGGTGCATTCCATTCACCATTTTTGTAGCCCTTCTCTGGACTGATTTCATTCTGTTTATGTACTTCCAGAGATGGGGTCTCCAGAACTGAACACAGTATTCCAGATACGGCCTTTCCAATTGTCTGTACAGTGGCATCACTACCTCCTGTTTTCTACTGGAGATGCCTCTTTCTATGCACGATAGTACCCGTCTCGCTCTCCCCACTGCCTTTTCACATTGCTTGGCTACTTTCAGGTCATCTGTTATAATTACCCCCAGGTCCCTTTCCATTTTTGTTATTATCAGTATCCCCCCCAACACACATCTTGTATTTCTCTCCAGGATTCCTGTGTCCCAAATGTATGACTTTGCTCTTCTTTGTTTTGAATTTAAGCTGCCACATTCTTGACCATTCTTCTAACTAGCCTAGGTTTCTCCTCATTCTTTCCACACACACCCCGGAGTGTCCACCCTATTGCAGATCTTGGTGTCATCCACAAACAGGCTTACTTTCCCTTCTAGCCCCTCTGCAATGTTGCTAATAAAGATACTGAAGAGGACTGGCCCCAGTACTGAGTCTTGTGGCACCCCTCTGGTCACCCTCCTGTCCCATGATTGAACTCCGTTTACATCCACCCTCTGTGTCCTGTTGCTCGGCCAATTTCTGACCCAATTTACCACATAGGGACCCAATCCCAGATTGCCAACTTGTTTACTAGCCTCCTGTGTGGGTCGGTGTCAAATGCCTTACTAAAATCCAGGCAGAACATGCCCCCCCCGCAATCTGCCACCCTGGTCATCCAGTCATAGAAATCTATCAGATTTGTTTGACAAATCTACCTGCTGTGAATCCATGTTCTTTCAAAAAGTGGTCTAAGCGCTACTCAGCTAATAAGGAGGACACTTAAAACTTAAAGTTAGGTTTAAACTGCAAAAATATTTTATTTTATAAGCAGTTCACCAAATTGCTACTCACCAAGAGATACACACCCTCTAAGGAAGGCTACAAGCCAAAGCGCAGGGGTTGGCGTGTTTTTTTGCTGTATCTCTTGGTGAATAGCAATTTGGTGAACTGCTTATACAATAAAATATTTTGGCAGTTTAAACCAAATTTGAGTTTTAAGGGTCCTCCTTATTAGCTAAGTAGCGCTGAGGCCACTTTTTGAAAGTGCATGTTCTGAATTTATTGCGTTGGCAACCCATATCGTGAGCACACCGGTCTGTTCCTTGTGTGCAGCAAGATCCGAACTTTAGAACTTGTGAATCCATGTTGCCTTGGGTCTTGTACCTCGCTGGCCTCAAAATATGCTACAATCCTTTCTTTTAGCATAGATTCCATTATTTTCTTCACCACTGATGTCAAACTGACCGGCCTGTATTTCCATCTGGCTGAAGACAGACCAAGTAAACAGCATCCGCCACCTTCCGCTGACCTCCACAATACCCACTAGAGGGGGATGGACAGATCCCCAACCTGTTGGTGGCAAACTTATCTGTGAAGAACTGAGCAAATCATCACACTTCTCCTGTGAAAAGGCTTTACTGGGCTAGAGACAGAATGGATTTCACAGTCTGTCCATGGTCCAGAAGAGCAAAGCAGGTCAGTTCTGCACAGCAGCAATCTCCCTGGACAGGAATTCTGCCTTCTTATGGGTGATTGATGATTGATAGACCATATAATGGTCCATCAACCTAAGACTGTCACACTCCAGGTCTGATTTCCACCAACCCCTCTCTAGTCTTCACCCCACCCTTCTCAACTCCTTCAAGGTCCCATCAAACCCATACTGGATCATAATGTTGTACGCTTAATAGAGTACAGCATTATGGTGCCACCTGGACCTGTGCACTCTCCGAATGGGACCTCCCCCAAAGTTAGAATCCTAAGTGGGGGGAGCCCCCCCACAGAAAAGAAAATACACTGAAATCGTTTAACATGATTGTACAGCACAGCATTCTGCCATGCAACATTATGACCCCATGCCTATCAAACCATGGGGACCATGGGTGAAGAGTGAGTGGGTGAACATGAACAGGAGTTATGGAATCCAGGGCCTCTGTCACCACCTTGTTATAGGTAAGTACTAGATTCCCCGGATCCATGCATTCACTTGGAACACCCAATAGATCCAGCATCACCGTTAGACCTTCTGAGGTCATGCCCTCAAAGGGCGGTACCAGACCATCTCTGTAAAGGTATGTCTTTTGGAGTGAGACCCAAAACTGAACCTCATGGTGTGACGGTCAGACCATCTGACTGGCTCCATCACCAAGTAGGATACCCCCATCTCCAGAAGGAACACCAAGTCCAATGAATGACCACAAGTATGAGTTGCACAGGTAACAACCTGTGTAAGGCCCAATGAATACATTAGTTGGAGGAAGTCCTGATCAAACTGCGAGACTTCATCTTCGACCCAGGCATTGAAATCCCCCAGAATCAACAATCTGGAGGATCCCAATACCATGTTGACAATGAAGTCCGTGACTTCCTGCAGGAAAGCTTTCCCATCTCCTAGTGGACGGTAGATGAGAAGTATCCTGTACTCTACACCTGCACCCACGATACTTTCAAAGGTGTTGGTGATCCCTATTGGTACCTCCGTAAGGTCCAGTTTCAATGTAAAGCTGATGGCTACACTCCCATTCCTACGATCTAACCTTGGGTGGTGTATCACCGAGAACCCAGCCAGAATAGCTGAAGCCAATAACGGGCTAGCATTATCATCCAGCCAGGTCTCGGTGATGCAAGCCAGGTCCTCTGACTCAACAAGCTCCGCTATTAAAGCAGTCTTGTTCTTAATAGACCTGGCATTGCAAAACACCACCTGAGTAGGATGTGCAACAAAGGAAGACCGCATCACTTGCCAGCACAAAGCAGAATCCTTGGGTATGGGAACAAGACAGGGAAGTCCCATCTCCTGAGCTCATTTCACCCTGGGGCATCTCCTTGTTCCCACCATACCGATCCACCCGCTCCTTTTCAATTCCCCAGGCCCAACCCTGCCCTACCCCTTCTCCCTCCTAACTATCCCCAGAGCCTACATATCCTATATGCTTTCAGGGACAGTGGAGGACAGTCAAAGGGATGGAGATCCCAGAGTCTGGTTGGGAAATAGTGCCTGACCATCTTCACATCCACCCAGCACATCATTTTTTTATCATGTAACAGTTTACTCACCTCCAGTGCAGTGCGGTCCACAACAACAGCCAGCCACAGGCACCCGCACCCCAGACCAGGTCTGGTGTACACTGCTGTGTCTGACTCACACAGGCCCCACTGAAATTAACAGGACACTTCATCTCTGGGGGGGGGCCTGTGATGGGGAACCAGGTGGCCACACCTCTCATGTCCGGGGTGTGGGGCTCAGCCATGAGCCCCTGCAGTCGCCCCATGATTTTCTACCTTTTTCTTCCCCAGTGGGAGCCAGATGTGCAATGACACCTGATGCACCTACATGCAGGTGTCTGCCGCACTCCCTCTCCTTTGTATGCTTGCCACTGACAGTGCGCCTAGCCTCTGCTAGGCACTGCTACAGCACAACACATGCCCCAAACCCACCCCAGAGGTAGGTGAGCAGTCATGGGATGCTAAATCCTACCTCTCCCCTGCCAGCCCATGGCAGCCAGAGTCCGTTCTCAAACTGGGTCGCCAGCGTGGTGCATGGTTTGGCATCCAGCACCTCAACCCTCAGCGCCACAGGGCCAACCCACCCAGCACATCCTAATAAGCAAACAACACACACCACAGTCTTCAAATCCACTCAAATATTCTCAGAGTCCATATATATACATCCAATTTAAAACCTACACAATCCAATAAACCTACCCACACTAACACTTCACTCACACCACCAATACCACAACAATCGTTCAACCCAAAACCATAATCCACAATAATGTTAACCCTCTCTAAACAAGACACCCTCCAAAAGATGACAACACACAAACTCATAATAATCACTAAATCAAAAATCTTATAACAGAATATCCATATGCTGTAGAAAGTAAAAAAACAGTCAAATCTCTTCAGGCAGAGTAGTAACAGTGTCCATCAGAGCTCTCACCTCCTCAGGACAAGACCAAGTAAATGCTTCAGACCAAGTCAGCTCTCACCTTGACTTTAGGGTGAGAACACAGATTTAATGTACAGAGTTAGAGCAGTTTTCAGGCACTCTCACTGCCTAGGAAAATGTAAGGTTAAACAGGCCTTTCAAACAAAAAGTCTAACCAATATAGCCAGCGATGAGTTCTAATTGAGTCTTTTCATTTAAATCCCAACATGGAATAAAATAATCTTCTTCCTCAGCAAGTCCACATTCCAACAATCCAAACAGTAGACATTTACCAAATAAAAGAAAGCAGGAATAATGATTGGAAGCAGCAAGAGAGGTCCACCCCACACTCACCCAGGAGGCAATCTCACCACCCAGACAGACCCACCACTACGGTTCCTGGCTAGCGGCCTGCCCACCAGGAGGTCCCCCTGAGAAAACCCAGGAAGTGCTGATATACTGCATCTACCATCCAGCAGGCCTAAACTAGCATCTCCTGCCCCAGAGCTAACAAACAGCAGTTGCCTCCTATACAAAATTGGGGCAGACCCTCTAAAACTAACTCCTACCTTCCAACGCAATATGAGCTGAGAAAAAAGTCACTTGATGCACCACCATACAGAGTCCACCAGAATAAACACCAATAATGTTCTGATCAAAGGTCCAGCCAGAAAGGATCCATGCTTGGTGTTCCAGTGGAGCTACCTCCATTCAACAGTTTCCCCATCAAGAGACACTCCTTTCTTCCAGCCACGGAAACCACACCAATCCTCAGCAGTCCAGGTCGACCTCGGAAGACAGGAAAAACCACAATCAAACTCAAAGAATATGCAGCACTACAGGTCCATAACTCTGTCAACAGGCAGACCTCCAAACAGAACACCCACAGGCTGCACAAAGACTGTTTCCATTCAACAGCACACCAAAGGTAAATTTAAAGGCAGTATAGCACAGTGGTTTAAGGCTCTGAGCTGCAAATCTGGTGACATCCAGCAGACCAGACCTGAGTTTGAATCTCACTGCTTCCACTTGCTTACTGTATGACCCTGAGCAAGTCACTTAACTTCCCTGTGCTCCCAGGTCACACCTGTAAATAAGCTTTCAGCTTAGTGTGCTACTCCTGGTTAAACAAAACAAACAAAAATAAATGCTAAATCTAAAAAACACTGTGCCTGCTCTAACTGACTCACTTCAGACCCTAATCTGGCTAACAAATAGATGAACTGTTGGCAGAAATTTAACAAAACTTAACACATTATTATAAAACTATAAAATAAAATGAAAACTTAAAACAAATGAATTTAAATAAATTAAAAACTGCGGCTCTAGTATAGCTGCTACTGATGACTAGCCCAGCATGGCCACCATCTTGACTTTTGCCCTCCCTGTCTCTCCTTAAGACTATGTACCCTGGTATGGTATCTTTCAAGTCATGAATACCTATGTACCATGTTTCTGTGACCACAACAATGTCTAAGTCTTTCTCTGCCATCATGGTCGTTAGGTCTGGGATCTTGTTTTCCAGGCTATTGGCATTTGTACACATAACATTTCATGCTTTCATGCCTCTGCCCGTTCAGGCTCTCCCCTTATCCCTATGCCTTCCCTCTATGCCTCTCCTGCCTTTTCTTCCATTTGTGGTTCCTTTTGTTGATTCCTTGTCCCTAATATCTTTCTTTTTGTCTAACTTAATATATTGGAGGGGGCAGTTTGTTTTTCCCTGTTTCCTTCCACCATCTCCTTGGCTAGTTTAAATGCTTGCCACTGAAACATTTAAACATCTCACTAAGGAACTTGGTTCCCCCCAGATGGATGCAGGCCACCCCTCCTGTATGGTTCCATGTCATAACCATGAAAATTTAAGGGTGACTCACATTACAGCGAGCACATATCGCCGAATCAAACATCCGCTACAAACCCACCACAGCACTCCCCATTACAGCGACTGCAGTGTACAATACTTTGGCACTCAATAGAATCTAACATTTAATGTGGGGGCCTATGCCCCACACACACCCTCTTGTGGGGTGCAAGTGCACCGCACCTTCCAAATTATTATAATCAACTCCGGGGAAGGCAGACACTGGGGGAAAAGGGAATACACAAGAATGGGGTTACCACAGCTTGGGCACCACAGTCAGAGGGGATCCAGGGGACAGGCAACAAAATAAAAAACTATCAGCCACTACAAGGTACAAAACAATACATACCTGCAGGCAGTTCTGAACCGAGCACCATCGACATCACAAGCAGTGGCTGTGTCCACCACTCTAGCCAACCAGCTCAGCAGCAGCAGCAGCAGCAGCAGCAGGCTTAATTTCCACATTTAACCCACATGACCATACCCTCCCTCATGATTCGCCATCAATCTTCCATGCTCTACTCCTCGCTATTCCCTCCACTTACTATACAAAAGTGGTAGCTATTCCATCAGGCATGCAAACTGAACTGCTCATGTTTGAGTTGCTCAGTTTGCTTCACCCATATGACGGGATACCCTTCCGTACAATCCCACATCCCTACAAATGGACCCCAGTCCCCAATGAAGCCAAATCCCTCAGCTCCGCACCAGCTCTTCAACCATTTGTTGAATCCCTGGTGTGGAGTACCCTGGCCTCCCATGCCGTAGACAGGTAACACTTTCGAGAAAGTTACCGGGTGTGCCTCTTGTCTCAGTCTCTAACTTCAATTCTGTGAACTCCATCTGCACTGCCCTTACCTTTTCCCCAGCCAGATCATTTGTCCCCGGGTGGGCAATGATATCTAGCTCATCCTCCCATTCTGCAACCCTAGCGATCATTTGGATATGCTTTCCATCCTTCCAAGCCATGGTGCTGGGTAGGCATCTGACCTCTTTCTCTCTTGCCCCCAGGAATATTCCCCTAGTAATAGAGTCTCCCACTAGGAGCTGCTTCCCTCTTTTCTGTGGTCCCTTGCCACCCCACTGGGGATCTCCATTGCAGAGGATCCCTGCATCCACCTTGTCAACCACTGTGGGTGCCTCCTTGAGACAGTCCTGTTCTGCCAGGATGGTGAAAGAGTTGTGGAGTTGAATCTCAGGTTGGATGTGCCTCTGCCCTACCTCCCTCACCCTCCCAGAGCCCACCTTTGTCCAAGTGCCCCTCATTTTGGGTGTCCTTTGAGGCAGTGGGTATGGACTTTGTGGTCTCTGAGTGGGAGAATAGGTCTCACAAATGCTAGCCGACTCAGCCCAGATATGAGCAATCTCCTCCGAGAAGTCTGCAGATGGGGCAGCACCGCAGTCTCCAAAATGTCTCCCTGAAGACTGCTGCTCCAGTGTTCAGTGAAAAAGCAATCAGTTTAGCTGCACACCTTTCCTCAGTCTCCTCTCACCCCCAGTGCCTCTAGATGACTCTCACTCCCTGACTGCAGCTGTACACACTCTCCTTGCTGTGCAGCTGCCTGTCCCACCCAGAGTTCGCTGTGATGTGATCCTGGACTTCTGTAGTAAAATCCCAATTTTGTCCTCAATTCGAATTCAATGCCTTTCTCTCCACTACTCTCCAATTGGCTGTTTCCCTGTTTGAATCACCAATGGATGAAAAAATAGTCAAAATCCCCCTGTGTAAATACAAAAATAAACAGCCCAGTCAGCCCTAAAGTGATAAAGTCATTTTTGTCTGTTTATGCTTTCCTATATGTAGCAATAAAGCACCCCTCAGCACACAATTCTATGTACTGGTGAAAATCACTACAGCTGTCCCATGGATCTACTCTGGTTTTACTGACCACACCACAAAAAAATGATTGACAGCACTGATGAAAACAAATTAGCAAACATTCCTCATTATACCCAGAAAAACAACAAGAAAACAGCAGTAGCCTTCCATTTTTCTGTTGTGCTGGAAGGAGCTACCACTAGTCCATCTGCAACTATATGGTGCAACTTCTGTGTTCCTGTTCCTTGGATCAGCCATCCAACACCCCTGTGCAAGCGGTGACTTGTAGATTCAGGGTTCCAGTGCTCCAGTGTTCAGTGAAAAAACAATCAGCTTAGCCGAAAACCCCACATTGGTCTCCTCTCAGCCCTAGTGACCCCAGATGACAGTTACTTCCCAAATGCAGCTGTACCCACTCTCCTTGCCATGCAGCCTCCTGTCCCACCTGGAGTCCACTTCAATGTGATCTGACACCATGATGCCCAGCCACTGATGCCACTAAACAACACCCCCACCAAAGTCTAAAATGAGGCTGCTCAATCCCTGGCATCACCAAAAAATACCTCCTGCCGTTGTCCAGCACCAGGGTGTCTAATCCTCAATGCCACCAAACAACGACACCCTACCACAGTAAGACACCAGGGATGCCCATACCCTGGTGCCACCAAACACATAGACATTAAGTTGCCAAATCCCCAGTGTCAGTTCCCTAAATCAAAGAAAACCATCCATCATTGTTTACATATTTTAACACCTGAAATAAAAGAAAATCATCCAGTGATGTGTTCTAGCTCTTCTGCCCACCCGCCCCCAGACACCACTTCCAGCAGCCACTACCCTGCACCCCCATCTCTCACTTACCACGTTAGGGTCCAATGAAGTAATACAATGTGCCTGACCATGAACTAATTGAAAACAAGGTAAGTCCAAGCAATGACTTTTTAAAGAATGTTTCAAGTTTTATACATACATTCTTTGTTATTCAAGATTTTGGCCCCAAATGTTCAACATTTTTTACCTCCACTTCATCAACAAGACAGGTGTAATTTTTCAAATCCCCTTTGAAACATTATTTTTCAGTCATGCCACAAAATCCATTACTCATATTTTCATCATAAGGTCAGGTAACAGAATTACTCCTGTATGTTGAAAATTTGGTGGCAAAATATCAAAAAAGAACAAAGTGATGAAGAAACATTGAAATTGTGCAATGTTGATTCATAGATTTTTAATTTTTTGACATTTTGACCCTAAATTTTAAACACAGGATTTTATTACCCCACTTCATGAACATGGCAGATGTCATTTTTCAAATCACGTCCAAAATGTGATTTGTTTACTGTTGTGCTGCAAAATTATGTTTTGGGCCAGATTCAAAAATGACACCTGCCAAGTTGATAATGTGGGTCAAAAAAGACAATGCTAAAGATATGGGGCCGGGTATTCAAACTGCGCCCAAAAAGTGCGCAACAGCAGGAGCAAGCACAAGTCAATTGCGCACATGCGCAACAGACGCGATATTCAAACATGGAGCAAGACAAATTGCGCAAGCAGCCAATGTCTGAATATCGCACAAACTGCACCATAGCGCAACCAGGAAGGGGAATCTGAGCAGAAATGATGCGCCATAGTGCAACAAGGCTAGCCCAGATGAGCAGTCCAGAGGTGCCATAGAGCAAGCAGAGCCCCCCCCAGCAGAGCAATGGAACTGCACAACCAGGGAGGCAGGCTGGGGCCCACCACCAGCCATGCCACACATGGGCACAGGAACACACTGCAGAACTAACAATACACCCGCACACCCCAAGCACAGCATCACTGGGGGAGGGATGGATGATCCACCAGCCCATGGGGACAAGCCAACAAAGCACAGCAGGGCCATGTCACCCCAGCACACCCACTGGCAGGCTCAGACTGCCACACATAGGGGGTCGACAACCACAGTGCACATCAGCCCCCCTTCTGTACAGCACACCCTGCACTGTGACCCCAAGACACCACCCATGTGCAGTGACTGTCACTGCAGTAAACACCATGCATCCTCGGCACACTGCAATCTTGTGTAGCACAGAACCATACAAGCCACACCCACCCTGGGCACCCAGCAGTGGGCGGCAGCAGATGGCAAGACCGACTGAAAGGCACTCCCACACGGAGACACCTCACCATGCACACACACATACCCAGGACCATACCACCCCAGATGCCATACACCACTGCAACTGAGCAACCATAGCCAGCTGCAAATCAGAGACCACCACAGAATTCATAACAAAATATATATATTTGAAAAAGATATGTACAACAACAACAACATCTATACATATGTTACAAGACAAGGGGGTAGAGGTACAAGGTAGGGTGGGTAAGGGGTAAGGAGTGAACAACTGGGAAGAGGCAGGGTGGGAGGGGCTGGGTGAAGTGGGAAGGAGGCGCATTCAGCACCTGGCAGGCTGGTACCCTGCTGCCTGTTGATCCTCCCGGTTCCTCCGGCGTCGCCTGACCCCATGGCGCTGCATGTCTGTCAGGAGGTCATGTGTAGTGACTGACACCTGCGTCAGCCGCTGGAGGGCATGGTCCATCCGCCGTAGGATGCTGAGACCTAGGAAAAGGGAACACAGTCAATGGCTGTGACTGTCCACAACCCTGAACACCACCCATCCTGCAAGGCATATAGCCTAGTGCCCCACACCTGTGATGGTATGCATCCACCCACAGTGACCATGCACATGACACGCCCAACCAGGCAGCACCAGCTATGTGCACCACTGCACACACACACTGCCCATGTCCATCACAGCACAAACAAGGCTGTCAAGTGATGTGGCAATGTGGTGGGATGCCAGTTCAACAGCCATGTGCCCAGTGCATGCATGGACCACCAGTGACACACACACAGACGTACAGTGACACTGGACAGTGATGACTGTCGCCTGTGTCATGCATGGTTGTGTTGTCCATAGCTGGTGACCATGACCACCCCCTCCAGCATGCAATAGCATCCATGATGTAATGACACTCACACTCATCAAGCAGCTGTGGCTGCTGCTGCTCCTGCTGCTGCCGCTGTGGCCCACCCATCACGCCTCCTCTGGCTGCCACCTGAGCCCCGCCACGGCCCTCCTCAGCCTGGGCCTGCATCCTCTCCGCCAGGCCTGTGGGTGACAATGGTTGAGAAAAACATCAGTGTGACCCCAAAGCAGACTGCCCCCTGCCCCAGTGAGTGTGCCTGCCCACACAGCCAGACCCATGCATCTCACATCTCCACACACTGACACAGCCAACCATGGCAGAGCCATCCCCCATGCACTGCCACCAATACACAGTCACACCCCGACGGAGAATACAGGTGCATAGATGGTACACCCACCTGGCCTAGGCACAACGCCCCTCCTGGCACGTGACCTGAGACATTGCAGCATGTCCGGCTCCCTCCTGCGGAGGTCACAATACCTGTGCCTGCACTGTTTGGCAGACCGGCACTGCCCTGTGACCCCCTCCAGTTCAGTGGCCACCTGCTGCCACACATGGGTGCAGCCATGGTGAGGGGCTGATCCCCAAACAGTGCCCCACAGTGAGGCTCAACCACAGCCACCAGGTTGGCCACCTCCAACTGACTCCATTGTGGAGCTCTCCTGCGTGCCATTACTGTGGTAGTAGAGCAGGCAAAATGGTGCCCGCGGTGCCGGCAAAAACGTGGAAATGTTGTGCAATAGACCAACATAGGTTCCAATCGCGCTGTTCGTATAGCGCCGTCAGTTCACATAACGCTGTCACCAAACAGCACAACAGAGCCATACACATGGCAGCTGAACAGCGCCAGGGGGCAAAGGTCGGACACAAGGTCAGGGGTCTGTGACACAAGGCCATGCACAGCACCATTGGACATCTATGCATCCTGCGCGAATGGTCACCTGTGTGGACTATTGCGCAGTTGTGCCACAGCGCCATATGGTGCCCAGTGCTGTAGCGCCACTGGCACAATGGTGGCCATGTCCTGTATTGCTGATCGCGCACAGCACGCCATCAGAGCAGCAGATGCCTGCGTAAGCTACCTGAGCATGCACAGTGCAGTGTACTACATAGTCACAGAAATGCACCATTGGCTCAGCCGGCTCAACCGTATTGCGCAAAGCGCAATGGCGCGATATTCAGCCGACACATGCAAATCATCTGATCAGCCATTCAAAGGCGCAGTGGCGTGATTAGCATGTCATTAAAGTTGCGCCACACCTAATTTGCATGCATTGCGCTATAATTAGGTGACATTGGGCTGCACTGGCCAGATTCAGTTACTGCAGGTGAGAGGTGAGTTGCATGCTGTGTAATGTTCTGGACAATGGTCATGGGAAAATGCTGTAGACTGCACAGTGACAGGTGTCCACTTCCACCTATACAGACCGACATGACCGAGCAGAGCCAAGGTGAGGGTGAGGATGGTGGGCCAAAGAGGAGGCCCAACTTCACCAAGGCGGAGACAGAGGCCCTCTTCCAGGCCTACCTGGAAGAGGAGCCACTACTGAGTGGATGGCGGGGCACTCCTCAGGCCCGTGCGGCTGTATGGGAGGGGGTAGCTCGGTCAGTGAACCTGCACGGAAGCCACCAGTGCTCCGTGCAAGAATGCAAAAAGGAGATGGGGACAGAACGCAGGAGGGTGAAGGAGAATGTGGCAGCCCTCAGGGCGGCATGTGCTGGCACAGGCGGGGGCCAGCCAGCGGTGGCAGAGCTGACCCCGGCTGAGGACCGACTGGCTGCATCAATGCAGTGGAGTGCTATTGAGGGCATACCAGGAGGTGGATTCCAGACAGGTGGAAGCCCTTCACTGCATGGTATGACATGGTGGTGGTGTTGGGGGGGAAGGTTGATCACATGCACTAACATGTCCTCACTTTCTGTTACAGATCCTGTTCTTCTTGAGGGGACAGTGGTGGTGGGACCAGGCAGTGAGAAAGACCTGCCAGAGTTGGAGGAGGGTCCATCCACCTCTGTCGCCAGCCAGCATGCACTGCACCAGCATGCACGCCTGGCTGGCACCTCTGTTGTTGGTGAGTCAGGTGTGGGGGGTGCACAGCCTGTGTCTCAGCAGTCTGGCATGCAAGCATGCCTGCACGCTGTGACTGTGGCTGTAGTACGTACCTGCACCATTGATGATGCAAGGACTGCAGTGGGCAGTGACACGTGTGTGTCCTATGATGGACACACAGCAGGCCAGCACGTGCCCCTGGGCCTATCTGGTTCTAACGTGTGTGCCAGCATGCCAGCACAGTCCCAGGCTGTGCCTGTCAGCACCGGTGGGGCAGCACTGGTGGCTGTGCAGGTGTCTGGCACTGTTGTGGCCACGGCAGTGGAACGAGTGGTCCCTGGGGCACAGCGGTTGGAAGGGCAGCAGCAGCAGTCACCCACCAGGTCTGGGGGTACAGTGTCCAGCGGTGGCACATGCACACCCCTTTGATATGCCCATTCCTGGTCCTGGTGAACAGTGCCCACACTCAAGGGATGTTGTGCATCAGGACCTTCCATACCCTGGGGGACAGGATGCCGTTGGGGCAGAGTACCCATTTGAAGAGCACACCCGCCTGCTGCAGGAATCAGTACAGCAGCAAAGGTGGGTTGCAATGTCCGTGGAGGCACTGTGCATGGCTGTGGAGCGGCACAGCAGGGACTGCGCTCTGATCCTTGCAGAGATGGTCCAAATGCGGATAGATGTGACCGCCACCATTGACAGGCAGACCCAGGCATTAGTCACTGTCGTGGCTACATTGGGCACACAAGCAGGTGCCCCTGTACCGTGCACCCCACACAGTACGCTCTCCACTCCCCATTCCCGGCATCATGTGACACCCAGCCTGTTGATGCCAGGTTCTGCTGTGAGCATCCTGAGCACCCCTGGTGCAGGTATGTTTGGCATGCTGCAGACCCCTGTGCGGACAAGGTCGCGATCACGCAGTGGGACCCCTGGCGGTCCATCGGTGCCACCCCATGTGGCCCCTGCTTGGCCTGCCAGTGCAGTTGGGTCACGGTGGGGCCGCCCATGCATCCGTGGTGGCCGTGGAACAGTGCAACATGACTGACCTGTCTCCCAGTGTGGGCCCTGTCTGGTGCTGCCCTGTGTGCAATATGTGTCTTGGTGGGCAGTGCACTGGTGGGTGCCCTGTCCAACACGCCGACACACGGACTACCTGCACACCCTCTCGACTGCTGTCCACAGGTGCGTGTGTATGATGATGCCTGCATTATACTGTACACCAAGGTGCAAGGGTGCCCAGCATCTGACACACGTACTTGGACAGTACAGGTGGTGGGGGTAGTCTGTGGATCTGTGTGTTTGCCATGTCTGTTCTGCTCTGCTGTGCACCTGCCCATGTACGCTTTGTGCCTGGTGTGTGTGTGCGTGTGTGTCCATATGACTGTTCACCCCTCCCTGATGGTGTGTTTGTGTGCCTGGACCCTTCCACTCCCCTTGCCGTCATGCACTCCTGGTATGTTACCCTGTGTGCCTGTGGGTTGCGCCTGGACAGTGTTGGTTGCACATGGCCCCTTGACTTACCTGTGTCGTGCATAATGCTCCTCTGTGATGGTGTCCCGGTACAGCTGGGCCTGCCGGATCAGTCAGGGGTCCTGCCGTCCTAGGGGGGGCTGCTCATCACCATCATCACCGGCGCCGCTGGCATCCCCATCACTGTCCCCCTCCTCGACCTGTATGGCTATCCCACAGTCTTTGGCCATGTTGTGCAGGATACAACAGGCCAGGAATATCCCACAGGCCTTTGAGGGGCTGTACTGTAGGGCACCACCGGAGGTGTCTAGGCATCGGAAGAGTGCCTTGAGCATCCCAAACACCAGCTCGATGATGTTGCATGTGGTGGCATGTGCCTCATTATAGCGTTGCTGCGATAGGGTCATGGGGCACCGGAACGGTGTGAGCAGCCAGGGATGGAGTGGGTATCCGCTGTCACCTGTGTGGAGATAGTGGAGATAAGTATCATGTTCAGGTCCATATTACCCATATCCCTGTGTGCCACTACCATGGCACCTGTGGCATTCCCACCCTTGCCCCGAGTTTGCAATTCCAACATGCGTACTCACCCACTAGATGGCCTGTGGGGATGTCCCCACTCTCGAATCGATGGCACAGTGCGGACTGATACCATATGAAGGCATCATGTGCTCCACCAGGGTGTGTGGCACAGACATTGATTATGCGCCTGGTAACATCACACACCACCTGGCAGTTGACACTGGAAAAGCCCTTCCTGTTCCTATATGTGGCCCCATCAGGGCCAGGTGGTGTGCGAATGGCCACATGGGTGCAGTCTATGGCCCCTAGCACGCCAGGTATACGTGCTTCCCTGTGGAACCCCTGCATGTTTGCTGTATGCTCTGCCGTGGTGCTGGGGAAATGGATGTGCTCCGCAGCATGTGGCAGCAGTGCGCTGAGGAATTGGGTGAGGATGCGTGACGTGGCCGACTGTGTGATGCCTGTGGTGTCCCCTATCGGCCTCTGGAAGGTGCCCATGGCAAGCAGGCACATGCAGGCTGTCACCTTTGGTCTCCACTGACAGAGCATGACTCCGTCGTGAGGGTGCCTGCATCACATCACTGCACAGCTCACAGAGCCGCCTCAGTATTGCCCTGTTCAGGCGGTACCGGCCCACGATCTCTACATCTGTGTACAGCTCAAAGCTGATGCGGGCACAGTACTGCCTGTTGGGGCATACCGCCGACGGGCCTATCCACGGCCACGTCCCCTGCAGCTTGCATTCTCACCCCTCATTACAGCTTCCATGAAGCTGCCACTGTCCATCTCTCTCTGGCTTCTTGACCCCCCGGCTGATGTTGCTCTGTTACCCCGCTGTCCTGACTGCTGCCTCCACTGCACCAGGTACCCCCACTGGCCTCTGCAGCCTATGGCCCACTCTACTTCCCTTGCCTGCCCTGTTCTGGCCTGTCGCTGTCTGTCTGTCTCTCTCTCTCTCTCTCTCTCTCTGTCTCGCTTGGCATCCCTGTAGCGTTCTTGTGCCTCTTCCTTTATCCTTTTTATTTTGGCTCATTTCCACTGTGGCGCACCTTCCGGCTGTTCAGCTCTTGCGCATTGCGCAAGTCTTTGAATATCGCATTGCGTTCTTTATGCATGGGTCCACTCCCTTTTGTTGTGCATGCCTTCATTTGCATTGCGCTGTTGCTCAGCCTGTTTTCAGTGGTGCAACTGCCTCCTGCTGAATATGGCGGAATGGCGCAATTTCTGACTTGCGCATGCGCAACCCTGTTGCACATGGCGCAACCCTTCTGAATATCCCACTCATGGTGTCAAAAATCACAAGAAACAACACTGTTCTAAAGAAAGATTATAACTGTTAAATGTTTACTCAATCACTGACTCATAGAATGTGATGGCAGATAAAGACCAAAGGCTCATCCAGACTGTCCACTTTTTGCACTACCTATGTTCAGGGCTCTGAGTTGCTCCTCATAAAATCAGCCTAACTGACCCTGAATTATTTAGGTTACTCTCCAATGGACTGTTTCCAGTCCACTTTTATCCTTATTCAGCTGGGGGTTCCAGTACTGGATGCAGTGTTCCAGGTGTGAAATATAGAAACATAGAATTTGATGGCAGAAAATGACTGCTTGGCCCACCTAGTCAGCCCATTTTTCATTACATACTGTATCACTGCAGACCCTACTTGATCTCCAGCGTATCACCTCCCCGTCTTATCACTAAGGTTCCCTTATGCCTATCCCATGCTTTGTAACCTGTAACCTACCTCATAAACATGGCAGGTGTCATTTTTTGACACACACACCCACACAAACTTGTTTTCATGGTCATTCCACAAAATCACGTTTCAGGTAGGGCTTGTTAAATGGCATGTGTCAAGTTCATATGATGGGGTAATAAAAATACTACCTTGACAACTTGGGGTCACAGTCTAAGAAAACAATGTTATATGAACCTTTTCATTTCCTTATCATGACAATTTCACTATCAAAACATATATATTTTTTTTAATTGTAGCTGCTACATTATCTAGGCCCAACTACTACACAGCAAGTACAAACAAACAAAGATGATTGGTATTGCCAATGCTTGGTTTGCTTGGCTATTGCTCACAAACAACTGACAGCTGAAATCTGAAAGTTCAGGTTCATTACAGTTTGACCCAAAGAGGGTTCTTTGATAGGTGGATTTGCTTTAAAAAGTGAAGTCTTTAAATTATTATTAAAAGTTGACCCTGTTTTCATGCATGCACAGTTATTTTTTTTAACATTTTAATGTTTTGTTCTTGACAACAGTGAGTTTCATTGTTGTGACTCAAAAACTGAAAATGTGAGCCATTTTCATGACTCTTAGTAGACTAGCTAATGTCAACAGTTTTCAAGTCTCAAGAACAGAAGCTGCTGATGCCCTACTGTATGGAACTGCAATTGAAAATTTATTGTTTTATCAATGTTCAGTGTCTAACAGTGTCCACATAGCAATATTTCCAAATGTGCATCTCTGCACACCTGTTTTTATTTCATTAATGGTCAGAGCATGCCCTGTTTCTTCCTATCGCTAGGTTTCATCAAAATTCAGTTCCCATACTTTTGCCTTTTCTGTAATGAAGCTCTCCTCAGACTTCCTCAACATTACACATTACAGCATTTTCTTATGAATCATCATTATGCCATATAACCCACTGCTGCCTCAACAACTTTTCAGTCTTTTAAGACAATGGTATGTAAGTAAATGAAAAAAATAAGTGGAAATCTGAAGTTCTCTTGCAGTGACTAGACACTGTGTCCAACTCGGCAACTGGTATCCTCCATCCTGCCCGACCAAGCTGGCCATTAAAATCACCAGTCTGGTACCCAGCCCCACAGTTGATATTCCCCTTTCTGCATGAACTAGCTTACTATTTAATGCACTGCCAGTGAGTGCCCAGTCCACTACTGTTATCCTCCCACCCACTCACCCATCCAACCCAGCTGGTCATTTCAATCATACCCTGCTACAGAAATCCCCTCCTGCCTGACCCAGCAGATGATTGCAATGACCAGGGGTGGCTGCCTAACCCTATTGCCAATACCCCCTCTCACTCAACACATATTAAAACACCCAGTTACCGTTTAACACCCATGCTACTCTCTCCTCCCACCAGTACGCTGGCCTATTGCTGCAGATTCCAAATGTGCCTCAATATGATTCCGCAATGTCCTTTGCCATGCACCTTTACCTACAATAAGAATAAAAGGTAGTTGGTAAAATCTGTGTCTAGCAATGCGCAGACTGAGCATGTGTGTGGACATAGTTTTTTTTCTAGCATTTATTTTTGTTGGTCATAACATGGCAACTTTTTGTCATTTTGACCTCAAATTTCCAGGGTGACCAGGTCATCACCCCATATCACTACCATTAAAGTGTCACCTCATGAATCTGACTCAAATTATGGTTTGTGGCATGGACGTCCCAAAACATATTTCAGATCACATTTACAAGGTACCACTTATGTGGGCATAAGGTAGGGTGAAAACTTGGCCACCCATGAGAAGCTGGGGTCAAAATGGTTATAAACAATTTAGTTATGGCCAAAAATTAAAATACTGGAGGAAACAAACAACATCCAGATGCATGCTCTGTATGTACTGGTCTTACAGTAGGTTATTTCCTTTTTTTTTCCTTTTGCTTATAACTTTGCCATTTTGCCCATTTTTGCCCCAAATTATCAGGGTGGGCACATTGCCATATCACCTCACAAGCACATATGTAGAACATTGTATATATGACCTAAAATGCGTTTTGGGGGTTGACCCCCAAAGCACATTTTGGGTCACATTTATGATGTACAACATCTATGGTGGTCAATTGGAATAGCAGATTGGCCACCATGAAAATTTGGACCCAAAAGACAAAAAAAAAGGACACATTATGTACAAAAGAAAAAAGGAAAAAAGTTCAGACACATGTCAAGCAAGCAAAACAGGTGGGTGGGGGGTCTATTTCAGGTCACCTGTGAACTGGTGTAATGTGCATCACTTTGCAGCTCCTTCACAAGGCAACCTACTTGTCTGGTGCAGTGCACTTCATCATGCCGCTACTTCATCCGAGGCAGTTATGACTCACCTCATGCTTCATATAGGGCCCACAGGCCCACAAGCAGTAAGTTACTATGGCTGTCTGTAATAAAAAAAGAAAGAAAATTCAATGCCAAAATTACAAAAAAAAAACATGTTACTGCATGGGTTATAAAGTAACAAAGGAAAGAAAATGCAATGTTTGGGTTTTTTTGGACCCTATCTACAAACCATCCCCACAGACTCCATCATAGTGAATGGCAAAGCACAATCCAGATTTCAGTCATGTATTTAAACATAATAATTAATGTATGAGGAATACAGTTACATCACATGATGAACACTGCATATATTATAGTGGCACGGTAGTGCCACTCTAGTTAGGGTTGAGGAGCCACTTTCATACAAAACCCCAAATTTTGCACCTTAATAACTTTGCCACCAAACAATGAATTTGTCTGAAATTTGGCATGCAAAGTCTGTCAGTATATCTCTAGATCTGCCAAGTTGCATTACAGTCGGATGTATGGTGGCTGAACCACAGAATGCCAAAAAAAGCAAAAAAAGCTGACATTTTGTGCATCTCTTTGCTCGCACCCATAGGCCACACAGTTTGTCTGTTTGGTCTGAAAGCTTCAGAGAACATGCAGCAGGGGTCACGGGTGTCCATTTCAAAGATTTTGTGAAAAAATATTAAACGGTTCAAATGTTATTCAAAAACTACTCCCTAATAATGGAGTCCCCCACTAGGAGTTGCTTCCCTCTTTTCTGGGGTCTCTTGATACCCCCATGGGATCTCCATTGCAGAGGATCCCTGCATCCACCTTTTCCACCACTGTGGGTGCCTCCGCAAGATCGTACTGCTCTGCCAAGATGGTGAAGGAGTTGTGGAGTTGAATCTCAGGTTGGATGTGCCTCTGCCCTACCTCCCTCACCCTCCCAGAGCCCACCTTTGTCCAACTTTCCTTTGAGGCAGTGGGTGTGAACTTTGTGGTCTCTGGGTGGGAAAGGAGGTCTCACAAATGCTAGCCAACTTAGCCCGGATATGAGCAATCTCCTCTGTGATGTCTGCAGATGGGGCAGCACCGCAGTCTCCAAAATGTCTCCCTGAAGACTTCTGCTCAACAGCCACTACATTGCACCACTTCCATCATGTTTGTTTTTACCTTCCCCTTTATAGACTTCAGTTACTCCCTCTATGCTCTTCTTTTTTTTAGAAAGTAAGCGGCTTTTGTTAGTGACCCACTGTGACAGTAGGATACTACAAATAAATCCTTCTTCTGCAGTAGAACAAAATAGTTTAGTCACTCAATTGCTACAGTACTCTTATCTTTACCTTTCTTTACGCAGCCCCTACTCTAAACAGATGCTTGATTCTGACCCCACCCTTTTTTTAGACATACTGGGTATTTCCTGTTTGAAGACAGGAAGAGTCAATCTGCTACTCACCCACTACCTATGTATGGAGGAAGAGCCTGGGGTGGTTGGGGTGGTGGAATGTGGAGGGTGGGTGGGTGTTTCCAGTGCTTAGTGTTCAATGAAAAAACAACCAATTTAGCTGCACACCTCTGCTCGGTCTCCTCTCACCCCCAGTGCCTCTAGATGACTCTCACTCCCTGACTGCAGCTGTACCCACTCTCCTTGCCATTCAGCTGCCTGTCCCACCCAGAGTCCGCTGCAGTGTGATCCTGGACTTCTGTTGTAAAATCCCATTTTTATCCTTGATTTGAATTCGGCACCTTTCTTTTGGCTACTCTCCAATTGGCTGTTTCCCTGTTTGAATCACCAATGGATGAAAAAGGAGTCAAAAACCTCCCCAAGTAAATATAAAACAAAACAACCCAGTCAAAAACTCAGCCCTAAAGTGATAAAGTCATTTTTGTTTGTTTATGCTTTCCTATTTGCAGCTATAAAGCACGCCTCAGCACACAATTCTATGTAATGGTGAAAATCACTACAGCTGTCCCACAGATCTACTCTGGTTTTACTGACTACACCACAAAAAAATGATTGCGAACAATGATAAAAACAAATTAGCAAACATTCCTCATTATGCCCAGAAAAACAACAAGAAAACAGCAGTAACCTTCCTTTTCTCTGTTGTGCTTTAAGGAGCTACCACTAGTCCATCCGCAGCTGTATGGTGTAACTTCTGTGGTCCAGTTCCTTGTATCAGCCATGCAACATCCCTGTGCAAGCAGTGTCTTGTAGATTCAGGGTTCCGGTGCTCCAATGTTCAGTGAAAAAACAATCAGCTTAGTCTGAAACCCCTCATTGGTCTCCTCTCACCCCCAGTGTCTCTAGATGACTCTTACTCCCCGAATGCAGCTGTACCCACTCTCCTTGCTGTGCAGCCACCTGTCCAACCTGGAGTCTGCTGCAATGTGATCTGACACCATGATGGCCAGCCACTGAAGCACTAAACAACACCCCCACCAAAGTCTAAGACCAGGATGCTCAATCCTTCATGTCACCAAAAAACACATCCTACCATTGTCCAGCACTAGGGCGTCTAATCCTCAATGCCACCAAACAACAGCACCCTACCACAGTAAGACACTGGGGGTGCCCACACCCTGGTGCCACCAAACACACACATATTAAGGTGCCAAATCCCCAGTGTCAGCTCCCTAAATTAAAGAAAACCAACCATCATTGTTTACTTGTTTTAACACCTGAAATAAAAGAAAATCATCCAGTGATGTGTTCTAGCTCTTTGGCTCCCCTGCCCCCAGACACCACTTCCAGCAGCCACTACCCTGCACCCCATCTCTCACTTACCACTTTAGGGTCCCATGAAGTAATACAATGTGCCTGACCATGAACTGACTGAAAACAAGTTAAGTCTAAGCAATGCCTTTTGAAAGAATTTTCAAGTTTTTCTCAAAACTTCTTTGTTACTCAAGATTTTGGCCCCAAATATTCAACATTGTTTACCTCCACTTCATGAACAACACAGGTGTAATTTTTCAAATCCCCTTTGAAATATTATTTTTCAGTCACTCCACAAAATCCATTACTCATATTTTCATCATAAGGTCAGGTAATAGAATTACTCCTGTATGTTGAGCATTTGGAGGCAAAATATTAAAAAAGAACAAAGTGATGAAGAAACATTGAAATTGTGCAATGTTGATTCATAGATTTTTCATTTTTTGGCATTTTGACCCTAAATTTTAAGCACAAGATTTTTAACCCACTTCATGAACATGGCAGCTGTCATTTTTCAAATCACGCCCAAAATGTGTTTTTACTGTTGTGCTGCAAAATGATGTTTTGGGCCAGATTCAAAAATTACACCTGCCAAGTTGATAATGTGGGTCAAAAAAGATTATACTAAAGATATGGGGTCAAAAATCTCAAGAAGCAACACTGTTCTAAAGAAAGATTGAAACTGTTAAATGTTTACATAATCGCTGAATCATAGAATGTGATGGCAGATAAAGACCAATGGCCCACCCAGACTGCCCATTTTTTTGCACTACCTATATTCTGGACCTATCACCCACAGGAGTCTTTATCAGTGATACTCTTCACCTTATTCTATCTGTGCTTGAACCTACTCAGAGTCTCTACTCCCACCACATCTGCTAAGAGGCTATTCCAAGGCTAAGCTACCCATTCCATGAAGAAATATTCCTCACATTTATCCTAAATATTCCTCTTACAGTTTTCAGTCATGTCTTCTAGTCATGGTGTTGAGCTTCCTAGTGAATATCTCCTCACAATTTATCTTGTTAATGCCCCTCATAAATTTTAACATATAGATCATATCAACATGCTCCCTTCCAGTCTCAAGCAAGTACATGTTCAGGACCCTGAGTTGCTCCTCATAAGATCAGCTTAACTGACCCTGAATTATTCAGGTTACTCTCCTGTGGACTGTTTCCAGTCCGCTTTTATCCTTACTCAGCTGGCAGTTCCAGTACTGGGTGCAGTACTCCAGGTGTGAAACAGAAACATAGAATGTGATGGCAGATAACAACTGCTTGGCCCACCTAGTCAGCCCATTTTTCACTACATACTGTATCACCGCAGACCCTACTTGATCTCCAGCATATCACCTCCCCATCTTATCACTAAGGTTCCCTTATGCCTATCCCATGCTTTGTAACCTGTAACCTACCTCATAAACATAGCAGGTGTCATTTTTTGACACACACACCCACCCACACCCACACAAACTTGTTTTCATGGTCATTCCACAAAATCACTTTTCAGTTGGAGCTTGATAAATGACACCTGTCATGTTTATATGATGGGGTAATAAAAATACTACCTTGACAATTTGAGGTCACAGTCTAAGAAAACAATGTTATGTAAACCTTTTCATTTCCTTATCATGACAATTTCACTATCAAAATATACATACATTTTTTTCATTGTAACTGCTACATTATCTAGGCCCAACTACTACACAGCAATTACAAGCAATCAAACATGATTAGTATTGCCAGTGCTTGGTTTGCTTGGCTATTGCTCAGAAATAACTGACAGCTGAAATCTGAAAGTTCAGGTTCATTACAGTTTGACCCAAGGAGGGTTCTTTGATAGGTGGATTTGCTTAAAAAAGTGTAGTCTTTAAATTATTATTAAAAGTTGACCCTGTTTTCTTGCATGCACAGTTATTTTTTTTCAACATTTTAATGTTTTTTACTTGACAACAGTGGGCTTCATTGTTGTAACTCAAAAACTGATGATGTGAGCCATTTTTATGACTCTTAGTAGACTAGCTCATGTCAACAATCAAGAACAGAAGCTGCTGATGCCCTATTGTATGGAATTGCAGTTGAAAATGTATTGTTTTATCAATGCTATGTGTCTAACAGTGTCCACATAGCAATATTTCCAAATGTGCATCTCTGCATACTAATGCATTTTATTTCATTAATGCTCAGAGCATGCCCTGTTTCTTCCTTTTCTTTGTTTAACCAGGAGTAGCACACTAAGCTGAAAGCTTTTTTACAGGAGCGACCTGGGAGCACAGGGAAGTTAAGTGACTTGCTCAGGGTCACACAGTATGCAAATGGAAGTTGTGGGATTCAAACCCAGGTCCGGTCTGCTGGATGTAACCAGATTTGCAGCTCAGAACCTTAAACCACTGCGCTATATTGCCTCCCAATGGCAGATTCTTCCTATTGCTAGGTTTCATCAAAATTCAATTCCCATACTTTTGTCTTTTCTGCACTGAAACTCTCCTCAGATCTCCTCAAAATTACACATTACAGCATTTTATTATGAATCATCATTATGCCATGTAACCCACTGCTGTCTCAACAACTTTTCAGTCTTTTAAGACAATGGTATGTAAGTAAATTAAAAAAAGTGGAAATCAGAAGGTCTTTTGCAGTGACTAGACACTATGTCCAACTTGGCATCCAGTATCCTCCTTCCTGCTATTAAAATTACCAGTCTTGTGCGCAACCCCACAGTTGATATTCCCCATTCTGCCTGAAGTAGCTTGCTATTTAATGCACTGCCAGTGGTTGCCCAGTCCACCACTGTTATCCCCCCACCCACTCACCCACCCAACCCAGCTGGCCATTTCAATCATATCCTGCTACAGAAATCCCCTCCTGCCTGACCCAGCAGATGATTGCAATGACCAGGGTTGGGTGTCTAACCCTATTGCCAATACCCCCTCTCACTCAATACATATTAAAACACCCACTACTCTCCAACACCCATGATAATCTCTCCTCCCATCAGTACACTGGCCTATTGCTGCAGATTCCAAATGTGCCTCAATATGATTCCTCAATGTCCTTTACCATGCACCTTTACCTACAATAAGAATAAAAGGTAGTTGGTAAAATCTGTGTCTAGAAATGCGCAGACTGAGCATGTGTATGGATATTGTTTTTTTTCAGCATTTATTTCTGTTGGTCATAACATGGTAATTTTTTGTCATTTTGACCTCAAATTTTTAGGGTGACCAGGTCATCACCCCATATCATTACCATTACAGTGTCACCTCAAGAATCTCACCCAAAATATTGTTTGTGGCATGAACGCCACATAACATATTTCAGATCACATTTACAATGTACCACTTATGTGGGCATGAGATAGGGTGAAAACTTGGCCATCATGAGAAGCTGGGGTCAAAATGGTTATACAAAGTATAGTCATGACCAAAAATTAAAATATTAGGGGGAAAACAAAGTCCAGATGCATGCTCTGTATGTACTGGTCTTACAGCAGGTTATTTCATTTTTTTCCCCTTTTGCTTATAACTTTGCCATTTTGCTAATGTTTGCCCCAAATTATCAGTGTGGGCACATTGCTATATTACCTCACAAGCACATAAGTGGAACATTGTATATCTGACCTAAAATGTGTTTTGGGGTTGACCCCTAAAGCACATTTTGAGTCACATTTATGAGGTGCAACGTATATGGTGATCAATTGGAATGGCAGATTAGCCACCATGAAAATTTGGACCCAAAATACGAAAAAAAAAAGGACACATTGGCCCAGATATTCAAAAGGGTTGCGCATGGTGCAACAGTGTGCGTCATGTGCAACCCACTGATGCACCCTGGCACGATATTCAAAAGGGAAAAGTGCACCGAACAAATCCCAATGTGCTGGAGTGCATCAGTAATGTATACAGGCAAAGGTGGAGGGGGCGTGCCCATGCATAACCTGCACAGTCCAATATTCAGCCCAGGATGTGCAGAGTCATGCATGCACAACCCCTACCTGTGCCTGCACAAAGTTAAGCCAAAAAAAAAAAAGGAACAACTGATGGCCACCCACAGGTGAGCTGCCGCATTGCAGGGCACAACACAGCAGCTGCCACCTGTGGGTGGCCACCCGAGTTCCTGCTGCACGTTGCGACACCCCCCCATGCCCCATGGTGGGCATCTATGTCACAAAATCTCCCCTGTCCAATATCCCTGGTGATCCAGTGGACAGCACTGAGCCCGATCACTGTCATCTGTAATAGAACCCCCCCAAGTCCAGTATCCCTGGTGGTCCAGTGGACCGCATTGAACCCGATCGCAGGCATCTGTAATAGAACCCCCCCCAAGTCCAATATCCCTGGTGGTCCAATGGACCGATTGCTGCCTGATCACGGGCATCAGTACCTCATCAAATGCCCCTACTACCCTGGTGGTCTAGTGTACCTCCCACCCCACCCGCACACTGAGCCCCACCGCCCGCCCCCGTCAGCCGGCAGGCAGCAGTACCCCACCCGCCTTCACCCACCAACTGACAGCTCAGTAGGGCTGCATGCCCATTGGTTAACAGCATGAGCCAATGGGCATGCAGCCCATACCGTACTAATCATTCCAGATATGTGAATGAATTAGCAGGGTGCCAGGCGCAAGTCCTCAGGGATCGGTGCACCTGCATGCTAATGGCATGCAAATGGGGCCATGATGAGATGCAAATGGACCCCTGTGCGCCTTGCATAAATGATGGTCCCATTTGCATGTCCCCTTTTGAATATCGCAGGTGCTGTGCATGACACAATGGCACTTACGCTAGCGCATCTCCTTGCTCCACTCTGGCCACTTGCGCTGGTGCAGTGCTACTGCACCATGCACAGTGGGGGTGGCCAGGGTGCCATATTCAAAGCTGTGGTGCCATAGTGCAGCTCCTTTGAATATCACCCAGGCCACACCCCTGCGCAACAAAGTTGAGCTGCGCCCAGGCTTGCACCATAGCCTGGTGCAGTTTGAATATCTGGGCCATTATGTCCAAAAGAAAAAAGGAAAAAAGATCAGACACATATGTCAAGCAATCAAAACAGGTGTAGGAGGGTCTATTTCAGGCTGCCTGTGAACTGGTGCAATGTGCATCACTATGCAGCTCTTCACAAGGCAACCTACTTGTCTGTTGCAGTACACTTCATTATGCAGCTACTTCATCAGAAGCAGTTATGCCTCACCTCATGCTTCATACAGGGCCCACAGGCCCACAAGCAATAAGTTACTATGGCTGTCTGTAATAAAAAAGAAAGAAAATTCAATGCAAAAATTACAAAAAAAAAAAAAACATGTTACTGCATGAGTTATAAAGCAACAAAGGAAAGGAAATGCAATGTTCGGGTTTTTTTGAACCCTAACTACAAACCATCCACATGAACTCCATCATACTGAATGCCAAAGCTCAATCCAGATTTCAGACATGTATTTAAACATCATAATTAATGTATGAGGAATATAGTTACATCACTTGATGAACACTGCATATATTATAGTGGCACGGTAGTGCCACTGTAGTTAGGGTTGAGGAGCCACTTTCATACAAAACCTCAACTTTTGCACCTTAATAACTTTGCCACCAAACAATTAACTTGCCTGAAATTTGGCATGCATGGTCTGTCACCATAGATCTCTAGATCTACCAAGTTGTGTTACAGTTGGATGTACAGTGGCTGAACCACAGCATGCCAGAAAATGCAAAAAAAACAGACTTTTTGTGCATTTCTTTGCTCACATCCACAGGCCACATGGTCTGTCCATTGGGTCCAAAAACTTTAGAAAACATGTAGCCGGGGTCACCAGTGTGCCTTTCGAAGATTCTGTGAAAAAATATTAAATGGTTCAAAACTTATTCAAAAAACAAATTTCCTATTATAGTCAAGGGGAAAAGTTAACAAAAATCATGAAAGTGTCACAAATGGTCATTTTTAGTGTCGCAGAGGGCCCTTTTACTTTCATGAGTCAGTCATTGTTTTTTTCAGTTACAGCTCTGAAAAATTGCTAGCGTTTAAAATTGGGACCCTCTAGGAACACAATTTCTGTGTTCACCTAGTCAAGTCCTGAGGATGCTAGCCATGTCTTTTTTTGGAGGGGTTAAACCCCCCAGAAATTAAGTTTTAAACCTTTTTTGAAAAGTACTTTTGTAAAATACTTTCACAAATACGAAGGTTTTGTGATTTTCAGCGCGAAACTGTTGTGATTTGCAAAGGTACTTCACGAAACTATAGCCAAAATAACAGGAATTCTTTGCCACCCTCCTGCAACAAAACAGTTTTGTCTTTTGGGCTAAAATTTGGAGGGTAGAAAGTCAAGACCTCACAAATGTGCCTTTTGGTGTTTTGGTGCCAAAATATTAAAGGGGTCCAAAGTTACTGCACTCCAAAGGGCAGCATTTTTCCCATAGTATAACATTACGGCATCCACCATGCCTTTCTGGTCCCATATCTCGAAGACAGTTCAAGATACAGACTTTTCATCACAAAACTTCTTAGTCCCCTGCACTGGGGGACTAAGTGCAAAACTAGCCTAGAAAGCCATAAATAACATGAAATTATTTTTTTCTACCTCATACGGTTCATGAGATAATAGCAATTTACTCTTCCAAATGCTCATTTTCATGTCTGAGTCCCACTGTTATGGTCACATTCTTTGTATTCACTGCCCTTTTTGATGCACCTGTCTCTGACACAATGCATGTCACGGATCCGTGTTTGTGTTACCATTTGCGTTACTGTTAACGTTTGTGTTATCATTTGCGTTTGCATTACCGTTTGCTTTTGCGTTACCATTTGCATTACCATGTCCACTTGCACTTGCGTTTGCGTTACCATTACCATTACCGTTACCATTTGCGTTATCATTACTGTTTGCAATACCATTTTCATTACGTTTGCGTTACTGTTTGCACTTGCGTTTGTGTTTGTATTTGCGTTACCATTACCATTAGTGTTACCGTTAGTGTTACAGTTACTGTTAGCGTTACCATTAGTGTTTACATTAGCAGTTGCATTTACGTTTACATTACCATTATCAATAGCATTACCGTTACTGTTAGCGTTACCATTACTGTTTGAGTTTGTGGTACCGTTACTGATACTGTTACTATTACCACTACTGTTAGCATTAGTGTTACCGGTACCATTTGCATTTGAATTTCCATTTGCATTAGCATTTCCATTACTATTCACATTTGTGTTTGCATTACCATTGCCGTTAACGTTACCGTTACTGTTAGTGTTACCGTTAGTATTACCATTACTGTTAGTGTTCCCATTACTTTTTCCGTTTGCAGTACCGTTACTGTTACCATTAATATTACCACTACCGTTAGCATTACCGGTACCATTTGCTTTTGTGTTTGCATTTGTGTTAGAGTTTCTGTTACCGTTCATGTCACTGTTACCGGTTGTGTTTCCATTTCCGCTTGCATTTACATTACTGTTTGCATTACCATTTGCGTTTCCGTTTGCATTACCATTTTCATTTGCATTTCCATTTGCATTAGTGTTATCGTTAGCGTTTGCATTTGCATTACCATTACTGTTATCGTTACCATTACTGTTATCATTGGCGTTACCATTACTGTCACCCTTAGCATGACAAATCACTGTTACAAGGTTTCTTTACACTACAGGGCTGCACTATGGTGTCCTGCTTCTGTGTTCTTGGAAGTGCAGGGCCTGGTAGGCCCGCGCTACCACAAACACATGTGATTACAATGAAATGGGCCCCCAATCCAACCAACACATACCATTCACTATTTATTGCTCACATTCTCAACAAAAAGGGAAATTCATGGCAAAAAACTCTGTTAATGCATCTGTTAGGGTTGTTACACAGCGACACAAGCAGGGAAATTCAGTGTTAGGGTTCAAAACCTTAAGTCCACATTCCCCCCCACCCTCACCACACATACACATACACATACACACACACATATACATGCAAGTAGGGGAAGGACCAAGGCAACACAACCAATCACAGACAACTGGCAGCAGGTAACAGAAATAACATACAACTCTCTAAACCACAACACCCCACCCCCATACTCCCTTTTTCCACACACCAACAGAAGGGGTGTGGCATGGGGTCATCAGTCCTAACTCTCATCCTGGAAGTTCCACGCTTCACCAAACACATATCATTAGAGACGACTAGGCAGCTTGGGCCCCATGCTGCAACCAACACACAACACAGACTACATATATGATTTTGTGGGGGTTAGAAGCCACAAAACAGCATTTTTGACATTTTCTGAAAATAGTTTCGCAAAACACTGTCGAAATGCAAAAGTTTCTAGCTTTACATTTGCAAACTTTCATGTTTGCGAAACTGTTTAGCAAAAGCATGTCATAGTTTCACAAATATGAAAGTGTCGTGTCTTGCGTTTACGACACTTTCATGTTTGCGAAAGTGTTTTGCAAAACTATGCTCAAGATAACTGCACCTTTTTGCCATCGTCCTGCAACCAAATGGTTGTGTCCTTTGAGCTGAAATTTGCAGGGTGGCAAGCCCTGGTCCCACAGATATGCCTTTCACTGGTTTGGTGCAAAAATAGTTAAGGATCACAAAGTTACAGTGTTCCAAAATTGGGCAATTTCCCTTAGGCTGACATTGCAGTGCCCATCATGCCTTTCGGTGCCCATTTGTTGAAAATGAAGTGAGTTACAGAGTTTTCACTACTAGCAGCTTGGTTCACCTTTAGGTGAACTAACCTGCTGAAAGAAGTTTGGAAATACTATATGACACCTGAAGCTGATTTTTTTTCCCTGCTTGCTATGATAACACATGTATAGACATGCTGCTGGTTGTCCATGATTGGTTGTGTTGCCTTGGTCCTTCCCCTACTTGCATGTATCTGTGTGTATGGTGGTGGTGGGGTTGGGGGGATGCAGAGTTAGGGTTTTGAATCCTAACACTGAATTTCCCTGCTTTTGTCATTGTGTAACAATCCTAACAGATGCATTAACAGAGTTTTTTTGTCCTGAATATAATATAATATAATATATATTTATATATATGTTACAAAAAACTTTGTTAATCCTCCAGTTAAGGTCAAAGCAACAAAAGTTGGGAAATGAAGCATTAGGGTTTACCTAACACCCCACCCTTCCAAACCAGGCAGGAGAGCAGGTGTGGGGTGTGCCTTGGACTTCTCACACCTAACACTCACCCTATTCCATCTGTAAATAAGGTCAGATGTGTAGACTTTGTGAGAATGGGGTAAACATTAGGCTTGAGAAGCCCAAGGGCACATCCACACCTGCTCTCTTGTCTGGTTTGGGAGGGTGGGGTGTTAGGGAAACCCTAGTGCCTCATTTCCCAACTTTTGTCACTTTGACCTTAACTGGAACATTAGCAAAGTTGTTTTTACAACTTATCTCCTTACTTCCTGATATAGTATAATAGTATTCTTATTTTACTGTGGGAGTGCAGGGTTCTTTGAACCCTGCACTCCCATCACTCAGTAGATGCTTACACTGTATATATGTAGCTTTGGAAACACAGGACCCACCAGTCCCTGTGCTTCCATTTATAAGACAACAGTGACCGGATTGTCAGCATAACTGCCTTATTACCCCACCTCATGTACCCTGTACAGAAAACTTTTGAATCCTCACCAAAATTTAATTCTGCACAATAGCAACACCATTCTGCACCACCAATGCAAAAACACATTGTGGCCAGGATTTGAACAATGGCAGCTCTGACATACATGAGGTGGGGTAATAAGAAAACTATTTTGAAAATCTGGGGTCAAAATATTTAAATATATTTAAATATATTTAAATATTTTTAACTATTTAAAACATTTAAAATTTAAAATTTTCTAATATAAAGCATAGAGCAAGCATAGAGAAATTTCAATGAATGGTCATAATGTAGGCATTTTTTCATATTTTGACCCCAACTTTTCAACATAATCATCTTATGACCCCACGTCATAAATCCTGTTGGTGAAAATATTCAAATCTGTGGCAAAATGACATTCCATGTCACAGGTTCAAAAATATATTTTGGACAGGATGTGAAAAATGACAGCTATACTGTTCATGAAGTGGTGATAAAAAATGACTATGTTGAAAATTTGGACTCAAACTACTGAAAATTACCAAAGTTATGTGCGTGTGTAGAAAAATTTCAATCAGCACTCATAAATGGTCGATTTTTAGGAATATTTTCATCAGATTTTCAACATGGCCTTTTTAGGACCCCACCTCATGAACACTGGCACTGTCATTTCATTAATCAGGCCCAAAAGGTGATTTTGAGCAGGGACTGTGAAATTGCCTTCTGGGCCCACTTAATGAGATAACAGTGACAGTGCTCATGAGGTGGGGTCGCAAATAGGCCATGTTGAAAATGTGGCAAAAATATACTTAAAAATGGCAAAGTTATGGACATAAATTCAAAACACCATTGAAATACGTTATACAGCACTTACCTTTATTTTTCAGTTCGCGGTTCAGCTTTGAAGAGTACAGATGTGTCCCAGTTCACAGAAAATGGCAGCCCTTGACCTCCAGTGGTAAGTATAGGATAAAGGGGGGCTGTGGGGTGGTGGGTACTCAGTGAGATGGTCAGGACGGGGAAGGGAACCATGGGGACGACAAGGGAATGTTTTCTTTTTTCAGGTTTTAGGGAAAAAAGACATTGGGGAACTGTTTTCTTTTTTTACACAATTGTGGCAATATTTTGGGACATTGGGAGAGAGCTTCCCAGTGTTCCACACTGTTGGGGGCCAGAATCTAAATGCTGACATGAGGATTGGGCCCCCCAATGTCAGCAAATTAATAAAACAATGGGCTGCAGGCAGGGGAGGGCATCCGACACTGGGGGTGGGCATCCCACTGTCGGATTATATAATTAAAGTCAAAAATGATAAGGGGACAGCAATTGGAGGGTTGGGGATGCCACTAGACACCAGAGAAAAGAAGGGGCTCATAACTCCTACTGCAGCCAAAAGCAAGAATTCAGCTGTGGCTGCAGAACTATGGTGGAAGGATCCTCTGGCTTAACTGGGCACTTGTGAAGTTATTAAAGTGCAACATTTGAAGTTTAACATTAGACAGGCTACTCAACCGTACCAGGTTAATATGTTGTGAAAATGAGAGAGTGGAAAAAACCACACTGTATAAATTGTGGAAGCACTGACAGCGACAGGGGTAGAATAGCATTCAGGAATTACTGCTACCCCTGTTGCTGTCTGCTGGAAGGAGGAAGGGAGCAAGTTGCCATTGATGCGGTGCCTGATCAAGCCACTCCCATGGAGGAGTGGCTAGGGCACCAGCACACAGCAGTGTGGGAGACCTGGGGACCACAGTTCAGTTACCCATCTCCTGGTCTTGAGGAAATTTATTTTTTTCAATAAAGGAATTTTCCCCTCTCCTGAGGTTCTCCCCATCCCTGAAGTCCACACCCCCTTGGAGTTGATTATATTTAGTCCAGGGTGTGTGGCAAAGCCCCATACATTGGGGGGGTGGGGGCAGTCTCCACTGTCAGCCCTATAAGTTTTCATTGTGTGGGTGACATTTTGTGCCAGTCGGTGTATTCACCGGCCTTATTATGCCTTTTGGCATTTTTCTTGTGGCATTGTGTGCCATACTATTATTGTTTGCGGGATTTTGACCCCATGCCCTACTCAACCCTAACTATCTGTGCCCTATATGTATATATATATATATATATATATATACTGTATATATGTACATATATACTGTATATATATATATATAGAGAGAGAGAGAGAGAGAGAATAAATGCTTGGAAAGTGTCTGTATATAAGGACATAATGCCATCTAGGAGTCTAATTAGCCAATAACCCACAAGCCCGAAGAGTGAGTGAGTGAGTTTATTGAGCTAATTAGCCCCTGAGATGGCATTATATCCTCATATACCATACTTTCCTTGCATTTGTTTTATATAAATATGGATGGTTAGTATCTTTTTGTAGATAGCATTTGTGACCATTTCCAGGCTTGCATTGCATCATTTTTCCCTCCTGCTTTTCCATAGTGCAGGGTCCTCCTGTATAAGAGGCTGAGGTTAGCACAGTCAGTCCCATATTGTGTGCCTGGCTTAGAGGATCTGGGATGGTGTGCGGTTCCAGTTGGCATGGTGCAGGGCTTGGGTGAGTACAATTGCTTTACAGCAGCAAAATGTTGTACAGAAAACTGATCCCTCTCATAATGCAGGCCGCTCAAACAGAGTGCTACCCGTCACAATGGGGTCACAGTACAAACTAGTGCTGAAGTATCAGAAAGCTCGTTCACGCCTCCCATCATCCCTGTTCAGCTAAACACACATTTTTAAAACTTTGCAGAAGACTGAACTGGGGAAAGTGTTTCTTAATAAAAAAGAGGACTAAAAGTTACAGAAATCATGTCTGAAAAGCTGAACATTGATAACGGGCATGTGCTTATGCATATGCATATCCCAGTGGTATATAACACTGGATTGTTTATTTAATGGATATAAGATCTAAATGTTGTTCTTTCATAGAAGTAGTTTATCTCTGATGTAGCCTCCATAAATAGCTTCATGTAAGAACATTTTTTTTCATGTCAGGTTGATAAGCAGTTACCTGCCGTGATCTGCTATTTGCCTGGTAAAAACTAAACATGCTGTAGGGGCATTTTGCTAACACATTCTTTGATAAAGTACCACTATCCACAGTCTTCACCAGGAGAAGGTGGTCACTTTGCCAGGCAAGACCTATGTGAAGAATGGCTGCATGTGAAGTGAAATCACTTTGTGAAGTACTTCATGAAGCAAAGTTCACCAATATTGCCCATTTCTAGGATTCAATCTCCTGGTTTTTTTATAGGTTAAAATGAAGGAGAGCTGTAGAAAGAGCATGATCCGAATGGGTGATATACCCGGTAGTACAATCTATAACATGATGAATGCCTTCTCTTTTAAAAAAAAAATAATCAATACATGTATAAATTTGGTACGAGCAAGACATAAATGTAGTGACCTGATTACCTTAACCAGCTCTATGTACAGGACCAGGAATAAAGAAATACACCCATTCTGTGCCTCATTCTGAAGGACAGCTCTTGGAAAAAGATCCTTCTTCTACTGTGACCCACTCTGGCTTAATGAGATCCAAGCAAACACTCTAAATGCTTCTAACCCTAGAACCTTCAAATCTGAACTTAAGCAGTTTCTACTGCAAAAAGAATGTCTGTGAGTGCTAAACTGTTCAGAGTGGGTCTCCAGAGCCTGCACCAATCCTGCCTACCAGCAACTACTCATGGACTCACTCACATGGTCCACCCCTCCCCACTCCCTACCCCTGCTCCTCAGACTCTGGCACCTCATGCTCCATAGCTCTTATTCTGCTAGTGGTTGCACTCTTCATTTGTCTCATGCCTCATTACCCTCTCTCACTCTCTCCCCTCCCTCATCCCTCCCACCCACCCCTTTTCTCCATCAATCTCCACTCTCATGATACCACCCTCCCCACTTGGTCTCTCCCTCCTTCCCCTCTCTCTCTCTCTCTCTTTCTCTCTCTAACCACCTTCTACCATCTTACCACACACTTTCACATGCACCATCCTCAGTGCCTCAGCTCCAAAGCTGTAATGCAATGTGACAATGCTCCATCTGGGCTGCTCTATCCCCACACTCCATTCACTAACCACTATCTCCCTATCCTACATTTTCTCTCATATACTTCCTTATGCCATACAGCAGTTAGTATTAAACCCTAGATGAAACTCATAAGAAACTCTTAACTGTTTTCTATGTTTTTGTTACTTCCTGTACTGATAATTCAACCATGTTTGTATTTGTACTGTGAACTCAATTATGTACTGATAATTCAACTATGTCTGTATTTGTACTGTGAATTCAATTATGTCAGCATTTGTACTGTTTAACAGATGTGGACCCTTTGTAAAAGAGTTCTTGTTCAAAGGTTGTTTTCGAAATTTCAACACAGTTCTTGTATTGCATGTTAAGGCATGAACTTTAGTGTCCAGAAATACTCAGTCTCATAAATTCACCTGTCAGGAAAGTGTTGCATGAGGAAACAAATGAGATGCGCTCCCATGAATTAATATGCTGCTTCTGTGTTATGTAAGTCTACCAGTATAGCACCTGGACTGATGAACCGTAGTGATCAGAAATTTATGGATACGTTCTCATGAAATGATTATGCCAGTTTGAGGCACAGACCTGGACGATGATCTTTGACTGTCTCTGTGTGCCCTTTCAGCAAAGGTAAGCATTTATTTTCTATTTTGTACTTTTTTTTCTGCCGGCAGGAGAAGTGAAAAACAGTGTCTTTCTAACCATCTTTTGTTCTTGCCTCTCTTTGTCCAGGTATTTATCACTAGCATGATGAAATCCTGTTGTTGCATGGGTCTAGCCCAGATTTTGCATCTTTACCCCCTTTTTTTACTTTTAGATTCTTAAATATGATTTATATGTCACTCTAATTCCTTTCTGCTCCTGTGTTTTTCATTGCAGGTATTTTTCAGCTGTGTGGCAATATAAAATCCAGCTGATGGCTGATATTCACACTAGATACAGAGGACAAGTTAACTTTAATAAGGCCACACACAGTGGTGAAGAAGCTGAAGGAAGAGGTCTAAACTTTAGTCTGCAACATTGACCATAGATGGACGGTCGCGAGGGCCTTAGTGACTGTCTTCCCCCACAGCAAGCTGGACCAGCTCAAGATCTCCCCTCCACCCCCTGATGCACGGATGGATCCTGGTGCACAGATGGATGGTCGTGAGAGCCTTAGTGACTGCCCTCCCCTGCAGCAAGCCGGACCAGCTCAAGATTCCCCCCACCCCCGGTGCACGGACGGATCCTGGTGCACAGACGGATGGTCGCGAGGGCCTTAGTGACTGCCCTCCCCTCAGCAAGCCAGACCAGCTCAAGACCTCCCCCCCCCCCCGCATGGACAGATCCTGGCACAGTGCTGCAGGCTTGCCCAGCCACCGTTGTCCTCTAGTGTTCTTCTCCCTGTCTGCGGTGCGCAGCCAAAGGCGATGTAGATGCTGGCCAGCTGGCCTTATCCCGCAACCGGAGCACAGCTGGACTTTTAAACTTGACACCAAATTTGTGGGGACCACACCATCTTTTTCTGTCGGCATAGTAATACAGATAGTCTGTGCAGTTGTTAAGTTTAGCCAAATTACTGGAGTCACTGCACCACTGTGGGAGGGAGCTTTATGGTTTATAGAGTTTTAATTGTACTGCTATCAGGGTTATCTATTGAAGTGTGCTGCTTTTGGCTTGTTTTAGTATAATCCCTGAGCCCTGCAGTTATAATTAAATGCTTTGGGGGGAGCTTTAATTCTGTTCTAATCGGGTCAATTACAAATGTGTGCTGCTTTCTGTACAAAAAAACTAAACTCTGCAGTTGTACTGAAACTTGACTTTAATTAGCCTTAGAACTGTAGAGACTTTTCTTTGCCTTTGAACTGTAACCTGAGTCCTCCTGTAGCTTACCTGTCCTCCTTATATAACCTATCTCACTCTCCTCTCTCCTCAGATGGAAGGTCGCGAGAGCCTTAGTGACTGCCCTCTCCCACAGCAAGCCGGACCAGCTCGAGAGCTCCCCCTCGCCCCCTGGTGCATGGACAGATCCTGGTGCACAGGTACACTGCAGCTAGCTCAGCCACCGTAGTCCTCTGATGTTTTTCTCCCTGTCTGCGGTGCACAGCCAAAGGTGATGTAGACTCTGGCTGGCTGGCCTTACCTCACAATCAGAGTGCAGTTGTAGGCATCGGCACCACCCTAGGTGAGCACACTGTTATATAGGCTGTGTCACGTGTTGCGAAATATCCTATCAACCCTTTTTTCCATAAGCAGATTATCTGCAATCACCACCAGTGGCCACCCTTCCTGCCCTGTTTCAGCAGCTGTCTACCTCCTAGAAGGTCATGCTAGCACAGGACAGTTTTCACTCTGGGGTGCAGCTATAGCAATTCTCCTCGGATTGCTCCTTTGATACTCTTGTGGTGTATCCACACTCCCATGCTGTTGCCTTGGGGTGACTTATATTTAAAACATGTATACTAGGTTGTAGCCAGTACCTTGGTGCCTGTAGTGTGCCATCCCACAACCTGCCTGTTGCTATCTCCTGCTTTCCCTGGCTGCTGTACTCTTTCCCCTTGTAATTTCCCCTGCACTGTATCTCGCTTATATCCTGCAAAACTTAGGGTGGTTACCACAGCCCTCCCTGCACCTGCCAGGGGCATGGCTAACTTCCTTGCACCTCAAGCCAACTGGCCCAGTCTCATGCCCCCCCCGGCCTGGGTATCCACCAAAGGATTAAAAATTGTCCACCTGAATGTTCGGAGTATCTTACACAACCTAGCGGAACTTACTGCCTGGATTGCTCATTACAAAAAGGATCTTATGGGAATTTCAGAAACTGGGCTGAAGCCTCACATCCCTGACTCCTTGTGTTCCCTTCTGGGCTACAGCCACATCAGACAGGACAGTGCAGGGAACAAGCATGGGGGTGGGGTGCTTCTCTATTACAAGGCACACCTGAACATGTCCACTATTGATCATGAACCACAAACATCCCCAACATGTGAGTACCTACAAGCCTTTCTCCTGCTAGGAAACACAAAAAAGGTACGCCTGGTCTGTGCTTACAACCCTCCAAAGGGTGGTGTGCCAGGACTCTCCTCACTACTTGATGGCATTAGTGACAAGGTTGGTTCAAACAAGGTACTTGTCCTGGGGGATTTCAATCTAAATTGGTTGGGGCCCAATGCTAAACAAAATGAACCCCTACTCTCAGGCCTTGCCCTCAGCCAACTCATGATGGAACCCACTAGGCGTTCATCTCGGGGGGGGGGACAAAGGCTCCCTTATCAACTGGGTTATGAGTGATAGACCCGACAGAATAGTATCCTCAAGCATTCTCTCTGATGCCATCTTGGATCAATCTCCAACCTTCTGCATATGGGGCATCTCCCCACCCAAAATCCCTAGTAAAGTGATCCAATTGAGAGACCATTCAAAATTTAACCTGAATGATTACCTTGCGGACCTACAACATACTGACTGGTCCTGGGTCACAGCTACAAAGGATCCCACAGAAGCCTTTGACCTTTTTAGAGTGAGATTTGTCCTCTTGCAAAACAAACATGCCCCCCTCACTAGAAGGCGGGTTGGGGCACTGTCACTAAATGGCTCCACGGTGGCTTATTCACCCTCATGAAGCTCAGGAACAAATGCTGGGAGAGATACAAGGCCTCCCATAACAAGGATGACCTCTCTGATTATCGGCAGCTCAGGAACACTTGTAAAAGAGCCATCCACTTGGCTAAGGGTGAGTTCTGCCCATCTGCCCTGCTATCCTCTGCTAGTAACCCAAGGACCTTTTGGAAAAATATTAAAAACATGGTTGGGGGGTCTGTGAGAGTACAGGTCACCAACATGCTCATTGGCGGTGTCAGCTGCAACAACCCCCTCACTATTGCTAACTCCTTTAACTCCCTCTTCTGTGACCTGCCTGCCCCCTTCACAGTCCCCTGCCCCCAAGTCTCCAGGCCCCTCTCTGAGTGGACCTACCCCCCAACCTCCCTTCTACATAAAACAGGACTCTGTTACAGAGACCCAGAAGCTCCTGGCTGGTCTATCCCCTCATAGAGGTGTGGGGCACAACAGCCTTGAACCTAAACTGCTCAAGCTGAGGGCATCCCTCCTTGCTAGGCCTGTCTCGCATATCTTCAACACTTCTCTAATCTCGGGGATCATCCCTGACATATGAAAAGTGGCCAAGGTTGCCCCGGTCTTCGAACATGGCAACCCCAAAGATATCCAGAACTACCGACCTATTGCTATTCTGTTGGTGATCTGCAAGCTTCTAGAAAAGGTAGCTGCCTCTCAGCTCTCTCACTACCTTCAGAATTACAACCTTCTCTCCCCTGCTCAACACGGCTTCCGTAAAGGGCACAGCACATTTACTGCTCTTGCTGTGGTTACTTCCAAGATCAGAACCACTACTGATCAAGGCAATCTCTCAGGAGCCATCTTCATGGACCTCTCGAAGGCTTTTGATCTGGTTGACCACTCCCTCCTCAGATCCACACTTCAGTCCCTTGGGTTCTCCTACCCTGCCCTTGCCTGGTTCTCGAACTACCTCTCTAGCAGGCAGCAATACACTAACTTCAACAGAGACCTCTATAACCTCTCTCCAGTTAACTGTGGGGTCCCCCAGGACCCATTCTGTTCTCCCTATTCATTAATGAACTGCCTTCAGTCACCGCCCCAGGATGTACCACCCTTTATGCAGATGACCTTGTCATCCTAGCCGGCTCCCGTGACATCAAAACCATTAACTCCCAGTTAAACTCTGACTTTTTGCTTATCCAGACCTGGCTGGAGGAACATAGGCTGTCCATCAACCTAAAAAGACCCAAGCCATGCTCTTTGTCACCTTGCTCAAGAGAAAAACCTGTCCTGCTCCCCCTAATGATCTATGGGGCTGATTGTTCCCTCCTGCAGACTGTGGATTCTATCAAGTATCTGGGTGTCACCCCTGACCCGCTACTGGATCTTTCTCTGCACATCCAGAACATATGTAAGGCAACTAATGGCAAGCTTGGACTGGCCTATAGAGCAAAAAGCTGCCTCACCCCGGCTGCATGACTGGCCCTAGCCTGGAGGGTCCTTCTACCTATGCTCTGCTATGGGCTTGTATCCCTTGCCCCTGAACCTAAATCCAACCTCACCAAATGGGACACTGCTTATAACAATATTTCCCGCTTCGAACTCTCAGCCCCTCCCCTCACACACCGCTGTTATCTCTACACGCATCTGGAGTGGCTCCCCCCAGAAAAGCAGACCTTTGTCCTCGGCAACTTCATTGACAGCATCATCAGAACTGCCACCGCCTCTGACCTCACCCTACCCCTCAAACATGGCTCCCCAACCTGCCACTTAAGATCTAGTAACTCACAGGACTGCCTGGTTCCAAAACCCTGCACCCTTGTGGGTGATCGCGCTTTCACCGTATATGCGCCAAAAGTGTGGAACTCTCTTCCTGCCTTAATTTGCTCCTTCTCCTCCCATCGCTGCTTTAAAGCCTCCCTGTGGGGCTTCCTAAAATCTGCCTCCACGTGTCTCTGTGGCTCATAGAACCCCTGCTGTGGCACACTTTTTCCCCTGTTTCAGACTGATGGGGGTGTGGGTTCAGTGTATCATGCACTTCTACTCCTGTATCCGGCTTGGTAATTACAAATCAGATGTCTATTTTTGCAATGGGCCCACTCCCAGCCCACCTGTCCCAGAGGGTTAACTTACCTAGCCCATCCCTATCTTTCCCCAGCTCTCTCTGGCACTTTTGTACTTCTCCAGTTACCCCTCCCCTCCAGGGTTAGGCTTACCCTATATTGCTGCTGTGCTGTTAATGGCTGTACTATTTTTATGCTGTTATCTAACTAATTTATCTTTTGTGTATCTCAAAGTGGTATTCTAACATTTAACCAGTTTTGCCTGAAGTCTGTCTCTAGTTAGCTGCTTATTAGTCTTTGTTCTGCCAGATGTTCTTGTATGACAACTTTGATTCTTCCTGATGTTCTTGTATGTATGTACCTTGTAATCCTCCCGGGTCACACCTGAAAATAGGCACTTGGCTGTCTGGTGTGCTTACCTGGTAAACAAAAGCAAATAAATAAATCTAGTGAAGAGGATGTCTATGGCTTGCTTACTAGAGGAAGAGGAATTCATGACAGAATGGAAAGAGGCCTATGGATACAAGATAGAAAGTGTACACTCCCCATTGTGATGCACCTGTGAAAGGAAGTAAACAAAAAACAAAAGAAAAAATAACTTTTGGATGGATACTTACTGTCACATTCATGATGGCTATGCCTTGTAATGGCCTAATGGTGTCACAGACAGAGGAGGTGTAGGAGAATAATCTTGCTTGCTGGGTAAGAAAGCAGCAGTAAGAAGACCTGTTCAGACAAGAGAAAATTAATTACACTTTATTCAGTTAGCCACTGTGGGTGACCACACAGACAGAATATATATTGTCCATTCCCAGTCTTACTATACCAGTCACCTGTGAAGTAAACAGAAAAAAATATTTGGCCTCACTTGGCCGCTGCATCACTGTGTAACACAAAGTAAAACATTTGAAAAAATGTAATGGTATTTACCAAAAAATGTATGAGGGCCATGCCATCTACTGGCACAATGGTGCCACAGATAGAGGTGGTGGAGGAAGAGGGAATTTAAATCTGTACCATGTGGGCTGTCTGGCCTTGTGATTGGCTTGTCAGATGTCCCTCTCAATAGTCTATCCTGCAGTGAGAGGGAGACAAAATGAAAGAAACACATTTTAGTGTTTGGCAAGCAAGATTAAAACCCCTCCTGCGTGAGGATGGAATCATTGCCAACATTGAGGATAAGGAGCATGAAGAACAGTGAAAGTAACTTACCATCACAGCACACAAACTTGGGCCTTGCTGGATTTCAGATCTTGCTACCTTGATGGGCTGGCTGAATGTTGGTCTGCTTGGCAATGGCATTTAAGCTAGGTAACGACTCTGGGTCTCTCACTCTAGATGCATGCAGTGGATGTGGCAGTGACCCATGTTGTTAGTGGAAATGGAGGACACAGATAGGCCTGAGGGGGAGGAGGCAGCATTTTGATTCCTGCTGGATGCGTGCTCTGCATGGCTGGATTGAGTTATTATAGAAGGACAGAGACTAACTTATTAAATGGTACAAGAAGACTTAAAATAACTTTCAATCAAAGTGTCGTATATGATAACCTAAAGAAGACTCTATAGCAACATTCTAATGCCAGTCTACAAAAGGACATAATTTTGTTTTCTTTCTTCACTTACGTTGTTTATATTTGTTTTATAGCAAAGTCTGTGGGTTATTTATCAAGTATAGAGGGACTCAGAAGAACATATTTAGAGTAACAATAGACTGATAATATTAATGGTGTGAGAAGAGGTTAAATATCTTAAGAGACATAACACTTGATTTTAGGACATAAATTGACATCTTTCAACTCCTTTTTGTTTTAAGGTAACACTAACCTTGTCTATGTTAGTTTTACAGTGAATTTTGTGAGATATTTCTCAAGTATGGGGAGACCCAGAAGATTACACTGGAGATGACAGTAGATTTGAAAATAGTAATGGTAATAAAATATATATCTATGACAAAACAATATTTTTTTTCTTTTCTTCTTTCTTACAACATCGCAAGAAGGTGAATGGGGACAATCTCAATGTAAGGGTTATTGGGCAACAAGTGTGGATGTGAGGGGATTGGGTTGTCGTTATTACTCCTCTCTTATGTTTGGAGCAATTTTTCAGAAGATGTATGAGATCTTTTTGTTTCAGAAATTGGTGTTCCACAAACTATGAGATGAATATTGGAAGAGATAAAAATATGCTTGAAATTGAGGCCGGGGGCGGGTTCTTGAAATAGGTAACTTTACAGTTAGGAGGAATGAATTAGTATCTGCAAGAGCCCTATTAACCAATTTCAGTATCTACATTTATTATGATATCATACCTAACAAACAGTTATGTCTAACAAGATAATTAAATGTGCAAAAGTCATTCAGAAATCCCGCACTCACTGCCACCATATAGGACACTGCTCACTTGTAGTTAGGCATGCAAAAACTTTATTAGAAGTGCCAAAAACACGTCTTGATGAATTTCAGAAAATACAATTCCTTTATCAAAAGACATGTTAGATAAAAAGAACCCATTTTGTTATATACAGCAAGATGACATCATCAAATGGAATCCACCATAGTGAGTGACATCATCAAAAAGATACATATGCAAATAAATAAATAACACTAAGGGATACATAATAAATAAGTAAGTATATACTAAGGGGATATGTGATGGCAAGGGGTGTGATATGTCAGATATCTTAACTCATGGCAAGTGTGCTCAGTAAATATCACGAGTGGCTCCGCATAGTGAAGCTATGAGTGATTAATTTCCTGAGCTCACTTGCCACCAGTTAAGATATCTGACATATCACACCCCTTGGCATCACGTATATGTTTTGTGCAATAGGGGTATTTATGCTGTCGATAGTAAATGTAAAGTAATGTTTCGCCTTATGTGTTCAGGTCTTTTTTCTGTGTATGGTTCCTGTCGCTATGTTCTGTGTTGTTTTTTTGAATGGGTTTCTACTGTTAGGTTTGTTATCCAATGAAGAACAAGTTAAGAAGTGGAGTGTCCAATTAAAATGAGCTACTTTCTGAATGGATTGTTCGTGATATGTTTTTATTGGCTGTGATATTTATGCTTTGCTTTTGATTGGTTGTTTTTGTTGATTGGCTGCTTCTTTCTTGAGTGTTCTGGTTTGCTCGATCATGACACTCATTGTCCAGCATGTGTTTTAGTTTCACTTACATTTTCAAAACTTTGAAAATACTTTTAAAAGGTGTACATTTGTTACTATCACCTTATTATTTTGCTCCTAAAGCACAAGTTGGGATTGGGCACCAGTGTTTTATACTGATATGTATGTTTTCAGGATCAAAGAATCGGAATTTCAAGTGGGACTGCGAGGTATTTTGATTTGCTTATCAGTGCTGCAAGTGACTTTATTTGGGGGTTTGGCCTCCACATTTGGAAATTAGCATCTCTGCTTCATTGTTTGATAGGGAGGATGAGTACATATATTTGGTGGGGTTTCATTTCTTTTACTATTATTTGATACAAGTGCCATGTGATTGTACGATGCTATAATATACAGTCAAGTTTTATATAGTAATGCATTGAAAGGAATATGCAGCAAGAAAGCATTGTTAACATGTTTTATTAACAACTTAAGTTTATGGTAAGGGAAGAATGCCACTTTATTATTTATTAGGTTGTTATGTCAATATTAAGGTAAATATTAAGGTAAATGTACATAACTGGTTAAACGTAACTTCGTAAGTATATAGAAGAAATCAGATAGTAGCACAGGTTGTTTACATTCAGCAAATTGTTATGTCAGTTTTTCACTGATGATATCAGTATTGACATTTTGTAGAAAAGCAACATTTTGCAGAAGATGATAGTTTCCTTTTATGTCTTCACTGCTTCTGAAGGGTTTCAGTTTCTGTGTTAGTTAGAATTGCTGTTGGACACAATTCGTCTGGGTCTTTTACTTGCTCTTTGTTCTTCTTTGAGACCTGTGATATACATAATGAGAGACAATGTAAAAGGTTATAGTAGTTGGTATTAAGTTGCAAGAAGTTGCAAATGACTGGTTTACCTTTAAAAATGGTAAAAGTAACATTAGTGGCATTTAAGGTAATGTGTTGAAAGCAGGATGAAAAATTAGATTCCCAATCTTTGCTGTTGCAGTACTTTTCTTTATTTGTTGCACTTGTATTGGTGGCGGATGCCAATGTGTACAGTTCCTCCACATTATTTTGTTCAGTTTTGTTTACTTCTTTTTTACTTGTGAGGATTTCTGAAATAATTTGCTGCTTTGACTCATTTAGTCAAGAATACTCATTTAAAGAATCCACTTTTTTATGACCTGACACCTGTATAATTTCAGTGGGAGGAATCTCATTATCAGAAAGCTTTTGAATCAGATGCCTTCTAATAGAGCGGTTGGTAAGATGTTTCTCACTCTGAATGCCAGCTATAGTAATCATATTTTTAACCATTTTACTGATGGTGTTCAGTCCTAGAGGTAGGTTTTTGAACCATGGTATCAGATATTGGACTTTGGCTATATGATGGTTAATTGCCAAGAAAAAAGGGGCATCAGGATTTAATGTACTTGGTGGCCTCCTAGACTGATATGCAAGATAATTTGTAACTGGGCACTTCTCAGCATTACTGGTTTCATATGCTCATGGTTTCTGCTTTCTTATATTTTGGGGGTTACTGCCAGCTCGAGTTTTTGTCTGCCGCTCAATAAAGTATTCTAAGTACCTTTTTGAGTTTCATCCACTTTTATTTTAATGTCACCCCGCTTTAAGTTCCAGCTTTCTGTGCTGCCCCTTATGCCAAAGTATAGTGTTACAGTGTACCACATAGTATGTAGTAATGACTATGGTGTATGAGGGCCCATCTCTTTAGTTTGGTATAGTTGCTCTATAATACTATCAGTCAGTTCTTCTGAAGCTTGTGGCTAGTTTCCCTTACCCATCTCCTTCAGATGTTTTTGTTTAGTCTCTATTACTTGTCTAGTCTTTAGAAAGTGGAGAGATGTGGTAAGACGTTCTGGGTAAAGGTTATCTTTTAAGTGTTGGTCCAAGCTTTGGAAAATTTATTTTACAGTTAGATGCTCATATGGAGTGCCATCTAGCTTTTTCAGGTTTATAAAAAAATGACATAGAAGCTGATCTAAATACTTGGGCTGAATCTGATGTATTGACTCTTTTAATTGTACTACATTTGTGAGAAATGTTTCAGATTTCTGAACATCACTGTTGGTTTTCATTTAGTGTTCTGATTTTTGCTGGTATCTATGTATTTATTGATGAAGCTGTAGTTGCTACTTACTGCAGCTGTAGACTGAGGCAACACTTTTTGGTGGATGAGCTGGGAAGAAGTTTGCTGCTTTCATTCAGGATCTAACAAAGGTTCAGTATCCTGCTTGAGTTGAGTTAATAAAGACTCAATTTCATTTTCCAGACTTTCTTTTTTGAGTTCACTGGCCATGGTCTTCAGAAAAGGTTTTTCTGCAAATGCTGTTCTCTTTGCAAAGGTAGGAAAAACCATGGTAAATAATTTAGAAATAAATACTTTCTCTGAAATGTACTGTTTGCAGGTGTTTGTGTTATGGTTTTTAATTAATGTTTAACCAGTCTTTTTAAGGTATTTTTTGCACGAAGAACTATGGTTATTTTGTTACTTTATTTACTGCAGGTGGCCAGCATTAATTTTAGATAGTAATTTGGCTCATTTGGCAGGGGACATGTAGGCAGGGATGATATTTAAATGTGACGTGCACACAGTACTGATATTTTTACATGTTTTCTTCTGTGTAAACGTCATGTTTCAGTTATCAGTACAGGGTGGGGATATGCTTATTTAAGTGATGGCATATCCCTTCACCCCTATTGTATAAAAAAGGTTTAACCCCCTCCCCAAAGATACTAGGGGACTATGTCTCTTTTATAGGATAAATACAAATATAATTGCAAGCACTGGATCCATGTTCTTCATTCATGGCTTCATGTGCAGTCCAAATGGTTCCCTCAAATGAGAGCAGTGTTACCTGAAACAGTAAGAAAGAGAAACAAAGTGAATAAAGTGCCTATAAATGCTGTACCTTATATAAATACAAATAATAAATTCAGTTCCACACCATCATTACAAGCAATAAATATCAGATCATTATTAGATTTTTAAATATCAGTTATACATCAGCTTCATTTATACTGTAAATTACTTTTTCAAATATGGTGTAATATCAAATCTATCATTTAGACCAGGGTGTTTGCACATTTTAAGGGTACAGATCCAAAATCCCTCCATTTGGATTTTGGTAATTTTACAGGGTATTCCACAGGTTATTCATCAGGACCAATTTGGATTTATACTGGGTAGAATGATTGCTAATGCTTCCAAAAGAGTTCAGTTATAGTTTGAATATGCTCAGAAATGTACAGAGAAATACTTTGCACTGAACAAGTAGCTAAAGCCATAAGACTACTATGGACTATAAGTCGTAACTTTAAAAGTAGCAATGAAAGAGTGATGATGCCCCTGTACAGATCATATGTAAGACCACTACTGGAATATGGAAACCCAGTGTGGGGACCAATCACCAAGGGTGCTACAAATAAAATAGAAATGGTTCTGAGACAGGCAACCAAAATTATATATAACTTAAAAACTCTATCCTATGCTGAACAATTACAAAAACTGAACCTCATGTTTTTGGAGACAAGAAGAGTACAACGGTACATGCTTCTATATTACTGTGGCTCAGGGACAATATGAGGACATATTTTTTCACAGAGAGGTGGATGCATGGAGCAGCCTTCCTGAGGAGGTTGTGGGGTCAAAACCAGTGGGGGAATTCAAGAATGCATGGGACAGACATAAGGCAATTCTGGTAGGAAGTAGCAGGTTGTTGGTTAACTAGGATCTGCAGCTTATCCAATAAAGAGAGAGAAATGGGCAGACTAGGTGGGCCAAGTGGTTCTTATCTGCCATCAAAGTCTATGTTTCTATGTTATGATATAATGCAAGGCGACTATCTGTTACATAAACTAAATTTAGACTTTAAAAATGAGGAACTAGGTACTAGAGGCCACTCCTTGCAACTAAGATCAAAAAATTTAACACAAATAAAAGGAAATCCTTCTACACACAGAGAATGGTTAACCCACAGAATAAACTACCATTCAGTAAAGATAAGAGACAATTAAAAAAACAGTTAAATTGCTACATCTCAACCAGAAATATTCTGTTTTACTGTGGATAAACAGCAGGATCACATGTGGGCTAACAGCCTTCTTAGTTCTTCATACCTTAGTATGCACCTTAGTATTGTCTCTTGATGTCAGCAAAGTATTTGACTGGGGTGTCCCACAACATTATATCCACACTATAGGGCAGTTATATCGTAATCCAGAATCCCAGTTCATAAACAATGGGACACTTACTGAAAAATTGCAAATGCTTAATGGGGCAAGGCAGGGTTGTCCCCTCTCTCCAACTTTATATTGTGTCACAAAGCACTTTTATGAGCATTTAGAGTGAATAAATATATAAAAGGAATAATGGTTGATCAGGATGAAATTAAATTAAATGTCTTTGCTGATGATGCTTTACTTATGTTTAAGGATCTAAATAGTTCCATCCCACCTTTTTTGGAGGAAATAGATGAATTTGCTGAGCTTGCTGGCTGTCACTCAATTCAACAAAATCTATCATATTTCAAATAACTTAGGGGGTCAAGGTCAAAGATCATGTTAAGCTGAACTCCTTTGCTAGGGTAGATCAATTCAAATATCTGGGGATAACTTTGACACATAAAGTTCAAACTAATACCATACTTAACTTTTAGAAAGCAAAATAAAAAATAATGAATAAACTTAAAAATTGGCAAGCTCTTTCTCCCTCACTTTGAAGGAGAATTGAGGAACTTAAAATTATGGTATTTCCACATTTCATTTTTGTCCTACAGTTCATGATTGGATGTCTGCCACCTCAATGGTTTTCAGAAATAAAACAAATATTTTACAAATTCCTGTGGAGGAGGGAACCTTGTTTTGCCTGGGGACATTTCATTACCCCCAGAAGTCAAGGAGGTTTGGGTTGCTCAGACCCTTATTCCTATTCACTGAGTAATATTCTGGCTTCCTTATGGAAGTGGGCCTTTTTCCAAGGTCAGATCTTTAAATTTTACAAAAAAATAATCTCAAACTCCAATCAAAAAAATAGAACTTCAAGATTTACTTTTTCGATCTAAATATAAAGAATTGAATAGAACAATCATCTTGAATTCTTGGGCTAAATGATTTGCTGTACGAAAATTAAAACTGGTTTAGATAATATCCCATGGTTATTTGGGATCATATCATTACAAAAAAAAAAAATTAAAACTGCTAATTCAATAAAGAAACTCCTGACCAGAAATAAAATCACAAAATGGGTTGACCTTTTGGAAGATGGCTGGGATATTTGTAAGTTATGAGTTATTCAGAGAGAAAGTTAAAACTGGACCTAAAGGGAATTACTTAGCTTACCTAGCCTCATCTAGGAAATTTAAAGAAATAGCTAATCAGAATGGAGCATGTGGTCTATACTTAAAGTTAAAAATAAAAGAGCAGATTAAACTTGGGGGTGCCTCCCCAAGAAAATTATTATCATGACTTTATTCTAAATTAATAATGAACCAACAGGAATACCGTTCTAAGATTAATTTGGAATTGGAGAAGGAACTAGGAATGAAATTATCATGCAATAGGTGGCATGATATTCGAATCCAGTCTAACAATTCCATAATTGCAGCTAAGAATAAGTCTATTCAGTTAAAAATTATAAAAAGTTCTGGATCCCTGGGGTGACAACGCTATGAGGTGCCCAACATGACTGGATATCAACCCAGCACCTGCATAGCCTTTACCACCCCATATCCCTTGTCCCCCTAAGTCCTCTCCCAGTGCCTCTTCCCTCTCCTGCATCTTCCTCCTCCTTTGCCCATTATTGCTGAGTTCTCTGTTATCCTTACCCTGCTGTACGACAATCCATTGCCCTCAGTTGGCAACCCATTTTGTTTTATAATCTCATGCCCCCTTGCTTGCTGCGCTCTGCCAGCAATCCAGGGCTGATTACCATCCTTTGTGTTGCCCTCTTCTGGCAACCCTCCAGCTCATCCCTTTCCACACTCCCAGGACCCTCTTCTGGCAACCCATAAATAGCTTATTGCTTTCTCAGCTCCCCTTTTACTATCAGTGCCTTCTCCCTGCTTGTCTCTTGGTTGGGAATGTTCAAAATCTAGCAAAAGAAGGGCTCTGCTCTGGCAAGTACCCCCTTAAATACCCCTTCTAAGCCCTCCTCTTTTTTGCCAGTCAGCAAAGCATTTATCCCATCTTCCTCCATTAAACATAACCTTCCCTGTCTCCCTCTCCCTTAGCCCCCCTCCTCCTTGTCTTCCCTAGCTCTGCCCTTCCCTCCCCCACTCCCTGCATTTCAGTTCGGGAAACCCCCGACAATCAAGGCTGCCCATTAAGGGGCAACCCCTTTTGTCAATGGGATTTCCCTTGAAAAATGACCACTCTACACACTTGATTTTGGGTGCTCAGTTGGCTTACTGTATGTTATTAAACGTTCAGTATTTGTACAGTCCACGTCTCATCATTCCATTATTTATTTCATTTTATTTAAAAATCATTATCATTATGATATCAGATCCTTGAATACATTAATTTATTTTTACATTTCTGATTTCTAAAAATCATTATCCAATTTCTATAGCCCACCACCAAGTCCATCTCCTTATCTTCTTTTTCAGGTTTGGACATGTGCCCAACACCCCTTTTATGTCTCAGCAAAAACCCAGTCTCTCCATTCTTGTTTTTCTCTGGTTGCAGATGTCTAATCTGACCCCCAAGTTCTAGATCCCTGGGGTGACAACCCCACAAGGTGCAGGACATGGCTGGATGTCAACTTAGCCTGTGCCTAGCCTTTACCACCTCATGCCTCCTGCACCCCCTGTCCTCTCCCAGCACCTTTTCCCCTCCCCCTTCTTCCCCTCCTTCCATTAGTCCATCTCTCACTCTCACAATGGACAATGGGCTTCCTTCCATCCTGCTTGCTTTCTTCTACCATTCTTCTATTGCTTCCTCTATCCATAGATTGAATAGAAATGCCTACTTCTGATAAATGCACCCCATCTTGTCTATAGCACCCCACACATTCATAAGAAATATAATTATGGAACTTGTATATACCCCTTCCCTCTGTTATAAAGGCTGCCATTTTCCTATTGAGTCTTTTCCTGGCTTTCTCAATTGCTCTAATGTCCCTTGCCCATCTTCATACCATTCTTGGTATGACCTCTGACCAGTCTATCATTACCCCTAGCCATCTAACTACCTCCACATCCCATCTAATTTCAAGCAGCAACTCCACTCATGGCCGTTATCCTAAATCATTACCCAACAAATGCAGCAATAAAACATCAGGCCTCGGCCACTTTATTTTAAGTTTATCCATCAATGGCAACAGCTGTGCCCATCTTGTCCCCGCACCCCTTTCCAGTGGACTCTGACTTTGTCTGCTGGTCACCTCAGTTGTCTCTCTCCAGGCATTGTTGCTGCTTGCATCTCCACCCAATATATGAATAAGTGTCCCATAATCCACACCTTCATCCTGTGTGCTGCACCTGAAGGGAAAAACAGACAACATTATTACCTCATTTTCTGATACATTTTTTTATAGTAGTTCGATCACCATCTACCTACCTCTTTAATTTCTGCTACAGACCCCCTGTGCTCTGCCAGCTCTGAGGCTGCTCCAATTTGAAATGAATGTAAGGAAAACCTACCTGTTTCCTCCCATAAAAAACTCCACCCCTTTTTTCAATACCACCGTCAACTGGTAGCTGACAACTGGGGAGCCATCTCCGTGCACAAACAATCCCCTTGCCATCACCGGCCTAACTTCCTAGTACTTTTCCAGCACTTTTATCAAACAGCTGCCCTGGTTTTGCCCCCTATTCAGCACCACCTTTGCCCCTTGGCCTGCCTGCTCTGTTTTAGACCTTCATAAGCAAATTAATATGATCCTTTCTCTCATTGCACATCCCCCTACTTCAACCCCCAGCCTCATCATTCTTGTTCCAAGCCACCACCTAACTAACCCTGAAGGCTTCCCAGTGTGTCACCAAAAACAATGCCATGAATAAGAAAGCCTCATATACCGAACTGTAGATACTCCTTAAACTCATTAGAAGCCTCTCTAGCAATTCCCCACGCTACCTGCCTCCTGTTGTCCGCTGTCATACCCTGTAACCTCTGCCTCCCCTGAAACATTCTTCTGACCACCGATGCTCTACTGGGTTCCCCCATGCCTGTAAATTACACACCAGGCCTATCCCCGCTAAATGTATCCCCATAATTGAATGTACCAACCCCTCTTTCCACATTTGCACCATTAATTTCATGACCTGGCTTTCTGTTACCAGCCCACTTACAGTACCTCCATCCCCGCCATGCTGCCAAAACTCTTGGAACACTTTTCACACCCCTTCATATGCCCTCAGTGTACTTGCTGACCAAGAGATTCAAAACAGTATCCGGGCTCTTTTCATCCAATTTCCCACAAATACTGTGGGACCACTGTTCTCCTGGCAGTCATCCTGGGGACCAATGACTTGAACCTGTTCAACTGAAGATGGAAAAGACGTTCAGCCACCGCATTTTAATGTCTTCTATGTGTCTTTCTTTAAAAGATAGATTCAACGTCAACCCAGTCAGTACCAATTGCCTCATCACTCTCATGACCATCTGTATGAACCTCCTCTGTCTATTCAACACCTCCAACACTGCCCGGTTATCGCGCCAGAAAACTATTCTTCGATTTCTCAATCTCTCTCTCCCCAAATGGTCACCGCTGCCCATATCTGGAAGATTTCCAAAAAAGTGATGTCCGTCAGAAAATTGCTGCTTTCCCATTCTACTGGCCACCTCTCTGATATCCAGTCCCCTCTGAAGTATACCCCATCCCCAGTACCTTGCTGCTTCTATATATAGCTTCAAATCCATATTAAACAACCAATCCTCCTGCCAAAATGTGACCCCATTGTATTGCTGCAGAAATTGTTCCCAGATCTCCTAGTCCTGACATACCCTCTGTGTAATATCCAACCAATGATGAGGAAGCCTGGTCCTACCTGTGGCTCTGGTCAATCTGCATGTGAAAACTCTCCTTGGAGTGACTTCCCTGCATGCAAAATGTGAATGCCCCAGCAACCGTTGTACCGTTGACAAATGCAGTCTCCACCTGCTTTTGGTTTAATGTCAAAATCATGCATCCTTAATAGCAGGATCCCAAAAAGCGCACAGTTATTAGTGCACGTCCATAATAGCTCTAGTGCTTAAAAGAGCATAACAGCACATACCTCAGAAGAACCTTGCATACCTTACATACCTTGTCTACTGTAATATCATTAGACATTCTTTATGGTCCCATCCCTCATAACTTGCAAATATTTCTCTAATTATCAAGACTTCATTTCTGCTCTGTGCTAGAGCATACTTTTACATAGTTTTAGTAAAAGTACCTTTTTAATTATTTCATACAGTGTAGCTTACCTTTTGATAAATGTAGGCTCAGAAATGAGATTCTAACTGGTCCGTCTTCAGACAATTAACTGCTAACTTGCCTGTAGGCAATTACATTGTAATTGGCAGTCCTATTTATTAGTAGTTACCAGGCAGAGTTCCAGATACACAAAAATGGCATTTTGATTTTTGAAGACCCAAAAAGGTGGAGATCTAGCAGTTCTTGATGGCTTTCTCTATTGGTGAGAAAGAGTTACAACCAAGAAAAGCTATTACAAATATATAGAGTACAATAAGGGGCATTGCACTGCTAGACTTCACCTGAAGGGGTAGATTGTGCTAAAAGCCATTGAAGAGCACAATCATGTCCCCGACCCTGCCACAGTTGCAGTAAAAGAAGCAGTGTCCATGATAAAGGAGTGTGCAAGCTCCACAGTTGAAACTATGGATCAGATAGTGGCTGGTGCATTGCTTTAACTATCCCCATCAGTATCTTCTCAACTGCCTGCCATCTCTCTTTTAAAGAGAACAGTTCAGAGGAATTGTCAGGCCCATTTCCAACCACTACCAGAGCAGGCAGATGCAACAGCCATAACAATCTCACTTGACTTTTTACAAACTGTCAAAAATGAGAAATTCCTCCTGTTTGACCTTGGTCCTGGACATGACAGAATCCTGATTTTTTTCAACATCTGTGGACCTCGAGCATCTAAACAGAAGTGAGCATTGGTTTGCAGATGGGACATTTAAGAGCTGTCCTAGTATTTTTTCTCAAGTTTATACAATGCATGCTGTCAGGTATGGTACAGTGGTGCCGCTTATTTACATTTTAATGTGTAATCGAACAGCAGCAGCTTATGGAAAAGCGTTAACTGAAATACAGAACATATGTGGACCATGATGATTAATTCATTTAGCCTCTCCACTTTATTGGGTGGCAGCCAAAATACCCCTCCTCCACATCCACTTCAATTCCTAGGAATTCTAACTTGCATAAGGGTCCCTCAATCTTCTCCTAGGCAAACAGTAACCCCAGAGTGCTACACATCTCCTGAAAATACTACAGCATCTCTGCTGCCCCTTCCCTCAGACAATCAGCAAAAAATCATCCAGATAATGGACCACTGCTTTGTGCCCATATTTGTCCCCAAATACCCACTGCAGCCAAGTGCTAAGCATCTCAAAAGTAGTGCATGCTACCGAACACCCCTTGTCATTGCATTGTCAAAGTAATACCCATCCTTAAACTTAAATCCCAGGAGATCCCAATCCTCAGCCCTGATTGGCAATAGCTGGAAGGTGGCTTCAGTGTCTCTTTTTGCCAGCCACACTCCTTCCACTGCTCTAATCATCTCCACTGCCCAGTCCAGAGTGGCATATGACACCACCCTTTGGTCATCTGAAATTGTGTCATTAACTAACTCCCTTCTGGGTATGATTGGTGATGGATCAGCCTATACTCCCTCAGTTGTTTTTCAGGTACTAGCCCAATGGGGACAATCTGAGCTCTTGGAAAGAGGGCACTGTGAAAGGGCCCTAGACCCCACTCACTTTTGCTTCCTTCTCTATCTTCCTCTGGACCACTTCCTCCTTTCCTTTTACTGAGCCAAGGTTGCCTGCCTTTATAGCCTTCCTCTATCCCTTGTAGTGTAGGCTAAACCATTTTGTGAACCCTTCTCTCAATACTTTTTTGGCTTCCTGTCCATAGATCCATCTGTCCACTCCATCAGGATTTCCATCCTAAATGGTATTTGTGTCATGCTAAACCCCCTCCTCTTCTGGGGATCCCCCCTCTTGCTTCCGTATGTATCTCCTGTGCCTGAGCCAAAAGCCCCTCTTCCATTAAAACCTTTCCCCTGCCCCCTTGGCCTCCAAGATGAAGCACACATATTGTGAACTGGACCTGGTGCTGACACGTTTCTTGATGGGATATGTCAACTCCGTTGGCCCGTTGTTCACCTTGATTGTCTGGTGCTCTTTGGCAGAGGGAGTTTACCCAGATGCCTTGAAGGAGGCTCTGGTGAGACCCATTCTGAAGAAATCAACACTAGACTCTGACATCAAGGTGAACTATCATCCTATCTCCAACTTTCCATTTTTAGGAAAGGTTGCTGAGAAGATTGTGGTGCAGCAGCTTGAGAAACACCTTTGATCTATGCGAGCCATCCAGTCTGTGTTTTGGGAGAGGCATAGCTTGGAAAGTGTATTAGTTCTGGTGTATAATGATCTCCTTAGGGTGAGAGATCAAGGAGAGGGGACAATTTCTCATTCTCCTCGATCTCTCCTCAGCCTTTGACACGGTAGACCTTTGTGTGTTGCTTGACTGCCTGAGGGAATTTTGTGGACTCACCGGCACTGTCATCTGCTGGTTTGAGTCCTACGTCGCGAGCAGGAGGCAAAGGGTAGTGATGGGGAATTTCTCCTCCTCCCCTAGCATCTTGTCTTGTGGAGTACCTCAGGGTTCAGTCTTGTCACCAATGCTGTTTGCCGTGTACATGTTATCCCTGGGAGAGATCATTAGGAAGTACAGTTTGGGATTTCATTGCTATGCCAATGATACCCAACTGTATCTTTCCTTTGCCCCTGTAACATTCAGTGCAGTGTTAAATAGTTGCCTTGCTGAGATCAGTGACTGGATGGCCTCCAGCTGGTTGCGACTGAACCCCGATAAGATGGAGGTACTGGTGGTGGAGTTGAACAGAGGGCATGATAGGATGGCCTCTGGCACAGAGACAGGACTATTCCTGGGATCTGTGTCACTGAAGGCCTCCTCTAGGGTATGCAGTCTTGGCATTATCCTTGACAGCAGATTGACATTTGAGGCCCAGGTGTCATACATTGTCCGGACCAGCCTTTTTCATCTGAGGAATATCACCAGGATCAAATCCCTAGTTCTGACCATGGACCTCCCCAAATTAGTGCATGCCTTCATGACATCCAGGCTTGATTACTGTAATGCACTCTAATTCGGGGTCTCAGGAGGTACCCTCCACCAGCTGCAGCTAGTGCAGAATGCAGCTGCCAGGTTGTTAACTGGGCAGTCTAAATACTGTCTCATCATCCCGGTGAGGCATGAATTACACTGGCTGCTGGTCAGGTGGAAGGTTCTCTTCAAGGTGGGCTTGCTCACCTTTAAGGCCCTACATTGGCTGGGCCTGGGCTATCTGCCAGACCTTCTTACACCTGCTGCCTCAGTCCGCTCCCTCTGTTCCTCCTCTAGGGGCCTCCTTGCAATTCCCAGGTTGAGGTTAAAAACTGCTGGTGACATAGCTTTCAGTGTCACTAGCCCTGTCCTGTGGAATTAGCTTTCTCCATCTATAGGCCAGGCCCCTACAGTTGAAGTATTTAAGGCATGCCTCAGGACTTTTCTGTTCAGTCAGACATTCCTGGACACGATTTAGATACTGTTCTTGAGATGCCCCAGTACTAGTTTTAGTTCAGGCTTCTCCTTTTTGGGGTGCCTGTTTTAATGTTATGCTGCTGAAAATCCATTTTATGTGTTTATGTGTTTTTACTATGTGTATTTAGTTAATGTGTTATAGTAGTTTACTCATATGGTACCCAGAGCCTCCGGGATTGGGAGTCTTAAAATAAAATTTGCCTTCCTCTTGCCCTTCCCCCAGCTCTTGTCCCCTCAAAACTCCCCAAGAAGGACTGTCCCCCATAGTATTGTGCCACACTCTGTACCCCATGGCCCTACAATGAGACACCAGGTGCAGGCCTGCACATTTCAAACAGACATGACTGAACTTACAATTTGCCCAGCTTCATGTTGCTTTGTTGCTTTGTTGTACCCCCAACAATTTTTCATTTGAGTGCCTGGTACCTTCTTATCCCCTCAAAACCCCACCCACTGTGTCCCATCATCATTCTAAGCCAAACATCCATGTGCGTGGTGTCCCAGCAGACATCACCATGGGATGCTATCCTTTGCCTGAACTTCTCATCATAATGCAGCCACCCATACCCCACCTTTCATCTTGTATGCATCCTTTATGATTGTCGAGTACGTCAGTAGTGGTATGGCCAACTCAGGTTGTTTTTGCAACAATATTGCACTAAAGTGCATGAAACCAGCCACCCATGCATCAAATATTTTTCCTTTGTAGCTCTTATCTTCTATAGTTTTTCCCACCAATACCACAGCCATCTCTGATTTCCCCACTGTCTCCCTTTGTTCATATTTTTTAGCTGTTTCCTTGTCCACCAAAGCAAACATATCCACAAATTTCCTTTCACAGATTTCCTATTTTATAGAAAGAGGCAGGTGGTCCCCTAGAGTCATCCTTAGTGCCCCGTTCCCCTTTCCTCCTTCTGCTCCCACTCCTTGCCCTTGTCCCACTGGCCCATTGCACTTCAGCTCTTGAAGCACCTTCTCCATCTCCTCAATGATACCCATTAAATATTCTTTCATACAATCATCAACCTTCAAATCAACCAGTTGGTTCTTACCCCCCCCGGCTTCTTTGCTCCCCCAGTCCCTGGGTTGGTTGGGTACTTTCATCCCCTGCTGGTCCTCCCATCATCCTCCAGTGTCTTCTTCTTTTCACTTTTCTTCATCTTCTCCTCCTCTGATGTTCTTGCCTTATTGAGAAATGCTTGCACCTGTGCCATGAGGTCTGTCACCAGCTTCACCAGCTTGCCGCTGCCGGCTACCTCCTTATTTTCATTCTTCCTCGGTGCCATTTTTGTAAAAAAAACCTCCAGGCAGAATACATTCATCAAACAACCATTTCTCCTTTGTATTCCCACTCTTTTCTTTATTTTTATTTTGAGAGCCTTCTGCTTCACCCCCACCGGCTACCTCTTGTTCCCCTCTCAATGCACACCAAGTGGTACCATAGCTGCATAGTGTCCCTCCTGTTCTGCAGGCTGTTGCCTGTGACTCTTGTCTTTTTGTTAACCCACAATGTTCTTCATTTGCTGACCGTAAGTCATTCTCTCTTTCCTAATGACCTTGTAGGTTCATCCAGGCTTCCAATCACCTGATCATCCCCAATATCACCTTTGTGCTTCCATACTGCTGTTTGTTCTTCTCATTGTTGTCAATTAAACTATCCTGTTTCCTGTATCTGTTCCAACAATTCCTAATAGCTTATTGTGAGCCTTTATTCCTTTAAAATGAGCCCTCTAGCCAACTTTTCATTCTCATCCACATGCTAGTGAATTTGAGCCTTAGTGCCAAAGTGATTGATCTTTTCTGATGCCTTGTTCCCCATCAACATCTTTCATTTTAAATGAATGAAAGTCATCTTCCAATTGATGCTGGGTTAACTGTCAGATAGCCTCCCTGGATTCCAAGGGGCATCTGTGAAACCCCCCAACCCATGCCCATGGCTGCCATTTTGCTAGCCACTTCCTGATCATGTGGCTTTGCTAACAAAATGGCCGCCGTGCTCCCCCCACTGTTTCCCACCCCATTCCTCTTCCTCTGATGTTACTGATCATCTGTTTATGCACCGTTATCAGCAATAAAACTCCCCTCCAGTTGTGTTCCCTTGTTAGTTCCTATTTCTAACACCCACTGATGAAGAAACTTTACAGCTGCATTGCCACCCCCTTGCCTCTGACCATACAAGATGGTGGCCTTCAATGACATCAGACACTGACCACCACTATTCAAATCATGAGCCAGCTCCTAATACTATGATCCACACAAACTTCTTATTTTATACACACATTCCTAACCCAACTTGCTCATTCCCTGCTGCAAGCAGACTTCTTTCTTAATTTCTGCCCTGTTTGGAAGCTCTGCCATTGAGTCTCTTGTGTTCCTATCTTTCAGCTTGTGGCTAGGGCCCCTTGAAAAAGAATCAGAAGTTCAGCTAATACAGCAAAATGCATACTGCTGAAGGCTACTGTCCAAACTTAATTTAATTGAAACCAATACACCTCTCAACAAATAGACAGGCAAACAACCCCTGGCACAGCTAGAGTCCTCCTCTACCATGCGACTTCAAACTTTCCGTTAATATTTACTTTAAATCACAAAAATGGAGATTTAAGGCACTACCATCTCCCATATCCCCCTCCTTCAACCCCACCACCTCACAGAGCCAGCTGTACACCTCTATCCACCCTACACCCAAACCAGGAACAGCTTCTCGCTCTGTTCAGGCCTATCACCTTGCTAGCCCCCCCCAACATTCCCAAGTCACACCTCTGCCCGTCTCAAAAAGGCACATCCCCCTTTCAGCTGCTGTGCTTCTCAGGGCTGCCAGTACATAAGGTGATCTCTATATTAAACATTCCATGTCTCTCCTTCCCTCTTCCCTGTTGGTCTCAGCCTAGCACTGCAGTGCCCAGAAAACCATCCTGAACCACCAGTCCTGTACTCCTCCTATTATCCACCTTTAATTTTACCCCCTTTATTTTTGGATCACTTTTGTTCTTGTGCCTGTACAGCTGTACGAATCTTGCAATCAGGCACACAATCAAATCACTCGCTCCTACCACCCACAGCAAAACTAGACTTTAGTTCCACCATCAAACTTTAATGCCCCAAAATACCTAAATTCCCTGAGATTTTGTGGCCTGCATTCCAGGATCCTAGCACCAGCCCCACATCAAGACCACAAAACTTTAACTAACCTCTGAAAAATCCAACTAACCTCCTACCTGTCCTGAATGCTCTGTGCTCCACATATCTTCCCAATTAGCCAGACAATTGATGTGCCAAATCTCAAGTTCAAAATCTAGCAAAAGAAGGGCTCTACTCTGGCAAGCACTCCCTTATATACTCCCACTAATCCATCACTTTCTCTTGCCAGTCAACCAATCATTTATCCCCTACCCCTCCCTTACCCATAACCCTCTCTGTCTCCTTCCCCCCTTAGCCCCACTCCTTCTTGTCTTCCCTAGCTCTGCCCTCCCTTCCCCTCCCCCACTTCCTGTATTTCAGTTTGGGAAACCCCCGACAATCAAGTCTGTCCTTTAGGGCAACCCCTTTTGTCAAAAAATCAATATCAAATAATGTTTTGGAACTATGATAACCAAAAGAATTATTTTGGAACACTGAAATAACCCAAGCCTCCCTGATTAATTTAAAAGTAAATGGAGTTTTTTTTTTTTTTAAGAATACTCTAATGTCTGAAAAATTATGGCACAATTGTAAAATTCAGAATGATATATTGGGCTCCTCATGGAAGGAACTGATGAAGTTCATTCCTCTTCTTATGAAATGTTGATGGGGTGGGACTTTGGAGGACATGGGGGAGAGGGTTTGAGAGTTCTCAAGATAATATTTACCTATATCAACTTAAAGATTTACTGTATTTCTATGAATGCATATACTTACGATGTTAAGTTAGATGTAGTACCCTTGTATTATTTTAATGGAATTCAATAAAATATTGTTAAAAAAGATGATATTATGGAAAATGGATTACTATTTGGGCCCATAATAAAGCAAGTTTCAAATTTGTACATATACAAATTCACCTAAAAAAGGGCCATAGTTGACTGTGTCTTGAATTTGCTCAAAGAAAGATGTTTTATTGCTAAAGAAATTTTTTAAGCCCCAATTCTGCCAAATTAAAAAAAATCAGTAGTGGGCAACTAAGAGGCATTTATTAGTTCTAGCACCTCTCTTAAGACTTCTATCCCCTCATAATGGGGAATAGATGTATAAAGATTAGTGACATTCTTGTGTGAGTGCGTGGAACAGAAAATGACCCGGTGATACTTCCTGCCCAGCATTCATATAATCTCAGACCCTCACAAGTGGGGGCAAGCATAAGCAGGGTGTGCACATGGCCACACATGTGGAGACACATGCAGAGACATGCGTGTCTTAAGCACGTGTCAAGGGTGGAAAAGAGGAAAGAGGGCAGAAGCTTATACTCATAAAAAACACAAGTGCCTCTTACTGAAAGTATTGCAGGATACTTGTATAGCTGTCAAAATTACATTAATAATGAGTGAACTGATTTGTCTGGAATCATCCCCTAGTCCCGGGGAAAAACACTATATGCCCATTCACTTCAAGCTCGAGAGACATCATCATGACACTGGATGGGGAGACAGGATTAAAATGCTCAACTTGTGGCATGTACACCCTATTTGTTACACTCCCCCAGAGTCCATTATATATGTGTGACAAATGTGTTAACAACAGTGTATTTAGAGAAGATATTGAAATCTTCTATAATAGATTAGCGCAGATAGAAAAACAACAGGAGGTGATGACTTCCAAGTTGCGTGAAATGAACGCAACATCACACTTGGATAACAATGCCAATACTAACAGTAATTCTTTTTTTTTGATTGATATTATGTCCACAGGGCTCCAGTCGGTGTTGACATCATGACTGACCTCCTAGCCCTGACACCCAACATCAGGCCATCCTCCTCAGTACCCCCACAGATTACCCCCCATGGCAGGATGGTGAGGAGCTACCCAGCTCAACCCACCAGAGCAGGATCTGGATGAGGAGGCACCTTTCAGGTTGGGCAATGGAGGTCAGAAGCTCATGCTGCCCAACCAGAGTCCAATTTTTCAATTTTCCTCCTTGCAGAGTGCCGGCATGCAATGATTTCTAGGCCCATAGCCGACATCTGTCATACTCCACCCCTCTTGCTACACCACTCTAGTAGTGCCCCCAGTCATCACCAGGGGCTTCTACAGGGTGGTGAGACCCTGGATCCCTCCCCAGGATAGGACAGAAGTTCTCTGGATGCTCCATCCTATCCCTACCCTGCCGACCCCTGGTGGCCCAGGCTCTCATCTGAAACCAGGTCAACAGCGTGGAACGAGGTGTGGTGTCCAGCATTTCAACCCTCAGTGCCCCCAGGCTAACTACTAACAGTAATTCTGATTTGTCTCCATTATTTCCTGTAAATGATCACCAGGGTAATATTAAACCCACTGAAACAAGGAAATCTTCAGTGGGAGAAGTTGATCTTAAAACCTCTGGCCCAGGTGACTGAACTGAAGTTAATTTAGAACACAAATCAAAGACTAGATGAAGGACTATGGGAAATAATTTTGCACTGAGCAATAGATATGAACCTCTACTAAACAAACACCAATGAGGACAATGTTGACAATGAAATTAATGTTCATGATGATAATTTAGAAAAGGAGATTATGCCTACTTCCCCCATGAACACTGCTCCCCATAGCCCCATTCCTACAGAGTGCTCACCTCACAGTTCTCCACTCAGTAAGACAAGGTTATCTACCAAACTAACCATGGGAGGTAAACATAAGGCCAACACTAAACACATTGAAACACCTGCTGAGCATACTACAGATGTAGTATCCTCAAGTGTCTCAGCTAAAGGAAGTAAGTCTATATATGCAATTTCTTCTACTGATAACCCCTAGCCAATGGTTACTGAGATCACAAATGAATCATGTAGACGGTACTTTGTTCTTGGTGATTCTATTATGAAATATATAGATAAAATCATCTGTAGGAAGGATAAACACAACATTGCTAGCTCTCTTTTAGGGGTGCTGGTATTAAGGACATCATAGTACTGTTTGTGTAAAAACATTCTTCACAATTCAGGTCAAAATCCAGTCATAATACACGCTGGCACTAGTGATGTAAATAAATTTTCAATTGATGAATTAAAGAATGAATTCATTAGTTTGGGGGAACCTTGAAGAGCATGAATTGTGAAATCCATTTCTCTGAAATACTTCCCGTTCCTAGAGCAAATTATCAAGAAAAGAGGACGATCAAAATAATTAATGAATGGTTGAGGAAATGGACCCTCAAAATGGGCTACTCATCAGTCACCCATTGGGAAACATTTTGTAATAACAAGTCAGTCTACTGCTGGGATGGCTTGCACCTGAGTAAACAAGGTGTATACAAATTGGGAAGAACTTTTGAAAACATCATTAGTCACTCTTTAAATTGACTCTGAAGGGGGACAAGGGTGATTTTTCAGTTATCAAAAATAACATACATAAACTATCAAGCATTAAAATACTGAACATTAATGCTAGGAGTCTAAATCAAATCAAGTTGGCAGAACTTAAATTATACATGATCAATAACAATGTGTAACTGAAACCTGGTGGGATGAGGCTAGTGAATTGCCTAACATCATTTCTGGTTACCAACTGTTCTATAAAAATAGAACAGGTAGGAAAGGTGGGGTATGTTGTTATATCTCAAATCATATACAATGTAATGAATTAAGTTTAAAATGTAACCATGACAAGGATATTGTAACTCTGTGGGTGAATCTTCATTTTGCCCATTCTCCCAAACTAATTATGTGCATCTGTTACAGACCACCATCCAGTGATTAGGGTTATAATTGTGGCTTGTTTGATGAAATAAACACCCCCACTGATTTAGGTGATATTGTGGTGGTAGGTGATTTCAATGCATCAAGTATTTCATGGAGTTTGATGAAAGAGCAAAATGCCTTTGAAAAAGATCTACTGGGAACAATATCATGTGGCTGTGAACAGCTAGTTACTGCTCCAACTAGAGGCGGAAATATCCTAGATCTAGTGATAACTAATAGCAAAAGATTGCATCTCTAAGTTTAGTGAAAGTACACACTTGGGAACAAGTGATCACAAAACAACCAAATGTATTCTTAACATCTCCAAGTCAAAAACTAAATATTGCACTACCTTACCCAATTATAAAAATACTGATTGGTCTAAACTTGTTAATGAACTGGTAAATATCAACTGGGACTGTTTCTTCGAAGGGTTAGAGGTTGATCAGATGTGAAATAAATTAAAGGGCAAATTATATGAAGTAATGGAACGCAATATTTCAAAGTGTAACAAGGTTAACAGCAAAGGTATTATACCGCTATGGTTTTCCAAGACTATTAAAATACAACTGAGAAGAAAACAAAAGGCCTTCAGTAGATATAAAAGAAATCCTTCCCCCACCAATCAATTTATGTATAGGAAGCAACAAAGACTGCTTAAATCCTTAATTAAAAAAGACAAAATAAAGTTGGAACTCAGATTGGCACATAAAAAGGACAGTAAAAGCTTTTACGCTTATGTTAATAATAACAAACAGGCAATTAACAAAATGAACACTGTACTAAAAAATGATAATTCAACCATTGCCAATAAGGAGATTGCCCAGTGCTTTAATCAATATTTTGCTTCAGTATTTAATCACAAAAATCCAGTTACACAAACTTTCTATATGGATGGGATCCAATAAATTAAAATAAAATCTGATGTGGTATTAGAAGAATAATGTAAATTAAAAACAACTTCTTCATCAGGACCTGATAACATAAGTCCCATTGTCTTCAAACTACTTGCTCATGTTTTAGTATATCCACTAACCTTATTGTTCAATAGGTCCCTGGATACTGACCATGTTCCACTTGACTGGAGAAATGCTATAGTTATTCCAATTCATAAGAAGGGTAACAGAACTAATGTCATCAACTACAGGCTGATCAGCCTTACATTAGTTCGTTGCAAACTTATGGAAAGGTTATTAAAAACTATTATTGAAAATGAGATATTAAGTTTGGGGCTTCAAGATCTTACACAACATGGTTTTAAGAAAGGACTTTCCTGTGTAACTAATTTTGTACAGCCTACCTCAGGAAGTGGTGGATATGAATACAGTGTAGGGCTTCAAACAAGCATGGTATAGGCATAAAGGAGCAATACAGATGGGTATGACTAGATAGGCCATTGACACAGCAAAGGCCAAAGGCACATTCATAAGGTAGAAAAAGAAATGGGCAGACTGGATTGGCCTTGCGGTTCTTATCTGCCGTCAACTTCCATGTTTCTATGTTTATAATTTTATAAGTCACAGCACTGACAAGGGGGTACCCACTGATGCAGTATTTCTTAACATTGGAAAAGCATTTGATACAGTTCCCCATGGTCAGCTTAATATGAAATTATCCAACATTATAATTAACAAATATATCATTAGAAGAATAAATAATTGGTTAACTAATAGAAAGCAGTCTGTAAGGATTAATACAATAGGCTCTGAAGATAGTAATGTTACTAGTGGAGTACCTCAGGGATCGGTGTTGGATCCTGTATTGTTTGGACTCTACATTAGTGACATGAGAAAAGGTCTTGGTAGTGTTGTGTCTAAATTTGCTGATGACACAAAAATTGGAGGTGATGTATCATCCTATTATAAACACCTAATATTATCCCAAGATTTTCAAGCTATTTAACAATGGGGTTTAGAGAACAAAATGAGATTTAACGAGCTGAAATGCTGTGTTCTACATTTTGGAAGAAATATCCCAGGTTATAAATATTATCTTAATGGAAAGATACTTAAATCCATTACAAGTGAAAAGGATAGTGAGATATGGGTGGACTCCAATTTGTCTGCATCAACATACTGTCGTAACACTGCCGTGACCATTAACCGATTTATTCACTCTATTAAAAGAGCTTTTCATTCTAGGGACAGGGACTGCATTCTTAAATTATACAAAACTTACATCATACCACATCTTGATTATGGTTCACCATTATGGAGTCCCTATCTAAAACAAGATATTAACTTAACAGAGAAAATACAGAGGAGATTAACCAAATCTATCAACAGACTAAAAAATCTGGATTATAAGAATAGATTGAGCAAACTAAAACTCTTCTCCTTGGAGAACAGAAGAACACGATGGGACTTACTATTACTATTTATGTACAAAGTCATACAAAATCAAGCCCTGGGAAATCAATGCAGTATACAAATACTACAGTACATAGACAACATTACATCTCATAGCAAGTAGATTGAGATATCTAGAGTCCACACAGTGAAACATTTTAATTATTAAATCTTATGTACTGCCAGAATATGGAATGCATTGCCTAATCAAATAGCCAATGCTCCTACATTAGACATTTTTAAAAAGTGTTTGGATTAATTCCTACTGCAAAATAAAGTTGGGAAATAAACCCACTATGAGTGGGAGACAATTTAATAGGAACTTAGCCTACTTTGTCTTACAACACCAAGTTATACCACTTTATCCATAGGAACAAGGAGACATGTATCTAAATCAACATGATTCAGGACATCTAAGAGTTTCAGGGTGTCCTTGGTGTTCTGGAATGTGATTTAAGTATGGAGTCCATCCCTGAGATAATGGGACATCCTGTTGGTGGGCTCAGTCCCTTGTGGACCTTCCACAAGCAGTAAAAACTGGGATAACACAGTCTTTCTTCATAGGTGCCTCCCTCACCCAGGTCTCAATCCAGATGATTTCAAGATCAGTTTCTACCAAGGTCCTGATATGTTCTTGCACTTCTGGAACAGGACTGATAGTTAAAGGTCTGTAGTTCACAGCATTTGTGGGTGGTCTGAAATACTTATTATCATAACAGGTGTAATCCAAAATAACTGTCCCTCCCCCTTGTCAGCTTTCTTGATTGTAATATTTCTGTCATTTTGAAATGATGAAATAGCAGTACTGTATTTTTTTAGAAATATTTAAGTTAATTTATATATTGCTTTTCAACAGCAAATCAATATAATTTTCCACATGTTTTGTAGTTGTCAATATTAGATAGGATAGTACCACGAGGAAGGAAATGTGATTTTACTCCCAGTTTGCATTTCAACTTACGCATACCATTAGTATCTGTGCAAAGCTTGCACCACAAAACATATGAGGAGAAACTAAGGGACCTCAATATGTACTCACTGGAGGAGAGAAGAGCATGGGAGGACATGATTGAAACTTTCAAGTACCTCAAGGGCATAAACAATGTGCAGGTAGGGGACCTTTTCCAATGTAGAAAAAGTACTAGAACAAGGGGGCATGATAGGAAATTGGAGGGGGTTAGATTAAGAGGAAATGAGAGGAAGTTCTTCTACACAGACAGGATAGTTAATGCTTTGAATAGTCTGCCACAGGAGGTAGTGGGGGCAAGCACAGTGGAAGGGTTTAAACATGCCTAGGACAGGCACAAGGGAACCTTGAGAGGGGAGGGAGTGATGAAAAGCCACTGATCACATAGGATCAGTGGCCACATAAATTGTATAGGGCCTATGGACAGACTGACTGGGCCGGGCAGTCCTCATCTGCTGACAATTTCTATGTTTCTATGTTCTCTCAGAATCTATGAAGAACTGTTTGAATCTAAGCTCCCTATAGAAACACTGATGATCTAAATTGGCTCTAAATTCATTCCATTTTTCAGTTGGAGCAAAGGAAAGCCCTCTCTTTAAGGCACTTTTTTCTATTTAGGTTTCCTTGCGCATATGCAAGAAACAACTTGAGTTAGACATTTGAGAGATATGCCAGGGATGAGGCCAGTGCCGAGCACTCTACAGTGGGCTCGTCCCTCACAGACCAATGAGAACGCAACCAGACTGTGACACTTGTCACAGTTTCACAGCTGGAAGCCATTTTGTAGTTGAAAGAAATGAAGTGCTCCAATGAGCACTTCAGTTCTCTCATTTACATAAACAGTTGAGCCTCCACATCACCATAACAAGAAGCAGCCCTAAAGTAGCAGCCAGAACCAAGTGATATAGAAACATAGAAACATAGAATTTGATGGCAGATAAGGACCACTTGACCCACCTAGTCTGCCCATTTCCCTAGCTAATGGATAAGCTGCAGATCCTAGTTAACCAACAGCCTACTTCCTCCTACCCCCCACTAGAATTGCCTTATGTCTGTCCCATGCATTCTTGAATTCTCCCACTGTTCTTGACTCTACGATCTCCTCAGGAAGGCCGTTCCATGCATCTGCAACCCTCTTTGTGAAGAAATACTTCCTCACGTTACCTCTGAACCATCCCCCCTCTATCTTCAAATTGTGCCCCCTTGTTCTTGCATTTCTTTTTCTGAAAGATGCTACCCTCTTGGACTTTGTTGATTCCCTTGAGGTATTTGAAAGTTTCTATCATGTCCCCCCTCTTCTTCCTTTCCTCGAGGCTATACATCTTAAGCTCCTTTAGTCTTTCTTCATATGTCTTCTGGTGCAGACCATTTTGGTTGCCCTCCTCTGGACAGCCTCCACTCTGTCTATGTCTTTGCAGAGATGGGGTCTCTGGAACTGTACACAGTACTCCAGATGTGGTCTTACGAACTCTCTGTACAGAGGGCCAACAACTTCTTGTTTTCTTCTGGTGATGTTCTCCCTATGCATCCCAGTATCCTCCAGCCCTCCTTACTGCCTTCTCACATTGCTGGCCTACATTTAGGTCATCTGATAAGACTAACCCCAGGTCCCTTTCCATTTTTGTTGTTGTCAGTATCTCACCCCCATTGTGTACTCTTCCGCTGGGTTTTTGTTTCCCAGGTGCTTTACTTTGCACTTCTTTGCGTTGAATTTAAGCTGCCATATATTTGACCATTCCTCCAACCTTGCCAAGTCCCTTTTCATCCTTTCCACCCCACCTTGTGTATCAACCCTGTTGCAGATCTTTGTGTCATCTGCAAAGAGACATACTTTCTCTTCCAGTCCCTCTGCAATGTCACTTATAAAGACATTAAAACGGACCCTCCCCAGTACTGAACCATGTGGTACCCCACTAGTAACCCCCCCTTTCTTCACTGTGGACTCCATTTACTATTTCCCATGTGTCCTGTTGTCCAGCCAGTATTTTACCCAGGCTACCACCCTGGGACCCACTCCCAATATTCTTGGTAGTAAACAATTTGTATGCTGTCCTGCAGCCACAAAGAGAAAAAACCTCTGGCTCATGGGTACAGTCACTGGGTGGGGGGCAGTCAGTCTGTATTTAGTATTCTAGCAAAGTTTAGCAAAAGGTTCCCCCAGGCTCCCCTCCCTCCCTCTGAAGCTGACTACCTTCTTGTGCATCTCCTTGAAGGGCTGCACCAGCCAGGGCATGTCCTGCACAAACTCCTGCCACTGTCACTGCTTCTGGTCCTGGTCTGAGGAGACAAAGATGATCTCGAGCAGCTGGCCCCAGCTCTCCCCCCCCAAGCCCGACTCCTTGTTTCAGTGAAACATTCCCCCAGACTTCCACTCCTTCCCTTCAAAGCCGCCTACCTTCTTTTGCTTCTTCTTGAAGGGCAGCACCAGCCATGGCATGTCCTGTACAAACTCCTGCCACTGCTTCTGGTCCTGGTCTTGGTCCTGGTCCAAGGAGACAAAGATGATCTTGAGAAGCTGGCTCTGGACCCCTCCACACCTGTCCGACTCCTTGAACTTACTGTAGAAATCAACCAGGCTGCCGCAGAACTGCTTGCAGGGCCACTGAAGTTGCTGCCAAAGTACAGCCCAAGCAACAAGCTGCCATTGAGTGCATGCCCACCTTTTCCTCGGTTCCACAGCAGCTGCTTACCCAGAAATCCCTGCTCCGACATGCTTGCCCGCTGCCTCATCTCCTACTTCCCACTGGGGCTGCTGCTCCTCCTGTCACCACTGGGATAAGTGAGACTTTTAGGAGCAACTTCTTCTTCCCCGTGCCCCCCACCTCACTCACTCTCACACACACACACACACACACACACACACACACACACATTGATACACAGAGACGGTAATGCCTGGAGCTTTGCTTATGAATAAAAGGAGTGACTGATGAGTCCAAAGCTTTGTTTTTTTAATGTGGGTAGGATAATAAAGATTTCTGGGGCACATCCTGAATTTTGTTGTTATCCCATTCACTACCTGTTGTTGCTGGTAGTGGAGCATGACATACCTTTTTTCTATGGCTTTCTAATTCAGTCCTCATGAAGTGAAATACAAAATTGCACATCCTCAGACAGCACCTTTTAACTCTTACATTTTCTTTGTACTTAGCACTGACTCATAAATCTGCACATTGCCTTACACTGCACAGACTGATTTAGACCTGTCTAAAAATAGTATCAGTGGGACCTTGTTATTTTTATTTATTTATCATGGTATTTTTCACACTGTAACATATGTGTTTTAATTACACATGTAGCCCAAAACAGTTTCAGTGGGATCTTACTCTTTTTACGTGCTCATTGTTGTATTCAGCATACTCTGACATACGTGTTTTGAAACAGAATTTTGTATAAGTGTTTTAAGAACCATTTCACTATTAAGAAGCTATGTTATCAACAAAATCAGGATATACTTGCTGGATGAATTTTTTCAAATACCTAAACAGCAATAAATCTTTTAACTGTTGACTCTTGAGACCAAAGCGTTAAACAGTGGGTTTGATCTATTAACATTTCAAAGAAATGGATATCTGCTCTGGGTGCTGAAGCAATACTGAACTTAGAAACCTTGTAAAAACAATATAGTCACTTTAACTGATGCTTCTATTAAATAGACAATTTACTGGTGTTTGGAACTATAAAAAAAGTAAATAATTGAACTGATGTTTTTATTTGAAGGAGCAGTCAGTCGATCCAATTTCTTTTTTTTCCATATACATTTTGGTTTTTTCCAGTTTTTCTCCTCTTCCCCCTGGGACCATGGCACATGGCTGTATGTATGTATGCATGGAGGTATGCACATACACCAGAAGCCAGCTCAGACCCTTCCTCCCACCTTACGTGCTGCCTCCCCATCGCCTGCATACCCCACCGGCCTCCACCCAGTGGGGACGGGACTACAGGAGGGGCGACAACCCACCCCTACCATCCCTGAGAGAGGAGAACAGCCCAACAGTTCACTCAACCCCACTCCTCCCACCACTCCATGCCAGCACCCTGATGACCCAAGGTCGTTCTCAAACCCGAGTTGCCAGCGTAGTGCAAGGTAAGGTGTCCAGTGCCTCAACCCTCAGGGCCACCAGGCTGGCTAGTCGATCCAGTTTATTTGATGCATTACATTTATGTTTGCCATTCTGTGTTTGGGATATGTGCAATATCATAATATTTTGCTCAACAAAACAATAAAAAAAGATTTTGAATAAAAGGAAGGCATACATTGGCTTTGTATGGAATAGATGCTATTTCTGGATGGCAAGTCAATATGATTTTTAGTATAAAACCCTGAAACTGATTTACAACCAATAAGGTGCTATTTAAAAATGACAGAAGAAAGTGCTGGACTTTGGGTGCTCAGATGTAATGAGCTGAAAAACTAAGCTAGAAAACTTGAGCGACCCAAACTGGCTACTTGACAATTGGGACGGTTCCACGTCAATACAGTGAATATATTTCAGCAAGTGCAAGTTCAGTGAGTTTTTAATAGTGAAGCCCATTTCAGCAATTGGGAAAATTCAGCGAATGTCTATTCAGTGCACATCATTAAATGTGCTATTGTAAATTAAAGGCCACTCTTTGCAAGTAATAGTATTGTGACCACGTGCTGTACTCTTGTACAACGTCAAACAAGCGGTAAGTCAAATAACGAATTCAGACACTGGGGCAGTTACAAGTGCTATCCCAAGTACACTAAAGATAGGATAATAAAGTGGTATGGACTGGTATTACAGGGGGGCAGCCCCCCCTGCACCCCCCGGGGTCTGCGCCCCGAGCCCTCCCATTTCTAAAATAACATCCTCCGAGGCACACCTGGACCTCAGAGGTAGGCTATTACCCCATAGTCACTGAAATTGTTCTGTGCTGCAATGCAGTGATCGCTATTATTGCAGTCACTATAATAGCATCGTTATAATTGACTCGCTGACATTGCAGCACTGTAATGATGTGCTACCAATTGGGACCGGCTGCCAGAACCAACAGTAGTTTCTCACACAGTGCCACTTGCTTCAGTACAGCAGGTGCTACTTTAAAATAATAATACAGAATTTCTGTTCCTCAAACGTTATATTTTACCCCCCCACCAAAGTGCAGATTTGGGAGATTGGATGGGAGTTAGACTCTAGTTGGGGCAGGCAGGTTTAATACCAAGAGGGAGGTTTAAATAACAGAAGCATCAGTGCACATTCAGGATTCCAATAGTGAGTTAGTGTTTGAGCATAATCAGGGAAAATAGTAATACCTTTTCAGATAATCATGTAGGCACACTGGTTGTCTTGTTTAAACAAGGGAAGCAGTATGCTTTAAACTTTTCCCCGAATACATGCAAATATTCATTGTTGGAATCAAACATGTGCACTGATGTTTCATTTTATTTCAACTGCCTTCCCAGTATTGACAGCAGACTCCCGTAGCTCCACTCAGAATACATGTGCCTTGAAAAATCCTAACAGTCATCCACTGAATAGAACTGGCACTGAACAGCAGGCTTTACAAAAATGCTACACTTTATTCATAACCATAGTGAAAAAAATCTCACTTACTAGTGTATACTTCAAATAGGCAGAGCAGTTGCAATGAGATAGAGTGCTGATAATGCTGCCAGTGATTCGACCAGTTTTTCTTGTACCTCTAATATTGCTTGTACACTCTATCTAATTGCAGTTGCACTGCCTGTTTAAAGTATATACCAGTAAGTGAGATTTTTTTTTTTTTACTTTGGTTATGAATAAAACGTAACATATTTGTAAAGCCTACTGCTCAGTGCCACTTCTGTTCTGTAGATGACATCCTGGTATTGAACCTACTGGCTCCAACTCAAAGTTCAACTCCCAAATCTGCACAGGGAAATGCCATATGAGGTTTGGGGGACAGAAAATAAATATTATTTTAAACCGGGTGCACAGGAAGATCACACACATAGAGGCTCAGTTCAAAGAAGGACAAGAAGCTGTTTTATACATTGCATGCATACAGTAATGACTTTTTGGTCTATTGACTGTGTGTTGGTGGGGGGGGCTGCATTTCAATACCTTGGTGTCTGGCTGCTAAATGTTTAAGCTTCTTCACTGTGTAAAAACAAATTCTGTACAAATCAGGTTTGAAAAACAGTTTAAATTGTGGGATCGCCTGTTCACCAGTTCTTCCTCATTTCTGGCCTGAAATCACACACAGTAGAGGGAATTTTTTGTTAAAGTGAGAAACAAACTGCACTGATTTAAACTGACTTTCAGATATTTCCAAAGCTAGGATGCATATTGTTTATTTGCAGCTGTGGGAAACAGAAGCAGCTGCATACTGTAGGCGCTGCTATATTCAAAGCTACCGCTGCTGCAGCTCATGCACTTCCCATTGGTGGCACAGCAAGGGGGAGTAAACAGAAATTGCCTTATGAGTTGAAAGTAGATAGAATCAGTGTCAGAATGCAACATGGATATGCAGCTGCATGGAAGAGAACATGGTCTACTGCTAGTTCTAGGGAGGCTGTGTGGTGTAGTGGTTAGAGTACCCAGCTTGGGAACCAAGGGATCAAAGGTTTAAACCTGCTACAGCCAACTAGAGAGTGTGTGTGTGTGTGTGTAAGTCTGAGCAAATCACTTAATCTCCTAGTCCTCTAGTGAAGCCACCCAACTGTGGGAAAGGATAAATGCAGTACCCCACTGAAAAGGAGATGTTCCATCCCCACAGGGCATATCTTATGGGAGCAAGGAGACCCAGGTTCAAATCCCAGTGGGGTCAATCCTCTCTGCATGACACCTTGACTAAATTATCTCAGTACTTCATTCCACTTGCTGTAGGAATGGGTAAAAGCAGAACCCCAGTAACAAGAGAATGTTACATTTTGTCTGGGCTATACTTCCTGGTTCAATTAATTCTGACAGAAAAAAAGCTAAGGGATGAAGTGGGGTCAATAGCACTCCCCACCCACCTGTGACAACATGGCAGAATCGGGGCTCAAGTGCATGATATGTAGATGTGAAACAGCAACTGGTGAAGGGCCCATGCATCAGCTGCTATGGAAGAAACAGCTGGGTACCTCTAACCTGCTCTGCAGCTCTGCAATGGAATTTTATTATTTATTTATTTATTGAGATATTCAGAAAGACCTTTGAGTCAAAGACTCCTTTACAAAGGTTCCACGTCATACATTTAATACAACACCCCCTAACAAACAGCAGACACTTAAGGTCGAGTCATTACTGAAGAAGCTCCTAATGAGCCTCTACCAGCTACCTACTACTTTCCTATGGTGGCACTGATGGGATTCTAGTAATGCCAAGGGACTGGTCTGTTACACAAAAAAAGAAACAAACATAAATTAAGAAGGAACTGTAATTTTTTCAGAAGCCACAAATACACAGCAGGTGGAATTACAGTCAGATATGGAAACAGTTCTTGATGAGGGTTATGTCTTTGACCCAATAGTACAGGACATTGTACTTTAACTACATAGGTACTTTTACAGGATCACTCAGTGGACTCAATCCAGCAATAATTCAGGCATGCTTTCATATTAAAATATTGAGAAAAACTGGCACATGCAGAATGTATATTGTATTACTAAATAGATAAAAACATCTCCAGAGGTTTCATCCATTGTACTTAGTGCCCTTGATAGTGGCATGTAGGCATGGGGCAGGATTATCAAATACATTTCGTAGGTACATTTTTCAAATTTATGGCCCCCACCTCCCCCCACACACACCCACACCCACACACACTGTATTTTGCCTGGTTATTGGGGGCACTACAGTAATGTAGTTTACTAAACCTCCAGGATTTCATAGAACACATAAACCCCTGCCACATACACCATGCAAGGAAATAATCATCACTGAAAAGATTAGTTGTCATAAGAGGCAACACCCATTGTTCCAGGCCATTTTAGACCCTGAAAGAGACCTGGGAAGCAGCAGGGGTGGGGGCAGGGGAGGGAGATTAGTGAGGTAAGAGGAGGGGAGGATCCCATGAGGCCACTATAGTGACATCAGGTGTGGGAGGAAGGAATGAGCAAATGGGAGTACAGAGGGCACAAGGGAAGGGTGGAGCAAAATAGGGTTTAAGAGGACCAGCACAGAGGGGCTCTGCCACTTTCTGCTAGGTTTGGGAGAAAATTTGAAAGCCCAGCCACCACCCTGAGGAATAGGAAGAAGGAAGGAAGGTAGGAAGGAAATATTTTATAAGGAAAAGGGAGGAAAATGGGGAGGGGGTTAGGGGAGAAACATAAAGTGGGAACAAAAATTGGAAAAAAGGTGATGGGGTATGGATACCCTGGTAAGTGGACAAGAAAGGGGGAGCAGGAATTGGGCCTGTCCAGAAAAGAAGGAAATTATAAAACCAGCTAGGGTTTACAACCGGGAAAAAGAAGAAGTGGAACAAGACCCCCTCAGGTTTCGATGCCTGGGGGAGAAAACAAGTGAAAGAGCTCAAAACACAACTAGAAGAAAGGGAAGACAATGATCGTTGAAATGGAGTAGGATTTGAATGGAAAATACAGACATAAAAGAGAATTTTAAAAGGAACTCAGTATTGTATATGTTGTATCTAGTTGTACTTCACGTGGTGGAGTAATAAAAGGTTTTGCCGACTGAGCAGCCAAATCTACAATATTGAGTGTGTCTCTTTCCTGGGGAAATGGGATCTGGAACAAATGCTTGCTATTAGGTCTCTTTTTGAGAGGTTGAACAGAGTACTGTGCCACTGTGCGTGCGTGTGTGTGTGTGTGTGTGTGTGTGTGTGTGTGTGTACCCCTCCTGATATCTGTCTTTTCTCCTCCTTTTGGGTCCTTTTTCTTTTTCCTCATTTTGTCTTCCTTTTTGTAACTTTTGCTATGTACCTGCTGTCTTCTATTCTGTGGAGGTTTGTGTCTCTTCTCCACTTTCCTCCTCTATTCCATTGTTCTGATTGCTTTGCTGTTGCCCTTCTCTATTCCCCCTAAACAGGCCTTTTAGCCTATCCCTTCTGAAAACCCTCCCTTGCACTGTTGTCTGAACCACTAGGAGAATCAGAGTCAGGGATGGCAGGTTGGGGATTGCCCCTTGTGTTAATTTTAGTACTCCAATTCCAAACGTTATCATTATAATAAATAAATTGTATTGTGTCTATACTTTTTTCAAATGTAATATTCTTAAGGTTTTCCTTGAATCTAGCCAGATCAGGCTTGTGTCTGTCAAGGGATATGGTAAACTCCTCCTCTGTTATTTTCAGTTGCAGTTGCTTCTCAATATTAGAGACCTGATTTGCCAACCATGTCCTTTCAATTATGACTACTATAAAGTCTATGGAGCACTTTGATGTAATATTATTCCACCCTTTAATTAATTTATAATCATGGTACCCAATATTAGGCTCAATCAGAACCCTTAGACCCAGTGGCAACCAACAATTCTTAACATACTCTGCCAAATATATTACATACCACTCATGGAGCATATTTTTCTCATTAAGTACAGTATCTGTCATACCTAGCGCTTTATCACTCTGTGTTTTATCATTTATCTTCCCACTAGCATATCTAGAAAGTATGTTGTCTATTTCAGATTAAGAATAACCAAATAAGTTTCTTTTGTTGCCAGTAATAGTATTAACTGAAACAAAACCATCCATAATCAAAAACAAGCAGTAATACAAATGAAATAGTCCAAACAATAATACATTGCAGACGCCTGTGTGGGAAAGCACCAGTCAGGATTGGAGGAATTGATCTTCCCTTCTTAAAACTGCTCCAGAAGTTCAATTGTTTGTAAAACCAGTCAGTTCAACGTTAGTGTACTTAGTTCCAAACAGATAGAATGAGGTGGTGGTCGGCAAAAAACAGCACTCCAGGACTTCACTCAAATATAGCAACAAACAAGCTGCCCAGCCTCCTTTACCTGACCATGAGGTTTGTTCTTAGACATGGAAACATCAAAGTTCAAAAACAAAAACAGCAAACACACAAGCAGACATCAGATATGTTTCATCAATATCACATTTACCTTCATAAGTGAATTCCTCATTGGCCATATACAACAACCACAATTTTGCTGCATAGAACCGCAGCTTTGTTGAGGTTGTGGCCCTACAAATAAAAGCATATACAGCATTTGTAAACATACTGCTTGAATGCATACTTCATTACATAGCTTATCAAGCTCAAAAAACATTAACATTTGTAACTCACCATCACCAGTTCATGATTCTAAAAAAGAAAATGTATCAGCAGGGACACTGCTTCAGTCACATGTAAGGTAGATTTTTCTCACACAAACAACAAACAGAGCTAGCTGTCTGGTGTCTCCATGCTCTGTCATTTAAAGTTCCACACAGAGGGGAAAGGGGAAGGGGAAATTGTTTTACCAGGAAAGGCACACTAAGTTTCCAGTTATGACCTGGGAGCACAAGAAAATTAAGTGACTTGCTCAGGGTCACACAGTACACAAGTGGGGGCTGATGGGATTCAAACCCAGGTCTCCAGGTTTGCAGCTCAGTGTTTTTAATCACTACACTATATTGCCTCCTAGGTTAGACCACATCACCATGTAACTACTACCTAACAATGCAAAGGAAAGTTATGCCAAACAAATCTCATTGCAGTTTTTTGGTAGCAAGTTGAATAAGTGCGGTAATATGAGCAATGCAAAATGAGCGATTCAAAAAGAGTGCAACACATTTGAGTGACTGTACTAAAAGAGTGACTGTCACAAATGCACTCTGGCATCAGGCCCTCTGCTCCCACAGTGCCCAATCTTGAAGTGCAATATGTGAATAGAAGACAAACAGGGACGCCTCCTGTTTGTCTTGGGTCCAAGCAACTACCAGTTTCGAGTCCTGGGGTCAAATATGAACCCTTTGTCCTCCAGCATGCCCAGGTAACAGGTCAAAATATCACACCCTCTTTGGGGAAAGCAGTGCATTACTTAACCCAGAGGGCACACAACCTGGTTCACAATCCCCCTTCTGACTCAGTTGAGACCTAGGTATTTTCTTACCTTGTTTCATATGGCGACACACTATACACATTTTAACAGTTATGTCAGAATTATCAACACAGTCCCAGCATTCACACTCAAAATGAGAAAATTTCTCAAGCAGGATTTTAAAGAAAACAAAGTTTACTAAAATAAAAAATAGTACATAAAATACAAAACACAGAACATATAACATTAATGATACAGTCATAAATATAAATGGACAAGTATAAACAAACACCTTATACTGAGAAACATATCCTACTCCAGTTTCAGTTGGTAAATAGTGGTGCTGAAATTATCTAATTTTAGTAGAAGTGCTTCTTAAGAGTCCAGAACACAGTGTCTCTTGAAAGTCCAAACAGAAATATGCAATGTTCCCTCAGCAACTTGAAAATATCGAGGGGAAAGGGTCCCATCCAGCTTGTGAAGTCACAGCTCTGTGGTGATGCTGGCTGTGAGGTCACTCTCATTCCTGCTTACTGAATTAATTACATGCATCTGCACACTGCTACACATTCCACTTAAAAAAATATATATTCTTCATAATTAGTGAGCCACAGAGTATGAATTATGACAGGTCAGAATTACCCCTTTGATCTTCAGAACAACATCCTGAAAGACACTTCTTTTAGTGGTGAGAAGTTTCACTGGTAACTGTCAGAGTTGGCTTACCTCCTGACATCATAAAATGCAATATTTTATAACAGGTTTTCTAGGTTCAAAGTAGTGGCTGGTTTTACAACCTGTTACAATCTGGTGTCAAAAGGAAGCTCTTAATTAGTTTATCCACTAGGGCAGGGAAAAGGGCAGACACTTTTTTTCTCTCTGTTCAAATCCCATGTGCCATGATGCTTTGCTGCTTGGCCTGTTTTCCTAAGCAGAAATCTAAAACATATATTTATATCAAAATTATATGTATATAACTAATAGATGATTATCCCATTACATTCCTCACTCCTAGACTAAACTTGGGGGAATCAATTCCTAGGCATGAGATGAGTTCCCCAAATTCAGTTCACTGCTCTAACTGTTGGGATTACCTATCTGTGTTTGCATTTGCTGCCCCTGCCCTGTGAGTGACAGTCATGTTATAACCCTGCAAGGCAAGGCTCCATCTTAAAAGCTTACCATTTGTTTTACCCATTTGTGACAGCCAAACCAGGGTGTTATGATCTGTATGTACCTCAAAATGCCACCTGTATAGGTAAGGCTCTAATTTCTTTAGTGCCTACACCATTGCAATGCATTCTTTCTCTACTGTAGGATAAGCCTGCTCTCTGGGAAGTAATTTATTATTGAGGTACACTATTGGGTGATTTTTCCCTTGGATAGAAGTCTGGCTAATTACTGCCCAATACCCACATCTGAGGCATCCATCTGGACAACAAATGGTTTACTGTAGTCTGGACTGGCTAATACAGGAGCACCGCACAGTGCCTCCTTTAGCCATGTAAAGGCTCGTTCACAGGCTGGTTCCCATTTTACCTTTTTAGGCATTCTTTTCCTTAGCAAGCCAGATAGGAGAGCAGCCAGGGCACTGTACTTTGATACAAATTTTCTATAGTATCCCACGGTCCCTAGAAAACTCTGGACCTGCTTCTGTATTTCTGGTCTGGACCATGCCTCAATTGCCTCAATCTTTGCTTGATTAGGATGGAGTTGTCCCCATCCTACTATCTGCCCTAGGTATGCCACTTCAGCCATGGCCACCTGGCACTTTCCAGCTTTTACAGTGAGTCCAGTCCTCTGTATCATGCACAACACTTCCCTAAGGTGGGAGAGGTGTTTCTTCCAGCTGGCATTGAAGTTGGCAATATCATCCAGGTACACCACGGCATACTCTTCAGTACCATGTAACACCTGGTTGACCAACCTTTGGAAGGTGGCAGGGGCATTCCTCATTCCAAAAGGCATTACCTTAAACTCAAATAACCCTATTGGAGTGATGAAGGCTGATGTCTCCCTAGCTCTGGCAGTTAACTCCACCTGCCAATACCCTTTTGTCAGGTCAATAGTGGTAAGGTACGTCTCCCCTCCCAACTCATCCTGTAGTTCATCCATCCATGGCATTGGGTGGATGTCTGATTTTGTGACTGCAGTGAGTCCATGATAGTCCACACAGAAATGAGTAGAGCCATGTGGCTTGGGAATGAGGACTACAGGTGAGGCTCAGGAGCTGTGGGATTTCTGGATTCCCCCTAAATCCAGCAGTTCCTCCACCTCCAACCAAATTTCCTTTTGTATGGCCTCTGACACCTGATATGCTGTCTACTGTATGCACGCTTGCATCTCCGTATCTACATCATGTGTCACTAAGGGGGTTAGTCCAGGCTTGGCATTAAGAAATGAGGCAAAGTCTGCTAAAACCTCATTTACTTCCTGGATCTGGTCCGGGGTCAATGGGGGTGATATTTTGATTGCCTCCACAGAGGACTCCCACGTGTTTTCTTTTAGCAAGTCTAAAAGGGGGTCATTCTCATCCATCCTTTCCCCAGGATTACACACTGCAAATACCATGTCATCCCTATTTGAATATGGCTTCATCATGTTGACATGGTACATCCTTTGGGTATGTCTCCTGTCAGGCAGTTCTACAATGTAATTTATGTCATTCACCTGTCTGACTTTGTACTGTCCTGCCCACTCAGCCTGCAGCTTATCTTTCCAGACTGGGATTAGGACCATGACCTCCTGACCCACAGTGTATGAGCGAGCTCTGGCTTTGTAGTCATACCATACATTTTGCTTTTGCTGGACAGCTGCCAGGTTGTTCTGGGCTGTTCCCATAAGCTCATTCAGCTTTTCCCTAAACTTAAGGACATAATCCACTATGGGAGTTCCCTGGGTGGCTTGCTTGCCTTTCCAGTCCTCCTGGATTAAGTGTAGGGGCCCACACACCCTGTGTCCATATAAGAGCTTGAATGGGGAGAACCCTGTTGACTCTTGGGGCACCTCCCTGTATGTGAACAACAGGTAGGGAAGGTATTTCTCCCAGTCCCTCCCATGCTGTTCTGCAAATGCTTGGAGCATCAATTTAAGGGTACCATTAAACCTTTCCACAAGCCCATTGGCTTTCGGGTGATAAGATGATGTGCATCTCTGCACCACCCCAGACATTTCCCACAAACACTTCATCAGGTCCGACATGAAGGAACCCCCTCAATTGCTGATAACTTCCTGCAGGAACCTGACATGGGAGAAAATGCCTAGCAAGACATCTGCCACTCTGTCTGTCCTCAGTGAGGATAGGGTGACTGCCTCTGGGTAGCAGGTGGCATAATCCACCACTGTTAGGATAAACCTCTTCCTTGAGAAGCTGGGAGTATTCAAAGGTCCCACAATATCCAGTCCTACCCTCTGGAATGGCTCCTCCACTATGGGCAAGGGAATTAGGGTGGCTTGGGTTTTACTACCCGCCTTCCCTATTTCTTGGCACCGGTGACAAGACCTGCAATATTCCTTCACCTGCTGGATGAAGTTTGGCCAGTAGAAATTCTGGGTCAATCACTGCATAGTGCACACAATTCCCAGATGTCCAGACATAGGGATATCATGAGCAATCTTGAGCAACTGCTCATGGTACCCCTGGGGAACAACAAGCTGCCAACCTATCACCCCTCCCTCTGTCCTTATGTCAAGCGTATACAGCAGTCCATTCTCCCAATACACTCTATGTCTCCCGTCACCTCCCTGTGTTCCATTCAATTCTGCACAAGCCCTCAGCCTCTCTAAACTAGGGTCATTTTTATGAGCAGCTGCAAAATCTTTACACATTCCCAAGGCATGGGACAGGTTCCCTTCAGTTCCTAAACTAGAGTCCCTAGCTCTCTGACAATTGGCTACCTCTCCCTCCTCAGAGTAACCTTCTTTAGCTGTTCTGTTTACTGCTATCTGGGGAATTTCTATCCCTCCTTTCACTGTTCTCCATTTCAGCAGACACAGGCTGGAGAACCAGCTTTCCAGTATTTTCCACAGGGGCTTCTATGGGGTCCTGGGAACTACAATCTGCCTTTGCCACCTTACTGCGAGTAACTGCACACACCACCCCCTTTTGGAGATTGTTCCCTATAATCACATCCAGGGCCAGATTTTCTGCCACTGCAATTTTTTTGCACAGTCTCTCCTGTCTCACCTCTGTCCAGGAGAACACTAGCAAGTGGCTTAGTTTTCTCCTCCCCAGTGAATCCCTGTACTGTAACAAACTGATTGGGTATAAACTGTTCAGGCTCAACCAAATCCCCTTTTACCAACTCAAATTCCAGCTCCAGTCTCCTCAATCCATCTGCAACCTGATCCCTTCTGGCTCCAGCATGGTGGTGACCTTCCCCTGTGGTTGTGGCTCTCAGTTCACTCTGGACCCACTGTCCTCCTCCCAGAGACTGGACATTGTGATGAACCCTGGCCCCTCCATGCCCAAGGTCTGGTCCCTTTCAGTCACCCACTATGACCTGAGGTCTTGGGCAGTCTCCTGTATATTGGCTGCCACAAGAGCCTCCACGAGGTGCTGTTTGTTTTGCCCGTCGCAACAAACTCCTTTCTCCTGGCACAACTGCCTCAGGTTTTCCACAGTGTAGTCACTGTAGTTGGAAGCCATCTTCTTCCCTAATCTACAGCTACACTAGCTTGCATCCCTCCCCCAAAAAATAAAACAAGTAGGGAACTTAGACTGTAACCATAATGATATATTTATTTTTCTTTTTTTTAAATTACTGCCTTATTTTGTGTGTGAACTGTTACAGTTTATCAATCTGACACACTGGACTGTTAATGCTCGTGTCACCAAATAATTTCACAGTATGCACACAAATCGTATTGATTGCAGCACTGCAAACCAAATCTTTTAGATCCCACCACTTCCAACCAAATCTGTCACAAACGCACTCCGGGGATCAGGCTCTCTGCTCCCACAGTGCCCAATCTCAAAGTGCAATATGTGAACAGGAGACAAACAGGGACACAATCCTGTTTGTTTTGGGTCCAAACAACTACAAATCTCAAGTCCTGGAGTCAAATATGAACCCTTTTTTGCTAGCACGCCCAGGTAACAGGTCCAAATACCACACCCTCTTCAGGAAAAGCAGTGCAATACTTAACCCAGTGGGCACACAGCCTGGTTCACAATCCCCCTTCTGACTCAGTTGAGTCCTAGGTATTTTCTTACCTTGCTTCATGTGGTGACACACTATGAGCACTTTAAGAGTTATGTCAGAATTATCAACACTGTCCCAGCATTCACACTCAAAATGAGAAAATGTCTCAAACAGGATTTTAAAGAAAACAAAGTTTACTAAAATTAAAAATAGTACATAAAATACAAAACACAGAACATATAACATTAATGATACAGTCATAAATATAAATGGACAAGTATAAACAAACACCTTATACTGAGAAACATATCCTACCCCAGTTTCAGTTGGTAAATAGTGGCACTGAAATTACCTAATTTTAGTAGAAGTGCTTCTTAAGAGTCCAGAACACAGTGTCTCTTGAAAGTCCAAACAGAAATATGCAATGTTCCCTCAGCAACTTGACAATATCGAGGGGAAAGGGTCCCATCCAGCTTGTGAGGTCACAGCTCTGTGGTGATTCTGGCTGAGAGGTCACTCTCATTCCTGCATACTGAATTAGTCACATGCATTTGCACACTGCTACACATTCCACTATATATATATATATATATATATATATATACAGTATATATATACTGTATATATTCTTCCTACTTACTGAGCCACAGAGCATGAATTATAACAGGTCAGAATTACTCCTGAAAGACACTTCTCTTAATGGTGAGAAGTTTCACAGGTAACTGTCAGAGATAGCTTACCTCCAGATTTTGTAAAATGCAATGTTTTATAACAGGTTTCCTAGGTTCTCAGTAGTGGCTGGTTTTACAACTGTTACAATCTGGTGTCAAAAAGAAGCTCTTAATTAGTTTATCCACTAGGTCCGGGAAAAGGGCAGACCCTTTTTTTTCTCTCTCTCTGTTCAAATCTCATGTTCCATGATGCTTTGCTGCTTGTCCTGTTTTCCTAAGCAGAAGTCTAAAACATATATTTATATCAAAATTATATGTACATAACTAGTAGATGGTTATCCCATTACAGTGACAATGACAATTGAGTGAATAGTCCTTTGGGTGACCAATGTTATAACTTACTCCCGTGTCCAAATGTGCCATGGTGTTAGAATCCTTTAGATGGGGGGGTTGAGGGCACAGCCTTCTGTGGGGGGTACAGGGTGCAGAGCTCCCCTGCATGACAAGGGCGCACCTATGGCTGAAGAGGTATAAAGGTGGGTGGGCATGTTTAGGAAAGTGATGGTTGACAATGGAGGTGGAGTTTATGAGGAGCCAGAAGGGGTTGCCACTGCTCATCTATAGTGGCTATGTTTATTGACGGGATAAAGAGGTCTGTGACAAGGTGTATTGGAGGTGTGGGGCTTGGTCATGCCTGGAGTATTTGCACAGTATTGCATATAATATACATCTGTAACAGTGTAGAAAATTTGCTATTATAGCATTCGCAGTATTACAGTCACTGTATAATGTTCAGTTTTTAAAAGTCGCTCATTTTGAATCACCCATCAAAACTCGCTCTTATGACATGGAACCCAGTTTTTGAAAATGTGATCAAGGTATGAAACAAAGTAAACACATGAATGTCACATATCTGATACTGTTCTACAGAGGAGGTTAATTCATAAGTTAGGGAACCTAGATAAAACTATGTAATCAATATGTTAATAACTGGTCACAGGATAGAAAGTAGATGTCTATAATTACAAGCAATTTATCACACTGACCCACTGTTCCTTTTGTAATCTGCCTGTCCTATATGATACCTCTAAGTGTAATGCCTGTTTTCCTCTGCAGATGATATGATACTTGGCTCAGATTGTTACTGTACTACACTGAAGAGTCCCAAAAGAATGAAATGCATGTCTGTGCTTTGCTCTTCTAAGTATGAACTGGGACATTTGTAACAGCCTATTCTGGGGTAACTTTTTTCTGCTGAAGCCTTGTCAGTCTGCTCATACATGGATTTGCTGCTACTGTTCTGATGATCACAGCCACTGATTTCTGGATTGCATGAGAAAAAGCGGCAAAATCATGGAATTTATCTGTGTGCACACTAGTTAAAATTCTAGAACTTGGCATTTTATCAGGGCAGTAAACCAGCATAACATATATTTTGTATAAATGTGTTCCTGTGCTATTTTCATTTTGTCTAATCTACTACATATATAGCTTTAGAAACATACAAAGCAGACTTTTATAGGCAGAAGAAAAAACCTTGGTCCATTAAATCTGTTAAGTTCCCACCTGAGTTCCAACAGTCTTATTTTTTCATTCTTTTTTTATCAATAAAATGTTATTAAAATTGTCATGCAATAACCAAATACAACTACATAACCTGTTTTCTATTTTCCTAAAAGGATAACAATCTCACACTACACTTATAACATAACATACTAAATAATCATCTGTAGTCAAGTTTACAAAACTAGCATATTAATCAACTACCATGTAAATAAGCTCTAAATAGTGACACATTTCATTAACTTCCTAATATTATATGTTGTTTCCCCTGCAACCTTAGATTGGAAAGCAGGATACTATTGAACTCCAAGGAAAATAAAGAGAAGAAGAAAAAGAGCAGAAAAAGGAAGACATGGCAGCTACCAGAAAAGAGGTCTGGTTTCATTTCCATATAACAGAATATTGTGAACCAGAATATAGTGAAGTTAGGTCAGAAGAGATCATTTGCATAAGAAGCAGCATAATTAAAAATATTAAAATACTATATCATTATAAGAAACCTGAAGCAAAGAGTTTGTAGATGATGCCCCATTTGAATTCAAAGTTGTGTCCTTGATCTGTCATATAATGGGCAAATTTCTCAAGCCTAAGTATTTCTAGACACTCATTTTTCCATTCCTGTAATAAAGGAGACTCATCTTCAATCCATGTTTTAACAATTATATTTTTACTGTGGCTGAAATAAGAGCAATCACATACTCATACTTTTGCTCTTTTGGCCAAATTCTGTGTTCATTAAAGTTCCCAACTATGCAAGTTTCCTGGCTTAAGTTCTCACCTAACCATGGAATGGTATGCAAAGACATTTTAATATTACACTGTACGGTTCAAATTACAGTACAATACCAAAGCATATCTACAAAAATCTGGATTTTCTGTTATACGTGATACAATTAGATATAATGCAAAGGCCCATCTTATGCAGAAGTGAATGTGTGTAGTAAAGATTTTGTAGAGACCTGAACTGCACTAACTTCATATTAATTGCTTTAAACACCTTCAGTGAATCTGACCATATTTTATCCCGGTTCCAGTCATCCAGATTTGTTCCCAAAATATTAGACCACCATCTAATATTCTCTAGGGGCCCAATTCCAAGATGAGCTACACCAGTGTAAGGTGGGATACGCCAATCCCCGTGGCATAGCCCATGACGTATGCCATGTCATACACCCATTACTATTCCAGGAGGACACCTACACCATTGCATCTGTGGGCTGCAACAATCACAAGATATGGCCACACATATGCCACAGTCCAGAATGCCTGGTGCAACTGCAGGTTGGGACAGCAACTTAATCCAATTCCAGAAGGCCCACTGTTGCAACCCGCAATTGCGATTCCAGGACACACAGTGGTGTAGCTGACTTCCAACAGCTCAGAGCTGTCATAACTGGCATCCAAAGGTTGGCACCATCAGATGCAGCCTTGCTGCTGTGCTGACCTCCCTGGTCCCCACTAGCACACCACCACCCCAAACCCTGACCATGAGGGGACCCCAGGGTTCCATGTCAGTAGTGTCCCCTTGGAAGCCTGTGCCATCTGTCCTGGCCCCCCATACCCCCTGCTGTGTTCTGCAGTGGTCCAGTGTTGGGGGCTTCAGGGGGGCCACCTGATGCTCACTGTGAGATGTGACCTGTGGCATTGATACACCATGCATGGGCTACCACCACACACATGGCATATCTCGCAAGTCACAATTTCCAGGACCCTGCCACTTCTGAAATGTGGCATAGGGTCCATGGTATAGTGGCAACTGGCGTTACTCACAACTGCGTGTGAGTTACACCGGCCATGTTGGAATCGGGCCCCAGGTCTATTTCTCTAAGTCTATTAAAATTGTGTACCAGTTATTTTTTTTAGGGTGGAGTTTTATACAGGCTAAGAAATAATGGTATTCACATTAGGTTGCTGTCTCTGTGTTCTAGTTCCTAAGAAAGTCATAATACTATTAGCAAAGGAGTCATATTTCCCCACATCCTGTATTTCTATTTCTAAGTTCTTTACCAAATCATTAAATGATTTGATCGCACCATTCTCCATCACATCTTTAATAACTAGAATGCCCTTCTTCTCCTCCCACTCTTCATAATTAAAGTTTGTTTTTGTTAAGGCATATATTGGGGGTTACCACATAGAGGTTGAGATAGAGAGTTCTGGGCATTCATATGTAGCAGCTTTTGCCAAACACTTGTGAGTCTTATATTATCATTTAATAATTTGTTACTAATACACTGGAGAAGTCTAGCAAAAAACAAGGCCACAACATTTATCCCATGAGTTTTCATTATATCAGATTCCATGGTCAACCACTCCAGCATGTCACACAGCATTTTAATGCTGGTAAACCATTTGGCAGATTGAAATATCCTACTGTACATGCCAAGTAGTAAATAGAAATCTGGGAGCTTTATGCCTCCATTATTCTTAAGTCTTGTGAGTTTCAAAAGTGCTTTTCTACTTTTCTTATTTTGCCATATAAATTTAGAGACAAGACTTTGTATTTCCAAAAAACACCTTTCTGGAATGTAGAAGGGAAGCATGTGAAAGAAGTATGTGGCTTTTGGTAAAATATTAATTTTAATTGCCTCCACTCTACCCCAAAATCCCAAGGGGAGATTACTCAATTTTGCTAGATGTTCCTGCATGCTCATCTTAAGAGACTTCAAATTACTTATGATAGTTTTATCAATCATTCTAAATAGTTTAAGATCTAAATAATCAATGCATTCTGCCCCCCCCAGGTATAACCAGTGCAATCATTTTTTCTTTGATGCAGTGTTTATTCAGAGGAAGGAATAAATATTTTTATTTATTCAGTTTATAACCCAAGAAAGAACTAAATCACGCAGGACTTCCAGAATTTTAAGAACAGCGGTCTTAGGGTCATGTAAAGATATAAGTACTGTATATCATCAGGATAAAAGGTATTCCTTGTTCTGGACAGAGACACTCTGAATATTATTTTCATTAGATAACCAGTAGATCAATTGTTAAATCAAACAATAAGGGTGACAAAGGATATCCCTGCTGGTTCCTCTTTTCAGGGGGAAGTTAGAAGATATGACCCCATAAGTAATCACTGCTGCTGACAAGTTCGTGTAAAGAAGCCTTACCCATTTTATAAACTGATTTGGAAAGCCGTATAGTTCTAAAACACCAACAATGTCTGACCATAGAACTTGATTGAAGGCCTTTTCATCATCCAGAGATAAAACACCAGCTGCCCTATTAGATTAGTTAGCCTAGGTTTGCTGGCAAAGGCACCTAGCTTCACCTGAGCTCTTTTCTTCTAGGTTGCTTGAAAGGACAGAGCAAAGAACCTTACCAGAGCAACAATAAGGATAAAGGCTTCCTTTCGCTAGGCAGGTTTGCTGTGTGTTTTTATTTTTATTTTGTACTCACAGGGATTGTTACTGTTTGTTGCTAACAGTTTATTGCTTTATCTTTCTCTGATTCAAATTGTTGTTGCTGGGTATACCTTCTGCTGCATTATTACATGGTGTGCTTACAGATTACTACTGTAATCTTCTGATTCAAATTGTCTTTTGCAAGATATATCTTCTGTTACTGCTTTATTTTTCTTTGTAGTGAAGTGTTTCTTACAGGGTATTTCTTCTGTGAAATTATTACAGGTGGTGCTTTACAGGCTTCATAGTTGTATCTGTCATTAGGATAAGCTTTCAGGGCTACTGTATTTGTTGCTGGCTGATTGTTTCTGCTCTTACCTCTTTGTTTCTTTAATCCATGGTTCTTCTTTTTCGGTAGGGGAAGGGCCCAGCCACCCACCCCCATCCCCAACCACCCCATACTACACTCCTTTTATAGGATAGCACAGTCATAACACTTCCTGTAGCAAAGCAGGAAGGGGCGGATCAGAGGGGCATCCACACAGTGACCTCATTTACAGGGGCACTAGTAATTTAACTTGTTATAACAAGTGATACAAAAACAAACAAGCAAAACACAAAATCAAACTTTTGCTTTCATTTTCTTCCTTCTAATTTCTCTGACCAGGTTAAAGACCCAACAACTTACCTGGAATGGATATCATTAACTGCAGGTACTGTGGAACACTTTTCAGAAGGGCAGTTTTACAGGATTTAGGACACTGTCCTACATGCTTGGCCATTGGAGATCTAAGGCTCAGCTTCATGCAGCATGGGCAGAGATTGCATGCCTCAAATTGCATATTCAAGAGGAAATATATTATAAGAACCACCCGCCATTTCCCCAGCATCCAACAGAAGCACCTTGACCGCAGAGGGTAGTTGGTCTGGGAGTTTGGCAGGTGGTTAGGAGGGGCAAATTGGGTGCCCCATCATTCGGTGCTCTCCAACATATCACCTCCACAAATCATATAAAAACTACAAACAGGTATCTGCCTCTATCTCTGAAATCAAAAAAAGGGGCTAAGGACACTTCGGAGCACGATACTGCAGCACAGGAGCTAGCAGAACAAAACTCACCCAAAACAGGAACCAAAACAAAAAAAGCAAAAGAAAATCCAAAAAACTTCTAATTATAGTAGTCTCCATGATTCGGGGAGTTGATAGTTATCTCCAGCCAGGGTAATGGTCAGATGTCTCCCAGGTACATCAGCATGGAGAGACACTGACCGCATTGCTAAAATTGTTCAGGAAGCAGGAGAAAATATTGATGTCCTGGTACACACAGGGACTAACTATCTTGCCAGCCAGTTAGTTGTGGAGACGAAGGAACACCTGACCAGGCTGGGTGACAAACTATCATCCATTTCATCCATCATCTCCTTCTCTGAGATCCTGCCCATCTGGGAGAGGGGGACAGATGGACAGAAGGTCAGAGAAGGGGAGATAGGGGAGCTAAACTTGTGGCTCAAGGATTGGTGCCAGGAAGAAGAACACAAATTTGTAGGGAACTGGCAACAGTTTTGGGAGCGAAAGTTCTTTAAATTTGAAGGACTGCATCTGACTAAGGAGGGAGTCAGTGCATTGGGGCAGAAGTTTGATGTCTTTGCAGAATATTTAAACTAGCAAATGGGGAAGGGGTGTAGCACCCTATACGTCGAATGGGAAGAACACCCCTCCCCCCTCAGCTAGTGGTCAAACAGAAGTTCAGCATGTTTGTAGTTCATTTGCATCACCAGGTAAAGAAAAAAGGTCCAGCTCCCCATACCATGCACAGGGGAAACACCAGACCTCGCCCAACAACTAACACACCAAAATCTGACCAATGGAAAATCATGTACTCAAATGCTTGCAGTCTGGGAAACAAGATCCTAGACCTGCATGCAATAATGACAGAGGCTAAACTGGACATAGTAGCCATTAGCAAGACATGGTTTACCAGTAACCACACTTGGGAGACTTCAGTACCTGGCTATGTACTGTTCAGAAGAGACTGAGGTGCAAAAAGGGGGGGGTAGAGTGGCCCTTTATGACAATGAAAATATCAAAGCTACAGAAATTCAGAATACACATAGGGAGTCAGAAGAACTGTGGGTCACCCTGGAAACAGAAAATGGGACAGCCATACAAACTGGGGTTGTGTACAGGCCTCCAGACCAGGGGGAGGACATAGACACATTACTGTTAGAAGATATATAAAACATGAGAGCTAAAGGGGCAGTTCTGATAATGGGAGACTTCAATATGCCAGATACAGATTGATCAATACCAGCAGGGACATCTGCCGGAACTAGACACATGGTGGATTCCCTGCAGAGAGAGGGCTTCAAACAACTGGTACAACAACCCACAAGAGACATGGCTATCCTAGATCTAGTACTGACTAACAGGGAAAGGATCACAGACCTCCAGGTAGAAGGTCTCTTGGGTGCCAGTGACCATCACATGGTATGGTTCAATTTGGCCACTAGAACAAAATCATCCTATTCCAAGGCAAAAATATGGGACTTCAGAGGAGCTGACTTTGATAAGATGGCCAATAGAGTTAAGCTAGCCCTGGCAAAAAGAAATACAGGTGAGGGGGTACAGGCAAAGTGGGCAAGCATTAAAGATGCAATACTTGAAGCAACATCCCATTATGTTAGTGAGAAAAGGAAGTGTAAAAAAAGAAGGAAACCACTTTGATTCTCAAACACAGTAGCAGAAAAGGTCAGAGCCAAAAGGCTAGCCTTCAGAAAATATAAGGGAACACAGTAGGATGAAGATAGGGAGACATACCAAACTTCCCTAATGGAAGCAGGGAAGGCAGTAAGGCAGGCAAAGGCCTAAACTGAGGAAACACTAGCACAAACAGTAAAAGAAGGTGACAAACTTTTTATAGATACATTAGTGAAAGGAGAAAGTCTAGAGGGGGTATTGCTAAGATCAAAGGGGATAAGGGGGCGTGTGAGGAAAAGGACCATGTAAGAGCATCAATCCTAAATAGATACTTCTGCTCAGTATTTACTGAAGAGAAGGTAGGGCAGGGCCCACAGCTCTGCACCATGGACACAGGGGGAGGGAGGTGTGCACTAGTCCCTTCACAAAAGAAAGGGTCCTACAAGAGCTCGATAAGCTCAGGGTAGACAAGGCAATGGGACCTGATGGCATACATCCCAGGGTACTAAAGGAGCTAAGGGTGGAACTAGCAGAGCCATTATCAGAACTGTTTAGTGAGTCTCTGAGCACAGCAGAGGTCCCAGAAGACTAGAGAATTGCTCATGTGATCACATTCCACAAGAGTGGTAGCAGGGAGGAGGCAGGGAACTACAGCCCAGTCAGTCTTACCTCAGTAGTGGACAAGATTATTGAGACAGTCCTTAAGGAAAGGATAGTGAAACACCTGGAATCAATAGGAGCACAGGATCCAAGACAGCATGGGTTTACAAAAGGAATGTCCTGTCAAACTAATCTCATGGATTTCTTTGACTGGGAGCAGTTGATGTTGCCTACTTTTACTTCAACAAAGTTTTGATATTGTTCCACATAGAAGATTGATTAATAAGCTGGGTAGGATCGGGGTGGCTCAGACATTGGTCAACTGGGTGGTAAACTAGTTGACGGGCAGAAAACAGAGAGTGGTGGCAAACGGTATACAGTCAGAAGAGATGCAAGTCACAAGTGCGGTACCTCAGGGATCAGTCCTGGGGCCAGTTCTCTTCAATATCTTCATCAGTGACATTGCAGATGGACTGGAGGGTAAGGTTTGTCTGTTTGCAGATGACACCAAGATCTGCAACAGAGTAGATGATCCAGATGGGGTGGGCAGAATGAGAAGAGATCTGGATAAACTAGCAAAATGGTCGGAAGAGTGGCAACTGGGGTTTAACGCAAAGAAGTGCAAGATCATGCACATAGGAAAGAGAAACCCTGAAGCCAACTATAGGCTGGGAGGGGAGATGCTCACAATCACAAGGGAAGAAAGAGACTTGGGGGGTCATCATCACCACCGATTATCTGAAATCATCCAAGCAGAACTCTAAAGCAGTAGGTAAGGCTAGAGGGATGTTGGGGTGTATTAGTAGGGGTATCACAAGTTGGAAGAGGGAGGTAATAATCCCTCTTTACAAGACACTGGTTAGGCCCCATCTGAAGTACTGCATGCAGTACTGGAGGCCACACCTTCAAAAGGACATTAAAACTGAGGCAGTCCAGAGAAGGGCAACCAAAATGGTGCAGGGACTGCATCAGAAAACATATGAGGACAGATTAATTGAGCTCAATATGTATACCCTAAAGCAAAGGAGGGAGAGAGGTGATATGATTGAAACATTCAAACATTTTAAGGGCATTAACAAGGTGAAAGAGTCTAACATGTTTCAATATAATAAAAATAGCAGGACAAGAGGATACAGCATGAGATTAGAGGGAGGCTGATTAAGGGGTAATGTGAGGAAGTTCTTTTTCACAGAAAGGGTGGTGGATGCATGGAACAGCCTACCTCAGGAAGTGGTGGATATGAATACTGTGCAGGGCTTCAAACAGGCATGGGATAGGCATAAGGGAGCAATACAGATGAGTATGAATAGATAGGCCATTGATAGAGCAAAGGCCTATGGCACATTCATAAGGTAGAAAAAGAAATGGACAGACTGGATGGGCCTTGCAGTCCTTATGTCATCAACTTCTATGTTTCTATGTTTCTACTCCATTATATAGAACACCTTTCTAGTGTTATCAGCTGCAGTTCTACTCTTGATGAAACTTGTCTGACTATAATCAACTAAAAATGGAATTACTTTCCCAAGTCTTTCAGCTAGAATTTTGGCTAAGATTTTCACATCAGTACTAATATGTGAACTAGGCCTGTAATTTTTGCATTCATTAGGGTATTTTCCCTGTTTATGAATAAGTGACAGTAGACTTGTCATCATGCGAGGAGGTGATTCATTTTTGCCCAGGGCTTCCTTATACACCTTAGTGAGAATTGGGGCAGTTATATTTATGAGTTTGTAATAAAACTTAACTGAAAATCCCTCAGGGTCTGGCGTTTTATTTCTTTTGAGAGTCTTGATTACTGCAACTACTTCTTTTTCATTTATATGTTTACTGAGCATTTCCCTAAGAGTTTCAGGCACCTTAGGTATCAATACACCATCACAGAATTTGGTTAACACATCAGATCCTGGTGTGTCATCTGCATTGTACAATTGTTGATACAATTTCTGAAATTCTAAGCCGGCCCAGTGGCGCCGACGGTTGAGGCACTGGATGCCACACCTTATGCTAAGCCGGTGACCCAAATTTGTGAGTGAGCTTGGGCCACCAGAGCTTAGCTTGGGGGGGAGGGTGTGGAGCTGGATTAAGCAGCCACAAGGCAGCTGTCCTCTCCTCTCTGGGAGGGACACATAAGTTCCCTGGCTCTTGGCTGTCTCCCAGTTGAGATCAGGTAGCAGCGCCAAGTCATAGGACCACAGGCACTAGGCCAGGGGTGGGAGGAGGGGACCACTACTGTGTTCACAGAGTGTATGCATGCCTCCACACACATGCACAACCATGATTCAGGGTTCTGGGATAGCAGGGAGCAAAAATAATAAATTAATGTCTCCCCCATTGCCAAGTAAGGCGGAGGTGCTAATGGGGGAGTAAAAAGCTATATAGAAAAAAACAGGTTCTGAAATTCTAAGTTAATCTTTTTTTTAACCAAAAATTAAGGAATTGTTATCTAAATTCCTTACCAAATAGATCTTGGTGCAATTATTACATAGAAACATAGAATTTAATGGCAGATAAGGACCGCTTGGCCCACCTAGTCTGCCCATTTCCCTACCTAATGGATAAGCTGCAGCTCCTAGTTAACCAACAGCCTACTTCCTCCTCCTACCCTCCACTAGAATTGCCTTATGTCTGCCCCATGCATTCTTGAATTTCCTCATTGTTTTTGACTCTACGACCTCCTCAGGAAGGCTGTTCCATGTATCTACAACCCTTTTGGTGAAGAAATACTTCCTTACATTACCTCTGAGCTGTCCCCCCTCTATCTTCAAATTGTGCCCCCTTGTTTTTGCACATCTCTTTTTCTGAAAGATGCTACCCTCTTGGACTTTGTTGATTCCTTTGAGGTATTTGAAAGTTTCTATCATGTCCCCCCTCTCCCTTCTTTCCTCGAGGCTATACATCTTTAGTTCCGTTAGTCTTTCTTCATATGTCTTCTGATTCAGACCCTGCATTATTTTGGTTGCCCTCCTCTGAACAGCCTCCACCCTGTCTGTATCTTTGCAGAGATGGGGCCTCCAGAACTGTACACAATACTCCACATGTGGTCTTACCAACTATCTGTCTTATTGTTTTGTTTAAGCCTAATGGCAAGAATTTTGGAGGCTTTAAGGCCAGAATCATGGTAATTTAGTTTAGATTTTGATATAGCCAACTCGGCCCCACCTCTAATGAGTTCATAATATTCAGATTTCAGTTGAGATCATGGTGCCCAAATTGCATCAGATGTGTTATTAGTGAGGGTAGTTTCAATGATTTGTAATTTATATAGGATTTTGTAATTTTTTTTCCTTTTTCTCTTTCTTAATAGGAGAGCAAACATTTATTAAGTAACCTGTAAACCAGCATGTTAAAAACTCCCAGGTGTTCACCCAAGAAGTATCATCTGTGTCATTCACAGTACAAAAAAAAACTATAATTGTTGTTTGGCTTTACTCAGAAATTTCTCATCTTCTAGCAAAAAATTATTTATTTTCCACCTCTTTGTCCTTTATGAGTTTGTACCTTCCAAAAATGAGATTAGCACTGGTTAATGATCTGATGTTACTTGCTGCAAAATCCTTGTGGAAAGGATCCTATTTATCATTGTTTTAGGTATATAGACTTGATCTATCCTAGAGCCGGAGTAACAATAAGAGGACCAAAATGTGTATTCCTTTTCATTAGGGTGCATAACTCCTCAAATGTCAGTTAGGTTAATTGAACTGACCAGATTCCATACTTCTCTGTCAGCTCTGTTAATGTGGTATCTATTAATAGATTTACTAAGATAGGATCTAGGGTGCTATTACTATCTCCAGCTAAGATAATTGTGCTGTCCATGAAGTTATTAAGTTTATCACCTAACACAGGAGAAACCTCATGAGTATCTCCAGTTGGACCATAAACATTTACCAGGGTGACTTCTTCATCATCCAACTTACCATTAACAATTATGTAATAACTTGTTTTGGATTTCTTGAGCTTTTGCACTTGTGTTATCTTGTATTTTTGCTCAAGATGTACCTCTGGCATGTTTAACAGTCTCGATGTTTCCACTCTGTATATTATTCTGTTATAATAACTGGTTTCATTTTCTCCCTTAGGGAAACCCATGACATTATTTGCTCTTAGAAAGGAGTGTTTATGATGTCAAATACACCCTGGGTTTCCCTCTCTGTGTGCATGCCCAACCTACAGCTCTTCCGAGTTTTCACCACTCGCCACCAGATTGCTTCCTCGGTCAAAATCACACTGCCACTATGTCTAGGTGGTAAGTAACTCCTTAAAACAAAACCTCCTGACAAAATCACACAGTACAGTAAAGGGAAAAAAATCAAGAAAAACTAAACTGCTGCAAAGCGACCGCGGACTCAGCTAAATGTCATCCAGACTGCAGCCACCACAGACCATTTATTTTATATAATTGCTGTGGTGAGAAAGTAAAAACCCAGCAATTATATAAAATAAAATACGGGGTTGTGTGTAAACTCAAATTTACCACACCCTTGGGGTTGAATGCCTAGATAAACCCCTCGAGCTTCGCTCTCGGGGTTTATATGGCATCCAACCCCTTTGGGTGGGTTTAAAATCTCGTTACACCCCGTACTTTATTCTCTATATCTTGCACATTTGTATTGTAAATCAATGCACCTTGTCTGTTGTTAGATATTTACCCCTGTTGTGATCTCCCAGGTTGTGCTGAAAATAGGTAACTGTTTTGTCTAGCGCACCTACCTGGTAAATAAAAACTAAATAAATACTAACTCATGGAAACAACTCCAGTAACAATGCCATGGCATGCATATGTGTGTGTGTGTGTGTTGGGGGGTGACCAATAACAACAGTGTATGAATTATAGCATGACAAAGCCCAAATACAGTTTGAAAAATAAAACAAAACTGTCCTTTAAGTGTGAATTTTTCACATATTAGCAACTTCCAGTGAAATTGTGCACATCATGTAGTGCTTGATAACATCCAAACCCAGCCATTACACTATAAAAACAAGCCAAGCATGTTTAATTGCTGTTATTAGAAGTTAGAAAAACAGTATCCTGAGGCTGCAGGCAGACTTCTCATCCCCCAGTGCCCATTGCCTTATAGATTTGGGGTTCCATGGGACTGAGGAGTATAGAACTGAGAAGTTCATGTGAAGTCAGTCCAGGTACGCACTTCATAGTGTTCCAGGCCTTAAACTTTGTTTAAAAACACAAATTGATAAAAAGGGCAGTTGAAGTGCAGAGGGCAGTATAAAGCCAGTAACCATATAAAGTGTGGACCGATTGTTTTTCAACTAAACCTCTAACCATGAGTGGGACATCTGTCTCTTTTTCTCATTTCTACCTTCAGTTCTTCATTCTAATGTATGAAAGTTATGCTGAACAATAGCATGGGAAGTTCATTTCTGGAATGCATATATGACAAGGAAAATGATATACTGTAAATAAATACCTTCAATGAAAACATTATAGAGTCATATCCAACTAAGGTGAAACCAACTCAGAAAATATTTCTTCTTCTAGGGATAAAGGAAAAGGAAACAATGAGAATAATTAAAAGGTTGGACCTTAAGATTAGCATATTATATCCATTCAAGTCAAGGTATACCATAAGCTCTAAATTAGTAGAATGACTAAAATATGGGTGTTCTTTTTTTACCATAGTCTGTAGTGTGTTCAAAATCTAAATGCATTTTCAAAAATGACGACAGGCTCATAACATTTGAGTATTTCTAAGCACCGTAGCCAGAATTTACTACATGATTCTCCAAAGTATATACCTTTTTATATGATTGGCGATTTCCGGAGGCCTGTGGACCTTCAGGTTACTGGTCTGAACTTTTTCCACAATGGAAGATAGATTGGCAGGTCCTATGAAACAATTGTCACCATTTTGTAGCTCAGGATAGGTTGCAGTTGATGCAATTTAATATATTGCATAATCTTTATTATTCCCTGCAAAAACTGGTGGCCTGGGGAGTAATAACCTCCAATCTATGTACCAGGTGTGCACAGAGTGAAGGTAATCTGTTACACATTTTCTGGGAATGTCCCAAGATAGTTCCTCTTTGGAGAATGATACAAGACAGAGTTGATCCGTTATTGGGGTTGTCCGACTTATTCTCTCCTGAGATATGTCTCCTCGGGGGCTACTCTCAGATATCTGTGAATACTCGAAATATCACATAGCCATGATTTCCATGTCCGTGAAAAAGATGGTCCTTAAATATTGGAAGGATGCTCAGTCGTGCCTCTATTCTGAATGGCTTAACGAGCTTTTAGCGAATCTTAGAACAGAAAAGACTATTTCTAGTTTAAATAATAGCAAGGTGAAATGCCAAAAGATCTGGGCTCCTTTACATATGCTATATTCTACCTAACATGTAAGATGTGTTTTAAATATAGAATCTTATACCTTTGTACACGGGACTGTGGGGAGGGGAAGGAGGGAGGCGGGGGGGGGATGGGATCATGTATGTTGATTCGTATCTGTTTACAAGTATTAATGTACAAACGTGGTCCTGTCCTTTGTAAAATGTAAAACTCAATAAACTTTATATGAAACAAAAAAATAATTTACTACATGATATTGTGTGTGCATTATATCAATATACATGTTATAGCATAGTTGTAGTAATTAAATAAGCTGACCCTCCCCCCGCAGCACAGCTGCAGCTCAAATTCTGTGACTTTTCTGCTAAGTCTGCATCAGGTCAAAAGAGCATTCTTAAAAAACAAAAAAGTAGCCTGGCACACTCAGATCTCTAATGTGACCTTTCAATAAGAATCACAAAGAATGTGCATTTATATATCATTTTGGGATTCGATAATAAGTATGCCATGCAAACTGACTCAGGGATACACACACTCATTAGCTCTAAAGTAAGAACTGCAACACACTGAGAATTGCATCTGGGGGGTCAAGAGCCTGGTTGCCCAATCAGCTGGCTTCGGTGTCAGTGTCACAAGTAATTCATGTAGCCAATCAGAACACTTACTTCCAGAATGAAAATCTGTCCCTGATGTCTCACCAATGCCAGTAAGGACCCACCGTGAAAGCTTCTTTTCAAGGATGGAAAATGTTACTCCTACATGCTGTTGTATGTGAAATGACTACAAAATGCTTGTCACAAAGTTTTTTTTCTTTCAGAAAGTCTCCTCTTCAGAGCATGATCCATGCTTCCCCAAACTTCATAGTGACTGTGGTGCCTTCCTCCTGCTGCAGCACAAGATAGCTATAGCACTTATCGGCTGGCAGACTCCCTATTCCTTGCTCCCCTCATGTCAGTGCATGACATGCATACGCATTCATCTCCAACTTGCACTTCTTCCTCTATACTCACTTGGGTGCATGAAGTGGTTAGGCACCTACTGACCACTGGCTTGCAGCTACCCTACTCCAGCTTGCTTCATAGCATGACATGCTCTTGCAGTTCTTTTTTTTAGCAGCCTTCCCACTGCTTTAGGCATGATGGGCCCGATTCTCAAAACAGGCTTTAGAAAGATGCAAGCTGCAGCCAACAGCAGCTTGTGCCAAGCTGGGTGCACCAGGGATCCTGCACCCAATTCACTAATGGGCAGGATCCCAGTGGCTAAGTCCTGTAGCTTCCAGCAAACCTGGCTGTGCACCAAATAGATGGCAGACTGGGAGGGTCAGCCACAAGCCATGGGGCAGCAGTGCACCACACTAGACCCTGGTGGTCTAGCGTTCCCCCCTCCCCAAACCCCAATGCAGTTGTGATTGTAATGAATAAAGAAACTCCCTGACCTGAACCTTGATGCTATCCACAGTAATTAATTAATACCACCCACCACCCAGCAGTGCCCATCACATCAGTGAGTTGGCAACAGACTCTGCCTACCACTCACCTCTGCGGCCAGCCATTGACTGAGCTCTGACTGAGCACTATTCACTAAGCACGTGCTATATTCAGTACAGTGCTCAGTCAGAGCTCAGTTGGTGGCTGGCCATGGAAGGCAGAGCCAGTCATCAATTTACTGACAAAATGGGCATTGCCGGGTGTGGGGTGGGGGAGCCACTAGACTACCAGGGAATTTGTAAATGAGTTTATTGCAACAGGATTTGGGGAGGGGGATCTTGGTATTTATTAATAACTATGGACAGCATCTGGGTTCGGGGAAGGGGATCTCTTCATTACCAACAAACATGACTGCATCGGGGTTCAGGGAAGGGTGATTGCTTTATTAATTAATAACACACATTGCTTCTTGGGAGTTCAGGGAAGGGGTCTCCTTATTAATACCAACAGGGCTGCATCAGGGTTCAGGGAGGGGGGATAAATTAATAACACACATGGCTGCATCAGGGTTTGGGGAGGGGGATCTATTTATTACTAACATACATGGCAGCATCAGAGATGGGGGACACTACCACCAGGGATATGGCACTGTGCTGAACTGTCCTAGGAGATGATTTCTAAGTTCCATTAGACCAGCCCTGGCTGGTCTAAGTGTACTTAGAAAAATGCCCTCGGAGTGCATTTTGTGAATACCATTTTCAGGGCTGTGGCAGGTTGCATCTGCCACAGGCCCCATTGCACCAGGTCACAGCCCATTTTGTGGTGCACCAGCTGTGCAAGCCCCCTCTGGGGCAGGCAGTCTGCAGTTGATGTAGGCTGCCTTTGTGAATAGTTCAGGGAGCATTTTGGGATGCAAGATGCACCTTGCACCATATATGTTTGGTGCAGGCACCTTGTGTCCTATTTTGAGCTTTGAGAATCGGGCCCGATGTGTGTGCTACAGAAGCTCAGTAGTGCCACCACAACCAAGGCAGCATATTACTGCAAAGGCATTTTCAGCAGGAAATGCATGTTGTAAAATACATTTCAAGGGCTAGAACTGCTTTTCGCTGGAAATCTGGAAAAGCAATATTTTGAGCCTTAACCACTTTGCTGCCCTGCACACCATTGCTCTTACACGCACGCACCCAAGCCACACAGATCCCATTTTTAAGGTTGTAATCAATTCTGCTTTCATATCTGCTTTTATACGATATGTGGTGAAGGTGTGTGTGTGTGTGTGTTTCTGTCTGTGTGTCTGTGTTTGTGTGTGTGGTTGGGGGATGGGAGTCAGGCAAACTACTTTTAGATCACAGACAAAATGTATTTATATGCTGCTGATTGTCACTGTAGGGCTGGGGGGGTAACTCAAATATTATTATAAATCGCTTAAATGATTTCAGCCAATCAGTGCACAGTATTACTATACTGCTTATCCTCTGAATAGTGGTGACTCGTGCATGAGCATTACAAGCAGAGTGTTCCACTTCAGAGCTGGGACAGCTCAGCTAAAGAAACTTTTGAAATAAAAACATATTATAAATCACTCAAGCCAACTCCTGTGATTTATACTAATTTAATAGAGCCTCTGAGGTGTGTCTCTAATGGTGTAAGAGAATTCTTACAGGAGGGTTGGGCAAGTAGATTTGCTGAGCTGTGTATCACAGTACTCCCAGCCAGACCTCCTGCTTGGAGTCATTTATACCAGTAAAGATCCCTCTGGGTCCTTGTTATAGCATTAGTCCTCCAGCCCCACTGAGGCTAACAAACAATTTAAAATGTTTGACTTTGGTTCCTGATTTAAAAAATAAAATGCTGCTACTATTTAGTTTGTAAAGGGTTGCTAAAAAGGAACAATTCTTTACATACAGTATGTAACTGAGGAAGGCACAAGCTATTACCATTACATTTAGGACCATACCTAGGAGTAAGGGGTAGTTCATAATAATTTTTAAGCAACCTCTTGTGCCAGACCAGTTTCAGAACATTCCAGTTAGCAAGGTTTTAAAGGGACACCATCAGTCTTTTGGATAAATTTCCCAGTATATGCATGATTTTTCCCTGTTGACTGTCTCATACCTGCAAATTGCATAAATGCCATTGGAGTCCCATAATAGTAACATTATTTGATTTTATTTTTTAATGTAATATGTATTTTAAGCATCCTGACATAAATGCCAGTTTTCCAGTGGATGGGAAGGGACGTGGCAGAAGCAGCAGCCCAGTATTCCAAATTGTTGATTATCATGACTTTTAGCAGCAAGTGGTACTGATTTGCTTAGAAATTAAACATTTGGTTTGTTCAGTATCTGCACTCTCATATATTTTATTATTTAAAAAGGTATGGCACTGCCCTAAGTATCTTTTTTTTTTTAGAGAAGTAAGTAGTTGCTTTATAAACTTTGTCACTGCTGGCTTACGATTAGCTGAATCACTAAGCTGCAGTTAAAACACCAGCAAGCTGCAGAGACATAAGCTCAATAAACTGCTGAATTCTTTTATATTTGGCTCAGGCTGCCTTCACTCTCTGTAATCTGTCTAATTGAAAAATTAAGTCGAGATGACAAGTGTACTGGTGAAGATGAGATCCCACAGCTCTGCCACTCACGCTAACAGTCTACATTGACTGTTCTCTTTCTGTTAGTTCCCCCTTTCAGTTCTATTTTTTAAATCCTTCTCCTCAAACTTTATGTTGCTTTTCATAAATTAATCCTTCCAGCCACTCCATTTTTTATTTCTGTATGGCAAAAACTAGTATAGAAAAAGTGCCCTTTGTACCCTCATAAGTGCCCTTTTGATTCTCAGCCCCCTCAGCTTTTACCACCCTTGATTGGCATGAGGCTGGAAGGATTAATTTATGAAAAGGAACATAAAGTTTGAGGAGAATGATTTAAAAAGTAGAACTGATCTTTTTGATTGCCAATGATCACTTCATGCTGCTGGTCAGCACAAAGAAAACACTGTTTTCTTGGGTGTAGCCCACTTCAGCGCTTCCTACTTTAGTGCTAGATAATATAGCACCATCAGTTAAGAGCCACCTGATTGCATGCCACTTAAGTACAGCACCTTCTTATTACAGTGCTCACAGACCCTACAGTTCAGCTCATTCTAGCTCTGTTAATACATGAATGGTAACAATACGTTAAAACATTTTTCTTATTCAATATACAACAGGTATTCTATGACTTGACATTCATTGAAACAATACATTCAGAAGTAAATCTTATAATCTCTGACATTCCTAGCAATCCCCTCTAATAGCTCATCAGCTATTCGGTTACCCTCATTGTAATCTTTCGTGATGGCTGCTATGCGACTATTCAGGGACACATACTTTTGTATTTCCTCACTAGTACATGACCTTGCATTTTCTGAGTAATAGGTTAATTACTGAACCAGATAGGGTAGAATTAGTGAATTAATTGATCACTACAATGACATGCGCTGAATTGATCAGCGCCGAACTGTCTCACCTGTCAGCAGGGGTAGCACTGAAATTAACTGCACTGGTATGCACAGTGCTGAAAAATACGGTGCTAAAATGAAAATCGCTAAACTGAGCCACACCCGTTCTGTTCATGACTAATTTCACTGAACTACGCAACAGTCAGTAGGAGTGTGTTGTCCTGAAGACCTGATTTACAGTGCATGTTCTGTCTCAGCTCATCACACGGTAGAGAAGGGAAATCTCTGTTTGCTTCTTGCAGCCATTCAGGCTGATTTGACACTGGACATGAAACTTGATGAAATGCCACTCAGGGTGTTTTTGTTTTCCTGACATTGCCTGCATTTGACTTGAGTCATGCTTTATAAGGACACATGTCACTGGCTCCATAGGCTGGAACACTACCAGATGTTCATGTTCATGTTATGAGCATGGTAACATGCTCCAGCAAGCTGCTTGCAGGCCTGGCTTTCTTACCCACTGAAAGAAAACAGTGGGGATAGTCTGCACATGTGGTGCACAATTGGCCAAATCCCATAGCCTACTATGAACCCTGCCCAGGCATAATTGCAGTGTCAGTGGCTCGGCAGGTTGCAGGTTGCACACTTGCCTTTGAGGCTGAAAGATCAGAAGGTTGTGGGTTCATGCCCCACACCAGGCACTTGGGGTAGAATCCCAATACTGACACTGTGGTGCAACAAGAGAGGATACTGCACTCCTGAGGAGCCACCTTTTGTATGAGACATTAAACCAATGTCCCATCTGCCTGTTCTAGTGGTTGTTCAGGTGGATGTTAAAGATCTCATGGAACTTCTCAAAAAAAGAGTAGGGGAAGTTTTTATTTGGATAAACAAGACATATGGTAATACATACATTATATCATGTACAGGATAGAAACTTTCTGAAAAAGAAATCAGTTATCGACAATAAAAAATTGGGGGATAACAGAAAAAGAAACAAAACATTCTGCGCTCTATAGCAGCAGCAATTCAAACCCTCTCACTGTAACATTGAAAAGAAAACAAATAGTCATCAGAAAAAAATCAAAAAGATAGCCGATAAATCAGAGGGATTTCCCATCAAGGGGAAGGGGTGGGAAAGAAAAACAAGAAAATTAAGGGGGCTCGAAATGATCCATAACATTCCTCCATCTGTGAGTGAATCTACAAGGCATAAGGGTCTTACTGTCCTTCTGATAGGTAGTCTCCAATTCTGCTTCAACCACTACTAGTAAAGCTGCCAGGGAAATATCCCATTTCTGGTGAAGGAGGGCACATCTGGTGTGCCATGAATAGTACTTCAAGACCATAAATACCTGTCTAAAAGAACCCTCATCATAGACATTTGCTGAAGGGGAAGATCCCAATATGATGTTGCCATAGGAAAGGCCATACCAGCCAGGATCAATCCAGCCAGCTGCCAAACACCTCCAAAAGGCATCAACACAAGGGCAATCCCCCAGGAAATGAGACATTGTCTCCAAAACACCTTCGCATCCCTCCTATGGTCAGTACCTGTCCACCATGATTTTATGCTTTGCAGTTGCCTTCATAGTTAACTTCCTATGACAACTCAACCAGAGCATGTCCCACATTTTAGGCATGGTCCTGTGGTTGAGCAAAGAATCATGGTTCAATTGAGACTGTGCTTCTGGTATACCTGGATAAGTGTGGTCCAAGACAAAATAGGTTCCCATGATGTCCTAATACTGGCGATTTGGTTGAGAAAGCATTTGTAGGGAGTACACTCTCTGACACTTTCTTAAGTTTTCTAAAATGGATTTGACAAAAGAGCAAGCTCATCTGGACAAAACAGGAGAAAAGGTCGGGGGAGAGACCATTGCGCCACAATGGGGTCCACCCATTGTGCCACCCATGGCTTCCAAAAGTGGTCAGAGGAGTCTAGGTAAATCCTCAAATTCCACTTGAGAAACTGACAAAAGGCCATTACCAAGGGGTTAAACATATTGAGACCCCCACTCCCAATCAGGAGATAAAGCACATTCATCTTTATAGGGTTCAGTCTACTGCCCCATATCATCTGGAAAAAAATTACTATAGTACCTAGTCTCTAGTGACTTAAGTAAGGGGAAGATCTGGCAAAAATGGAGAAACAGTGGAAACAAAATAATTTTCAAAACAGCCACCCTCTTTTTCTTAGTCTTTTTCCAGCGGGTGATCCTAGTCATACAAAAATCAGTTTTATTCTCCCAATTTAAGAGAGCCAAATCCACCATCCCAAACCAGATACCAAGGATTCTGACTGGGGCTGAGGCAAGCTGAATGCCTCCTATTGAGCTCACTGGAGACATTCCAGATCCCAAGTACAGACTGGTACATTTCTGAAGATTGAGTTTAGCTCCTGAAATCAGCAGAAAGGAGTGAAAGATGTCCAAAGCCATGAAGCCAGAAGGGATGTCTGCAAACCATAAAGTGATGTCGTCCATGTATACCACAACTTTTATTTCAGTGTCAGCATCAGGGCTGGTGATGCTCAGAATTTGAGGGTGCAACAGAATTTTTTTAAGAATGGGATCAATATAAAATGTGTACAGTAAAGGGCTAAGAGGACACCCTTGTCTCACCCCCTATGTACGGCTGTCCTCTGACTCTTATGCCCATTTATAAGGGTGGTTATAGAAGCCATAACATATACAGCCTGTATCCACAAACAAAAGTAGTCAGGATTTCATATTGAGCCAGAACACTGGACATAAAATGGTAGAAGATCCTGTTGAGGGCCTTTTCCTGGTCACGGGAAAGCAGAAATCCAGCTCCCTTTTCCATGCCTCCTTGATGAAAAAGTTCTCATAACAGAATCAAATTATCCATCATGTGCCTACTTGGAGTGGCACAGGTCTGGACAGGGGAAATGACCCTGTTGGCAATAACTGCCAATCTGTTATTAAGGATGATCATTAACAGTTTGAGATCTGTATTGAAAAGACACAAAGGACTCCAATTATTCAAATCCATATCAGGTTCTTTTTTGTGCAAAAATATTTAGATAATCTCAGAAAAAGAGGTGGTAATCCTCCCAGTCTGTGGAATCCAGTTAAAAACAACCATTAAGATATTCACTAAGGGATCTCAAAAGGTTTTATAAAATTCCATTGTTAGTCCATTTCTGTGTTTAGGCTGTATATTGCCAGGTCAACTTTCATAGGGCTGGTGTCGTTGGTAAGGGCTGATATCTCCCAAGTTGGAATAGGCAGGAATAGTATTGATGCCAAAAGGGTCTCCAAGGACCTGCAGGGATCTGAACTACCAAATAGGCTGTCGAGGTGTGCCTGGACCTGAGCCATAATACCCTCCTTGTCTTGTACAACCAATCCCAATGGTGTGATAACCCTAGATAAGTTTCTATGGGACACCCTTGACTTGCAACTCTTGAAGGGGTCCCCTAAACAGTGTATGACCCAGTGCCATCAGATGTTCCATGGAGAAGGATATACTTCTATTGTATTGAAGAACCTTCATTCTACTCTTAATTACAGAGTTCTGAGAGGTGAAGTTTCCCTCCATCTCCTGCTGTAACGTAAGGAGCTTCAATAAATGGACCCATAGTGCCAGACAGTCCTGGTAGGTGCAGGTAAGTCGGGATTTGGAAAGTCAGGTACTTAAAACCCACTGATCATGTTTTGTGTCATCCCACCATGCTCCCAAATTATCAATCATGCAGGCAGCCATTTGGTGTGCCCATAGCAAATCTAAAAGCATCCAGGTAACATAGGTATCCAACACAAGATAGTTATTGAATCTTCAGTATTCCTTACCCAGGATGAAAGAAGTGGCTTCCCCAAAACAACCCCCCAACAGAAGGTGGTCAGATGTCTCAATGGGGACCAATCTCATACTCCAGAGCTTTAACAAAGAAGAAATAAGAAGAAAATCAATTCTGGTGGCGAGGGTGTTTCTATGATAAGTACAGCCACCTGTTTCATAAGAGCCCTATATGCATAGATTAATGGTGCATCCCTCAGAATTTTGCTGAGGGTATCGGTGCCACAAAACAGCTTCCCAGTAGTCCCTCCCTGATCCATCCCAGACAATCCAAGTAAAAATCCCCCCAAAAAAACAAAAATGAGCCTAGAAGTATGGAGAAAAGGTTGTATGGAAAGAAATAGGTCTACCTTTTCCTTCTAAGATTGGGGGCATAGATATTGATAAAACAGAAACAGGCACCCTGATATGTAATGTCCTGGAGAAGTGCTCTCCCTTGTTCCAGATTCACCAATTGTGTGACCGAGAATGAGTATCCCCAGAAAATGATCCCCCCTTCATCATACTGATCGGTACCCATGGACCAAAAAGATGGGCACAAAAGCCATTGGGCCGGGTAATGTCATTGGTAGTATGTAGAAGGGTAGCCTGCAAAAACATACATCAAAAGACAGATCCTTAAGGATATAAAATAACAAAGTCCTCCTGGTCATGGATTTGATGCTATTGGCATTCAGAGTGGCAAGTTGCCATGGAAGACCTAAGAGAAGGAAGAAAAAGAAATCAGGGTCATAGGATTCAGGTAACATCCATCGACTGTCCCGTTGCCTGTTGTGTAATCATCTTTAGTTTTTTCAGGATCCTCACTTTAGGCTTAATTTTGGGTACGTTGTCCTCAGTATCTGTGGTGACCAAAGTTTATGAAGATGTACATGAAGAGGTCTTGGAGTCAACAACGGGGTCCTTCTCCTGCAGGTCGGCCATTAATGCCTCAAATTTATTTTCTAAGGGAAGAGCTTCTCCTCCAGGGACTGTCTTCAGGAGGTTGGAACCAGCCTTGTGAGATGACAGAGGATGTTTCCTACTGCTGACTACAGTCATCTCCAGGGGGGGGGGCATGACACCTATATCGATAGAGTCAGTCTCAGTACAAGTGGAATTCCCCTGTGGTGAGATAACAGGGGGCTCAGAAAGGTCTGCAATGAAAAGCTTAGTAATGACAGATGTGTGGGAAGGCAAGGGGGGGTTCCAGAGACTGAGGCAGAGTTTCAGAAGGAGTCATGTCAGAGGGTGGGATATCCTCAGGGGAGTCCTGTTGATGTGTAAAGGAGGCAGCCAGCTCCTGAATCCTACAGTGCTGTGAGGAACACTGAGCCTGGTTCAGAAGCACATCCTGGGTATCTTCTTCATCCTTATTATGGGTTGCCCAGGAGCAAGGGCAGAAAGAATGCCCCAGTTCTTCACAGAGGTTACAGCATAGTGCATTTCCATACAGTGAACTGCAGTGCCCAAGAGAAGGACAAAAATTGCAATGCATCTTATCACAGGAGTTACTGAGATGTGTGTCTGAGCCACATTGGAAGTAGTTTTTAGGCTGCCCTGGGTAAAAGCATTGTGCCCGGTCTCAGCCCAGATAGAAAATACTGGGTATACGCAGTAAACCAATGGCCGTATGTCTTAGTTTGACCTTGAATCACCAGTGGCCAGTCCATAACATTTCCGAGTCCAGTATGGTCTATGGTTCCCCCAGCACATCACACCATTGAGTAAGCCAATAGCGAACATCTTGGACTTTAACCCCCTCATTCTTAAACATCACTTTTAGTGTTCTAATGGTGGGTTTGATCAAAGGGACTGCCTGAAACAGGGCCCATAATGGTGTGTCCTTCAAAGGTTTGTAAGAGGCCCATGATCTGTCCAAATATACAGGAGACTGGAAACTTAAAGAATCCATCCGACTGGGCATGATGCAGAGCATACAGTTAGTTTGGGATTATGCTAAAAAAGTCTTTCAAAAGGGAGAGTCCCACAAATGTTCGATCAGGCTTAGGGTCAAGTCCCCCTTTGTACAAGAACTTGACAGCATTCTGGCACTGGGGCAGAGCTGGGGAGTTGGCAAAAGCATCTGTCCTGTGGAATTGTGACCATTTTTGGGCAGCAGTCATTTCACCTGAGCCATGCAGGGGGCAGCTGACTGGGGGATCAAGAATAACATTGTCCACTTGGTCTGCCCATGAGAGGGCTGAGGTAAGAACTGGAGCTGGGGAAACATTCTGCTCCCCTTGGCTGGCCTTCCCAAGCACAACAAAGCTGTCTCCAGGCACACTAGGCTGCTCAGCCATAGGACAAGGGCCAGAATCAGTCTAAGAGTCAGATATCTGTACAGCAGGTGTCAAAGCAGGCTGTACCAAAACAAGAGTAGGATGCACTGTGGACAAAGAACTGTCCTCTGATGATGCCTCCCTGGGGTGCAGAGGCAGGTGAGGGGGTGCTATCTCAAATCTGGTATGAGTAAGACTGAGTCAGTTATCCAGGGTAGGGCTTCCAGCCTGTCCAGTGAAAAAGGACCCACATGGGGAGGAATCACAGGCATGACATTTTCCTGAAACACAGGCACAGTGGGCTCCTTGGGCTGGACAGAATGCCATTGTCCAGTCAAATCCCTGTACCATCCTGCCCCCATCAGGGCACTCACCAGGGACCAGTTCTTAGATGGGTAATGTTGCTCCTGGGTTGGAAGAGATAATACTTTCTGCTGGGGCACTAAAGCAGAAGAAGGGTGTAAGGAATCTGAATCCATGGGCAAAGTGTGTTGCAGTGGATCTGAGGCCCCCTCCTTCTCTGGAAACCCCACTGTAGCCTGGGAGTGACCAAGACAGGTCACAGCATTTTCCAGAACAAAACCCTCCAGTTGAGCAGAGGAGAATCGAGGTGTAGGAAATCACTCCTGTGGGAGTGGAGTCAACAAAATGATATTGTCATGCAGTGTGGATACAGAAACAATTGTGTACCTGTTTAGCCACATCTCAGGTGGCACAACAGCTGGCATTTGCTGTGACAGGCTCCAGCTCTTTGAGATGAGAGGGAGGAGCACCCCCTCCTCGGCAGTGGTTCTGGCATCTGGTGATCGGAGGTTTCCAGCCGTCGGTCAGGAAAGTCATTATCCGCATTACACATTAGATTAAGAATAAAATCCTTCTTTGATTTCAGAGCATCCTGAAGATGCAGTTCCGCCTCCTGCAGTGGAGGCTCTGGATGCAATTGCATGGGTTCCAAAAAAGTTGATGTGGAACAGACAAAAGTCACATGTTGAACAATCTCCCTAGAAGCAGGTAATCCATTCAAATTTTGTTGGTGGGTTGCTGGGGTAGGAGCCAAAATCCTTATCCATTCGTCTCTATCTCTTCCTGACTCAGGGGTTTCCGCCATCATGAATTAGTGGACTGCAGTGCCCCCAACCAAAGAGCAGGGGAATTTCTTCAGTGTCCTGCCCAAGTTTTCCCCATTCGCTAAAAACACCACTAACAGCTTAATCTGGTTAAGCTTCTGTTGTTTACCATCTGTAGCTCCACCATCCCCTGGGACGAGGCTGAAAATAGGCAGAATCGCTAGCCCTACTTTCCTGGTCAACAAAAAGTAAGTAAAATAAATAATTCCAACATTTTTGGGAGGTGGGAAGGCTGTATGGCAGGGGGTGGGACTTTATTTCAGTAGAGTGGCCAGCAGAGGAAGTGACTGGCAAGTGGGTGGGCAGTGGAATGACCAGCCCTGAAAAAATTATATGCAGATGGATTAAAAGCAGCAGTGGGATGGGAGAGTCCTAGGGCCCCCAGAAAATTTGGGATTTTGGTACAGTATGGGTTATTTTTATTTCATCTGTACTATGATTTACTACCCTGTTATTCCTTCCACCAGCCTAGAATGTTGTATCCCTTGACTTTATAGATTGTAGGCTGGGTCCTGGGATGGGGCTAGCCTAGTGTAAACCAAGCCTGATCGTTAGAGTCCCCAGCAGTCCGGTGAGTTGGCCCTTCCTTCGGCCTATCATGTGCACAGAGATCCCTATCCCTAAGCCCTCATCCTAATAGGCTGTGGGTCATAGGGGCCACCAAGGCCCCCAGAAAGTTTGTGATTTTGTTCAATTCTGGGACATGTTTGTGGTCATCTGTGACAGGATTTAATACTTTGTCACCCCACTCCAGCCCAGAAAGTTGCATTGCTTGACGCAGGACTCTGGGTTATGGCATAAGCAAACCCAAGCCCTCTCTCTGGAATCTACACAGTCCAGTGGGTTTGTCCACCCCCCACTTTGCATGTTGCACAGAGACCCACTCTCCATAAGCACCTCCCCCTCCCCCTATTCCACAAGTTGCCTTTTCCCGAGTCTAGTCAAGTAAGTTGCACTGGGACCCCATCCCTGGACATGTTTCAACTGGCACCTTGGGCCTGCCCCCCTCAAAAGAACAGTAAGTTACACAAGAGTCTTTTGAGTCAGCAGATTTTAGATCTGTTGGGAAAACATGACACAGAGACCCAGGTGACACAGATAAAAGTTTATTCCCAAAAATATGCAGAGGAACATCTTACCAGCTGGGAGTTCGAACCTCCTCATGCACTACAGTGTTGTCATAAAAACTCAAAGGGAAAGCAGCCTTACACACAGTCTTATACTAGAGATAAGAAGGTAGGTAGAACATACAGCAATTCTTATTTTTTACATTTACTAAACTTTATTAGTTTAATATCTTCAACAACAACTCCAAAAGCTACAGAACAGACAACGGAAAAAAAATTGTACATACAAGCATTCTATATATAAAGCAAAAGGAAAAAGAAAAGAAGTGAATACAGTTGTATCATGTTAAGGCACATACATATAGATTATATCATGATAAATTCAAAACCTTATTATCATTGTGTGCTCCCCACCCACCCACCCACCCTGCCTCCCCCATCTGCCACTATATAAACACTTAAGGATGGTTGTAACACAAATACCATACCATACTACCTGTGCATATCTTATAAAGGAAAAAAACACACTAGAAACAAACTAAAAACTATTGAATCGCTAAAAGAGAATACAGTGATTCCCATCTTAATTTGTACTTCTCCACTCTATTATAAACCCCAGCAATGATGAATTCCACATGTAAGGCAAACATAATCTCTTTATACCATTCCATATATGAAGGAGTGCTTGATTCCTGCCAATGTCTCAAGATGATTTTCTTAGCACAGCATGATATTAGGGCCATGTGTGCCCTCTGTTGACGCCCTTGTAAACCAGTATATTCTCCTAAAATACAAATTTCTAATTTGAAGTAATCTGATAGTGTTAGAAGCGTGTCAAGGCATGTTTGAATATTGCACCAAAAGAGGATAATTTTATCACAAGTCCAAAGCATATGAAGCAGATCAGCTGGACCCTGATGGTACCTAGGACATTGATCGGATGCTATCCTACCCATTTGACGTAGTTTAAGCGGGGTACAGAATAATGTCATGGTTAATGTAAAATTGCATCAATCTATATCTATCCCACTTAATATATTTGTATAGATGCTTCCAAATGTTGGACCAGTTCCTGAGAGAGGAAATCAAGGATAGGCTATTGTCCCACCAATAAACCCTCTTACCCTCCAAGGTAGCAGCTTTTGTTAAACGAAATTTATATGCATAGGATATGATGTGAGAAGAGGGGATGGAATTAATAAAAGGAGCTATGGCAGAAGTAAAGGGACAGTTCCATTCTCCTGGACCAAAATGTTGTATCAACATGTGGGATATCTGAAGATATTTGAAAACATCTCTAGTGGGCCAGCTAAAAAGGTGACTAGTCTCATATAGGAGAGAAGCTTTTTATCATGAACCAACTGGTTCACACTAACAACTCCCATATCCAGCCAAAAAAGGTGGGAATTGATTACTTTACCTGAAATTAGAAGATTAGGATTGGAAAACAAAGGTTGGGCAGTGTCCTTATATGCATCCACTTTGAAAAAATTAACTAATTGATGTTGTGTTTGAAGTGAGGAACTTAACGGTGTTTCCTCTAAGGATACGGGAAGTTTCTTCTTACTAATGTAAGGAAGGGCCTTGGGGTCTATATTATTTTCAAAACAGAGAGACTGTTCAATTCTAACCCAGGAAGGACAATACATAGAGGCTGCAACCAACATCTAATCCTCATCAGGTGAATGGCAAGATAGTATATATAAAAATTGGGAGCTTGAAGTCCTCCATCGATTTTAAATCATGTAAGTTTATAATAACTCCTTCTAACATATTTCCCCTGCCATATAAACCTGTTGAGGATACTCTGTAACTGGGAGAACCATGATATTGGAAGAGCCCGGTTAAACATTTGTAGAGGATATAAAATTCTAGGTAGCACATTCATTTTATATTTTGCTCATATGGCCTCATGTAGAAAGAGGTCATTTTGACCAACGTCCCAGATCTTCTGTTAAAGTTTTGACTAGATCATCTAAATTAAGTTTTTTCATATTTTTGGGGGAAGAGTGTAAGTAAACCCCTAGATATTCAAATTTACAAGAGTTCCACTGTAATCCCAGATTTGTTTTATCAGCTTTCACTGTATGTTTATTGAGTGGAAGAACTTCCATTTTCCCAATGTTTAACTTGTAATTTGAAATAACTTCAAATTGGGAAATGATGCGGAAAACAGCGAGTATTGATTATGCAGTGTTCGAAATATGGAGGAGTATGTCGTCAGCATACACAGATATTTTATATTCCATCTCACCTATTACTATGCCAGATAACAGCTTTCAACTTCTTAATTTTCCTAATAAGGGGTTCTAAATATAAATTAAAAAGGAACGGGGAGAGGGGGGGAGCCTTGATGGGTTCCTTCAAATAGCCTAAAAGACGAGGAGAGAATCCCATTACAGTGAACTTGAGCTGATGGGGAAGTGTACAGTATTTTGACCCACTGTATAAATTCCATTGGAAATGGTATTTAGCTAGTATCATGTAGAGATATTCCCAGGAAACCCTGTCAAAGAACATACAGCAATTATATTTGGTGAACAGTAATGGGCAGTTGCACCTAGGACAATTAGATCATCTCTTTCTCCTGCACATACACAGTAATAACAATATAGCTGATTAAAGCAACTTTGGTAACAATAGTGACTTATAAGGAGTGCTGACTCTTGCAGTAGGGTAAACAACTGTAGGTGGTGCTCTGACACACCACTGCATAATCATATTGTCAAACAGTAGCTGGGCACATGATATACAAAAGTCAGCTAGGAACTAGCGGATGCCAGTTCTGAGTTACAGAACAAAAGATGCTTAGGAAAAACAACTAACTGCCTTATGGGCCCACATGGGCAGTGCGTATATTGGTCTCTCTGATAAGGGTACAACTAACCACTTTAAGAACTGGTATATTAGATCTGGGGGTTGCTATGTGCAGCTCTGACCCCAACTAATCACTAATACTAAGCTTGCATGAAATATATTGTGCTTGTGAATATACCTATGCTTTTTAACAGTGTGTAGACCCTGTTCCTGTTTGAGGGACCAGAAAGAGAGCCTGTAGTTCAACCTGAACGAACTACAGAGTGTTCATTCATGTGCCAATTTTCACTCTGAGGCTCATTATTTGTGTGTTTTGGCACTGCATTGAAGCAGAGTGAGGTGCTACATTTTAAAATTCTTTTAAATTATATACTTTGGTGCGAGGTACAGTGCAATCTTTTCCCAGCACTTCCGGGTTGGCTGCAGCTTTATAGTCGCATGCTTGGTGAGCAGAAACCCAATATTAGATCAGGGGGTTGCTATGTACAGCTCTGACCCTAACTAATCGTTAAAACTAAGCTTGTATGAAATATATATTGTGCTTGTGAATATACCTGTGCTTTTTAACAGTGTAGCGCCCTTGTTCCTGTTTGAGGGACCAGGAAGGGATCCTGTAGTTCATTGTCAACCTGAACGAATTACAGACTGTTCATTCATGTGCCAATTTTCACTCTTGGGCTCATTATTTGTGTGTTTTGGCATTGTATTGAAGCAGAGTGAGGAGCTACATTTTAAAATTCATTTTAAATTATGTAATTTGGTGTGAGGTACAGTGCAAACTTTTTCCAGCACTTCCAGGTCGGCTGCAGCTTTATAGCTGCACACTCAGTGAGCAGGGTGAGCTGAGCATGGCATGTGGTGCCACACATGGAGACGCAGTCAGACTCATGCATGTCTGCGCATGTTCTGCATGTTCAGTGGGTGCTGTGGGAGTTGGCAGGGAAACAACACAACTGTGCACAAATATAAGGCTACCACCTAGCGATAGTAGTGTCCAGCTGTTTGGGGTAAGGTTATATCCGTTTCTGTTCATTAAAAAAGAGTGTTTACGATGTCTCAACACTGAATCCTGTATATCTAATGATGCCCTGTGTGTAACATGCCAAATGTGTAGCACTTCAGTGAGAAGTGAGGACACCAATGAGTATACGTGCCCCAAGTGTGAGGAAAATAAATCTTTGAAACTAGCTGTTGCCATGTTCCATGATAGGCTATCAGAACTTGAGGCAAGTCAGAGCCAAATGCAGGCTAGATTTATGGCATTAAAGCAAAACCCTACTTGTATTCAAATAGATCCCCTTAGTTCTAGCACTATGCCCCCACCCAAATCAGTTTCTATTGAGACTAGTGAAGGCCACATAGACTCACTAACTAAAACTTGTATTGGCAGTTCAAAAAAGCATCCCAGGGAAAATTAGAGCACTGATAACTCTGATGAATACTGGTATGAAGTTCAAAGTAAATGGACTTATAAAAAAAGGTGTAAGACCACTCATTTCTTCCTGAATACTAGTAACAGATTTAATTTATTAAAAGATAATGAGGCCCCCAATGAAAATGATACCCTACCAGTTAACCAGTTCACTAATGCATCAGCTTCTGTTTTCCCCAGCTTTGTTTCTGATTCTTTGACAAATCAGAATGACCTTGCTTTAAGTTGCCCTCCTCCATCTAATGCTCCATTAGTACCTCTTGAGGTACCATTGCTTGTCCCAGTTCTTGTTGATGTACATCATCCTGTCTCTATGGATACTTTCCATTCCTTTATGGCTGCAAATTGGCAAGTGTTTGTCATCGGAGATTCCATTGTAAAAAACCTGGACAGAGCAGTATGTGACCCTGATAAGGCAAATTGCACCTGTTCTAGCTTTCGGGGTGCTAGAATTGCTCATATTACCAGCATGATACAAAATATCTTAGCTAATGGAGGTATCAACTCATTAGTAATTTTCCATATTGGTACTAATGATTTTTGGCATTCCAATTTATTAGAGATTAAAAAAGACCTTATTGCTCTCTCTAATATTCTAGTGGATATTGGATGTAAGATTGTGTTCTCTGAGATCCTTCCCATTCCAAAAGCCTCAAATGAATTTAATAAAGTAATACATCAGTTTAATAATTGGCTTCGGGTGAGATGCTTGAAACAAAATTAAGCTTGCTTCACCCACTGGGAAGAATTTGTGGGAAATTTTGATTTGTACTGTAAAGATGGTCTACATTTGAGTCAAAAAGGGAACCGACTGCTGAGTGAACAAATTTTGAAGCTTATAAATGAACATTTAAATTGCTTGATCTCTGGGAAAGACTAGTTCTTCCCTCCAAGAGAGTTAAGGAAAAACACACCAAGCATAAAGATTTAAAAAGTTTATACTTCAATGCCAGGAGCCTAAATAACAAAATAGATGAGTTAAGAGTTTTCTTAACAATGGACGAAGTAGATATTATTTTCATTACAGAAACTTGGGGTGAAGAGATACTAAACTGGAATTTCTCCTTGCCTGAATACATGTTATATAATCTTAACTGGCAAAATAAAAAAGGAGGAGGTGTTGCCGTATTTTTAAAGAATTCTTTACAGGCACTAGATATTTTTAACAAGGTCAAATCTCCCACTGATCGTACTGAATCAATCTGGATTGAATTAATGTTATAACATAACCAGCATATAATTTTGTGTGTTTATTATCACCCCTCAAGTGCTCCTATTGAATATTTTGATATCATTACCAAGGAAATCGAAATAGCTTGTTCTTTTGGGGATATTATTTTAACTGGAGATTTCAACTTAGGATATGTCGATTGGGTTAAGGGTACAGCAACTTCCATCTCTGGAAGGATGCTTCTGGACATGTCAGCAGTGTAACTTAACGCAAGATGTTAAACAGTCCACCAGGGGTGATAACCTCCTTGACATTGTACTTTACAGTAAATCCCTGATGGTAACAAATTGTGTAGTTTTACTGCCAATTGGTAACAGCGATCACTGATCAATAACTTTTAATATGAAAGTAATAACCTTTTTGGTTACTAATGGCTCTAAGGTTTATTTATATGAAAAGCCGATATCTCTTCCATCAAATCTGGTCTGGATAGTGTAAATTGGTTATCTATATATAACACTGTAGGTGTTGGTGAGTTTTTTGGTGTGTTATTAAATAAACTCGCCAACCTTAGAAACATCCATGTTCCAACAAAACCAAAAGTCCCATCCAGGCTACAAAAACCAAAATGGATGACAATAACTGGACATATAAAAAGGAAGAACAAGTGTTACTAACATACTAAACTTCCAGCAGAATAGGCCTAATGGTCTTTTATGTCTGCTGGTTTGTCAGCCCCCCACCCTGGGAGCTGACCTTGCTGCCCCCACTCCCTCTCTGGCTTCTCCCTTCCCAGTCCCAGATATTCTTGCTGCACTGGTGTTTGCTTCCAGAACCCTTCCCCTGTACCTATCCCATCCCCTCTCTTGAACCCCTCCACTGTTTCTGCCTCCACCAGCCCCCTGGGCAATGCATTCCATGGCTCCACCACCCTCTCAGTGAAGTAGCACCAATTCCTTTCTCCCCTTAATCTCCTCCCTCCAGTTTCCACCCATGCCCTCTAGTTGCACCGCCTACTTCCTTTGGAGCACCCTGACTGCTCCTCCCATATTTATCCCCTTCATGTACCTGAAGACCTCTATCATGTCCCCCCGGTCCCTTCTCTCTTCTAATGTGTACATATTTAGCTCTTCGAGCCTCTCCCCATAGGTTCTATCCCCCAAGCCTCAAATCATTTTGGTTGCCCTCCTCTGGACCCTCTCCAGGAGTTCAATATCCCTCTTTAAATGTGGCCTCCAAAACTGCACACAGTACTCGAGGTGCGGCTTTATCAAGCAGTTATACAAAATTATTATTCAACTTATTTAAAAGCCAAAACTCACACAAATTGGTGTTCATATTTGCATATGCAAAAAAAATGTAAGTATATGATTAGAAAAGAAAAAGGAAATGGGAGCTCAAGTTAACCAATAATGCATGTAAGGATAATAGTAAGTCATTTTTTGCTCACATTAATTCCCTTAACAATACCCCAGCCAGGTAGACCCACTTCTGGTAAATGAGTCCCTCATCTTAAAACCTCATGATATGGCCAATTTATTCAATAATAATTTCTGCAATATATTTCACAAAGATCAGAGAAATACAGTGGGTATTGATCCTGTGGGTAACTCAATTTCAATTTCAGAATCAGAAGTTTGTACAAAATTACTTGAGCTAAAGGGGAAAATAAGCGTAACCCCGGCTGACCTACCTGGTCAATTTCTTTTCTTATTAGCTGATAGTTTATCCTTGTCCCTTGCATTATTATATGAAGACTGTATCAATTATAATTATATTCCTGAGCTCTTGAGGATGGCATATGTGATTCTGATTCATGAAAAAGGTTCCAAGACTCTATGGGAGAATTATAGACCAATCAGTTTAACTTCACCAATGTGTAAGGTTCCGAAAAGTCTGATCAAGGATATGATCAGCCTTACCCTTGTCAAAACAGATAATGAGCAACATGGCTTTAAAAAGGATAAAAGCTGTCTTACAAACCTGCTATGTTTTTATGAAGATGTCAGTTTTAATTTGGATAACCATCTTCTCTATGATGTTATTTACGTCAATTTCAGCAAGACGTTTGATCTCTTACCACACTGGGCCCTGCTACATAAACTTTATTCATTCGACATCAATCCAACTTTTGTTAAATGGATTGCGAATTGGTTGAGTAAATGAACTCAGAGAGTATTAATTAATGGGCAGTTGTCGGATTTTGGGTTCTTTCCTAGTGGGGTCCCTCAGGGTTCTGTATTGGGCCCCTGTCTTTTCCAACTTCTTATAATGGATATTACTACCACCTGTGATTTGAATACAATTAAATATGCAGATGATATTAAAATTGGCGGACCATGTGCTAATATGGATCAAATATCATCCATTCAAAAATATTTGGATGCAATATCCAAATGGGTTACAATGTGGGGAATGAAACTAAATCACTTTAAATGCAAAATTGTGCACTTTGGTCTAAAGAATCCCTCTCACACTTACATTTTAGATACAAAGTTCTAATAAGCACTATTTCAGAGAGGGATTTGGGGGTTCTGGTTACGAATGACCTTCTTCCCAATTCTCAGATTAATGAGATTATCCTTGAGGCTAATCAGGTAATATGGTCTATAAAAGGAATATAGGATCACGAGATAGCAGAGTACTGATGCCACTTTATAGAGCACATGTTCGCCCACACTTGGATTTTTCCTCACAATTATGGTGAACTTATAGGAAACAGGATATTTTACAGCTAGAAAAGGTACAGAGAAGATTTACAAAAATAATGAGAGGCTTAAGACATTCTTTATATGAAACTCATCTTAATTTACTAAGTTTGATGCCTCTTTCCACCAGGAGATTAAGAGGGGATCTCCTGTTAATGTTTGACATCATCAACGATCCCTACTTATTAACGATATTAGGACTTAGTTTCAAGGATGACATGTATAATCTTATTGGCCACCCACTTCAATTACAATATAAGATTTAATCTTATGCCATGTAAATAAGGGATATACCATGGTGAGCTGTCAGATAAATGATTTATCTACACAAGTGCTGTTTGACTTCGGGTAACCTCACGAGTGGCATAAGCCATGAGTGAGATGACCGAGGTCAAACAGCATGATTGTAGATAAATCATTTATCTGACAGCTCACCATCGTATATTTCATTTATGCAACAGAGATGCTTTCTGTCAGTGCAGGGACATTTGCTTTTGATTGTTTATCTTTTTTTGCATATGTTTATCAAAAAAGTGAACAAAAAATTGCATTTCTGCTATTTTTTTGCCAATTATAAAAAACATCTATAAGGTATCTATAAATGAAATACCACTCATTTTGTAGATAATTTTGTGCTGCACAACTTTCATGCTCATAGCACTATGCTATCTTTTTTCATTTTAAAGTTATTTGCATTTGAATATAGTTAGTACTGGTACTGAGGCTGAACATTCTAAATGAGTTCTGGAGTGATTGTGACATATCTACTATGTATATAAATATGTGATGATGCATCTACTATGTGTATAAATGTAAAATTTTGAATTTATCTCATAGTAGCTCAGATTTATCACATTGCATGTATGTTCATGCCTATTGCTTAAATTCTTCTATACACTATGTGTCATTAGGCCCTGGAATGCGTTACCTGTGGAAGTGGTTAAAAGCAGTACTAAGTCTATTTTTAAGTCCAGATTGGACAATCTTCTCATTTCTGACACCTCCATTAGTTATTTCTAATATACAGGAGCAAATATGAGCCTCATGGCCTTCTGGCTTCTGTCAGACCTTCGTATGAACCTTAGTATAGAGGCCAGTTCTGTGTTACAATACAGAAATGCTTAGTTAGCACAATAATAAACAGCTGTATAGCAGAAAAGAAATAAAACTACACCATCAGGATAAGGCCTACATAGCAGTACTATAATCATATGCACAGCTGTATTACAGAAGCACATAGTACTACACTATATTCTACCTTGCTAAGCATAAATGTATGTGTATCATATGCTGCACTAAGTGTGTCTGTGATAGCCTACATGAGGGTCTGTAGGGTATGCAGGTCTACAAGCCCCCAGCCACTAACGTCTGGCTCCACCAGTACACTGAAACATAGAAACATAGAAGTTGACAGCAGATAAGGACTGCGAGACCCATCCAGCTTGCCCATTTCTTTTTCTACCTTATGAGTGTGCCATCGGCCTTTGCTCTGTCAAAGGCCTATCTATTCATACTCAACTGTATTGCCTCCTTATGCCTATCCCATGCCTGTTTGAAGCCCTGCACTGTATTCATATTCACCACTTCCTGAGGTAGGCCATTCCATGCATCCACCATCCTTTCTGTGAAAAAGAACTTCCTCACGTTGCCCCTTAATCGGCCTCCCTCTAATCTAATGCTGTGTCCTCTTGTCCTGCTATTTTTCTTATATTGAAACATGTTAGACTCTTTCACCTTGTTAATGCCCTTAAGGTGTTTGAATGTTTCAATCATTTATTTATTTATTTGCTTTTGATGACTGGGTAAGTGGGCTAGGCAAGAAACCTGCCTATTTTCAGGCACGACCCAGGAGAGTACAGGTACAGTAATACAGCAGAGACATCAATGACAACAATGAGGTACAAAGGCAGAGATAACGGTCAAGACAATCTACACAAACAGCATTAAAAACAGCAAAAGAATAACAGCAAGAAAACTACAGGTTAGAGCAGTTATACAATTGTTGCAAAGAAAAATATGATGCAGTTAACAAGGTAATAGTCCTAAATAGAATTAACAGGAGACAAGGTGGCACACATACATACTAGGAATACAGAAATTGGCAAGAAAGCAGCTATAGGGCAAGCAGCTGGCCCCACAAACCTTAAGTGCAGTCACAGTAGCCAGGGACATTAAGAATGGAAAAAAGAGCATGCTTAAAACCTAGGTGAATTGAGGAGTTCTTCACCTGAGAGGGTAGTGAATTCCAGAAGTGCGGGGCAAAATATGAGAAAGCCTGCTCACCCATTTTAGCAAAGCAGGTCTGAACAGTGAGTAGGGAGAAGGAAGTGGACCTTAGGGCATGACAGTGAGAGGCAGGGGTAAGCATGGACCCCAGAACCACAGGGTGAGGCGTTCTGGTCAAAGAGTCAACAAAACAACCTAGTGCATATGATCTAAGGGATTTGGGATGCAGCCAATTTAAGGCAGAGTAAAAACGGCAGTGGTGAGTCTGATGTGGAGCTGATAAGGCAAATTTGCAGATGTTGTTGTACGTGATGTCCCATTTAAGGAGTACTACAGCATTGGCATGCAAGAGGACTGGGAAAGCATGTAGTAGGTGCGGCAGTAACATACGTCTCTCAACAGCAATCCTAATGGCCGAAGTAAGTGAGTGGCACACTCTGTAGACTGCACCAATCTTAGAATTAGGTGATCAACAGACTTCATTGACGTACGCAGCAAAATCCAGAGCTGGGTCAAGCATTACCCCAAGGTATTTGAAAGATAGTGCTAGACACTGGAGACCCATCACCGCCATGGGTCAGAAGATTAGGCGCCACAGTCGGTACCCATTTAGAGGATCCAAAAATCATGGCCTGGGTATTAGATTGGTTTAAGATTTGGTAATTGGACGAGACCCAAGACTGGAGGCTCAGGAACACAGGCAATAATTGTTAATTTAGGACAGTTATAGACTTAGAGGCAGATTAAAGTACCAGGTCATCTGCACACAAGATAGTATTAAAGAGTGGGGAAGGGCTGGAGATATCATTAATAAAAAGAGAAAAGAGTAGGGGCCCAAGAACTGAACCCTGTGGGACACTAGAGGTGATTGGGGCAGGGCCAGAGAGAACCTTACAGAAGGAGACAGTCCGAGAGCAATTTTCAAGATAGCTAGCTAGTGAACCAAGAGAGGGTAGCGTCAAAGGCTCCGAGTGATTGCAGTTTGTCCAGAAGTAGGGAGTGATGTACCATGTTAAATGCTTTACAGAGATCGATGGACATGGCTCCAGTGAGTAAGTCCTTGTCCATATTGCATTTTACATCATTGGTGAAGTGGATAGGAGCAGTAGTCGTGCTATGCCCAGCCCTAAAACCATGTTGAAAAGGGGATTGAAGGTTAGAGTGGAGTAAGTACTGAGAGACCTGATGATGCGCAACTTCTCCAGCAGCTTACTGAGCATAGACAGAAGTAAAATGGGACAATTGTTTGACAGGATTTTGGGATCATATCACCTCTCTCTCTCCCTCCTTTGCGCTAGAGTATACATATTGAGCTCCATTAATCTGTCCTCATATGTTTTCTGATGCAATCCCTGCACCATTTTGGTTGCCCATCTCTGGACTGCCTCAATTTGGTTAATGTCCTTGTGAAGGTGTGGCCTCCAGTACTGCACGTAGTACTCCAGATGGGGTCTAACCATGTCTTGTAAAGATGGATTATTGCGTCCCTCTTCTGACCTGTGATACCCCTACTAATACACCCCAACATCCCCCTAGCCTTACCTGCTGTTTTAGTGGTCTGCTTGGATGATTTCAGGTCATCTGTGATGATGACGCCCAAGTCTCTTTCTTCCCTTGTGACTGCCAGCAACTCCCCTCCCAGCCTATAGGTGGCTTCAGGGTTTCTCTTCCCTATGTGCATGATCTTGCACTTCTTTGCATTAAACCCCAGTTGCCACTCTTCTGACCATTTTGCCAGTTTATCCAGATCTCTTCTCATTCTGCCCACCCCATCTGGATCATCTACTCTGTTGCAGATCATGGTGTCATCTGCAAACAGACAAACCTTACCCTCCATTCCATCTGCAATGTCACTGATGAAGATAGTGAAGAGGACTGGCCCCAGAACTGATCCCTGAGGTACCTTACTTGTGACTTGCATCTCTTCTGACTGTATACCGTTTACCACTACTCTCTGTTTTCTGCCCGTCAACCAGTTTGCCACCCAGTTGACCAACTTCTGACCCACCCCGAGCATATCCAGCTTATTAATCAGTCTTCCATGTGGAACAGTATCGAAAGCTTTGCTGAAGTCAAGATAGACAACATCAACTACTCCCCCTTGGTCCACCACTCTGGTTACCTATTCAAAGAAATCTATGAGATTAGTTTGACAGGATCTTCCTGTTATAAACCCATGCTGTCTTGGATCCTGTGCTCCTATGAATTCCAGGTGTAGCACTATCCTTTCTTTAAGGAGTGCCTCCATAATCTTGCCCACTACTGAGGTAAGACTGACTGGTCTGTAGTTCCGTGCCTCCTCCCTCATACCACTCTTGTGGAGTGGGATCACGTGAGCCCTTCTCCAATCTTCTGGGGCCTCTCCTGTGCTAAGATACTCACTAAACAGTTCTGATAATGGCTCTGCTAGTTCCACCCTTAGCTTCTTTAGTACCTTGGGATGTATGCCATCAGGTCCCATTGCCTTGTCCACCCCAAGCTTATCGAGCTCTTGTAGAACCCTTTCTTTTGTGAAGGGTCTAGTGCACACCTCCCTCCCCCCCCCGTGTCCATGGTGCTGAGCTATAAGCCCTGCCCTACCTTCTCTTCAGTAAATACTGAACAGAAGTTTCTATTTAGGATAGATACTTTTACTTGGTCCTCCTCCTCACACACACACTTATCCCCTTTAATCTTAGCAATAGCCCCTCTGGACTTTCCTCTTTCACTAATGTGTCTATAGAAAGTATTTTCACCTTCTTTTATTGTTTGTGCTAGTGTTTCCTTGGTTTGGGCCTTTGCCTGCCCTTACTGTCTTTCCTACTTCCCTTAGAAAAGTTTGGTATGACTCCCTATCTTCATCCCACTGAGTTCCCTTACATTTTCTGAAGCCTAGCCTTTTGGCTCTGACCTTTTCTGCTATTGGTTTTGAGAACCAAAGTGGTTTCCTTATTCTTTTGCACTCTTTTCTCTCTAACACAATGGGATGTTGCTTCAAGTATTGCATCTTTAATGACTGCCCACTTTGCCTGTACCCCCTCACTTGTATTTATTTTTGCCAAGGCTAGCTTAACTCTGTTGGCCATCTTATCAAAGTCAGCTCCTCTGAAGTCCCATATTGTTGCCTTGGAATGGGATGATTCAGTTCCAGTGGCCAAATTGAACCATACCAGGTGATGGTCACTGGCTCCCAGGTGACTTTCTACCTGGAGATCTGTGATCCTTTCCCTGTTAGTCAGTACTAGATCTAGGATAGCCCTGTCTCTTGTGGGTTGTTGTTCCAGTTGTTTGAGGCCCTCCCTCTGCAGGGAATCCACTATGTGTCAAGTTCTGGTAGATGTTCCTACTGGCATTGACCAGTCTGTATCTGGCATGTTGAAGTCTCTCAGTATCAGAACCCCCCCTTTAGCTGTCATGTTTTGTTTATCTTCTAACAGTAATGTGTCTATGTCCTCCCCCTGGTCTGGAGGCCTGTAGACAACCCCAGTTCATATGGCTGTCCCATTTCCTGTTTTCAGGGTGACCCACAGTTCTTCTGGCTCCTTATGTGTATTCTGAATTTCTGTAGCTTTGATATTTTCATTGACATAAAAGGCCACTCCATCCCCCCTTTTTGCACCTCAGCCTCTTCTGAACAGTACATAGCCAGGTACTGAAGTCTGTCAAGTATGGTTACAGGTAAATCATGTCTCGCTAATGGCTACTATGTCCAGTTTAGCCTCTGTTATTATTGCCTGCAGGTCTTGGATCTTGTTTCCCAGACTGTGAGCATTTGTGTACATGATTTTCCATTGGCCAGTGTTCGGTGTGTTAGTTGTTGGGTGAGGTCTGCCATTTCCCCTCTGTGTTGTTTGGGGAGCTGGACCTTTTTCCTTACCTGGTGATGCAAATGAACTACAAACATGCTGAACTCCTGTTTGACCACTAGCTGGGGGGAGGGGTGTTCTTCCCATTTGACGTAGTGGGTGCTGCACCCCTCTCCCCATTTGCTGGTTTAAATATTCTGCAAAGACATCAAACATCTGCCCCAATGCACTGAATCCCTCCTTAGTCAGATGCAGTCCATCAAATTTAAAGAACTTTCTCTCCCAAAACTTTTGCCAGTTCCCTACAAATTTGTGTCCTTTTTCCTGGCACCAGCCCTTGAGCCACAAGTTTAGCTCCCCTGTCTCCCTTTCTCTGACCTTCCGTCCATCTGCCCCCCTCTCCCAGACTGGTAGAATCTCACAGAAGGAGATGCCAGATGAAAAGGATGATAGTTTGTCACCCAGCCTGGTCAGGTGTTCCTTGGTCTCCACAACTGACCAGCTGTCAAGATCATTAGTCCCTATGTGTACCAGGATGTCAATGTTTTCTCCTGCTTTCTGTACAATTTTAGCAATAATGTCAGTGTCTCTCCACGCTGATGTACCTGGGAGACATCTGACCATTATCCTTGGCTTGAGATAGGTATCAACTCCCTGAATCATGGAGTGTCCTATGATCAGAAGTTTTTTGGATTTCATTTTTGCTGTTTTTGTTTTGATTCCTGTTTTGGGCAAGTTTTGTTGTGCTAGCTACTGTGCTGCAATGTCCTGCTCTGCAGTGTCCTCTACCACTTTGTTTGATTTTGGAGATAGAGGCAGATACCTGTTTGTAGTTTTTATATGGTTTGTGGAGGTGATATGTTGGAGAGTACCAAGTGAAGGGGCACCCAGTTTGCCCCTCCTAACCACCTGACCATCTCCTGGACCAATTACCCTCTGTGGTCGAGGTGCTTTTGTTGGATGTTGGGGAAATGGCGGGGGTTCTTATAATATATTTCCTCCTGAATATGCAATTTGAGGTGTGTAATCTCTGCCCATGTTGCCTGGAGCTGAGCCCTTAGATCTCCAATGGCCCAACATGTAGGACAATCTCCTAAATCATGTAAAACTGCCCTTTTGAAAAGTGTCCCGCAGTACCTGCAATTAATAATATCCATTCTAGATAAGTTGCTGGATTTATAACCTGGTCAGAGTAATTAGAAGGAGGAAAATGAAAGCAAAAGTTTGATTTTGCATTTTATTTGTTTGTTTTTGTATAACTTGTTATAACAAGTTAAATTACTTGTGCCCCTGTAAATGAGGTCATTGTGTGGATACCCCTCTGATCCACCCCTTCCTGTTTAGCTACAGGAAATGTCATAACTGTGCTACCCTATAAAAGAGTATAGTGCGGGGTGGTTGGGGATCGGTGTGGGTGGCTGGGCCCATCCCCTGCCAAAAAAGAAGAACCACGGATGAAAGAAACAAGAAGGTAGGAGCAGAAACAATCAGCTAGCAACAAATGCAGTAACCCTGAAAGCTTATCCTAATCATATATAAAACTGTAAAACCTGTAAAGCACCACCTGTAACAATTTCACAGAAGATATACCCCATAAGAAACACTTTGCTGTAGAGGAAAACAAAGCAGTAACAGAAGATACACCTTGCAAAAGACAATTTGAATCAGAAGAGTACAACAGTAATCTGTAAGCACACACCTGTAGGCACAACCTGTAATAATGCAGCAGAAGGTATACCCAGCAACAACAATTGGAATTAGAGAAAAAAAAGCAATAAAATGTTATCAACAAACAGTAACAACCCCTGTGAGTACAAAAGAAAATAATAACACACAGTAAATCTGCCTAGCCAAAAGAAGCCTTTATCCTTTTCCTTTGTCTGGCAAGGTTCTTTGCTCTGTTCTTTCAAGCAACCTAGAAGAAAAGAGTTCAGGAGAAACTAGGTGCCTTTGCTAGCAAACTTAGTCTTCCACAGAAAACTGTTGCATCCACAGCCATATCATCCATCCTCAACACCTACCAAGACAAGTGACTAGCTACCAACCACAGAACAGTGCACAATGCACTAGAACTTATCAGTTGTCAGTGTGCCACAGAAAGCATAGCCCTCTCCAATGCCAACACTGAACAGTGAGTACAGTTGTAGCCAAAGCAGGTACCATCCTCCTTCCAATTTACTGCTGAGGCAGCAGGTCAACCCACCTATAGCCCAGCACATTGCATAGAGACCTATGCTCTCTCTCCCAGTCATTCTACCTCATGTGAGGAGAGTGTGTGTATCACACAATGTGACTTTATCTCTCCCCTCCCAACAATCCCACTTTGATATCTATCCCAGGAAGTACCTACCATGCCCAGCACAGCATGCAAGTGAAGTCCATTCTAAGTAGACAAATACTGAATGAAAAACAGACACAACAAGCACTTAGACAAACCTACCATACCTCACACCACTTTATGTATCAAAGAGCAGTAGCTAGTGAACCCAATATTATATAGCATTTTTTGATTGCTATGCTATGTTCATGTCTTCATTGTGCTAAGATCCCAAAGCAACAGGAACCCCATTTTCTCCCAGCCCAGGTAGCAAGTGGCCTCCAGTGCTGCTCCAGTACCAGCCCAGATACCCTTCCATAAGCGTCTTTCTAATTAATCAACCCGGAAAAAAAACATTTTATCACAGAAACAGAAAATGACAGCAGAAGAGGACTGTGGGCCATTGAGTCTGACCAAGCGAGGTATCCCGGGACCTGTTGTGCACCAGTGTTCTGTCCTCCTAGACGTCAAGCTTAGACTTGCCAGTGCCATGTGTTTGATACCAATCCTTGTCCCACCCATGTTTAAAGCTTGATACTGTCTTTGCAGCCACCACCATGGGAGGTAATCTGTTCCAAGGTTCCACCACCCTCTCTGAGAAGTAATAGTTCCTGATATCCCTCATGAACACTCCACCCTTCAATTTCCACTTGTGCCCTCTTGTAGTAGAATTGACAATCCTGGTAAAAAGCTGTGCTTCTGGCACCTTGCTGATGCCTCTAAGGAACTTTAAGGTCTCAAGCATATCCCCACTCTCCCTTCTAGTCTCTAGCGAGTACAATTTCAGAGTCCCAAGCCTCTCTTCATAGTGGATTTCCTGAAGGCCATGTATCATTTTTGTTGCTCTTCTCTGGACCATTTCTAATCTATCAATGTCCATTCTTAGGGGAGGCCTCCAGAACTGTACACAGTACTCCAGATGAGGCCTAACTAATGACTGGTAAAGTGATAGTATCACTTCCCTGTCCCTGTTGTCTACCCCCCTGCCAATGCATCCTAACACCCTGCTAGCCCTACTGTAAGCCTTACTGCACTGACTTTGCTGCTTGAGGTCATCCCTAATGATGACCCCCAGATCACGTTTCTTAGCAGAGGAGCTCAGCTGAACTCCGTTTAGTCAGTATTCTTCCATGGGGTTGGCCCTACCCAGGTGCAACACCTTATAATTCTTAGCATTGAAGTTTAATTGCCATATTTGTGACCACCTTTCCAACTTCTTAAAGTCCTCCTGCAGTTGCCTGACACCCTCCATACTAACTACTCTTCCACTGAGTTTTGTGTCATCTGCAAACAGGGCAATGTTGCCATTTATGCCCTTGTTGATGTCACTAATGAATACATCGAAGAGGACCAGTCCCAGGACTGACCCCTGAGGCACCCCACTAGTGACCTGTCTCTCATTAGATTTCACTGCATTTACTACCACCCTTTGTTTTCTGTCCCTTAGCCAACTCCGTACCCACTTTACTATCTGTTTCACTACCCCAAGGTCTTCTAGCTTTTTTAAGAGGTGTCTGTGCAGGACTGTGTCAAATGCCTTACTGAAGTCAAACTTAAGCAAGTCCACTGCATGACCCCTGTCCAACTCCTTGGACACTTCATCAAAGAACATAATAAGGTTTGTTTGACATAACCTGCCCTTTACAAACCCATGTTGTTTATAGTTCTGGAGGTGATTTACTTCAAGGTATTTCACTAGATCTTGCTTGATAAGGGCCTCCATATGTTTACCCACTACTCATGTGAGGCTGACTGGCCTATAGATACCTGTATCTTCCATGTCAGTCACCCTACAGTCACCTGGAATGACCCCTGACTCCAATGACCTGTTGAATCGGTGTGCAAGAGGCACTGCCAACTCTTCTGCAAGCTCCCTGAGCACTCTAGCATGTAAACCATCAAGGCCAGGAGCCTTGTCAGGTCTGATGTCTGAAAGGCTTTTCCTGACCCTGTCTGTGGTGAACTCCTGGGTGCACATTCTCTGAACTCCTCTGGTCTTGGCTGTGATACCATTGTCTTGCAGTGGACCCTGATTCTCCCTCATGAATATCAAGCAAAAGCATTCATTTAGGGCCTCTACTTTTTGTCCACTGTCCTCCAGAGCCTCATCCCCTACTTTTAATTTTATAATTCCTCCCCCTTTCTCCATTTTTTCACTGATATAGTGGAAATCATGAGAAATCATAGCAAATTACCTGACTTAATGAAAATCAAGTCAGCAGCAGTCTCTTAAAAAATAAACAATACTATAGCTACTTTTACTTACTCAGTCCTGTGATTTGTCTGTGACTCCATTTCCAATGGTCCACCTTATCACCATCCCAAATCAGTTTGATAGCCATTCATTCTCATGCCACCACTCACTGACAGTCACTATCTGCCTATAGTCACAAGTGAGTGAGTGGTGCCAGATGTCAGGATGAATGTGCTGGTGTGACTTTTCCAACAGAGGAGCCTCTGGGGGAAGAGAGTGGGAGATCAGTGGGTTGTAGTGTAGTGGGTAGAACTTTTCATTCACTGTGATAAGTGTGGCTTCATTCATTCATGTATGAGAAGCTTATGCCCATCGGGTAGCATCAGCAGCTTTTGCAAACACCTTGTGAGGATTGTGGGTGCACATGCCACACCTCCTGCATGCTCACATGCACTGGATGTTTGCAGAACATGCCTCCTTAGCCCCTACACTGTTTGATTGTCCCAAGATGTTTGTTTTGTACATGTGCACAAACAAACATAAAAAGAAAAACAAGAAGAAATGACCTAAATAGGAAATGTACATTAATTTTTTTCAGTTCATGGCATTTCTGAAAATAGAAATGGATACTCCCCACCAGTCAGAACTGTACACTGAAGCATGTAGACCCTAACAAAGCAGCCCACCCAGCAATGTGTGTCTTGACAGATGAAATGTACTGCAGGTGACAACAATTTAAAAAAATAAAGTGCCTTTGTTTAATACAAACACATGTGTGCTTCTTCTTTTTTGGGGGGGGGGTAGATATATATATATGATCTGTTATTAAACCCACACCTGAAGCAAAGGTAGTGTGTGTGTGTGTGCATGCGTGAGTGTGTGTGTACCGCTTTTGAGGATGGGGCCTGAGTTCAAAAAAGTGAGAGTCCACCGTTGTAGCCTCTATAACAATCACCATTAAACCAACTCTGTAACTAGAATACATCAATATTCCACTTTCTATCATTCAAATGTGAAGTTTGCCAAACTGTCATTAGTTACTCTAATTGCTGAGGGGGAAGTAGAATGGCAGATGCATCTTTTGTGTAGATGACTTCAGGAAGTTAATGGAGGAACCTGTTAGAACTCAATCAGTAAGAGGCAACTGCACCTGAAGAAACAAATGATGTTGTTTCAAACAGATTTCCAAACATTTGAAGCCAGAAGATTGTAGACATGGAAGTAAGAACAACAAAGAAAAACAGTGTACAGAAAAACTAGGTTGTGAAAATCTGGAAGGAATTCTGCAGTGAGGAAAACAAATGGCATCTGATTTTGAAACTGTACCAATGGCAGATATAGCAAACTTGGGTGACAAATTTTACCAACAGAATCAATTCATCAGGATGATGACAAACTCTATGAAAAATACAATAAAATAAAATAAAATAAAGGAGTTTAAGAAGTATAACAGGCTATATAAATATCTACAGGAGCACCAATTAAATTTACATATAGACATCACTAAGGATATAACTTTTTTTTTTTTAGTTGTTTAACTAGGAGTAGCACACTAAGCTGAAAGCTTTTTTACAGGTGCAACCTGGGAACCCAGGGAAGTGATGTGACTTGCTCAGGGTCACACAGTATGCAAGTGGAAGCTGTGGGATTCAAACCCAGGTCTGGTCTGCTGGATATCACCAGATTTACAACTCAGAGCCTTAAACCAATGCGCTATACTGCCTCCCCGTTTAGGGAGGCAAACCGCAGTCTGAATCATCAGTGCAAGAACTCAGTATCCAGGCAATTGAATTTCATACAACACAAAGCTGTGATCAGCAAAAGTGACACAGAGAAGCTGTATTCAAGCAAATCTGTAAGTTGCTTTATACCTTTAAGTGTTCTATATAAGATGTAGTTTGAATTGATGCTGTTCTTCTGTTGTCTTGGAATAAGAGCACTGATGGTTTAACAGTATCAGATATTGCCATTAAGACTGCTTCAATGGAGCAAGAGTATGTGACAGTGCAGGGTGTACCACATGAGAAAAACAACCAAGGTGGACGTTTGGGCAAGCCTAACATAGACTAACGAATGTATGCACATCATGATTCTCCAAACTTTCTGTTTCAAAGCTACAAACTATATTTGTCAAGGCTGCATTCCTAAAAAAGAACATCTTCTCAAGAAACCAAACAACATGCAAGCCAACTCAGATATGGTTTGGCAAAAACCCATTCAGAGCTAAATATATACCTTCCATGATGAAATCTCAAACTACAAAGTTGTCTTATGTTTACACAAACAATTGTATTTGCACAACTGCTGCCAAATTTTAAGCAATGCAGGAGTGAGAGATAGGCACATCATATCAGTGTCAAGTCATAAAAATAAGACAACCCTGAAGCAGTATGCTTAGTCCACTGATGACATCCGGTAAACAAGCATAAATGGTATCTTACATGCATCTTGCCAGCTATACAACCTGGAAACTGCTTGTTTGAATAGTCCTCATGGTGCAGTCATCCCATCAAAAGAAGTGCAGTTCTATAGTACTAATAACCAGCTGACAAGTATATGTGAGACCAAAGGTTTTTATGCCATGAGTGTAGACTTTTACAGCTGCAACTTCAAGTTTGAAACACCATCTACAAGCACATGTTTAAGCAATAATGCACAACAGGATGTGTGTTGTGCTAGGATAACATCATGCCTCGGGTGGTTGGGTGCAAGGTCACAGGCCAAATGCATCCAACATCCAAGAAGTGATGTTATCCCAGCACAACACACCTTGAAGTGAATTATTGCTATTATACAATGGCTCAAATGCGAAAAGAAAAAGGTTATACATTTTTTAAATAGTTTTCAGTTGTTTTTTAATGATTTTTGTAAGTAGAGGCATACATATATAAAAAGAAGTGCTTACCTGCAACTTTTGGCCAGTAGGTGGCTCTGTGTAAGCCTGATGTGTGTGCTCTGATGTTGTGCCCCATTGTCTGCCTTGGTCTGTGACTGTTTCTTTTGTGATTATTCCTAGTTTTCTACGAGGACAGTAAAGTTGAAGGGACAACCCATCTCAATGTTCTTTGGAGACCTAACAGTTTACAAGTGAAATCTGTGTGCCCACTGACCACAAAACAGCTTGCCGATCATAAGTACAGCATGACGTGTGTAACAAGTGGTGTTCGTGTTTACACATTGTGGATACTTTTTGTGGTTTAACTTGATTTTGAAAGATCTTTCAGTATGGTTAATCTTATGTAACGTTTGTACCAGGAGACCACCAACTGAAACATGAAGTTGTCATTCTGTCAGTAGCAAGCTGTGTAAAGCACTCACACTGCATCGGGGGCAAAATGCTGTTCTCAGATAATGGGTTTTTTAAAACAAAAAAAAGATGTTTGGGAGAATACAGTATGTGTGGGGGTGGGGGTTGTTGCTACTAGTGTGTCTGCTGGCGGCAAGTGAGTTGGGAATACTGTATATTATTCCCTTCAAAATTCTTATGTTCACTATTGCTCTCCCACCAGTGAAATCTACTGCTGTCAATCTGCCTTCTCATTATGGGCCCCTAAACTAGCCCCCCACCCCCATTCTGTATTTTCCCTTATCACTCTGCAATCTCTCCTATGTGATTTCTTTACTTACTCTTGCAGCTGTTTATGGTACTGGGGTGGACTTCTATCACCAGTCTTCCTCCCTACACTGACACTAGCTTAGCCCCTCTCCCTCAGTTAATCAGTCACTACATCGTACTCCTCATATTATTGTTTTGTTGCTTGCAGTTTAATGTACCTTTGCTTGTTTTGTGATTTACTGTACAGTAATTTACTGTAAGGCAATTTTATCATCATTTTCATTTGTAAAGATTTATCATAAATAAAAATAAACATGTTACATTAATTTTCAATGAATCACAGCAGTGCTATTATGTTCTGGTACAATAAGACATAAATACATTCACATTTTAGCTAACTGGTAAAACACCCATCTATCATTTACAGCACCCAGATAAGTCCCATTAAGTGTGTGTGTGTGTAGTATCCATTTTCAAATTAGGGCCAATAAAAATAAACGGGTAACCTCTGAGCTTCTTATATTAATGAAACAAAGAGCTAGGTCATGGAAAAAGTACAAAGCATAAAGATATCCAGTGGCCCTGCAGAACTGTAAGGCATTACAAAATAAGTGTAAGTCAGAAGTCAGAAAGGCCAATGTGCAGTTTTTTAGAACTAGGTAGTTTAGTTCTATCAGGGATCCCAGGAAAACCTTGCAAACATTAAATTGCCTTTTAGGCAGGTAGTTTAAAGAGAGTACCATTTCTTTGCTGGATGGACCTAGGTTTGTCAGTGAACCAAATGACATAACTAACATGTTAAATAACCATTTTAGTGACTTGGGTAGGATTAGGGTTCAGTCTATTACCAAGAGATTGGCGGCTAACTAAGAAAATAACATTATATACTAATCATCGGAAATGTTATTTTCAAAGTTTCACACCAGAGTTGGTATAAGACCATATAATGAAATACAGCCTTTGTCCCAAAACTGGTCCAGATAATATTGATTTGGATATATTATGAAATCCCGACATTTCAAATCCCAACACCTAAGAGTCCAAGACTGGCATACTAATGTGGCTCTTACCCAACAGATTTCATTCCAACCACAGAATGCCTGACACTGGATTTCTGCTGGGCTTGTGGTGTGATGGGGGGCTACATCCCCCGCACCCTCACAGATTTATTATAAACAACCCAGAGTCCTTGCAAATTCCACTTTCAGTCTTTACGTGGTTGGGATGTTAATCTGTTGGGTAAAAGCTACATCGAGATGTCGGTCTCAGGCTTGTGGGTGTCAGGATTTGAAATGTTAGGATTTCATAGTGATACCATTGATTTTAGGTTTCTAAAACTGGATATTTCAGAATTGGCTTTCCCCCATGCTTTCATTTTTAACTAATCATTGTGTTATGGTGTCTTTCCCAAGCTCTGGAATTTGGCAATTATTAAACACATATACAAATCAGGCAGTAGGGAATCCATTTCTAATTTCAGGCCAATTTCACTTCTTGCTCCACGCTCAAAGATTTTGAAAAGAATCATTTTTGATCAGATTATGAATTTTCTGGAACAATATAATTTACTCATACGTTCACAACATGGATTTAGATCCAAACATAATACTGAGACAGCCTTGTGAGGTTCACAAGCTGTACACAGAGAGCTTTAGATAAAGGGCACTCTGCCACTGTGCTTTTTGGGACCTCCCCAAGGCCTTCGACCTTGTTGATCATGGTTTGTTGCTAGATACCCTGTCAGAATCATATTTCTCTAATGATGTAATACATAGATTTTCTAATTATCTCAGAGATAGGGTGCATAAAATAAAAATTTCTGGAAGTATCTTGGACGGTTACTCTATTAATTGTGGGGTGCTGCGGGTGTGAGAACAAACCCTTATTTGTAAAAATATTTTTTAATAATATTATTCTGCATTATTATTATTATTAGACTTTAATTACACTATTAAACTATTGTGGATAATCGGGAGGTGTAACACTAGGCAACTGGTTCAAAGACTCTAAAAAGTTTTGTCTTCATGAGAGAAAAAGAGATTTCAAACTGGCTACAAACTGCCAGCATGGATTTCCTCTAGCAAAAAAGAAAAAACCTTCTCCAGTGACTTTTTAAAACCAGATTAACCTAATCCACCACCCCAGCTGTAGCCTGTCTAACAGAACAATATTATGGGATCTTCTTGCATCTCAACTAGCTTCAAAGGAAGAACTTCATTGATAAATTGTCTAGTAACCAAATGCCTCAATGACATCTCAACAACAGTTATAGCGTTAGTGTAGAGAAGTTTTCAGGAAGGAAAAAAGGGCTGACTCAGTCTTATATGTTTCAATATGAGTAAAGACTCTTGTTTATTACTAAAGAATACAACATGCTGCCAGCTTGAAACATACACAGTGAATAAAGTACATCTTGACCTCTCACCTGGCCGAGTTTGAGGTTTGCAACTGATGGAGAATGTGAGTTATTTGATTATCTATTTTGTGTGAAAAACCTAAAAGCTAAAATACCTGAGTTTGGTCTTAAATTAAAGATGATATAATGACAAATTCACAAATACAAAGTTTTGCATGTGTAACTTAGTGCTGAACAGAAATAAACCATCTTAAAGAGTTTGTATAAACAGACTTGACAGGTTGATGAATGTGTTTCCATGGAACAACAAAGATCCATTTGCCTACAATGGAATTCCATGCTTTCAAGAACTTTCCTAAAAAGTTTTCTGGAAGAAACCTACCTTATTCTAAACCTGAAGGCATGGAGAACAGAAGTATTACTTTGTTTTCAAAAGACTTTGCAGAGAATTAAAGTTGTAATTCTTATTAGCTTACCTCATAAATATTTGTCTCACAGACATGGGAGACACCTCAAAAGACTGCCTTTAATGAGCTAAATCCAAAAAGGTTTGTATGAACGCGGCATCTTATTGCAGTAGCAGAGCTAGGATTTTAGAACGGGTGGTGCAGTGGCTGAGTCTTGAGGCAGAGTTAGATAAGCAAATTAGATATGCAAATTCACTCCAAACTCAGTACTAACCATATAACAATGTGACTAGCTTTAAATGAAAAATGATAGCATGGCACGCTGAGCATGAGTTATTCAGCACAAAAAATGAGTGATGTTTCATTTAGATACCTTTTACAATAGATTTTCAGCAAAAAATGGCAGCAATTAATTTTTAACAGACAAATCCCTCCCAAAAGAAAACAAAACAAATTGTGCATTAAACTGTTTTTGTTATATTTATGTTTTATTAACACAGAGAGCATCATAATGCAAGTACTATTCCACATATCTGCAGTATAGTGCACTTGTTTTTGTTTTTTTAACTTTGATAAGATTCATTACAAGTAAAAGACACATGTATTACAAACATTTCGTTCTAATAGGTGACAAATAGTTCTAAGAGTTAACAGCAGTGTTATCATTACATTCTTTGATATTTCCTTGGTTCATTTTCAGGTCTGTCCCAAAAACAGTTTGATGGGTTGCTGGAACTTCAATCAAAGGAAAAGCCAGAAGGAAGAGTCACTGGAATATCCCTATGACCATAGGAAGTCCAAAGTAATTAACTAAAGCATTTCATATAAAGAGAAAAATAAAGATACATATTTAAAACGTCTGTGTCTCCTCTTTCTGTGTGTGTCCTTATTTTCCAAGTGTCTCTTAAGGCTAGAAGTTTAAAAGTTGAACAAAGTTTATACTCAACCAGACTACATGCAATAAATAACCAATAAAACCATTAACTAACTTAATAAAAAATGACACTTGTTAGCACCTACAACATTAAGCCAACACCATAGGTTACTAAATGAGAGCAGGAGTTTCTACTTTTCATTATGTACTTTAATGTAAAGTGTAGCTGCACTGGGGAAAAAAAACACAAAATCTCCATGTAAGTTTACATTATCAAATTAAATAACCAGAAACCAAACTCGCTACCACTCCTCTTAATACTCACAAACTGTCAGAGGTACAATTCATATACAACTATACACTAAAGGCAGGAGAGCATCTTTTTTTTTCCCATCACATTTCTAAGCATTTAATAATAAATTATGTACATCAGATGCTTTATGCAAGTAGCAACTGTCAATATCCAGGATGCCTTGCAAAGTGATTGTGTTTTCAATCACTTTATTAATGTCATTGGTCAACTCTTGCTGAATAAACATAAGTGCTATATCATTTAAACAGCCCTCAGTCATTGTGGCATGTGTATAGTTCTTCAGATATGCTAGAGTTGAAAAGAACATTCATCAGTAGCTGTTGTCACTGTCAGAGTTGCAAAGATCTTTAGCAATATGTTGATATTGCAGAAGAACATTGGGTCACACAGTTCCAGAGTTTCCATGAAAGTACTGGGTGTGGTATTCTTCCCTTGCCAATGCCACCTCCACTGCTGGCACTCAGTGGAGACTTGGTCATCATCATCCTCTAGGTATGGCAAATAGTTTCTTACTGAGTTTGCTAGTTTCTTGTTATTGTATTTATTGAAATACATTGGTAGTAGAGCAATGAAGCCACTGGCAATGTCATTGAAATCCCCAAACCTGTCATTTAACTGCATAAGTAGAGCATCCATAAAAGGGATAAAGAGTGACCACTTATAATACTGTTCTATAGAGTCTGATGGCATATTACTTCAGTTTTTTTTAGTGGTTGACAATTCGTGGCATGGAAAGTTCAATGCCAGCATTGCTTCCCATTTGTTCTGCCTTGCTGAAGAGCTTTGCAAAAACATATTCATTGTGATGCCATTCTTGAAAGATCTCTTTCACCTTTTAAATATGCTTGTTGGCCTCCAGCAAATCAGTAGCAGTATGCTGCAGTCCAGTGCTGATGCTTTTTGTCTCACACAACACAGCTTCAAGAATGTTATGTGCCAGGATGAACGCAGTAGTTTGCAAGTTATGAAGGAGCATACTGGCACCTCCTGGTGTGTTACAACCTCTAATTTCCTCCAGAGTTTCCAAGATGTATGTATAAAGTCTGTGGAAAATAATGACAGCATCATATCGATCAACCCAGTGAGTGTCTGTGAATGTGTGGAATTGTTTGCTTGCTGTGTCATTGGAAGCAGTCAACATGAAGCTCCAGACATGCAACTCTTTTTGCTGAACCATTTATAAAACTTGTTGTTTTTGAAGCTGTGCCCCAACAATTGTGAATAGCAGAAACCTCACTGGATTTGCTTATTACCAAGTTCAGACAATGACTTGCACAATAGACATATACTGCAACTGGATACTCCCTTCTAATAACAGTCTGAGCTCCAGAGAAAGCAGCATTCATTTCACTGGCTCCATCGAAGTCCAAACCAAGCAGTCCAGTGAGATCAACTCCTGCATTTCTTAATGCAAGTAAAATGTTGTCTGCTATGCCTCTGCCAGTCAGGTCATTTATTTTAGTAAATTTGATGAAGTCTTCTCAAATGGCATTATTGTGCCAATACTTAACACAGAGGGTCATTTGCTCCTTTTTCCCCACTGTCTGTTGTTTTGTCAGCAATCACACTAACAAACTTGGCATTGTTTATACGCTGCATAATTGTCTTATATATTTGTTGGCCAATGATATCAATCAGTTCATTCTGAATGGTTTTGCTTGTATATTGTGCATTTTTTGGTCAAAATTTTACATAATTTTGCAAATCCTTGTCACCAATGTTAACAAATGCATGTATAATCTCCCGTAAAAGTCCATCATTTTGAGTTGGGTCAGTCTCAAAGATAGGACTGTTATCTCAGTGACCACAGAATGGTGCTCCACTGTGCTGAAGAACAAGTACTGCTCGTACAATCTTGAACAGAATTTTCCTGTTTCTCTCCATCTCATTGAGGCAAATCTGACTAAGTTGACTACATATGTCCAATCCTTTATCAGTGCTTACCAAGAAATCCTTCACTAGCTCTGTGGTCTTCAGATGATACTCTGTTTTATTGTGAGCAGAGAGTATCTCCAGAACTTTACTAAAGTTGATTAAGGGCTTTTTCACTAATGCCCCTAATTTTTGGAAACCATGGCCACTGTCATGTTGCCCAAAAAGTACACAGAACTGGTAAAATAATTATTTCTGCACATCTGAATAAGCTGTCCAGTCGTACTTCTGAAGATGTTCAAGACAAAGATATCTTTTCTCAGCTGTACTCTCTTTAATAGTTTTGAAATGGTAGGGCATGACATAAGTGTGATCTGGTAATCAGGTGTGCAACAGAATATCTCTGCATTCTTGGTCACCAAGCCTTTTGTCTATGTATAGCCCGATGTTCCCCAAAGATAGTGCCAGCCCAGGTGCTGATGCTGGAGTCAATTCATTCAGGTGTTGGGATAATGTTGAAGCCACAGATAGTGCAGATGAGGTAGGCAACACTAGTATGATCGGTGCTGAGTCTGCAGTTGCTATGAAAGTTAAAGGAATAAACACGGTAGACAATTCAGGTGCAGGTGTCGATGCTGATGGCTCATCTTGTGGTGTTGGTGCAGTCTCGGGATCAGGAGTTGAGAAAGAAGGCTTATCATACAGCTTCACTGCAAAGTTGAGTGTTCCCTGTCACAGACGCTTCTTAGGAGGAGGAGGAGACATTGTTTCACACCACACACCCTACACTAATCAAGAAACAGAAATCAGTACACATACATCTAGAACCCCATACATTACACAACTCTCTGTCCCCACTCTCACACTTATCCCAATTGGTCTCCACACTCCACCAACTGTGTCTAACTGACCTTCCAATCATAAGCAATCGGTAAAAAGACCACCACCACCAACAGATCCAGTAGGCCATTGAGCTGGTCAGCAACCTGTCAGGGAGTCTAACATTAACTCTTGGACCCCTGACAGGCCAGCTGCTGCACAGCTGTCCTGGTCACCTAGCTAAGAGACATTTCATATCACATTTACACACACACACACACACACACACACACAAAATGTAGGTATGCTATCATTTTTTTTAGTGCAATACCTCAACAAGTTATGATGACCTCCAGTTTGGGAAGACTCCACCCTTCGACGTTAGTCTCAGTGTGCTTTGATTCCTACTGTCCAGGGGACAAAGTGGACCAGTAGATGATCTGGTGGTCTCAGTCTCTCATATGATTCTCTCAGGGCTCTCATGCACAGCACAGTCTACTATATGTCCTGCAGGTGTGGCCTTCACAGATAAACCCTTGCCTGCTAGCTTTATATCCAAGTGGATAAGCACCAGGAGATAGCAAGAAAGAAAGGTCTGATAGCTGTGGAAGTGGAGACTTGAGGAAAAGTGATGGAGTGGCATGAGTAGTCAATCTTGAAGTCAGTTCTGATGACTGACCACAGTCACTTGATTCTGAGCAAATCTGGGTAGTGAACAGAATTCTAAGTAAGAAACCCCAATACCGCTCTCCCTCAGGAATCTGTCGTACCTCTTTGAGAGACTTAACAGTGCCCATTTCCACAACCATATTGGTATTCCAAATTTTGTTTTCAATTCTCCCTATCCCCTTTCTCATCAGAGTTCCACTGTCACATACACATTCACACACACACTCAGGCCTCAAGTGGAGCCAGGGCCCTGAACTTTAATTTTATCCATGCCCGGGTAAACAGCAGACGGTTGTCTGGCAAACTGGTAGGGATGGGGAGGAGAATTTTTCATTGTCAAAGAAACAACAGCAACTACTTGATCAGACCATTTGACCTCTTAGCTGAGAGAGGGGGCTACACAAACCTAAGGACCTTGGGAAATAGAACATTTTATGACATTTTAACATGCTCTGCCCCAATAATAGATTATTTTTAAACACTGTCCTTTGGTCAGCCCTGGGGAAATAGTATACAGGTATCATGCTGTGCTACCTCTATTTCTATATAGGATTATCTCTGCACCCCTAGAATGTCTATTTTAACCATTCAAATTATATATTTTAAGGTTTATTTGTGTAGCATACATGCTCCAAAGATTTGTTTTAAGGAAAAACTGATATGTCGGGTGGGATAAGGGTGGGACTGCATGGATGGCATTAGCTGACAATTTGAATGGTCCATTTAGAAGTACGTACATACACCTACACTTACCAGTAATGGCAGCTATGGCTCTATGGATGGTCATTTCAGATTCTGGTCTACAGTGGTGTCCAGGGAAAGTACAGAGCTGAGAAATTTGGAGGAGAGAGATGGAGCAACAATGGTGAGGCTGAGAGAAGCCCCACCACCCTGGTATACCTCTTGGCATTATGCAACTGAAATGTTGGATACAGACTTGCAAAATGTAGGAAATGAGGGGGTGTTGGTCTTAATAATATGGGACACATCATCAGAGACATGTTAAGAAAACTGGAAGCTAGTGAGTTAACAGCACTCTTCCCTTGACCACACCCTGGCCAATAGCTGAAAGTCCTAAGACTGGAGTGATAATGACTTGCATTGAGCCTTTTATGGGATCCCCTCTTGAGCGGCCAGATAACTGCAACTGTTAAGGAGCTGTTAATCACATCAGGCCATCTGGAACACTAAGAGCAATTTGCATCAGGACTAGAGTCCGCTAAAGTGGGGACATTTTTTAACTTCATTAACAGCCATGGGAAACCTGCACTAATCAAGACAGTCAAATAGAGAGCTAGTTGCACCCCCCCCCCAATTTGTACTTGGTCATGGTGGGCAAGTAAAATAACGTTAAAATAAACCCCTGAATCAGATGTGAAGACATTTATCCATTCAACAATCAAGTCTACAAATTAAAAACACATTTGGCTTTTAAACTCTGCAGAAAAAGTAGTAATACATAGTTTCATGGTATTTCTTTTATGCCAAAACTGGCACCAGGACAGGATGAAACCATAGGTGGTTACTACTTCTTTCTCAGCATGGTTCACAAGCCAACAAGCATTTTAATTTTATAGTCCCTGATTTCAGTGTTTGCCCCATTAAAAGTGTAACAATCATGCAACTGATCTTACAGCAGCAGCTCTCCAACGGCCACTGGTGAGACATGGCAGCTTGCTAAACAGCCAGAGACAAAACAGTTTTTGAATACAATAATATATAACCAGCCAGCTTGAAAAAATGGTCAGAGGAGTGGCATCTGAGGTTCAATTCAAAGAAGTGCAAAAGAATGCATCTGGGATGAGAGAATCCTGGGGAGAGCTATAGAATGGCAAGGGAGTTGCATTTCAGATTACCTAAATGTGTTTACAGTGTACAAAGGCTGCAGGGTGGGCCACTGGCATGCTGGGATGCATAGATAGAGGTATCACTAGCAGGAGGTGGGAAGTGATAATGCCACTGTATAAAACACTGGTAAGGCCTCATTTGGAGTACTGTGTGCAGTTCTGGAGGCTGCACAGTTTTAAGGACATTGACAGGGTGGAGGCTGTCCAGAGAAGGGTGACTAAGATGGTACAGGGCTTGCACCAGAAAACATATGAGGAAAGATTAAAGGACCTCAATATGTACTCACTGCCTGGAGGAGAGGAGGGAACAGGGGGACATCATAGAAACATTCAAATCCCTTAAGGGCATTAACAAGGTGCAGGGGTGAGACATCTTCCAGCATAGGAGAAGTACAAGAATGAGGGGGCATATCAAATTGGAAGGTGACAGGTTATGGGGAACTGTGAGGAAATATTTCTTCACAGAGAGGTTGGTGGACACATGGAATAGTCTGCCACAGGAGGAGGTGGTAGAAACTTGTACATTTTATTGTAATCTCAATTTGAGACAGATATTCATTATGTTCCTCGATTAGAAGGGGAAAAAATAAAAATAAGAACTGAGTACATACTGGACTTCATTGTAAACCAATGCATATACCAAATGTGCTATAATGTCTAATCACCAGTCCAAGATCTTATGTTCTAACCTTTTACAGGGACCAATCCACAGGCCTGAAGTGCTGTCAATGGAAGAAATTAGTGAAGAGCTCAAGACTGCACCACAGCCACTAAGCCATGAGAAAGCTACAGTCCAAAGGGCCCTCAAGTACAATAAAGAGCAGGTGCCTGTTGTCAGGTACCTAGCCCCCCACCCAAAAAAATATACATGATAGGCGACCTGCCACAGTGTTGAAGGGTATTAATATCATGCGGTCCTGCCCAGGAAAAAAGTTATAGCACCTCGAATGTGTACCACCCCAGAAAAAAAAAATGTTCATTTTGTAACATCAGGAAATTAATGCTGAGTGTGTACTCCATTGACCTATAGTGGGATCGCACCAATATAGGTCAACAAATCCACACTCAGCATTCATTCTGATTCTAAAATAGAACATTTTCTGAAATACACATTCGAATACTATAACTTTCCTGGACTGAACCGCATGGTACTTTTATACCCCTCAACACTGGGGCAGGTCAGCTATCATATTTGTTTGAGAGGGGGCTGGGTACCCAACAGCAGGCACCTGCTCTTTAAGAATAAAGTTATCTTCTTTCTAAATAAAGTCCAGCAATAAAGATAATTCATGTACGTAAATAAAACTGTGTCTGTCTCATGCTCGTCATATCTTAACTTAAGAAATTAACATTTCGGGAGTTATTTCAAAAATCCTAGGAAGAACAAAATCTTTGAAACATTTTATATCAAAAGAAAGAAAATAATTATTCTAGTCCTGCATTCAGGGCAGGCCACTGAAGTATATCTACCAAAATTCATATTAACACTAGGATGGTGGTACAGTGGATTGATTTAAACATGCCTGGGACAGGCATACGGGAACCTTAGAGGTGGGAAGGAGGAGTGAGAAGCCAGTGGCAAGGGTCAGAGGCCACGAGATAGCACAGGGCTTATGGGCAGACTGGATGGGCCTGACAAGCCTTATCTGCTGACAGTTTTCTATGTTTCTATCTTAGAAATAGCAAGCAACAAGCTTAGGGTCTACAAATTAAAAACACATTTTGTTTTTACACTATGCAGCAAAAGAAGTAGTAATATATGGCTTCATGATGTTTCTTTTATGCCAAAACTGCCTTTAACTGAGGAGGACATGATGAAACCATAGGTTACAGCTTCTGTCTTTCTCCTCATAGTTTAAAAGCCAACATGTATTTTTATTTTGTAGACCCTGATTCACAGTAATAGCAAGTGCAACAGCCACTGGGGTTACAGCAGCAGCCAGTAGTACTCCAGTAGTACATGACGTGATGGCAGCAGTGTACTATACAGAGGCAGACAAGATTTCAAACAAAAACATATAATATCATCACCAGCCAGCATATCTCACAGATAACAAGCTTATGGCCAGATATTTAAAACTTTGCGCGAGGCAAAAACCATTTGCACAGGTTTTGCACGGGTTTAGCGTGGGATTAGCATGGGTCTACTATATTCAAAAGTCCAAATAGAGCGGGCAAACTGCATAAGCGCTGGGCAAAATCATAATGTATGCAAGGGGCAAACTGACATGAATACAGGTGCAATGCTATATTCAGCGACTAGCGCCGCACAAAGTGGTTTTGCATGACTTAGTGCGACACTTAACGTGGTGCACATTACCACCCAGGAAAAGGCAGTCTTAACCCTGGGCAATCAGCTTTGCGCAGTGTTTGCGTGGCTTTGTGTGGCTTTGCGCGACCCTAACAAATAAATATGGCACATAGACAAAGCCAAACATAGAGGAAACATGCTGCTAACTGATGGCATCACAATGATGACATTATCTGCCACCAGTCCCAGCCATGCCAGACAGTAAGTGGTGACCCTGCCGCCAGTGGACAGCATGGCAGTGTGGCCATACAGCACACACCTGCGGACCACTCTTCTGTGGACACCAACAGATGCCAGCACACACATGCAGCACTGTGGACATGGAGGATGTTGAGGGGAGACTGTATGGGTGGCCAGGCTGTGCCACAGACCAGGTGTGGCCACAAAGTTGGGACACATCATGCAGTTCACATGAGCCAGTATTGGTCATACCCCAACACCAGTGTGCCTTTCTGATAATATGTGCCCCCCGATCACATACCGCACAGCTGTACAACTGCCACAGCACACAAAGCTGGACATGTATATGTCACTGTGAGCATCCCCTGCCAGAGGTGCAGCATCTGTGGGTCACACAACAGTGTAACAGTAATGTCCACTGTCAGTAAACACCTGCAGGTTGGGCCTCTCACTGTGTATAGTGCAGTCATCATCACTGCCCTACACACCATAGGCATTGCTATATCCACACACTACTGGCCCCCTTGCTACTGTAGTGTCTGCTGTGCACTGTAGCATGACCTACAGTGTGACAGTTGCGTGCAGCACCACCACCATCTGTGCCTATGCTGTGTTGTCCCAGTACAGCTGCAGGCAGCAGCGCATGTGAAAATACAGTGTTCAGAACTGTGTAATATTCCCCAAACAGTTTGTGCAGCACTAACACGTTTGCGAGGGTTTAGCGCAGGGCTAAACTGTTAGCCCGGTGCAAACTGCATGCAAATCAGGGCATAATGAGATGCTAATCTGGATGTTTGCCCAGAGACTACCTAAGTAGGCTCATTTGCATGTCACTTTTGAATATGGCAAAGTTTAGTGCTGGGCAAACATGTTTGCACTGGGCTAACAGTTTAGCCCTGCGCTAAACCCGCGCAAATGTGTTAGCACTGTGCAAACAGTTCAGGGAATATTTTACAGTTTTGCACACTGTACCTCCACATACGCTGCTGCCTGCAGCTGTACTGGGTCCATGCATTTGCTGGCACACACATTGGCCACATAGTTCACCTCTACCTACCTTTACATCACTGTGCACTGTGTTGCTGTTGTGATTTGCACTTCCTGGTTACCATATTCAGAGCTGTCTTATTCCAGGGCTAAGTTTGCCCTGCACTCCCAGCCCAGTTTGCCCTGCCTCATTCCCATGCTATATTCAGAAGCTGTTTACCCTGTGCTATTCCTTTTGAATATGGCTTGCTTTGTGCTCTGGGCTAAGTTTGCCCGCCGGGCAGTGTTAATTTAGCCCTGTGGCAAAGTTTTGAATATCTGGCTCTTAGGGTCTACAAATTAAAAACATGTGGCTTTTAAACTCGGCTGAAAAAATAAGTAGTAATATATGGTTTCATTGTATTTCTTTAATGGCAAAACTAAACTGAGGGGGACATGATGAAACCATATGTTACTGTTTCATTCTCAGCATGGTTTAAAAGCCAAAATGTGTTTTTATTTTGTAGCCCCTGCACTGATTTCAGTGACAGTGTTTGATCCATTAGAAGCGTAACAATCATGCCAGGGGTGTAGCCAGACATTTCAGTTTTGCACACCAAGATGCCCCTTTGCTACCCCAGACCACTGTTGTTCATATTGCCTTTCTGCCACAAATACTTTTTCATGCCCCGCCCCTCCAACACATCATTTGTAGCATCTCTATATGACAATGTTAAGATGAAATGCACTCACATTCAGACCAAGACTGGCTTTTAGTTACAATTTCTCAATTGTGTCAAGCCTCTGTACCATGACAAGGTAGCTAGTTCCACAGAGAACCATTCACACGCTGACTTGGGAGTCAGATCCACTTTACTGAACATTTGCCCACTTTGCATGCCACACAACTCACTGAAGTAAAGCTTGACACACACACCCGCACACACACCCACACCAGACACACACACACCCACACAGACATACCAGACACACCCACACCCAACACACCCTCACACCCACAACAGACACTCCCACACACCCACACCAGACACAACCACACACCCCAGACACACTTATTGCATTACAAACAGACACAGCAGGGGTCATCTTTTAGAAAACCACCTGTCCTGACATGGGTCAAAGTCCTTCAATAATTGTTCCACATCAATTTCCATATCCCTGTGGATGTGCAGCAGAGCTAATCTTGTGAGACGCAACTCCCCAGTAGTGCTTCTCAGCCATGTCTTCAACCATCACAGTGCACTAAAAGACCTCTCTGCAGTTCCTACACTTACTGGCATGGTTGCCAAGATGGATAATGCGGCATTGATGTTCGGATACAGTGCTGAATGTAGGTGCTGCAACGTCATAATTAGAGATTCTGGCCTCTGTTTCACTGGAACATTCATCCACTTTGCATGCCATCTTACAAGCTCCATCCTAAATTCTGCCATGCTTCCCAAATCCACCTTGTATGCATTATAGAGCTCCAACACTTGCTTCTCATGTATTAACAAATGTAACTTTTGTGGGTCAAGGTACTGAGCAAGGAAGCAAGGCCGACACTCAATAAGCTGCTCTTGTAGCTCCGAAATGACATGGTCCAGAAATAGAATAAAGATGTTGAGCCTGTCATATTCCTTAGGGCTAGTGGCACTGATGTTGCTGTGTTGCATTTGTCTTCCACAGGTGCGGGGAACAGATTCCTCGGTGCACAATGAGGCTGCCAGTGACAGGATGTCTGTGTACAGTTCCCCAAAATGAGTTTCAGAGGACTCCCTCATGCCCCTCAATACTTCCCACAAAGTAGTAGCCTCCTTGGATGCTTGAATGAGGTCTATGTCTACATGCTATAAATAAAGGTGCAAGGGTTTTGTCAAGGCCATAATGTGATCAACACAGCCCAGGGTCATGATAAAATCAAATTTGGTGATGGAATAAAGAAACCGTTCGGTATCATCCTCAAATTCTGACATCTTCTCCAGTGTGCTGCAAATCACCAAACCTTGACAGAGAGACAGCCTGGTTCATCCATCTTGTGTTGCCTGCTGCAGAAATAGTTCTGATGTGATCTGCAGGTTCATCATAATTGTATGGGATGTTGCAAAATTCCTTCAGTTCTGTAAGGAAAATATTATTCTGTTTGGCTGATGCCTTTAATGAGGCAATAATTTTTTTTGTAGTGTCAAGCATGTTTGATACTTGCCTCATGGAGCAGGAGAGAACAATTGCAGTATTGAGGCTGTGTACTTTGCAGATTGTATATAAGGCTTCTGGCACAACAGCCTTAATGTTGGCTTGGACCCCATTAAATCTGCCACTCATATTACTGCCCTCGTCATATCCTTGCCCTCTCATCATGTTGATGTCAATGCCCCAGGCAGACAGGCATCGCATAAAGAGATCTGCCAGTCCTCGACCTGTGTTGTCGAAGCCTTCCGTGTACTCTACAAAATCTTCACGTATCTCAGTGTCGCCTATGGTGTTGTGGCGGACATAGTGAACACATAAGGATATCTGTTCCTTGGTTGATACATCAGTTGTACCATCTGCAATTAGGCTGAACCATTTAGCTTGTTTGACTTTTTGTAAAATTTTTCACTGCAGTTGCAGGCCCATAAGCTGGATCAGCTCATTCTGGATTTGAGGAGATGTGTAGACTGCATTTCTGGGAGCTAGTCAAGTGATCTTGTAATTCTTGGTCCAGTTCTGCTGTGTACTGTAATAGTTCCTGGAAGTTTCCTCCATCTGTATATTTTCCTCACAGGGTAACGTTGTTTCTTCCACAGAACAAGATTATTTTTATAATCCTGCACAGGAAGTGGTTGGTCTGCTGGGACACCCTTGTATTTTGGTCAGTTAGAGACTGGCAGGCAGTCACCAGCTTGCCATCACAGACAGAAAGAAAACCATCTGTTTTAGCAGTGGCATTCAAGTGTTCTTTACATCTGCTGTGCCTCTCAAGGGTTTTCTTGCTGTTTGACCAATCCCTCATTAGCGTGGATATCAATACAGTGCCATTTGTGGTACTAAGTGCAAATAATGGGCACAAAACACACCATCTAAAGACTCTGAATATCTTGCAAATGTTTATGTTTGCAGGTATTGTGGATTGAATCTCCTTAAGCGTTGATTGGCTATTTCAGAACCTATTAGCTGGGAAGGAAACTGAAAGCCAGATGGTGGTTGCCACCGCATTTCAAGGATGCATTTCTTCTGTGCATCAGTGAGGTGACCACGATCCAAACAGCCAAGGTCTTCAGTACCTGGCTGGTTCAAGTCCAACTCTCCAACAGGAGTAGGTATCTGCACATCTGTCAGTGGCACAATGTCAGCCTCGACAGGCTCCATCACAGAGTGCAGGTCAGACTCATCAGGTTCTTGGGATGCAGGTTGTGAGATCTGGGATTCCCTGGTGGCTTCGGTTTCAGTGGCAGATGCATTTAGAATCTGCACAGGTTCTTGTGTTAAATCTTCCTGCATCTGTGGTGTAGCTGCATTGTTACCACTAAAACAATAAGTAAATAAATTGGTAAACTGAGACTAATTAGATATTTGTTTACACACAAGTGGCTGGATCAGTACAATCAGAAAAGCTTACCCTGAAGTGGATGTGGGTCGGATGATGAAGGACTGCATCAGCTGAGACATTTGTGCATTTTCTTCCATTCTGGCCCATTTGGCCTTTTGCACCTGTGACCCTGATGGCCATTTTTTCTTAATGGACTCCATTGTTTGCTGTGTAGTACACTTTCCCCAAACACCGCAGCAGCTTATACCCTTTGTACCCAACCTGACAGATGGCACCCTTAATTTAAATTAGAAATTAGAAATTAGAATTAGAATGTGCCATTTTGCAATTGAAAAACTGCTTCCTGTACAGATAAAGTTGACAGGGCTGTCCAAAGCAGCATAAAGGAACAGAAACAATACCAGGGCTGTATGATTTCAAGTAGCGTAAAGAAACATTCACGTTTAAATCTGAGAACACCTAGATGGCCCAGGCCCATGCAAGCAACTGCTCTGTAACAGAGCACACAGCTCTGCAGTCTGTTAGAGACCAACTAGTTCCTTCTACATGGACGGTTACTGCAGGATCACAACTGTTTTTTTCCAAATAGGACAGCTACTGCCTGCACTCTGATGTGCAACAGCTGTACTATTCAATGCAGCGCTGTGACCGGCATGTCCTCAGCTCTCGAGTCACCCCTGTCACTGACCATCCGACTAGATCTCAGAGTCCAGACTTGTCTGTCCAGCAGCAGCATTGCAGTGTCTCCCCTGCACCTGGTTTATACCCTTGAGGCACTTTAATGCCAACCACAAGGTCCCTCCTCCACCAGCAAGTACATATTAAAGTCTTAGGTCTGCCTACTGATGAATAGCAGGCCAATTCTCACTTAACTCCATTAATCAGGTATCCTATGCAAGTATGCTACAAAACCATCTACTGGCAATGTGCCACTAAGACTTTATTATAAAAGTAATACATTAGCATTGCTGCATGCAGGACTGCTTTTCATGATGCAGCTCATACTGTCAAAACTCCAAATATGAGAGACAGTATAGCGCAGTGGTTTAAAGCTTCAAATCTGGAGACCGGGGTTTGAATCCCATAGCCACCACTTGCATACTGTGTGACCCTGAGCAAGACAATTAACTTCCCTGTGATCCCGTATCAAAGACCAGTAAACAAGCTTTCAGCTTAGTGCGTCTCTCCTGGTTAAACAATTGGAACCAAAAAAACTCCAGTCAGTACCCCAGCCTGTCCTGAGGCAAGCATGCTGCAAAATCAACCGGATACCAAGATACTCACAGGTTGTAATTCAGAAAGTTCAATAAATTCAGAAATTCTGTCACTTTTAACACGTTAACATGTCATTTATTACTCAGTTCCCTCACAAGTGGAAATCTGCCACTGTGACACCAGTTCATACGTCTGGGGATTGCACAACTACTGGGAGCTATAGGCCTCTCTATCCTGCCCCCACTCTTGAAAGCTCTTGAGCATATAGTGGCTTACCAGCAGGTTGAATACTTTGAAAAATATCAGCTACAATTCCAGCAACACGAGTTCAGAAACGGTATACCGCTACCACCCTTCTGGAGTTCACAGGCTTTATTCATCACTCCTTAGGTCAAGAACACCTGGTCGGTGCTGCTTTTCATTGATTTAACCAAGTCGTGCGACAGTGAATCATGATCTCCTGGTCGAACAGGTTACCACCATTGGCCTAGCTCGTAACATAACACCCACTCGGATAGCAGGCCTGTCCTATCTGGAGTTCCTTGTTGACTTTGCATCTTGGATCCTCTTTTATTTAGCATTTTTCTCAACAACCTTCCTTACTCCTGTCAGGGTCGCATCCTTTTACATGCTGATGATGCCGTCTTGTTTACCAGTGATCCAGAACCTAAGGTTCTTGAATCCAGGCTACAGAGTAATTTCATAGTCATAGAAAGATGGTTCCATATACACAAGTCAATTATGAATTACAACAAGACTATAACTATGCCATTTTCCAGCTCCCCGATAGGCTCAGAACTTACCCTCTTTCCATCAACTAACTGGCTCCAATCCAAAGGTAAACTCATGTACCAAACATGTTTACTGTCCAAAAAATCTTAGGCAAAAGGCCTTTGGAGTGCAAAAACGTATTACCTCTGCTATCAACCGTCATTGAATCAGAAGCTCTACAAGCCAGATTTTTAATATACACCACTGTCACACCCCTGGGACAAAAGTCCTTTGCCTACCGTGACTGCTATGGGTTGGCAGTATAGCACAGAGGTTAGAGGAACAAAGTGTGAACAAATTTGGCACATTCAGCAGACCAGACCAGAGTTTGATACTCACAACCTCCACTTGCATACTGTGTGACTGAACAGTGCTCCTAGGTCGCCCCTGAAAATGGGCACTTGTACCTAGTGGGCGTTACCCGGTTACCAAAGACTAAAATAAAGAAAAAAATTAATGAACTCGCTGCACCCATGACATCACTTCAGCATCCACCTTGGACTCCTTCAAGGTTAAACTGGAGGTTGAACTTAAGCAACAGATAGTTGCTGATGTCAGTTGTGACTGCTTCCAATAACCCTTCTTGTGACCAGTACTTATTCTAACAGCATTAGCAGCAGCAGCCACTTTAGGTAATACTATTATGCATTAAGTGCTCATTCAAGACCAAGAAACAGTAATACTAAATAAAAAACCATACAACCACTATCAAACCTTTATTAGGTGAAAAAAAAGCACACCACTCAAAGAAGCAGTTCCCAATGCACACATTTCTGCAGAGTGCATTTTAATCATTGACCAATAACTTTTTTATTTAGTTTTTGTTAACCAGGTAGTTCCATGAATTATATCCCTCTTTATGAGCTAAAAAATACAGCAGAGAAAGAACACATTTCTCATTACAAAAGTAGCTTTAGCAGCAGGTCAGAAGAGTGGCAACTGGGGTTTAAACGCAAAGTGCAAGATCATGTACATAGGGAAGAGAAACCCTGAAGTCACCTATAGGTTGGGAGGGGAGATGCCAGTAATCACAGGGAAGAAATTAACATGACATTAACAAAATGGAGGTAGTCCAGAGAAGGGCACCCAAAATAATGCAGTGCTGCATCAGAAAACAAGTGACAGATTAACAGTTCATTATATCCTGACTAGAGCACAATACGTATACCCTAACTAGTGCAAAGGAGGGAGAAAGTTGATATGATCTAAACAGTTAAACATCTTACGGGCATTAACAAGGTGAAAGTGTCTAAACTATCACACCAAGAGGACATAGCATGAGATTAGAGGGAGGCTGATTAATGGGTAATGTGAGGAGTTTCTTTGTGATGGAAATGGTGGTGGATGCATGGAACAGCCTACCTCAGGAGGTGGTGGATATGAATACAGCACAGGACTTCAAACAGGCATGGGATAGGAATAAGGGAGCAATACAGATGAGTATGAATAGATAGGCCATTGGTAGAGCAAAGGCCTAATATGGCACATTCATATATGGCACATTCATATATATGGCACATTCATATATGGCACATTCATATATGGCACTTTTATATATGGCACATTCATATATGGCACTTTTATATATGGCACATTCATATATGGCACATTCATAATGTGCCAAAGTACTTATCTGCCGTCAACTTCACCATCTTAAAATATGCTCCTAACTTGTAGGTATTCGAGGCTAAACTGGCTTCCCATCTGAGAGAACCTTGCAGCTCCCTGCTATCCTAATGCCCTCATGATAGCATATATGAAATGAAATGTTATGGGATATATATACACACACACACACACACACCCCCACCCCACCCACACCCACACCCACACCCACACCCACACCCACACCCACACCCACACCAACCCACACCAACCCACACACACACACACATATCCATGTTGCACACTGTTGACTGCTGTTGTCTTCCTTGGGACCTCCATGAAAACAAGTTGCTGCAGCTCATAGGATTAGCCTGATTGGAACATTTTGTAAATAGTGAATATATAAAAACAGTAATGCCCCTACTTTCTACTTTTGAAGTGGAACATCCTCCTTTAACATCCAAAACAACTATATGCAGAATAAGATGTTCTATGGTTCTGGACACTGATTGGCCGAAATGATGAGAGTGATTTATAATAGGTAATATTGAGGGCATAATCTGAAACTGCATTAATCTAGTAAACTACCAGGGTGAAAGCCAAAAAGATTGCATTCTGGCAATACAAAAAGACACAGGCAGAAGGGGATAGGGAGAAGTACCAGGAGAAGCAAAGGGAGGCAGGGAGGTCAGTAAGGGAAGCCATAGCTCAGACAGAAGAACACAATGCAAAATCAGTCAGAAGAGGGGACAAAACCTTTTACAGGTACATAAGTGAAAAAAGAAAGACAAAGGGAGGGATAGTGAGACTGAAGGGGGAGGATGGGGGCCTCGTGGAGGATGACAACAGCAAACCTGACATATTGAACAGGTAATTCTGCTCAGTCTTTACTGAGGAAGAGGAGGGTAATGAGTCTGAAGGGAGAACAAGGGGTGAGAATGGTGCAGAAATGGACACAAGTCCCTTTACACGAGAAAGGGTCCTGAAGGAACTGGAAGTAATAAGAGTTGATAAAGCAATGGGGCCAGATGGGGTGCACCCCAGGGTCCTTAAAGAACTAAGAGAGGTGGTGTCTGAACCTCTGGCTATCCTGTTTAGCTGACCACTGGAAACAGGGGAGGTACCCCAAGACTAGAGGATAGCAGATGTAGTCCCCTTATACAAAAGTGGGAACAAAGAGGAAGTTGGGAACTACAGACCAGTCAGCCTGACCTCGGTAGTGGGGAAGATCATGGAAGCACTACTGAAGGAGAGATTGGTGGAGCATCTGGTTGTCAATGGACTACAGGACCCAAGCCAGCATGGTTTCACCAGGGGGAGGTCATGTCAGACCAACCTCGTTGAACTTTTTGACTGGGTGACTAGGGAGGTGGATCAGGGAAGGGCAGTAGACATGGCCTATCTAGATTTCAGCAAGGCCTTTGACACTGTGCCACATAGAAGACTATTACACAAACTGGGGAATATGCGTGTGGGAAGGACAGTAGTGTGGTGGGTAGGTAACTGGCTGGGTGGCAGGACACAGAAGGTGGTGGTAAATGCCTGTCACTCCATAGAGGGAAGAGTGACCAGTGGGTTACCACAGGGATCAGTGCTGACCCTGGTCCTATTCAACATCTTCATTGGTGACATTGCACAGGACCTAGAAGGCAGAATTTCACTGTTCGCTGATGACACAAAGCTCTGTAACGGAGTAGACACACCACAGGGTGTAGACAGAATGAGAAGGGACCTGCAGAAACTTGAAGAATGGTCAGGGGTTTGGCAGTTGAAATTCAATGCAAAGAAGTGCAAGACAATGCATATGGGGCACAAAAACCCTGGCACAATATATCAGTTGGGGGTGAGGATACAGCATGCACCAAGCAGGAAAGTGATCTTGGGGTTATCATCTCTGATGACCTCAAGGTAGAGAAACAGTGTGACAAGGCAGCAGGTAAAGCAAATAGGATGCTGGGATGTATAGGCAGGGGCATCACTAGCAGGAAAAGGGAGGTCATTATTCCACTACACAAGACACTAGTGAGGCCCCACCTGGAGTACAGTGTACAGTTCTGGAGACCTTACCTATGTAAGGACATAGACAGGGTAGAGAAGGTTCAGAGGAGGGCAACAAAGATGGTGCATGGATTGCATCACAAGTCCTATGAGGACAGGTTGAATGAACAGAACATGTACTCCCTGGAGGAAGGAGGGAGAGAGGGGATATGATAGAGACATACAAGTATCTTACAGGGAGGAACAGGGTGCAGGAATACATTATTTTTAAGTGAAAAAGATGTTCTAGGACTAGAGGGCATGGGATGAAGTTGGAGGGAGGATGATTCAGAGGAAACGTGAGGAAGAATTTCTTCACAGAACGGGTGGTGGACAAGTGGAACACCCTACCAGAGGAAGTGGTGGGGGCTGAAACAATCACGGGATTTAAGAATGCATGGGATAGACATAAAGGAATTCTGGAGGTCAGGGCTAAGGGGCAACAGACTTCTAGGAAAACATAAACTGAACTTACAAGCTCAAATGGGCAGTCTGGGTGGGCCATAGGCCCTTATCTGCCAACACTGTCTATGTATCTATGGTTTAAGCAGGACATTTAAAAAGGCAATTTGTTACTAAAATTTTGCAGCCAAAAGACATCTTTAGCCAAACCAATAAGTTAATTTTCCTGCTTATTGGTGCAGAAAATGGTCTGAAATACTTGCAAGTTTCATTAGAAAGTTGGTCTTAGTATTGTAAACCAAGTGACATAGTATGCAGTGAAATTGCAGTTGTTTCACACACACATTAAAACTGCACATTAAAATTGTTTTTAAAGTTCAACGAGGGTGCTTCAGTTCACATTTAATACAGCCTGTCATCAGTGCAAATCACTCATCCTACCCCCAATGCCCACAGTACAGTCAGATAAGTCACAGGACAGGACACAACCAATGAAATTTGCAGTAACAGAGAGACAGATGCATAGGTGATTTTTTTCAAGACAAGGAATGGCAGTGTGTGTACAGATTTCTAGTACTACCTTCATGAACAAAACTACCTACATTTTCTGCCTTGCCAATCTTATTTGCCCACCCACCACAAGAGCAGTGTCACACATTAACCCACAAAAAACATGCCTGGTGAACAGATTATGGTATTTTTCACCCACTGTCAGACTCAGGTGCTGGTGTCCAAAATTTCTCTTGGTTACTGGATAGTGCAGTACAGGGCACAGCAGGCTAAGTACAGCAGCGGCAGTGAAACGCACCATTTGGGGGGGGTGTTGGATGAACTACGTGTCAAGGCAGCAGCTCCTACAATCACCTCTAGTAGTCTCTCCTCTCTCTTGCTCTCTCTCTCTCTCTCTCTCTCTCTCTCTACAGAAGTGCAGGATAACTCTCCATCTCTTCAGACTCAGCTTCTTCGGCGTACGCCTTCTACGGCACAGTCAGCAATAACTAGACTAGTTCTCCATTGCGGCTTGACTCGCTCTCTTTCCAAAAACTCCTCTGAACTGTGAAGAAGCATTACCTACCAGGGCAATTTAAAGAGCCCACCTGGCCCGCCCTTGCTAGGCATGCCTCGCCAAGCGGGTAGACCTGATTGAGAAACGGCGTATCATGTCCAATCAGGCAGTTTGGTGTAGGCGTACACGTCATCGGAGACACCCACCCCCCCTTTCAAATTGCAGATTGTGAGCACTATTAGGCCCCTGGAAAAGCCTACCAAAATAAGGGAAGACAAAGGAAATTTGTAAACACACGCAGGCAGTCTTCTGCTACCCTCGCACTGGTCTACAGCATGCCGTGGTATGCCAGGCATATCGGTAGCTACACTCTTGACCCTTGAATCATGCCACTGATGTTATAACAGAAGCTCTCCAACAGACACTGGTGTGACATGCCAGCTTACTACACCACCAGAGACAAAACAGTTTTCAAATACAAGTGAGTTAACAGCACTCTGCCGTTGATCACATCCTGGCCACTAGCTGAAAGTCCTAAGAGTTGAGAGAAAATGGCTCATATTGAGTCTTTTGTGGGATCACCCTCTTGAACTACCAGATAACTGCAACACTTAAGGAGCTGTTAATCACACCAGGCCATCTGGAACAATAAGAGAGATTCGCATGAGGACTAGAGCCTGCTAAAGTAGGAGCATCTGTAACTTCATTAACAGCCATGGAAAACCTGCACTAGTCAAGAAAACAGTCAAGTAGAGAGCTAGCTGCACTAGCCCCCCCCCCCTTAATTTGCACTAGGCCATGGCTGGCAAGTAAACCAATGTTAAAAGCAACCCCTGAGTCAGACAGAAACCATTTATCTACCAAGTCTACAAATTAAAAACATGTTTTGCTTTTAAACTCGACTGAAAACAAAGTAGTAATATTCTAATATATGGTTTCATTGTATTTCTTTTATGCCACAACTAAAGTGAGGCAGACATGATGAAACTATATGTTACTGCTTCTTTGTCAGTAGATTTTAAAAGTCAACATGCATTTTTGTTTTGTAGCCCTGTTTTTAGTGATTGCCATTAAAAGTGTCACAATAATCATGCTACTGGTTTTACAGCAGCAGCTCTCCAACAGCCACTGGTGTGACATGCCAGCTTACTATACAGCCAGAGACAAAACAGTTTTCAAAGACAGCAATATATACAACCAGCCAGCATAACCAGAAATAGAAAACAACAAGTTTAGGATCTACAACTTAAAAACACATTTAGCTTTCAAACTCTGTGAAAAGAAGTAAGAATATGTGGTTTCAGGGTATTTCTTTTATGCCAAAACTATCTTTAATGGAGGAGGACACTTTGAAACCATATGTTACTGCTTCTTTCTCAGCATCAGAATAGTTTAAAAACCAACATGCATTTATGTTTTGTAAACCCTGATTTAAATTGTTGCCATCAAAACAGTAACAAGAATCATTCTAGCAACAGCCACTGGTGTTACAGCAGCATCACTCCAAAAATACATGATGTGATGAACTGCAGCTTACTCCTGGTTAAACAATTAAAAAAACAACTATATAGAGGCACTAGAGATTTGTAAAACAAAATTATAATATACCACCAGCCAGTCTATCTCACCAATAATTTGTTAGGGTCTACAAATTAAAAACACATTTTACTTTTAAACTCTGCTGAAAAAGAAGTAGTAATATATGGTTTCATGGTATTTCTTCTCTGCCAAAAGTATCTTTAACTGAGGAAGATATTATAAAACCATTAGTTACTGCTTCTTGCTCAGCATAGTTTGAAAGCCTAAATGCATTGACTTCAATGTTTGAAATAAAACAAATATGTAACCACCAACCAGCCAGCCTACCTCACAAAGTGTACTGCTCCAGCAGTGGATCAATATTCTGGCCTAGTTGAAGCTTATCTGGTCTTGCTTGCCCCATAAAAAATAATTAGAATAGACCAGAAACCTAGTACTTAGTATATATTTATTTATTTATTGGAGTGCTGTCTGCCTGTGCAGCTGCTACCTGTAACAAGCACATGTGTTTGAACTACTCCTTAATGCAAGTTATTATACTACAGCAAAAATTGATTACAAAATCTCAGAACCCAACTCTTGTACAATAAATGACCAGACCAGTCAATGAGTAAATTCTGCCTGAAATCAAGCAAAATGCATGCAGATATCAAGGGAAGGGAAGGGAAGGGAAGGAGTAGGAGCAGACTGTGTGGCCTAGTGGGTAAAGCATTGCCTTGCGACAAAAATTACCGTGTAGTCGTGGGTTTGAATCCTGTCTCTACCATGTTACATTTTATTACACAAACTGGGGAATATGGGTGTGGGCAGGACAGTAGTGTGGTGGGTAGGTAACTGGCTGGGTGGCAGGACACAGAGGGTGGTGGTAAATGGCTGTCACTCCACAAAGGGAAGAGTGACCAGTGGGGTACCACAGGGATCAGTGCTGGGACCGGTCCTATTCAACATCTTCATCAGTGACATTGCACAGGATATAGAAGGCAGAATTTCACTGTTCGCTGATGACACAAAGCTCTGTAACAGAGTAGACACACCAGAGGGTGTAGACAGAATGAGAAGGACCTGCAGAAACTTGAAGAATGGTCAAGGGTTTGGCAGTTAAAATTCAATGCAAAGAAGTGCAAGATAATGCATATGGGGCACAAAAACCCTGGACAATATATCAGTTAGGGGTGAGGATATAGCATGCACCAAGCAGGAAAGGGATCTTGGGGTTGTCATCTCTGATGACCTCAAGGTAGGAAACAGTGTGACAAGGCATCAGGTAAAGCAAATAGGATGCTGGGATGTATAGGCAGAGGGCATCACCAGCAGGAAAAGGAGGTCATAATTCCACTGTACAAGACACTAGTGAGGCCCCACCTGGAGTACAGTGTACAATTCTGGAGACCATACCTACGTAAGGACATAGACAGGGTAGAGAAGGTTCAGAGGAGGGCAACAAAGATGGTGCATGGGGTTGCATCACAAGTCCTATGAAGACAGGTTGAAGGAACTGAACATGTACTCCCTGGAGGAGGAGGGAGAGAGGGGATATGATAGAGACATACAAGTATCTTACAGGGAGGAACAGGGTGCAGGAAAACACTATTTTTCGAAAAAGATGTTTCAGGACTAGAGGGCATGGGATGAAGTTGGAGGAGGACGATTCAGAGGAAACATGAGAAAGAATTTCTTCACAGAACGAGTGGTGGACAAGTGGAACACCCTGCCTGAGGAAGTGGTGGGGGCTGAAACAATCACGGGATTTAAGAATGCATGGGATAGACATAAAGGAATTCTAGAGGTCAGGGGTAAGGGGAAATAGACTTCTAGGAAAACAAACTGAACTTACAAGCTCAAATGGGCAGACTAGGTGGGCCATAGGCCCTTATCTGCCGACACTGTCTATGTATCTATGTATCTATGTAGTCCAAGCAAACACATTGCTTGTTATAGGCAGGAATTGCACAGACAGACAGCACTCGAATAAACAAATAAATAAATGATGACACTGACACATGCACCTGACAGCAGCACACTAAACAATAAATGTATACAGCAGAAGCATAGATACACACAAGAAGACAAGAGATTAAAAGTATGTGTATAACCACCAACAACACCTACCTCAAAGTCACAAAAGGTATGCTCCTGCTAGATGTGGTGGTAGATCAGGGTTCTGTAGTCTGCTGATGAAAATGTGCCTGCGGTCCTGGTTCTCAATGTTGGATACTACAGCTGCCTGCTAGTGGATAACCTTGGAGAGATAAGATCCCAATGTTCTTCCTGCTGCTTTTTCTCCAGATGTCTCTGATGTGATGAATAAGTCGGTCAAGTCAGTCAGTTATTTACAGTGTCACTGATATGTCCATCCGAACCAAAGCTGGATGGATGCCCGGCTGTTTAAATTGCCCTCTTTTATAGGAAAAGCAAACCAGAGATTCTTTTGTTTATTTTCCCCTCTGCTAGGAGTGTGTTAATTCAGGCTTGTGATTGGTTCTTCTTATTAAACCAATCACAAGCCTGATTTAGGCTCCTGATCTTATTGGCCTCCTTTACAATTTCAAGCAGGGATTGGCTCCCATCCTAAACCATGTCTCAGACTCTTAGCTGCCTGGCTGCTGCTGCTCCCCCCTCCTGCTCTTCTCAGAGGTTACTTGCATCTGGTGCAGCAGCAGCTCAGCAGCAACACAAGTTCAATAGCAACTGTTTTGTTTTTTGTGGGCTGTACGGTGATTATAACTGGACTGCAGTCTGGTGAGGTATGGGTCTGGAGTGTGCCACATATTCTTCTCCTCAACCAAGACCAACAGATCACCAGGCAGGCCATTGCTTATATTTAATTTTTTATTTAATTTATTACTTTTTTTGTCTTATGTGTACTCTCTTTTACATACAGCCTTACTCTAGTAGTCTAGAGTGTACTAACTCAATCACCAGACCAGTCAGGAGACTCGACCAACAACAAACCACTGTGACCAAGAACCAGGCCATCACTGTCTGTCCTCCTGAAATAAATTTAGTTTAATTTATTTTATTTATTCCTATTTTTTGTCCAGTCTATTGCTCTGTCTCTATCTCACAGAGACAGATAGTAAACTAAGTTTTATTATTGTGGCCAAATGTGAACTGAACCAGTGAGTAGTGCTGCTTATGCATCATTCATTGCATTGCCACTGGCACGGACTGACTGAAAAGTCAGACAGGAAGAACAAACCCCAGCAATCAGTCCTGGGACTCCCATATGTAGAGATGCAAGTGTGAGCTGCTGCTGGTCTGGAGCAGTGGGGTCTGGATGGTGTGCAGGAGATGGGGACTCCAGTACATACTGAGCATCTGCATCCAATTTATTTAGGCACCGCACCATCACTGACCAGCCCAGGCTTAGTTAAAGTGTGGAAGGTCAGGAGTAGGGACAGTCCAAGAAGCAGCTGGAGTGAGAGTGAGTGGGACCAGTGACCTGACCAGGAGGACCAGACCAGTAGGTGGCATAATCATTGGCAACTTGTCTTGGCAAGCCGCAATATAATGGTGTGCACTGTGTCACTCTGTGTGTATTGGGGGGGTTAGGGTTCAGGTTTAGCTGGGGGTCTGGGTCAGGGGCAGGTTGTTTTTGTGATGACTGGATGCTGGCTAACAGTCAGCAAAGAATTCAGCAGGCACTCCTCTCAGCAATGCCAGTGATTGTACTATACTGAAAAATCTGAAAAAATTAAGAAAGTTAAACCTTTTTTTTTTAGAGGTTGCCAGTTCAGATGCTTACCATTCCTGTCTATTTATTGTTTGTGTATGAATTAACTTCATTAATTCACAAACAAAAAATAGTAGGGGAAAGGCATCTGGCAATCTCTAACATCTGCTCACTCAGACTGCTTTATCTGGTGTCTGATTTAATTCTGCCGTGTCCCTGCAGCCGGTGGCACTACTGAATAGCATCTTGATGAAGGGGCGGAGAAACTAAAAACAGGAAAACTTAATGGGGGAGAGTGGTCACACTAACCACCCACTGGATCCACCACTGTCTTATTATATTCAAAGGTTATGAGGAAAACTAACTTTGAGCTAAAAACTGAATCAAAGTAGAGGAAGGTGGAGTCTCAGGTTGAAAAAAATAGCAATCACACCACCTTTGCGAGGACCAATCTAGTCTTTATATTTAACCAGGCGTTCATTGTTGAGCAGAAGCTCATTTGCAAGATGGACCTGGGTGGAGCATGAACAATTGTATATACAGGTCAACACAGGTATTTACAAGGCAATACAGATAATACTCTTTACAGAGAGGAAGAAAAAGAAGTTCATATGTACATAGAATTATACAGATATTGTACAGATTACACGGTATTTACATACATAGAAGTGTCTATAGGAAGATAAAGCAGGTTATCTAAGGATGCAGGAGGAAGTAACGGAAGAAAAAAAAAAAAAAAATATACACCAGGTAGAGGTGAAGGTAGGGGTGAAGGAAGGGGGGGAGAAAGGCTAGGAGGGCACGGTGCACAGAGAGGAGTTGGTAAAACGGGATATAGAGAAGGTGGATAGAGAAAAGGAGTATGTGTGAGCCCCGGGATTGAATGCTATGAAGTACGGGGCATGGTAGGATGTCACAGCCCAGGGTAGTGAGCTCCTATCCGAGGTTGGGAAAGGAAGAATAAGGGGATGGACGGGCCTAATGTTGATAAGACAGGGGGATAAGAGAGAGAACAATTAGGCTGGTGAGGAGCAAGCTGGGGGGTCACTACTTAAAATTGGGTCTAGGACCAACCAGGACTGGTGCAATAATGATCTAGCCAGACAGGGTTGTCATTCTGGACCAGAAGTAATAAAAGCCAGGTCATAAAAGGGTCTGTCAGCCTGCTTCCAGCTGAGATGCTGAGAGGTTCTGTACTTGGGGAATGGACACTTTTGCTGTTAAGTACTGTTTTTAAAAGTTCCCGCCAAAACCAGAAAAAAAGGACAGAGACTGCCCATTGATGTCCATCAGCCCAGAAGCAAGTTTGCAGTGCTGTGTTCACAACAGATGAGTCCCAAAGTCCAGGGTTCAAGTGTAAGCAGGACAAAGAACAGAAACAACAAGATCCAGCCACTAACAAAGAATTTTGCCATCCAGGGAAGAAGAACTCAACAGGATTCTGAAATTAAAAGAAGAAAATTCAGACTCCACAGCTAACCAGATGTCTTGAGTATTAGTTTAAATTAATGTTTATAATATTTTAATTGGGCTTAGCTGCGAGGTTGCATGGAAAAATAATTTCTTAAATACTAATATGGGTACATAGGAAAGCTTGAATCTAAATAATGATAAACATTTTTGCCAAAGAAAAAGGTATTTGAATAAGTTACAAAGAGAGAAGTTTTGAAACACCAATAAGACAAAGTTATTTGAAATCTTTATACAAGAACAATGTTACTGTTTGCAAAGTACCAAAACTGCTAGCTGTGTGCTTTTGTTTTGTTTGTTTTCTGAAACCTTTGCTGTCTTATGTTAAAGCTGCTTTTTCTGTGTTTACAATGTTTTGTATCTATGCAAAGTTATTAGTAATTAGTTGTGCTACACAGGGATAAATACAATCTATTTTTATATACTACATGAAGGTGTGATGGAAAAGTTATTCAAACTTATCTGGAACTGTCATACAGTAGGTTGTAAAGCAAGGTTTGAGCCAATCTTACATTGTTGATATGGTTGTATGCATATTTTATGACACGGGGCTGAGGATTTAGCTAAGTGCCCATAATAAGACATTGGTATTCCAGCCTGTTGTTCTGACACATGGCTCAATGGCCCCTTTTGTTCACATTGTTTATTAATTCTGCCCCAAGATCATGTAACAATTCAGAAATTATCTAGCATGCTGATGATGCAGTTATTTTTAGTACTGGAATTTTGCTTAGGGAAGTACTGGGTGATATGCATAGAGATTTAGATTTTTTTCCAGGAGTGGCTTTTGTCTAGAAGCATGCCTCTGAATATTAAAAAAAAAAAAACAACTCATGCCATGATCTTTACAGACCCAAAAAAGAATAGGCAGCTTAATTATAACATAGTTGATCTTAAAGTGAGCCCATTGAAATTGTAGATAGCTATAAATATTTAGGGATTATACTGGATAGTAATCTTATGTTTGAATTCCACATTAAACCCATTGTAAGCTTGATTCATCAGAGATTGGGCCTTTTATTTAGAATATGTACTTTTTTAGTGCCTGAATCTCTAAGATTGTTAACACACAGTCTATTATTCAGTATACTGGATTATGGGCTGACTGTTTATTCTGCAACCAGTGATAGAATTCTGACTAAACTCAAAGTACAGTAACTTGTAACAATGTTTTATGATTTATGACCAATCTTCCAAGGAGAACTCAACATTTTACATTGTATAAAACAACATGTTTATCATTTGAAAATAGATTCAATCTTAAAATTGGGTATCACGCTCCATAAGGGAATTATTGGCTTGCTTCCACAAACTGTTATGTCATTGTTCCCTAGGGCTATTAATACCAAGGGAACTAGGTCACAAAGCAAATATGTATTTAGAGTTCCTTTACTCTAAAAAATCTATAGGACAAAAATTGGTATTATATAGGGCTTCCAAGTTCAACAATTCTCTACCTGACGAAATTGCTAATTGTATAACTATTAGATCCTTTAAAACCAGACTAAAACATTGGCTCATTTTAATGAATGAATGCACTTGCATTTAAAGTTTTATTATTTATATTATATTTTGTAATTATAACACAAAAAAAACGCTCTATGCTAGGAGAAAAAATGTACCACAAACTTTATCTAGTTTGTAGAAATATAAAAAGCAGTTTTATTGTTAACAATATGGCACACATAAATAAAAGACCCCCCACAGGCCCGAGAACACTCGATGATCATTTCGCACCCTTGCAGGTGCTTTTTCAAGGGATCTGTTCTCATCACAATATTAGACATTTTTATATATTCCAACCCCAACAACAACATACAAATCTAAAAACACCAATCTATAAATGACCCAATTAATTTAACAATTATTAACAAAGATCAAAGTAGGGCTGCTTCTAATACGGGATCTGTATGAAATCCTGACACACTAAATCCTGACATTAAAATTCCCATCACCGAAAGACCGACGTATCATAATCCTGACAGCACAATTTACCAACATGCAATATCCCGACATGCTGAAAATGTGGCTTACTTTTATGCTCACTTAAAATTTTCATTTTAAGTTTTTGAATTAGATTGAGTGTCCATACCAGCATTTGAACTCCTTCTCTTCTACTCATACAGATTTACCTAAATTAGCAGTGCTTTCAAAATTTCTGACAAAGCCAGTCATGAAATCACAAATTTAAAGTGATAATCCAACTACTGCAAGTTATGCTTATGCTTATGCATTTTTAAAGTGATAATCCAACTACTGCATAGAAATGATCAGGTGCTGAATTTCGTGTCAGTCACACTCTAGCACTGTTAATAAAGTGAAAGGGATAGCTTTCAAATCAACACATACTTAGGCATTGTGCATACAGACCGGACATACAATTATTTATACAGTTACATGGGGTAACGTAGCTATTGTCTTTCTCTTCTCTTTGAAGGGCATATGGACACACAAAAAGAGCCAGAGGAAGACTACCTGACCACATCTGCTTATGCTCGGGAAATAATGAAGGGTCATGAACTTCATTAGAATGGCAATTTGTTTTAAAAGTTTACTGCTGCAGAGACATTGTCTACTGTATCTTTAACCCATGCTGTGATGGAGTGCACACTGTCTAAAGTTTATAGTTTGTATAATTAATGCAAACTCTCTGGCTTTTCTGTGTGCTTTTTGCTTACTTTGCTGTCAAATCACATTCTGAGAAGTCTGCAGCACAGGTATTCACTTCTTGAGTAAGTAGCACGCTGGATTGACTGATGTGTTGTTTAGTGAGCCAGAGAAAGGTATCTCTCTTCTACTCCAACAGACATACCTAAATTAGCAGTGCTTTCAAAATTTCTGACAAAGCCAGTCATGAAATCACAACACAAGGTAGCAAATTTAAAGCGAGTCTCCGACTACTGCAAGTTATGCTTGTGCTTATGCATTTTTAAAGCGATAATCCGACTACTGCATAGAAACGATCGGGTGCTGCATTTCATTCCTCCCCACACACACATTACACTGAGCATTGTCCACAAAAAAAATTGAAGTATTCAGCATATTTACTTGTGACATGTACCCATGATGAAAAAGACATTTATTTCATGGTATGTCCCCATGATCACATGCACACAGTCAGTCAAAGTCCTCCTTCCGGCTGTTTAAAATTAAATTAATAGTAATTGGTGTGTCAATATTAAACTTTTAAAATTATGCTTTTTTTGGGTTCCACAGAAAGCCATCCACCTGACTGTCAATACTGCTCGTCACAGTATGGTAAGTCACAAGCAAAATGATGCTGTGCTGGTAAAGCAAGCCGTGTGTAGTCCATGTGTAGTCTTTAAGTCAGTAGTTTTGAATGCACAAAATGAATAATTTATTTTTATTTTACTAATTGTTGTGGTTAACCATGCCAGTAAACTTTAATGCTTTAGTACTGACTACTATAATAAGTAAGGATTTCGGCTGTCGGTATTTTCTGCAGTCAGGCCTTAGCGCAGTCGGGATATCAGTGCTGGGATTATGAATGTTGGTCATTTGTGTGTTGGGATTCAGTACCTAACCCTCTAATACATTACTGCCCCCTATCTACAATATGATCTGGAATCCAACTTCAATCACTTACAGTAAACAGGACTGAAAAATTGCTGAACAATCCTTCTCTATTAAAAGGCAATACTGACAATCTATAGCATTTAATTTCTTAATAGCCAAAGGAAAAGCACATGATTATTTCAAGTTTGTCCATGTGTGGACTAATTCCAACTTTAAAGTCCATTGTTATTTCATAGTTTCCTCCCATCATTAAGGTCCATACAGGTTTCCTAAAGGACTTCACGGTGCCTTCATTTAGTTCACAATTCCTTCGTTGTAAGTACTGTCCAGGTTCAAATCTCAAGTAGGACAATTTGCATACACACTAAAAAATATAAAATAAATATATTAAAGTATCATATAAACATAGTATAATTACAGAATATCTTCCTTTTTCTCTATCCTTATCTTTTATCAATATAGATCACACTTAATTCAGATTCAGTTTCCCATTTATACCTGATGGATGTAATGCATTTAAATTGCATATCCACCGCCTTTCTTTCTGAAGTAACAAATTCTCCAGATCTCCTCCCCTAGGACCTAGTCTGACTCTTTCAATACCTGTTTATGTCCAGGTGTGTTCTGTATCCCCACCAGCAAACTTGATATGTGATGCCAATACAGTTTTCATGTCCCCATTTGCAATGTCCCTCACATGTTCACCTACCCTCAATTTAAAACTATGGCTTATTTTTCCTGTATAGAATTTACCTCTGGTACAATTAGCCATATACACGATGGCTTTGGTATCACAAGTAATGAGGTCAGGTATCTCATATGCTTTTGTCTTATTTAGATGCCTGAAGGTTTTTGCTCTGCATACATATTTACAGAACTTGCACTTCCCACATACGGTGCAGCCTTTTAGGGAACTAGCAACAAAAACTGTACCATCTCTCATTTTCTTTACTGGTTGCATAGAGTGAACTAAGTGGTCTCTGATGTTCTGTCCTCTTTTGTATATAATCAAGGGTGGCTGATTTTTACAAGCCTGTCCCAAAACAGGATCTGATTCTATTATAGTCCAGTTTTTTAATATTGTATTTCTAGTATCCTTACACCTGTATGTATAGGTAGTTACATATTTCAAACAGTCCTGTCCTGTAGATGGGATCCCACTTTCACCACTTTCTCTATGTCTATTCAGATCTATTAGTTGAGACCTGTCCTGTTCACTTGTCCATTCCACTGCATGGTCCAAACAGGATCTACTGCAACCCATCTCCACAAATCTTGCATACATTTCTCCCATTCTCTGCTGGAAATCCCTCTCTCTGGTACAATTTCAAATCATAAAAATTGACTCTTAGGAATATTTCTTATTGTATGCTTGGAATGCATGCTTGAAGCTTGTAATGGAATCACAATACACTTCTTTGTAATATAAATCAGCTGCTATGAGCCGTTCCTCAGTTTTAAATATTTTCACATCCAAATATGAAATACTGTGTTTATCACAATTTACCATAAACCTGAAGTGTGGATTTGAATTATGCAGATACTCTATGAAGCCATTCAGTTCTTCTTTCAAACATCTCCAAATAAAAAATAAATCATCAATAATCTGACATATTTGACAATCTGCTCATAATAAGGGTTCAAGGCTCTTTTCAGTACATATATTTGTTTCCAATAGCCCATAAACAAATTAACGTAGCTGGGGGCAAATGATGCCCCGATAGCCACACCATTAATTTGTAATTTTCCCTTTTTTGCTCCAAAAAATATCTCATAGATGTTAGACCCCCAGAATGTGGCACATTTGTATACAAGGAGGTCTCATCCATTGTAACTAATAGTAATTCATTATTTACTTCCACATTAGACAATTCATACAATAAATCTGAAGTATCTAGGCAGGAATGAAATCCACACTAGGCACCAGGTGTTCAGTGACAAAATTGCAAAGCAAGTGAGAACTAGTCATGGCACACCTGCACACGTAACAAAAAACAGCAGACAGGTACAGTATTAAACTAGAGTCCATACATTTATTTTCTGGCTACCCCAACAGTGCAAAAGAATGCCTATTCAGGCCCTTGCTTGGAGACTAACAGCAAAACTTCTGATGTTTCAACCAAACTTGGTCTTTGACAAAGAAAGTTCCTCCTAGTGATTGTGAAATTTGGTCTCCCGACCTCGGTATAGTGTAGGTCGGGAGACCGAATTTTGTGAATACATAAGTATTCCCTTACCCTAGATGGGATGTTGTGTTAAATTTCTTCTCTTTTGTTTTGTTTACTCCTTTGCACCTTGACAATGGATAGTTTGTGTTTGTTTTTGTTTAAGTGTTCCCTTTTGTTTCTAATAAGACTTTTTCTAACTTTCTCCTTTTTATTTTTGCTTATCCCTTTGTTTCCCGACCCTAGATAGCTTTTTTTTAAGTTTTCCCCTTTTGCTTCTTTTTCTTCCCTTAGATAGGATGCTATATCTATTCCCACTTACCATGTGCTTTTAGTTCCTGTAATTCCTTCCTCAGGTGGCAACACATGTACAGGCAGTCTACTTTACCTTACTGGATTAATAAAGTTCCTTGTGTGCCTGCTATCACCTGCGGGCACTTAAGATGCCTAAGATGCCAATCTTGTTCCTCCCCTGTACTGTTCCATTCATTTACTGGGACACAGAGTGGATGGACTTTTATCCTGCATCCAGGGCTTCCTGATATGTCCCTATTGGTGTCTTTGTTTACATGCCCCCTACTCCAAGCCTCCTTCTCCACTTAGACCCCTGACCTGGCCTTCCTTTCTTATAAGTAGAAAAATGAAAATAAGGCACAAAGCAAGTTTGTTAAACTATCAAGAGTCTCTCTCTACCCCTCACAGAGTGGCACTGCACAGATTTAAAAAGCATTCCTAAACTTTACAAAATAGATTTTTTATCCTGCCTCCCAGGCTTCCTGGTATGCCCCCCTTGGTGTCTTCACTCACGTGCCCCCCCCCGCTCCAAGTCTCTTTCTTCCCTCTGATCCCTGTCCAAGCCTTCCTTTCTTGTATGTATGAATATTAAAAGAAACCATATGCTTCCTGGCTTCCTGGTAAGCTCAGATTGGTGTTTTCACTCAGTTGACCCCTGCTCCAGGCCTCCTTTTTTTGTCCAATCCCATATCCAGCCTCCCTTTCCTGTAAGCAGAAAAATTAAATGAAAGCACAAAACAAGTTTGTTAAACAATCAAGAACTGCTCCCAAACCCTCACAGAGTGGTGATGTATTCTCAATGCACTACAACACAGTATTTACAACAATCATGCAATGTAATGTATCTGCCCATGCCATGATGTGTTTATGAGTAAAATGACTGTTCTGTCATATCTGTTTTAATTTTGCTTGTATAGGAAGCAGTGCCAGGGAAGTAGTATATGATTTCATCACCAGCATGGAGAAGCCCTTCTTTCTGCTCTGGAGTCCAGTCTACATGTGACTGAGAAAAGCAATGTGTGTGGTTACTTTATTCCATGTGACAAAGTCCTGATACAGCATGTGGCTTTACAACGGAAGAGTTATACTTAAAGCACCCTGTCATGCGCCTTCTCTTCAGCTCCACACTTGAAAACTATGGAAAAATTCTGAATCTTGCATGATTAGTTTGTTCTTTTTGCTACAAACATTTTGGAGTACTTTATGCAGCATTTCCATGCAAATGCATTTATTTCTGTAGAAAATATTTCTATAAGGTGATGATATATGATCACATAAATTACATTACATTGTTTCTTATATTTACTGAGTGGGTCCTAATCCATTCAGGGATACATGCATGATGTAGAGTAACATTCTGCAGCATGCATTTTCCTGTTCAAATTATATCTATTGATAATCTGTTTGATTCAACCTTATGATAAATTATTAGACAGTTAGAATTGACTGTGTTTATGCTGTACTAAAATATTCTACAGAATCATCTTGCCTCTGGACATATTACAAACCTGAAGTTACCTACAGTATAATCCCTAGTTACAGACAACTCAGACCACAATATTCCCTTTACCTGTCAATATTAGCACTTACCCATTATGCATTTTATATCATTCCTTTTGGTGATGAATGTTAGTGTTCACAAAAGGTAATGAATTGACAGCCCTACAGCACGAAGGTATTGATGTTCACTGTTTATCCACATGGCAGGTACTGCCTAGAGCCACAGAATAAGCTCCCACACATGCAACAGTGGCACAGCTGGTTTCATAATTTGATCTATCTATATGTATTTATCTGTTTCTTAATGTTGAGTAAAGATGCAGACTGCCATTATAATTGTTTATCTAGGCTTCCAACTGTGTCTGAATTTATCTTGACCTTGCAACCTCAGGGAGGCCAGAGAGATGTCCTCATGAATCCCTTTACACCAAGTAGGCAGCCATACACATGAGCTGATGTCTGCCACCTGAATCTGCCTCATTTTGCTACCTTTGTGAGTTTCCTCAAGAGGCTATGCATGTATTTTGTTTTTATATGTTTTTGTTCTTGAAGAAGGCCCCACATGTTATATATATAATTCTAAATCTAAATACCTGAGATAGGTAGGCGGCATAGGAAGTAAAACACTCTTTGCCTGATAAAAACATAAACCTGGACAGCCTACCAGTGCAGTAGTAGTGCTACCACCTGCGATACTGATGACCCATGTTTGGGAGCAAACATGGTACGTCAGAGTGTCAGCCGGGGGTGGGGGAGTAGAATGAACATCCCATGGACAGTTTTCCTCTTCTGGGGGGGAAGGGTTCTGGTGTCCCGGCAAGTGAGTGACACCCAGTGGAGGTTGTTTGTGTAACAGTCAGCCACGCTTCAAAGGAAGGTGACAGTGGACATGTGTAGGTCAGGTGTGGGAGTGCACATGACCTGCACTGATGTCATTGCACATCCACGCCTCTGGAGAAATGAACAGGAAACCCCCCTGGGCTGGCAGCATTGTGATGCCCTTGGAACATTGCCCAAATGACACCCCAGGTGCAAGCCTTGGCTGGGGCCTCTAGTTAATCTCGGTCTCTTTCCCCTCCCTCAGGGAAACCCCACTGCAGGGGGAAAGCTGTGGGCCTCCCCAGTCCAGGCAGCCTGGGGAGATGCCAGGTACAAGGTCTGGGCACTAATAGGGAACAAATCCCCCTCCCATACCATGAGCCGAAAAAACAGTTGCAAAAAAAAAAATCAAACATAAAACTGACAGTTTCTGAGGAACTGAAAAATAATTGGCCCACTTAAATATTTATGCTTAAAAAACACATTTCTAGTTTATGACATAAAAAGATAAAACAAATCTTTGAGAACTGAAAGCATGCTAAGGGCTTCCTCAAAAGGAGTATAGAATATTTAATCCCAACACTTCTTACATTCTGAGTTTTTGACCCCACAGTCATCAGTGTATTACTGTGAGAACCATATTAAGACCCTGGCTAGAAGAATGACTAGCCTGCAGTATGGGTGTGATTTTAAGAGTTCCTATTGGCATCTCTTTATGGACATTTATTATTCCTTCCAGTGTGCAAATGTTATTTGTTTTTATGCTGTTTATGCTATGCATGCTTTACAAATGTGCATCCATATTTTGTAAAATCATATTAATCTTTTTAACTCTATCTATGACTCAGTTGTTCTAAAGTGAACAGGTAGCAGTACTGACTAATTTGTGTCTGTGTCCTGCAGACACAAAAACAAGTAATGCCCCTTCTGGTAATGAAAGTGTTGGCATGCTTGAAACATTCAATCATTTCCTGAGATTTCTGCCTTTTAACTAAGAAGGGTGCTTCAAATTTAAAGTTTATTTTCTGTTACAATATGATGAAAATGTCTGACATGTAGTGCATCCATTAAGAATCTATACAGTTCAGCTATCCTTTTCTTGGTGAAATCACGCATCTAACTTCTGCCACTAGTGATCATCTGTACAAAGATGCACTTTAAATGTGCTATCATTTTAAATGCACTGATTAGTATGCCCTTTAAAATGCATAAAAAGTGTTGTACAGTAGTGGATGCTTATTCCTTGAAAAAGCTCCAATATGGAGTGAAGCATTGGGTCTAGTCTACCAATATCTACTGTAAACATACCATATTGTGTTGTTCAGACAAAAAAAACCACAGAGTAATGGATAGACAAGTGTGTGTTAGATTTCTTTTCACACCAGAGGTGTGTGATGACCCATAAAACTCGAAAGTGAAGTTTGACAGATTTATGAGGTCATCAAATACCAAGGGTGTGTTAAGAAATCCATAAATACACACTTGCCTATCCTGTATTTTTATGTTGATTGCGAGTAAACGCAAGAAACATGTTGCAACAGCTTTTCCAAAAAGCAGGCTGTGGAGGTGCGGCACTGTTGTGGCCAATGTCCCCACAGCCTTTAAAGGCTTGGCCGCCTTTCCCCAATGCTGTGGCATGCTGTTGCTGACACTAGTTCAGCCAGCATGCCACAACTTTCTAACATTTTAGCTGCTGCAATCAGGGGCCAACTCATCATTGCAGTGTCATCCGCTGCAATGAGGAAGCGATCCCTCATTGCAGGGCTGTTGCTAAGGGGAGCCCAATCCCCATCAGCATGTCCCTCCCCCAATTTCTTGTGTGCCGAGTGGGGTGCCCAATCCCCCTCAGCGTATGTCCCCTCCCTGGTTCAGTGTTTGCTGACGGGGGTGCCCAGTCCCCATCAGCATATTCCCCCCCCATTTCTTGTGTGCTAATGGGGGTGCCCAATCCCCTTCGGCATGATGTACCCCCCCTTTAGTTGTGTGCTGATGGGGGTGCCCAATTCCATCGGTTGCAGCTGGCCCCCCCAAAAGAGTCCATTGGCACGCCTGGGAGCCTACCCCAGCATGCCACATTCCTGAAAGGCTAAAACAGTCCTGTGATGTTTTTATTTTTTATTTTTGTCCCTGTAAACCAAAAACAGCCCCAGGTCTCCCTGGTTCCTCCTCCACAACCCACCCACCACTCGCACCTGCCCCCACGCCTCACCTCATACTTACCTCCAGAGCTCAAGCGACGATCTTGATGGACCAGGAACATGTCTGCACTCTTCAAAGCTGACCGCGAACTGAGGAAATGCCAGTAAGCTGTATAATGGAATAAATAGTTTTTTTCAACTTTGATGCATATCTCGGGCATTTTTTGGAATTTTGGCACCAAATTTTCAAAATGTGGTTTTTGGGACCCCTCCTCATGAATTCTGTCACTGTCATTGCATAAATTGGCCCCAAAAGGTGATTTTGCGGTCACTGCATGGAATCACCTTTAGGGACTGATTAACGAAATGACAGTGCCAGTGTTCATGAGGTGGCCTCCCAGAAAGCCTATGTTGCAAATTTGGTGGAAAAATTAAAAAATGACTGTTTTAAGAGTGTGCATTGTGCAGTTGCTACGCACGCTCATAACTTCATGAATTTGTAATATTTTCATGCCAGATTTTTCAACATTGGCATTTTTCCACACCTCCTTGTGAACAGTACAGCTGTCATTTTTCACATCATGGCCGAAATGTGCTTTCGCACTTCTAGTGCAGAATAGCATGGTCGCTGTGGGAAATCAGTGTTCAGGACAGATTATGAAAATGACAGTGACACTGTTCATGAGCAGAGGTCCTAAAATGCCTATGTTGAAAATTTGGTGCTGATACTCCATAAAATGACTGTATTACGCACATGCATTGCGCAGTTTTCATGCATGCTCGTACCTTCGCAACTTTGCAATATTTTCACTCCAGATTTTCAACATTGCCATTTTTACACACCTCCTTATGAACAGTGCAGCTGTCATTTTTCACATCCTGGCCAAAATGTGTTTTCACTCTTCTGGTGCACAATAGCACGGTTGCTGTGGGAAATTAGTGTTTGGGACACATTAAGAAAATCACACTGACACTGTTCATGAGCACAGGTCCTAAAATGGCAATGTTGAAAATTTTTTGATGATGACCGTGTGTTGTGCAGTTTTCATGCACCCTTGTAACTTCAAAAATTAGTAATATTTTTGCTCCACATTCTCAACAGTGGCATTTCCCCACATCTCCTCATGGAAAGTACAGCTGTCATTTTTCGCATCCTGGCCAAAATGTGTTTTCACACTTCCGGCATAGAATACCACAGTTGCTGTCATAAATCATTGTTTGGGACAATTTAGGATTGAGCAAGTGAGAGATGGGGGCAGTGACTGAGCTCAACTGAGCTCTGTCAGGACTGTTGCAGATTTCTTTGTGGGCAGGAAAAGGCACCAATGCAAGCAGGAGCCCAGTACAAAAGGGCAGCCTGCAGCGCTGGGAGACAGAGAATGAGAGAGTAAGGGAGCAGGAGTGCTTGAGGTCAATGGAGCTCTGTTGGGGCTGCCGAGGATCTCTTTGTGGGCAGGGAAAGGCAGCAATGCATGCAGGGGCCCAGTACAAAAGGTCAGCCTGCAGCGCTGGGAGACACAGAATGAGAGAGTGAGGGAGCAGGAGTGCTTGAGGTCAGTGGAGCTCTGTTGGGGCTGCTGAGGATCTCTTTGTGGGCAGGAAAAGGCAGCAATGCATGCAGGGGCCCAGTACAAAAGGTCAGCCTGCAGCGCTGGGAGACACAGAATGAGAGAGTGAGGGAGCAGAAGTGCTTGAGGTCAGTGGAGCTCTGTTGGGGCTGCTGAGGATCTCTTTGTGGGCAGGAAAAGGCAGCAATGCATGCAGGGGCCCAGTACAAAAGGTCAGCCTGCAACAGCGGGAGAAACAGAATGAGTGACTGAGAGAGAGGGGGAGTGAGTGAGCTCAACGGATCTCTATTGTGACTGCTGTGGATTTCTTTGTGGGCAGAAAAGGGCAGCAATGCAGGCAGGAGCCCAGTACAAAAGGGCAGGCTGCAGTGCAGGCAAAAATGGAATGAGCGAGTGAGAGGGGGGGTGAGTAAGGTCAACAGAGCTCTGTCGGCACTGCTGCAGATTTCTTTGTGGCCAGAAAAAGGTACCAACAGAGGCAGGAGCCCAGTACAAAAGGGAAGCCTGCAGCGCCAGGACAAACAGAATGAGCACATAAGACAGGGGGAGTGAGCGACCTCAAATGGAGCTCTGTCGGGACAGCCGAGGATTTCTTTGTGGGCAGAAAAAGGTGCCAATGCAGGCAGGAGCCCAGTACAAAAGGGCAGCCTGCAGCACCGGGAGAAACACAATGAGCAAGTGAGAGGGGGGATTGAGCGGCACAACAGAGCTGTGTCGGGACTGCTGTGGATTTCTTTGTGGGCAGGAAAAGGCAGCAATGCATGCAGGGGCCCAGTACAAAAGGCCAACCTGCAGCAGCAGGAGAAATAGAATAAGTGAGTGAGAGAGGCGGATTGAGCGATCTCAACGGAGCTCTGTCATGACTGCTGCAGATTTCTTTGTGCGCAGAAGAAGGCGGCAACACAGGCAGGAGCACAGTACAAAAAGGCATCCTGGAGCGGTGGCAGAAATGGGAACAGCAACTGAGAGAGGAGGAGTGAACGAGCTCAAAGAATCTCTGTTGTGACTGCTGCAGATTTCTTTGTGGGCAGAAAAAGGCACCAACAGAGGCAGGAGGCCAGTACAAAAGGGCAGCCTGCAGCACCAGGATACACAGAATGAGCAAGTGAGATCGGGGAATGAGTGACCTCAATGGAGCTCTATCATGACTGCTGCAGATTTCTTTGTGGGCAGAAAAAGACAGCACCACAACCAGGAGCCCAGAACAAAAGGCCAGCCTGCAGCACCTACAGAAACGAATGAGCGAGTGACAGAGGGGGAGTGAATGACCTCAAGGGAGCTGTGTCAGGACTTCTGCAAATCACTTTGTGGGCAGAAAAAGCCACCAATGTAGGCAGGAACCCAGTACAAAAGGGCAGCCTGCAGCAGAAAGAGCCACAGAACAAGCGAGTGAGGGAGGGGTAGTGAGTGAGCTCACTAGAGCTCTGTTGGGACTGCTGCAGATTTCTCCAAGGGCAGAAAAGGGTGGCAATACATGCAGGGGCCCAATACAAAAGGGAAGCCTAGAGCAGTGGGAGAATCAGAATGAACGAGTGAGAGAGGGAGAGTGAGTGAGTGAGTGAGCTTAATGGAGCTCTGTCAGACTGCTGCAGATTTCTTTGTGGACAGAAAAAGGTTTCAACAGAGGCAGGAGCCCAGTACAAAAGGGCAGCCTGTAGTGTCAGGAGAAACAGAATGAGTGCATGAGAGGGGTGAGTGAGTGAGTGACCTCAACAGAGCTCTGTGGGGACAGCTGCAGATTTCTTTATGGTCAGAAAAAGGTGTCAATGCAGGAAAGGAACCCAGTACAAAATGGCAGCCTGCAGCGCCGGGAGAAGCACACCGAGCGAGTGAGAGTGGGGGAGTGAGTGAACTCAACAGAGCCGTGTTGGGACTGCTGCAGATTTCTTTATGGGCAGAAAAAGCCCCTAACACAAGCAGAAGCACAGTACAAAAGGGCAAGCTGCAGCAGCGGGAGACAAGCCCAGTACAAAAGGGCAGGCTCCTGCAGTGGGAGACACAGAATGAGTGGGTGAGGAAGGGGGAGTGAGTGAGCTCAACAGAGCTCTGTTAGGACTGCTGCAGATTTCTTTGTGGGTAGAAAAAGGCAGCAATGCATGCAGGGGCTCAGTACAAAAGGGAAGCCTGCAGTGGTGGGAGAAACAGAGTGAGCGAGTGAGAGAGGGAGAGTGAGTGAGCTCAACGGAGCTCTGTCGGAACTGCTGCAGATTTCTTTGTGGGAAGAAAAAGGTGCCAACACAGGCAGGAGCCCAGTACAAAAGGGCAGCCTGCAGTGCCAGGAGAAACAGAATGAGTGCGTGAAACAGGTGGAGGAGCCACCTTAACAGAGCTCTGTCAGGACAGCTGCACATTTCTTTGTGGGCAGAAAAAGGCAGCAATGAAGGCAGGAACCCAGTACAAAAGGCCAGCTTGCAGCACCGGGAGAAACACAATGAGCGAGTGAGACCGGGGGAGTGAGTGAGCTCAACGAAGCTCTGTTGGGACTGCTGCAGATTTCCTTGTGGGCAGAAAAAGCCCCCAATGCAAGCAGGAGCCCAGTACAAGAGGCAGGCTGCAGCAGCAGGAGGTGAGCCAAGTACAAAAGGGCAGGTTGCAGCAGTGGGAGACACAGAATGAGAGAGTGAGGAAGGGGGAGTGAGTGAGCTCAACAGAGCTCTGTTGAGACTGCTGTAGATTTCTTTGTGGGTAGAAGAAGGCAGCAATGCACACAGGGGACCAATACAAAAGGGTAGCTTGCAGCGGTGGGAGAAACAGAATGAGTGACTGAGAGAGACTGGGAGCAAGCAAGCCCAACAGAGCTCTATCGTGCCTGCTGCAGATTTCTTTGTGGGCAGAAAAAAGCAGCAGTGCAGGCAGGGGCCCAGTACAAAAGGCCAGCCTGCAGCAGCAGGAGAAACAGAATGAGCAAGTGACAGAGGGGGAGTGAACAAGATCATTGGAGTTCTAGCATGACTGCTGCAGATTTTTTTGTGGGCAGAAGAAGGTGGCAATGCAGGCAGGAGCCCAGTACAAAAGGCCAGCCTGCAGCACCAGCAGAAACAGAATGAGTGAGAGAGAGAGGGGGAGTGAGCGAGCTCAACGGAGCTGTGTCGGGACTGCTGCAGATTTCTTTGTGGGCAGAAAAGGAAGCAATGCACACAGGGGCCCAGTACAAAAAGGCAGCCTGCAACAGTGGGAGAACTACAACAACTAAGTGTGAGAAGCAGAGTGAGCGAGCTCAATGGAGCTCTATTGTGACTGCTGCAGATTTCTTTGTGTTCAGACGAAGACGGTAATACAGGCAGGAGTCCAGTACAAAAGGGCAGCTTGCAACGCCGGCAGAAACGGAATGAGCGTGTGGGAGAGGGGGAGTGAGTGAGCTCAATGGAGCTCTGTTGGGGCTGCTGCAGATTTCTTTGTTGCCAGAAAAAGGTGCCAACACAGGCAGGAGCCCCATACAAGAGGACAGTCTGCAGTGCCAGGACAAACAGAACAAGCGAGTGACACAGGGGGAGTGAGCGACCTCAATGGAGCTCTGTCGGGACTGCTGCAGATGTCTTTGTGGGCAGAAAAAGCTGCCAATGCAGGCAGGAACCCAGTACAAAAGGGCAGCCTGTGGTGCTGGCAGAAATGGAACGAGCGAGTGAGAGAGGGGGAGTGATTGAGCTCAACGGAGCTCTGTCAGGACTGCTGCAAATTTCTTTGTGGGCAGAAAAAGACACCAACAGAGGCAGGAGCCCTGTACTAAAGGGCAGCCTGCAGCACCAGGAGACACAGAATGAGTGAGTCAGACAAGGGGAGTGAGCAACCTCAATGGAGCTGTACCATGACTACTGCAGATTTCTTCTTGGGCAGAAAAAGGCGGCAATGCAGGCAGGATCCCAGTACAAAAGGCCAGCCAGCAGTGTGAGCAGAAACAGAATGAGCGACTGAGAAAGGGGGAGTGAGCGAGCTCAACGGAGCTGTGTCACAACTGCTGCAGATTTATTTGTGGGAAGAAAAAGCCACCAATGCAGGTAGGAGCCCAGTACAAAAGGGCAGCCTGCAGCAGTGGGAGACAGAAAGAGCCACTGAAGGAAGGGGAGTGAGTGAGCACTGGGAGAAACAAAACTCTGTTGGGCCTGCTGCAGATTTATTTGTGGGCAGAAAAAGGCAGCAGTGCACCCAGGTGCCCAGTACAAAGGGCAGCCTGCAGCAGTGGTAGAAACGGAATGAGCAACTGAGAGAGGGGAAGTGAGCAAGCTCAACAGAGCTCTATTGTGACTGCTGCAGATTTCTTTGTGGGCAGAAAAAGGTGGCAATGCAGGCAGGAGCCCAGTACAACAAGCCAGCCTGCAGCACTGGCAGACACAGAACAAACCAGTGACAGAGGGGGACTGAGCAACCTCAACGGACCTGTGTCTGGACTGTTGCAGATTTCTTTGTGGGCAGAAAAAGTCACCAACACTGGCAGGAGCACAGTACAAAAGGCCAGCCTGCAGCACCAGGAGAAACAGAATGAGCAAGTGACACAGGGGGGTATGCCACTTCAACGGACCTCTGTCGGGACAGCTGCAGATTTCTCTGTGGACAAAAAAGGGAGCCAATGCAGGCAGAAGCCCAGTACAAAACAGTAGCCTACAGTACTGGGAGAAACAGAATGAACGAGTGACAGAGGGCCAGTGAGCAAACTCAACGGACCAACGCAATTAACATTCGGCATTGACAAATGCCTGTTTATAATTGCTGGCGTAAGGAGTGAATGCCAATGTTAATTAAACAGTTCTGTTATACTGACATACACATACACACACACACACACACTCCCTGTCCAGTAAGGCATTTATTTTTTTTTCTTTCTTTTTCTCTTTCTTTTACTCTTTCTTTCTTTCTTTCTTTCTAAAAAATATTGTTGAACTTTGGTGTACAAGTCAGGTAGAGTCACACTGGAGATCATGCTAGGTCGGACCAAAGCCCCAACTGAAGTGTATTAGCAGGATCAACCAGATATATTTTTGTATGTTATAAAGACAGGATCAACCAGATAAATAATGAAAACATTTAAGAAGTTACCTGTGACTGAGAGGCAAATGATCACTGTGGTTCCTTGGTAGCGAAGAAACTGAGCTGCCATGTTTGTTGAAGTGTTAGGCCAGCACACACACACCCACACACACACAGACACACACACACAGACACACACACACAGACACACACACACAGACACACACACAGAGTTCAAGCTAATGAGGTGGCGCATGAGCTGGGATTGACACTGCTATTGAAAGAAAGTTTTGACAATGTCGTATTAATCGGTTTTCAAGTTATTATGGCATTTGAAAGAGACCACGTAATCGTGTGATAAAGGGAGTAACCAGTAATTATAAGCCTTTACCTTGCACACAAAAAATCTAAAGGGCTGCCTTTTTTTTGTGGTAAGTGTTGCAATTCTCCTTTCCTAACTTTGCATATACAGTAAATGCTGATGTTCACACCATGCTCCTAGAGACAGCCTTCTGCAATCACAAATAAAGCTGAACAACATTAAGCTGTTGGTGGTATTTTAGTGAATGTGGGAAATTTGTCTAGGACACATTTTTACAAAGGAGTCCCCAACTAATCCAGCCTTATCATTACTCTCACCAGCCATTTTCCTTTTTCACCATGGAAGGTCAGGTATTCGGATGTGCAACATTCTCAGATATGGCTTCCACAGTAATATGACAAAATTCCACAGTTTTCACAAAGCCTCACAGAATATGGCTTTTTTGAAACTCTTTGATTATATATTTTGAAATAAATTTACAGGTTACCACCAGTAAGTGGACAAAGTCCTTTTTACAGCCATGACTAAAATAAAAACAAATTAAAACAGGACAAGTAAGTCTGACAGTACAGCCTACATGTTAGAATAAGGAACTGTGAATGAACTTGGTCCAGTACATCCAGCAGACCTGACTGATTCCCAAAACTTCCACATGCATACTGTGTGACTCTGAACAAGTCTCTTAACTGCCCGGTGCTCCTGGGTCACCCATGAAAACAGGCATTTGTCCCTAGAGGGCTTTTACCCAGCTACCAAAAATTAAAAAAAAATTAGATCATGACATAATGTAGCAATGCATTAGGAAAGGGCCCATGAGGTATCTTAGAACATGTATAGTTATTACAGATGAAACTGAGAGTTGCATATTTAAAATGTATAGTGCTATGAAGATATCAAGATCACATTGAGGTACAAGATCATCTACTGTTCAAAAATGAATGTGTTTCAGTTCATGTATTAAATTCAACTTTAAGTACTAATGCTGTTTTTCAATTTTTGTCACCTTTTAACGTGCACATTATTTAGGCAAGTGATTACAAAGCTGACACACCGTTTCTTTTCAAGGTCAATGAGCCTTTCAAACTTAGTGTCATTGTGTTCTCCAGTTTTAAGTTTACAGGGGCTTATAATTTTACAGTTCACACATTTGCAAAATTTTGCTAAGAAATTTCTGAAAGTTTGGCATCTTATAACTTGGTCTCCTTTAAAACTAGATACCTAAATATCCGATGCATATCCATATGGCAAAGCAGTTCAAACATTTAAAATTTAGTGACATTTGCACATGTTGTTTTAAAATTAGATTGAAATGACTGAAAATTAAATTTTAGCAAAATGTTTATCTGTCTATAACTCTGCACCCTTTAAAGCTTCAGATGTACAATTTGGCATAAATAGCTAAGTGGCATAGTTTGTCAAACCTTTTAAATGTGGAGAAATTTCATTTTTGGTAGAGGTTGTGTAACGTTTGTGAACATTTCATCAAATATTCACAGACATTCTATGAAATTTCACAGAATAGGAATCATAATTCTGTCCCATTTCCACCAGTGGAATCTTACATTCCACAGGTTCTACTGTGTTCCTATTGAGGGTATCCATGTGACATCTGTGCTCTTATAGGTTATGATGTCACAAGAATCCCAGAGATGGAGGAAGCAGTTGTTCAACATAGTTTTCTATTTGTTATTTTCATAGTAGGGATATTGCCTTTTATCAAGTAAAAAAATCACAGAAAAGTAGAAATTATGAATTAAAAACAATTTATTAAGACAAACTTGGCAGAAAATCCCATCTAGAAAAAACAGCTTACAATTCAGGTTTCCATGCGATTGATATTGATATCAGTATGCTGCTGTTTCTTTTGACTGATGGCAGAACAGTGGTACAACATCCTGATGTCAGAATAGTTTGTACAACTAGCAGTGTACCAGTAATGAATATAAATCCTCAAATACCACAAATAATTTACTGGTTTTTCTGGACTGAATAACAAATGGTATCTACAATAGGCCCTATGCACAAATTAGAGAAATGCCTTACCACTGCATATCCATGGTGCATAGGCAAAATAAAAGACTAGGAGCTGTGAATCAGGGTGGACCCCCTCAGCATTCACTACAGGGGCACAGACCCCTTCCATACCCGATCTCTGGCCATTCATGCTGCTATGCATGTGCATGGTTTGGTGAGTGTCTGGGGGCATGCCATTCAGTGTGATGCAGAGTATCAGGTGTGGTGGGCACAGGCTATGTCAGTAGGTACTGTACTGAAGCTGCTGTGCACCCACCACAAAACATACCTGCTGGTCACGGTGGACTTAATCTCCTGCCATTGCTGCCTAAGCCATCCAGTCAGGCAGAGAGGGCTGGGGGAAGCCATTTGCCATTCAACCACTCTACTGTAAACTACAGGACCAGCAGTGACTCACAATCTCCTGCTCCACATGGAGCAGGGGATCCTCTCATGGGCCAGGTCAGGCATCCCACTGGATGCATGTCTGTGTCCTCTGATCTATCCCCCCCCCCCACACCAGCCCACTAGTTGTGTGGGGCCATATACAGGCACCCTGCTGACCACCATGTGCCTGTGCATGGGTGCAGAGCTGTGCAGGCTGGGTATGCCCCATTATGTTTACCTGGGCCCAAATGGTGCATAGACACCCATACAAGTGTATTCAGGAATAAGAAAAATGGAAAGGCTATCTGACTCCAGCACATAGAAAACAAGACAGTCATCCACACTGGAGCTGTTGTGTTGTCTTCAGTGTCCTACATTGCAAGAATGAATGATAATGTATACTAGAGTAACCCCTGATGGGTCATTTGTCAGTCGATCAGGTGTTACCATGGAACGACATCATCATTCATCTACATACTGCAGGACACTGAAGTGAGCACATCCCTTCAATGTGGGATTTTTTTCTTGATTACTAGGTGCTGGAGTCATATACCCTTAAAGTCTGGGGGTTTGGTGGGAAGAAGGAGTATATGTGCTACAAGGTACATAGGGTGGGGTGTTGTTGATACTTGTTTTCAGGAGTCGCAGTGATTCTGGGCGTGGGGGACATGGGTGGTTATGTGATTTGGTGGGTTCCATGTGATAAGGGTGATTCTTGAATGCCAAATGCCCTTAAGGCGAGTGCACATTGCTGAAATTCAATTTTGATGATGTGCAACTCCGGCGCCAGTGAAAGCAATGTAAAAACTTGTGTTATTTTGTTTTATGTGGGGATGAACCCCCCTAATTTTAGATTCTCAACTCCAGGGGGGTGCATGTCAGGGGGGTGCATCCAATGTCTCAGGCCGGGTGCAACAAAAAAATACCACCGCCCTGTCCTGAACCCTGCATCTCCACCACGCCAGGCCAGCACCCCACCACCACACCATGATGCCAGCTTGGTGGCAACCCATGGCACCACCCCTCACAAACTCTCCCACTCCTTGCTTAGTGTGCTCGCTGCCCCCCCACGCATGTATACACACACGATATCCCGTTGCCTTTTCACGAACCCTCCCCATCCGGTTGCCATCCCCACGCCCTCACCATTGGGCCAGTCACCTCAAGTGGGTCACCATTTTGGTAGGTGCCCACTTGTGGTATGCCCAAGTCACAAGATACTGACTTGGTGCAGGTTGGGGAAGGGATTTATTATACTATCTAACTAACTTTATTATAAGAAACTTCACCAAGACTGTGGGGGAGGAGAGATGTGGGTGCTAGAGGGTGACAGGGTGGCAGAAATTATTTTTAGGTGGTGAGAAGTAGTGAGACATGGTTGCACAGTGAGTGATGGTGACCTAAATATTGTAAAAGTGGTTTATTTAAAAATCATCACTGCAAGGAATTGGGATTAAGTCAGGAACTTTGCTACACTATGCATAAAGCAAAGTTCCAGACTTCTCACCAGCTTCACCAGTGAAGTTTAGATTCATAACACACCTATTAATGACCTCACTGTCTGTGACATCACTACTAACCAAGAGGCCATCACCTGCTGCAAGATTGAGCACTTGTGATACTACAGTAATTGAGGCCCCAATGCTGATGAGTTAGTAAGAGGAATAGAATTAGATATGTTGTTCTCCAGGTGAAATTCTGATCTTTACATCCCACCCAGTACTACTAGGTACAAAAACCTCTAATAAGCTCATGGAAAAGGAAAAATACTTAATTAAAAAAAAAGTAACAACTAAGTGCTTTTAAAAATTAATTACATTTCGTGCATACTAATTTTGGTAATACAAGTTTTTTAATTTTCTAAGTTAAAGGGTGGCTAGCCGCACACTATAACTCATTTCACAGAACCATCAGATGACACTGATACCACCTAGCAGACCTGTGCAGAATATAGAATTCCACTGGTAGAATTCAGGCAGAAAGGCAATTCCAATTCTGAAATGTTTTTGAAACTTTAGAAAAAATTACACAGAATTTTGAAAGTCATTTAATTGAATCCGTGGATTCATTTTCTGTTTATCACATAAAATGCAAATTAGTTTTTCATGGTTTATGGAAACCTATACTGTAGTTAATGTAAACCTTGAATTACTAATCTGTGGCTCAAACTCCACTTGTGGAATTTTGGAATTCACCATCCAGTGGAATTCTGCAGAATTAGTCAGCTTTTTCTGACACTGGGCTCTATGCACTAAAGCATGGATTATACACGCAAAAGGTGTGTCCACCACCCATGCAGCTCTGCACCCAAGGACAGGCATGCACTGGCCAGTATTCACTATTGCCAGCCACATGTTGGTGGCCATGCACCCCCATGCACAGGATCATGGAGGGTAAATGGGTGTGGAGCAGTGGACCCAGGCAGGCATCCAATCAGATACCCATCCTGGGTCCCAGAGTAGATCCCCTGCTCAACAGAAGCAGGGGAGTGTGATAAGGCATCGGTCCAGAGTTAGAAACAGTACAGGCAGTCACCTGAATTACTGCCCCCAGCCCTCCGCTTCTGCCCAGTGGACTGAGGCAGCAGTGTGGCAGGGCTCTAGGTGCCACCATCTCCAGCAGGTGTCCATTAAGGGGGTGAATAACACCTACGGCAGGGTCCCCTTTAACTCATGTCCCCCATTGTGCGGCACTCCATGCCTTTGTGAATCCCATGTAGTGCAGGCATGCTCCCGACATTCTCCCCAAACTGCCCATGGCGTGTACCTGCCCAGGTGGCCACAGGATCCAGTATGCAACAGGCTGATGCTCCAATTGTAAATGCCCTTGGGGGTCCACTGTGTGGCATTCACACTTAGGGTTGCCTACACGCCTCACATATGCAGCTCGTAGGTGATCCACACATTAGTGCATAGAGCCCACTGTGCGGAATTCCATTCCATTAAAATGTGAAAATGCCATACAGCTTTACCCCTTAGCCATATTTAAATTGATGACCTAGAGGTCAAAGGCTATTTAGCCCACTACCAATATGTGAAGCAAGCCAGTCCCCTTCCTCTTGCTACAATGCCTAAATTATAATGTCACGGTGGTACCACTATAGTTAGGGTTGAGTAGGCACTTAAATTGAAATTTTCAGCTGCTTATATCTTGGCTATTTTCCAACAGATTTTTTACAAAACCTTCAAAAGTGTAATCAGTGGCACACTCTCCAAACGTGCCAAGTTATGTAAATTTGGTCCAGTTTTTTATTTCCTTTTTTGGGTAGAGATAAGCAAAAAATAAATAAAAAAGACCAACATTTTAAAACATAAAGGCAGTTCATGTGCCAATGCCTTTAGTACGTGCAGAGGCATCAGGGGCATGTGATTTTCCCTTACCATGGCTGTGGGGCTAGTATGATGCTGCCGTTGCTCCACTTGCTTTAACAGCAGTCAGAAGTCCTTCCCCTGCACCAGTATTGTCAAGTTGTTTGTTTCTCTCCATCCCCTCTCCATCATCAAAGGTACCATTTTACCAGCAGTCAGGAGCCTATCCCTATTGTTGGCATATTTTTGGCTACTTTATCCACTGAATCTCACTGCCTCCCACCCACTCAGTACTTATAACCCCTACCCAACCAACCTCTGGTACCCACCACCATTGCCATCCCTCTTACCCTTTAATTGTTCTTTTCTCAGTGGACAACCAGCATAGTTCTCCATCCACTTTGGGGCTCATCTACTGAAAAAAGATGCATCCACAGTGCAGAAAAAAACAGCCCAAAAAAGAGAGAGCTTCACATGTACACTGACTGAGTTTTTCCTCACTTTGTCTTTTCCTCATAACATTAACATTTTTTATTTATTTTATCTTTTTATTGATATTTTAAATATATAAAAAGAAACAAAATATACAATACAATTGGAAGATACCCTCCATTTTAAAGAAACAGAACATCACATTATGCATAACAGTAAATGAGTATAACATTAACATTTTTAATTATCTTTTTACCTTATTTTCACTTTATCTACAAGTTACCACTCCTCCATGATCACATAAGGGGAAACTTTTAAGTCCCACCCAAAATGTGTTTTTGGGGTCCATCCCAAAAACATAGTTTGGGTAGGACTTAAAAGTTGCAACTCATGTGGTTCCAAGAGATATTGGTAACTTTCTGATTAGTGAAATTTTGTAAAGCAAAGTATTTAAAAATTGTGAAAAAACACTAAGTCCTTGGGCATGCACAGTTCATGTTTTCAAATTTATTTTATTCCATTTTTTTTAAATGAAAGATGACAAAAAAATAAGATAAGAAAACAAATGATGCATATATATGAGCTATTTTCCCCACATCAGTATGAAGCAAGCTACAGGTCTGAGGTAGAGCTTGGCAGGACAGCTGCTTTGTGTATGGCCTGTAGAGCCATATGTAAAGCAAGCTACAATCACAGGGCAGTGTTGTGGCTGGGGCCCTACAGTTTCTATGTCAAAAAAATGGAAAATGCCATTCCATTGGTGCAGCGGTAGCATTACCACTGGTGATGCCAGCGACCCGGGTTCGGGAATGAGCCTGGGTTGTCAGGGTCCAGCTTGGAGAGGACTGTAGCACCACTCCATTCCTGACACTGGTAGATACACAGGTTGTGGCTCAGGACTAGCAGAGTGTGTGGGGAGGGGAGGGCACCATTAAGTGCTTGGCCAAGACATACATCTGCACGTCTACAGCATGGACAGCCATCCTTATGCCACCATCCTCAGGGGTAAGGCCTCTGGTGATACTCTAAAGTTAAAGCCCTCACTGCTGTACAACACGATCCCCACTAAGGGGAGAGCACAGATAGTCATTACCACTGCCACTGAGCCCTGCCAGCAGTGGGTGGTAAACAAAGTCAAAACAAAAAAAAAAACAGAAAACAATTGTCAAAAAATTACTTTAATGCAAAAGTTAGGGTTTCAAGACTTCTGGTGGTGTCATCATCCATGAAGCAACAGATCAGGAGAGCTCCAAATGCAGTGAGATCCTAATCTGACATAATCTTCCTTCAGATTTTCCCAAATTGGCAATCAGCAGACTGGACAGTGTTAGTAAGGATGGCAGTCAAGTCCCATTTGAAGGATTTTGTAGCCAAAAACCCCACACCAAAAAGATCATTGAGACTTACTGCCAGTAGATCCCCAGAGCACTCAACACATGGCAAGGTAGATGAGGGAAATAAAACAATCACCTCAAGATTTCTGGCATTTGAGTAAAAGAATATCAGTTCTGCACTGTCAGTGTCAGTGGCTCAGTCGGTAGCACACTTGCCTCAGAGGTCAGGAGATCAGAGGGCTGTGGGTTCAGTTCCCACATATGGCACTTGGATTAATATCCCAATACTGACACTGTAGTGCAGCATGAGAGGGGTGCTGCACTTATGAGGTGCCGTCTTTCGGATGAGACATTAAACCAAGGTCCCATCTGCCTGGATTGGTGGTAGTTCAGATGGATGTTAAAGATCACATGGCACTTATCAAAAAGAATAGGGGAAGGTTTTATTAATAAAACAGAACAACAATAAGACCAACCAAGCAATGAAAAATACAAAATGAACAATAGGGAGAGAAAAAAAATACAACAGTAGTACATCATCAGAGCAATAAGGCTTAAGGAACCAGGAAAATAAACTATACAGAAATCAATATATGAAAATAAGAGCTATACAGTGTGTGAGCAAAAAAAAAAATCATCCAATTTTGTCCTTCAAAAATGGTACCTCCCTCCACCTCATAAGCCACATTGCTTTAGACAAACTTTATTGTTCTGTACTACAGTGTGAAAGCAGATCTTGTTCCACCCGTTCAAGTACTTGAGAAGGAGACTGATAAACCTGCTTCACTGTAAGGTGACACCGTACCTGCCACAAATGGAATTTAAACATAGCAAACAAAAGACATAAAACACCAGCATCCATTAGCGTATGACGTAATAAGAAACCCCCCACAATCTCTACATAAGTAATAGTATGCCAAAAGGCCTGTCCCCAATGGTCAGCAAGGGTCACCCAAAAGGCTTGTGCATAAGGACATGAGAGGAAAAAAATGGGTCATCGTTTCCTCCTGAGCTCCACACATATCCCTAGGGTACATCCGTTCAGAGACCATTTTATGTTTAGAATTACCCTTAACATTCAGCTGACCATGACTACTAAGCCACAATGCATCCCACAATCGAGATGGTAATTTATCCACCAGTCCTTTAAGAAGATATTCAGAATAACAATCCAGAATTTCCTGAAATACAGGGACAATAGAATGTGCCTGAGTTTGCAAAACACCATAAAGCTACTTACTGCTTCTAGTAAAAACCTATTCTGGAAGTATCTTCCATTTATTAAGCTTTGTAATGCCAGGCCTTAAATAAACAGGGAAGGAAATAGTGCGCAATGCCTGCCTATCTGGCAGTGTCCAACAAGCAAACAATCTAGGTAGCCATGGGTCCACATAAAGTACCCATAACAGAGACTGAGGACAACGAAGATCAATCAAGTTCCAGTGAAAAAAAAAAACACTATAGTAAAAAGTAATAGGATTTATACAATTCAACCCACCTTGTGCAATAGGCAAATACAAGACATCCCTTTTAATGGAGTTTAAACGGCTGCCCCATATAACCTAAAGAAAAAGCCTGAGTAAAGTAGTTTCCAAGGCAGAGGGAACAACATATACCACACTAAGGGATAAAAACTGGGGGAGGAGCAATGTTTTAACAATGGAAACTTTCTTACATTTCATTTGTTGCCAGGACTTCGACAACGCAACCTTAGGCTTAACCAGATCTATCCTGGCTGACCAATTAAGAAGTGCGTTATCACCCTTGCCAAAAACAATACCCAAAATCCGAACTGGTCCAAGTAATACAGGAATACCTTGCAAATCCATGAACTAAGGGACTAAATTATGTAAGGGGTACAAGAAACTTTTAAATTTATTAAGGGAGGTACCAGCAACAGCAGAATATATGGAAAAATGATGCAATACCCTAATACCAGAGGGCACATTAGAAACTATCACACAGACATCATCAGCATATGCCAAAACCTTAGCAGAAAGGGAACCATGGTGGGGGGCAACACCAGTAATCTGAGCATTTTGGGCAATTATCCTCAATAGGGGATCCAAACTAAAGACATAAAGCAAGGGGCTCAAAGGTCACTCCTGCTGTACCCCCCTTTGAATAGGGATATAGGATGCAAGGTATCCATTTACCAAAGGAACAGTATAAACATGGTCATAAAGCAGTGTAAGCCAAGTGACAAAACGGTCCTGAATACCATAGGACCTGAAAACATGAAATAAATAGGAATGTGGAACCCGATCGAATGCCCTTTTCTGATCAAAAGACATAAGAAACCCTGTGATAGCATCAGTTTTACCAAGTTCGGCCAATTCCCTAAGCAAGAGGAGGTTGGAGTAGATAGATCTACCCGGGACAGAACAGGACTGGTGTAAAGAGATAAATACAGGGACCACCGTCACCAACCTGGAATTCAAAATCTTCATCAACACCTTCAAGTCAGTATTAAGAAGGCTCAATGGCCTCCAATTGGAGAGATTACCACCACACCCTTTTTTATACAATAAAATCTGTATAGAAGTGCAAAAATGAAAATCAAAGGAGCGCTGTTGTAAAGTCCAAATAAAGACCACTGTAAGAATTTCATTAAGTAAGGGACTACAGGACTTATAAAACTCAGACGGTAAACCATCTATCCTAGGTGCCGTATTATTATGCAGCCGTGATATTTCCCTCATGACTTCTTCAGTACTGATTGGGGCAGTCAGTGCTTGCAACAGCACATCTGAGCAAGTGGGTAAAGTCAGTGAAGAAAGTAAATCGTCAGCCCCAGCCATATCCAAGTCAGGTGTCTAATACAAAGACAAAAAGTGTGAGGAAACCACCTTCAATATATTCAAAAAACCAGTGCACTTCGTACCACCAGGGCAAATTACTTCAGTCAATAAGCGATCTGAGGCATGCTTATGGCCAGAGTCGAAAGCATCTCCCATACCTGCTTTCTTTGCAGAACAAACCTTATGTTCATGAAACAGAGAGGAGGCCCTAGAATATTGGAGGGCTGTCATCTTCTTTTTCACAGCCTGCACTTGTAACGTTAAATTTAGCCGTTGGGTGTTTATCACAGAGTACAATGTCCCCAACTGTGATCTCAAAGACAGATATTTTTTATAATTAGCTAAAGTGATGTATTTAGAAAAACGTATAGCCAAAGAAGTTATTTCAGACTTAGTTTCCAACCACCAATACAGCAAATCCTCCATGAGGCCAGCCAAAGACATGCACGCTTTTAGTAAGTCATGCACATGTGTCAGAAAACTTGCATAAGCTAAACAGAGGATATTCAGTTTCCAATAACCTCTACCAACCTTAGCCTGAAGGCCAACTCCCAAGACAGCAGAAACAACTACATGATCTGAAGTCTCCGCCAGAATAGTACAAGCAGAAACAACAGTCACAGCAGAAGCAGTAAAAAGAAAATCAATCCGTGAGGATAGAGCACCCTTAAAAAAAGTACGCCCACCCATGGGATGACAAACCCTATAAACATCCTGAAGACAACCCTGAAGAATAATACGATTAAGACAATTGGTGTCACAAAAATCTTTGTCAGTCAATGCACCTCGATCCCCCTTATGTACAACACAATTAAAATCACCACCCCAAAGAAGGAACCTAGTGGTGAACAGATATGGTTTAATTGTGTTGAAAAGGTCCACCCTCCCCTTTTTAGTGAGCGGTGCATACACCACTGTCAACCTCCATTCATTATCAAAATAAACAAAATCCAATAACAAAGCACAACTCATAACTATTCCAAGTAACTTTGTAACATGACAACCATCACCACAAAATAAAACTCCCACACCATCACAGGTATCCAACCCAAAGGAAAAATAAGAGGGTCCTCAACGCCACAGCTTCTTAGCCACAGAAACCAAAGAAAGGGCATTCAATCGGGTATCCTGAATAAGGCAAATATCACACTGTAAAGCTTGCAGAAAGTGAAATGTAAGAAGTCGCCATCGTGCATTTTTGACACTATTAACATTTAAAGTGGCAACCTTAAGTTGAAATGCAGAAGCCATCTTTCAAAAAAAAGAAACAGAGAGGAGAAAGGAAAAAAAGACAAATCAAGTGACCTTCCCCATCCTGGTACTCCGACGAGGACGAACACCAAGCCTCAAAGGCCTACCAGTGGTGGCTATATCCCTAGATTTGTCACTTTCAGAGTCTGAAGATACAATGGGTTGGGAAGAAGCATCTGAATCAGCTCCCAAATCCGAAGACTGAGATTGCCTCGGCAATACTTCAAATTTATTATGTAAGGAAATAACCCCACTAGGGGAGGAAGCTTTAGCCAGTTTAGACCTAGACTTGGTTTGCTTCTGAGTCCTCTTCTTCATCTGCACAAAAGGTTCTGGAGGAGGCATAACTAATGCATCTTCGGTCTATACCGGGTCGAGGGAGGATTCCTCAGATCCCAGGACAGGAGGGGGGGGGTACCAGTACAGGGGCTTGAGGTGCCACCTGCAGAGGAGACTCACCAGAAGGCAAGGAAGACTGAGCAATGGCCTGTGGTACAGGAACAGTGATGTCCTGATCTAGAAGGGGGGTAGACAACTCAGTAGTAGGGGATGGAGGAGGTTTTGAGGAAGCAATATCCTTCTTTTGTGCCTCAATAAGGAGTAATTCCTGATTAGGGCAATCTCCACGGTTATGAGTAGCCCAAGGACAGGTCCGAAAGCCATGACCCACCTCCTCACACAAATTACACTTAAGGTCAGCAGTACAGTCCATACTGGCATGACCAAAGGAAAGGCAAAGAGAGCACCTCAACCTATCGCAAACAGCACTAAGATGGGAAGGGGAGCCACATTTAAAGTAAGTACGCGGCTGACTCACATAAAAACAATGGCCCCGTTCCCTACCCAAAAACAAGATATTCGGCAAATGGTCAAGGTCCACATTAGTATGCCGAAGACGGACTTTAAACTTCCACCCACCAGTCCAAAAGTGCTCCGAATCAAAAATAGGTTGAGGAGACACCAATACATCACAACGCTGTTTCAACCAAAGGGAGATATCATACACAGCCACTGACTCATTACGGAACAAAACTGTAACAGATTTAATAGCCGGTCTAGTGAGGGGAATAGCTTGAAAGGGCAACCATATGGTAGTATATCTGAACAACTCATACTTTGTCCAAAAATAGTCCAATCCCTGTGGAGTATTAAAACTAATGTCATACAGTGAAGTCCCCGACACATGAATAAGAGCAAAAACCTCATTTGTGAAGTAACCCAGAGAGCCTTTAGTGAGAGTTTTACCAACATAAAGTCGATCAGGGACAACATCCAGGCCACCAACATATTGCAGGCAGACTGCATTTCTGTGTTGTAAGGGAGGAGGGGAATTGCGAAAGGCATCCCTCTTACAAAATCACTCCCAAGTAGATTTCACCTGTGCCCCATGATCAGGAGGAGGGTTCTGTATCAGAACTTCTGTGTCCATACGATCTCTCCAAGCAGTCCCTCTAGTACTGGAGCCATCCCTAGCAGATGATGAGTCAGATAACAGTGGGACCCTCTCAAGCTGCTCCATATCAAAAATAGTATGCTGAACATCTGCAGCATTTAAATCAGTGTCCATGGCATCAGGAAGGGAAGGAGGCAAAGGAGCCACCAAGACAGGGGCAACAGTACCCAAAGGGGCTATTTGTACACCATGCCCAGGTATCGGGCTACGAGCAGGATCAGGTACCCAATGTCCCGAATCACCCAGTTTCCAGCCTGCATTCTGCAGGGAAGTCTCCAAGGAGCTAGGCAGGGGATTCAACAAGGGTGCAGGAGCAAGAGAGATGGACTCTCGTGATGGCGTGGAAGGCTCCAGAGGGAGTGGGTTAACCAGGGGCTGAGCAAAAGTTTCAGTACTCACAGGCAGAAGTGATGAAACATTCTCCATTGCAGGCAGAGGAATTACAGCAGTCAAAGCCCGAGAAGCAGGAAACATGCCTGCTGACTCAGTGTGGTGTACCATCAACGGAACAGGTGCATCAGGAACAAACAGCCGATTGAGCACCAACGGATCCTCCAAAGGTTCCGCAACAGGAGGCAAAACAGAATCATCTGCAACGAGGTCCAAAACAGGCACTGTAGCATGCAAATCCAAAGAAGGAGAAGCGGCAGGAGCAACAGTATCAATCACTGCCAGGATCTGACTCCTATGAGCAGTAAGGAGAGACTTCAGCCACAACTCATCAGCTGGTAGAAATCCAGACGAAGTAGGAGTAGTATGAGCAGGTAAACCTGCAATCCGCAGCCTGTACAGCTGAACACCCAGACAGCAATGTGGAATCAGACTCCAAAGCTGGACCTGCAGGAGCGGAGCTGTATTCTCCTGCAGGTACACCAGCGGACTGAACAGGTCCCGAGGATGAAGCCATGGTCCTCCAGTGCCCCCTCATGGAGTAGGGAATTTCCCTGGTGTCCTGGCCAAATTTCCCTCATTCACTAAAAATACCACCAACAGCTTAATCTGGTTCAAGATCAGTTGGCATTCATCTGTATCTCCTTCCCCCAGTTCATGCCTGAAAATAGGCAGGATTTGTCTAGTGCACTTACCCGGTCAACAAAAACTAAATAAAAATACAAAAATAAAAATAAACAAAAGCTTGAAGAGATAATACTTGCAACACAGGCTGATTAAAGGAAATACAAACTCACATTGTCGAAGTGGAACAAGGCCTTACAGATCTAGTGGCCCAAGCTGACTGCCACAACTTCAACCTCCTGTACCTCCACAAGTGGGAGCAGCAGTTAACTGAAAAAAATGAAAATCTTGAATCCCACTCCTGCAGGAATAATGTATGGTCCTATGGTCTCCCTGAGGGCACCAAAATGGGAGAGATGACAGACTTTCTGGTGTCCCTTATTAGGAAACTACTAGAAATTCTCACAGATGTTAAACTGGATATTGAGCAGGTGTACAGAGCTTTGGTGCTGAAGCCAACTGTGATCAGAACCCCACCCTGCTCAATCGTGATACAATTTCTGGATTACAAAAAAAAAAAATGTATTTCCTCCAAAAGGCCTGTGAAAAATGATAATTAACCTTTGGGAATACAAGACTGTATCTTGATCACACCTTTATCCCATGACAGATAGAGCAATGCTGATGAAGCCCACAGGTGATCAAGCAACTTAAGGAGAATGGAGTCCAGGCACAGCTGCTTGCCCAGCACAAATCAAAATCTTTGAAGAAATTGGTCCTAAATTCTTCACAAACCTGGAAGCAGCAAGAGACACCCTGCAGGAACAGGGAGTCATAACAGCGACTCAAACAGAGACTGAAGCCACAGGGATGGAACAAGAACTGCAGAAATAAACACAGTCTGTGCACCAGAATGACTATGATTCAAGAAGAAAATCAGTTGATTGTGGCAGACACCCAGAAGAAAGTTCTGGCAGCAGAGAACACAAGGGGGTCCCAATGCTCAAAAAGACAGACTGAGAAGGGTAGGTATAGTTATGACTCTATTGATTTACTAACATGTTTTTTTTTTTTCATCTTGGGTAACAGAGCCTGGGACCCTTGTTGCAAATTCCTGGCCACACAGGGAATGAGACTTTGGTTACTGATATATAGTTATTCATTATTCAGACTGTAAATGGACACAAACATTCTTGACTGGGTCCGCCATATGCACACTTTGTTTTGATGCAGCATTTATGTTTATTGTTATTTGCCATTAAATTGCAAACCTTGTTGTCTATTGTGCATCCCCCTAACTGGGGGAATGCAAGTGGTCATATTATGACTACTGGGGAAGGTCTGGGAAAGAGTAAAATATGAGCAATGCTGCTAGGTGGGAGGGGGTTGAGGGCTGCAGGGTTGGGGCCCCTCTCTGACTTGAACACTGGGGGCTAATTGACCTGAGTTATAAGCAGAGGGGAAGTAGAATTTAAGTACATGGGGTCCACATCATGAATTTGGTGCTAATTCTGCATCATGGATGTGAAAGCTGATACTAACTGCTGAGAGGGTGGAAGGGAAACTTTGTAGGGGGAGAGCAAGGATTAGGGGCTCCAGCCCAAGGCATGCCTTCACCCACTTGCTTCTTCTCCTGGGTCCCTGACACACAGAACTGGGGAGTTGGATATATGCTGCTTTGTAGCAAAACTTACGAAAAATTAAATATTGGTGACATATAATACTACAAGCCTGTAAAGAAGAGCAAGTCCTGTCAGAATAGCTGGAATCATCACTCCTGTCCACCATAGGTTACAGATATGCCCAGTGGATTCTAAAGCTACAATAAATGAGAACTGTCTGATGTGGCCCCCTCCACAGCAGCCTGAGAGACATAACTGCATCTGCCAGTCCCAAGCCCATTGGCATTTAGGAAGATGTAGGAATCCAAGGGTGGATCTTTGACCTCTGATGCCCTGTTCTTTGCCTGGGGAGTGCTCACTGTCTTATCACTCATAAAACCAGAAGATTGGGATTGCCATACCTAAAGGGCTGCCTGACCACAATGGATGGTGATGTAAGAGTGTGGTAGCTGTGTTTGGCATAGCTGGGGGAAACTGCCACCCCAGCACCATGCTATTTGGTGCTCAACGTAAATTGCCTCAACAGAGACATGCTGACCACCAAGAGCAACACTCTCTGTTTACCCCCTTGAAGCATACAGGTGTCCCGTAGTGCCTGGTATGAACACAATAGACTTGGGGGGGGGTGAGTGACAAGGGGGATGATCACTTCCCTGCCGAAGGAGGAGTTAAAAACATCAATGACTAATTACAGGCCAGTTAGTTTAACTGCTGTTCTGTGTAAGGCAGCAGAATGCTTTCCGAAGGACAAGTTAGAAGAGAATCTCAAGGGGTTAAAAGTGAATGATGTTAGACAACATGGGTTTAAAAAGAATAGGTCATGTCTGACTAACCAGCTTATATTTTATGAACAAATAAATAAAAATATTCATGAAAATAAGCCAATGGATGCTTTCTTTCTTGACTTTCAGAAAGCACTCGATAAGGTACCACATAATCAACTCATTGCTAAAATGGAAAAAATAGGAGTTGATAGTAGATTGACAAGACGGGTGCAGAGTTGGTTGGGGAAAGAAAACAGACAGTTAGGATTAGAGGTGTACTTTCAAGACAAGTGAGTGTTATGAGTGGGGTGCCTCAGGAGTCAGTGCTGGGCCCTACACTCTTCTCATTATACATAGAAGACTTGGTTTGCTGGCCAAGGCACCTAGCTTCACCTGAGCTCTTTCCTTCTAAGACTGCTTGAAATGCAGAGTAGAGAAACTTACCAGAGCAAGGGAAAAGGATTAAGACTTATTTTGGCTAAGCTGATTTACTGTGTGGTGGTGATTTTATTTTTTACTTACAGGGATTGCTACTGTTTGTTGCTAACATTTCATTGCTTTATTTTTCTCTGATTCAAATTGTTGTTGCTGGTATACCTTCTTCTGCATTATTACAAGGTGTGCCTACAGGTGTGTGCTAACAGATTACTGCTGTAATCTTCTGATTCAAATTGTCTTTGCAAGGTATATCTTCTGTTACTGCTTTATTTTTCTCTGTAGCAAAGTGTTTCTTACAGCTTATATCTTCTCTGAAATTATTACAGGTGGTGTTTTACAGGTTTTACAGTTTTATCTAACATTAGGATAAGCTTTCAGGGTTACTGCATTTGTTGTTGACTGATTGTTTCTGCTCTTACCTCCTTGTTCTTTCGTCCGTGGTTTTCCTTTTTCAGCAGGGGAAGGGCCCAGCCACCCACCCCCATCCCCAACCACCCCACACTACACTCCTTTTATAGGGTACCACATTTGTGACATTTCCTGTGGCAGAGCAGGAAGGGGTGGATCAGTAGGGCCTCCACAAGGTGAGCTCATTTACAGGGGCACTAGTAATTTAACTTGTTGTTATAACAAGTTAAACAAAACACAATCAAACCATTACTTGCATTTTTTTCCATTTTTTTCCCTTCTAATTACTCTGACTAGGTTATAAACCCAGCAACTTATCTGGAATGGATATCATTAACCGCCCAGCAACTTATCTGGAATGGATATCATTAACTGCAGGTACTGTGGAACAATTTTCAGAAGGACAGTCTTACAGGATTTAGAACACTGTCCTACATGCTGGGCCTTTGGAGATCTTAGGGCTCAGCTCCGGGCAGCAGGAGCAGAGATTGCACACCTCAAATTTCATATTCAAGAGGAAATACATTATAAGAACCACCCACCATTTCCCCAGCATCCAACAGAAAAACCTTGACCGCAGAGGGTAGTTGGTCCAGGAGGTTGGCAGGTGGTTAGGAGGGACAAATCGGGTGCCCCATCACTCTCTGCTCTCCATCATATTACCTCCAAAAACCATATAAACACTACAAACAGGTATCTGCATCTATCGCTGAAATCAAACAAAGAGGCAGAAGACACTGCAGAGCAGGACACTGCAGCACAGGAGCTAGCACAACAAAACTCACCCAAATCAGGAACCAAAACAAAAAAAGCAAAAGGGAAATCCAAAAAACTTCTGATCATAGGAGACTCCATGATTCGGGGAGTTGATACCCATCTCCAGCCAGGGGTAATGGTCAGATGTCCCAGGTACATCAGCATGGAGAGACACTGACCGACATAAAATTGTTCACAAAGCAGGAGAAAACATTGATGTCCTAGTACACATAGGGACTAATGATCTCGCCAGCCGGTCAGTTGTGGAGACCAAGGAACACCTGACCAGGCTGGGTGACAAACTATCATCTATTTCGTCCGGCATCTCCTTCTCTGAGATTCTGCCAGTCTGGGAGAGGGGAGCAGATGGACGGAAGGTCAGAGAAGGGGAGATAGGGGAGCTAAACATGTGGCTCAAGGGCTAGTGCCAGGAAAAGGACACAGATTTGAAGGAACTGGCAACAGTTCTGGGAGCGAAAGTCTTTAAATCTGATGGACTGCATCTGACTAAGGAGGGAGTCAGTGCATTGGGGCAGAAGTTTGACGTCTTTGCAGAATATTTAAACTAGCAAATGGGGAGAGGGGTGCAGCACCCCATATGTCGAATGGGAAGAACACCCCTCCCCCCTCAGCTAGTGGTCAAACAGGGATTCAGCATATTTGCAGTTCATTTGCATCACCAGGTAAGAAAAAAGGTTTGTCTCCTCATACGACGCATGGGGTAATGCCAAACCTCACCCAACAACTAACACACTGAAATCTGGCCAATGGAAAATCATGTACACAAATGCTCACAGCCTGGGAAATAAGATCCCAGACCTGCAGGCAATAATGTCAGAGGCTAAACTGGACATAGTAGCAATTAGTGAGACGTGGTTTACCAGTAACCACACTTGGGAGACTTCAGTACCTGGCTTGTATTGTTCAGAAGAGACCGAGGTAAAAGGGGGAGGAGGCCCTGTGCGTCAATGAAAATATCAAAGTTACTAGAAATTCAGAATACACATAAGGAGCCAGAAGAACTGTGGGTCACCCTGGAAACAGGAAATGGGACAGCCATAAGAACTGGGGTTGTCTACAGGCCCCCAGACCAGGGGGAGGACACTGACACATTACTGTTAGAAGATATACAAAACATGACAGCTAAAGGGAGGTTCTGATAATGGGAGACTTCAACATGCCAGATACAGATTGGTCAATACCAGCAGGAACATCTGCCAGAACTAGACACATAGTGGATTCCCTGCAGAGGGAGGGCCTCAAACAACTGGTACAGCAACCCACGAGAGACAGGGCTATCCTAGATCTAGTACTGACTAACAAGGAAGGGATCACAGATCTCCAGGTAGAAGGTCACCTGGGGGCCAGTGACCATCACATGGTATGGTTCAATTTGGCTACTACATCTAAATCATCCCATTCTAAGGCAAAAATATGGGACTTCAGAGGAGCTGACTTTGATAAGATGGCCAACAGAGTTAAGCTAGCCCTGGCAAAAAGAAAAACAGGTGAGGGGGTACAGGCAAAGTGGGCAAGCATTAAGGATATAATACTTGAAGCAATATCCCATTGTGTTAGACAGAAAAGGAAGTGCAAAAGAAGAAGGAAACCACTTTGGTTCTCAAATGCAGTAGCAGAAAAGGGCAGAGCCAAAAGGCTGGCCTTCAGGAAATATAAGGGAACACAGTGGGATGAAGATAGGGAGGCATACCAAACTGCCCTAAGGGAAGCAGGAAGGCAGTGAGGCAGGCAAAGTCCCAAACTGAGGAAAAACTAGCACGAACAGTAAAAGAAGGTGACAAGACTTTCTATAGATACATTAGTGAAAGGAGAAAGTCCAGAGGGGGTATTGCTAAGCTTACTGGAGAAAAGGGAGCATGTGAGGAGGAGGACCCTGTAAAGGAATCTATCCTAAATAGATACTTTGTTCAGTATTTACTGAAGAGAAGGTAGGGCAGGGCCCACAGCTCAGCATCATGGACACAGGGGAGAGGTGAGCACTACCCCTTCCCAAAAGAAAGGGTCCTACAAGAGCTTGCTAAGCTCAGGGTGGATAAGGCAATGGGACCTGATGGCATACATCCCAAGGTACTTAAGGAGCTAAAGGTGGAACTGGCAGAGCCATTAGCAGAACTGTTTAGTGAGTCTCTGAGCACAGGAGAGGTCCCAGAAGACTGGAGAAGGGCTCATGTGATCCCACTCCACAAGAGTGGTAGCAGAGAGGAGGTGGGGAACTACAGATCAGTCAGTCTTACCTCAGTAGTGGGCAAGATTATGGAGGCACTCCTTAAGGAAAGGATAGTGCAGCACCTGGACTCCATAGGGGCACAGGATCCAAGACAGCATGGGTTTACAAAAGGAAGGTCCTGTCAAACTAATCTCATAGATTTATTTTACTGGGTAACCAGAGTGCTGGACCAAGGGGGAGCAGTTGATGTCGCCTACCTTGACTTCAGCAAAGCTTTTGACACTGTTCCACATAGAAGATTGATAAATAAGCTGGGTAGGCTCGGGGTGGGTCAGAAGTTGGTCAACTGGGTGGCAAACTGGTTGACGGGCAGAACATAGAGTGTGGTGGTAAATGGTATACAGTCAGAAGAGATGCAAGTCACAAGTGGGGTACCTCAGGGATCAGTCCTGGGGCCAGTCCTCTTGCAGATGGACTAGAGGGTAAGGCTTGTCTGTTTGCAGATGACACCAAGATCTGCAACAGAGTAGATGATCCAGATGGGGTGGGCAGAATGAGAAGAGATCTGGATAAACTAGCAAAATGGTCAGAAGAGTGGCAACTGGGATTTAATGCAAAGACGCAAAATCATGCACGAGGAGAGAAACCCTGAAGCCACCTATAGGCTGGGAGGAGTTGCTAGCAGTCACAAAGGAAGAAAGAGCTTGGGCATCATCATCACTGATGACCTGAAATCATCAAACAGACCTCTAAAGCAGTAGGTAAGGCTAGGGGTGTTATGGTGTATTAGTAGGGTATCACAAGTCATAAGAGGAGGTAATAATCCTCTTTACAAGACACTGGTTAGGCCCCATCTGAGTACTGCGTGCAGTATTGGAGGCCACACCTTCACAAGGACATTAACCAAATTGAGGCAGTCCAGAGAAGGGCAACCAAAATGGTGCAGGGACTGCATCAGAAGACATATGAGGACAGATTAACAGAGCTCAATATGTATACCCTTGAGCAAAGGAGGGAGAGAGGTGATATGATCAAGGCATTCAAACACCTTAAGGGCATTAACAAGGTGAAAGAGTCTAACATGTTTAAATATAAGAAACATAACAGGACAAGAGGACACAGCATGAGATTAGAGGGCCAATTAAGGGGAATGAGGAAATTCTTTTCACAGAAAGGGTGGTGGATGCATGGAATGGCTTACCACAAGAAGTGGTGGCTATGAGTACAGTGCAGGGCTTCAAACAGGCATGGGATAGGCATAAGGGAGCAATACAAATGACTATGAATAGATAGGCCACTGACAGAGCAAAGGCCAATGGCACATTTATAAGGTAGAAAAAGAAATGGGTAGACTGGATGGGCCTTGCGGTCCTTATCTGCCATCAACTTCTATGTTTCTATGTTTCTATAGGGGATATACACCATGGTATACAGAAATTTATGGTATCATTTGCAGATGATGTTAAGTTGGGATGGCAGGTGGGTTCAGTGGACGGTATTCAGGGATTAGAAGGTGACTTGAAACAACTAGGAGCATGGGCAGATGAGAACAAGATGCCATTTAGTACAGAGAAGTGTAGAGTGATGCATATGGGGAGCAAGAATCCCAGACATGAATATTGTTTAAATAGCTGTAAAGTGGAAGTTTCAGATAAGGAGAAGGAATGTGGAATAACAATAGATGAGGGTATGACTTTTAAGGCACAGAGGTCAGATGTAATTAGAAAAGCAAACTATATGACAAGAAATATAAAAAGAAACTTTATAAATAAGTCTAAACAATGTTTGGTTCCACTGTATAGGGCATATGTAATCCTTACATAGATTATGGATCACCACTGTGGAGCTCGTATTCAAAGGGGGAAATAAATAGAATAGAAAAAGTGCAAAGGACCTATACCAAGATGATCTGGTCAGTAAAAAAAATGGATATGATGAAAGGCTAAGAAGGTTAAATATGTTTAGATTGGAGGATAGAAGCAAGAGATGGGATATCTTACAGTTATTTAAGATTATGAAGGACCCAGAGTTAGTAAAAGAACTAGGGTTAGTAAAGGTGAACAAACCAGAGGAGCTAAGAACACATAAGTCGGTTAGAAAAAATGTCAAATACTTTACTTTTGTGTAGAGAACAGACAGAATTTGGAATGCATTACCAGAATATATAGTCCTGAGTGATACATTGGATAAATTCAAGAGAGATTGATAAAATGATATGTTTAAGGAGATAAAATGAGCCCACCATGCGGGGAATGGTATAATGGGCAAAGGTGCCTTCTTCCATTCTATCACCCAGTATGAAACCCAGTATGAGTATTACGTTACAATTTCTACAGATATTAAAGTGGGAGCAAACAATGTGAAAGGAATGGGCAGGATCATAAAAAGGAGCAATTGTTAAAGGAGTTAAATAGGCAGACGGTTGCCATTGCGCTGGTCCAGGAGACCCACATACCACAGGAGGAACTAAAAAAACTGAAATGCTCATGGGTGGGGGCATGTTACTCTTCAGCATTTGAGCAACATCTACATAGATTGGGAGGTGGCCATCCTACTGAGGAAAGGGGTGCCTTTGGCCATCACTGAGATAAAAATATCAATGGGAGATTCGTAGTGATAAAGGGCACATTCAGGGACACCCCAGTTCACATAATGAACCTTTATGCTTCAATGTGCCAGCAGGCTGTGCGACCTTCATCATGAGGCAACTCTTGTCCTTGCTCTGCATCATGTAAGGTGATTTTAATATAGCTATGCAAGAAAATGTGGATTGTAAGGAGCAAAAGTCATGGGATCAAAGGAGGCTTGGCTTAACTCACAAAGGGGAAGTGTCAGCTCCCCTGGAGCAAAAAAAGTGTTTTCTTCTGTCAGTCGGTTCCAGCATTAGAAGAGCAACTATACTGGCACACAGGAGTCTCCTGTGTCTTAGTCTTTCAGCCTCATTATCAGCGGACTGGACACGAGGGACTCTGGGAAAATAATGGGCAGTAGGGGTTGCAGGATCAACCAGATAAATATGCAGATTTCAGCCATGTAAGTTATTAAAACATTTAAACATTTTGTGTTGTAGCTAAATCGGGACCTATAGGTTCCTCCCTTTTTGCTCCGGGGGAGCTGACATTTGCCCTTAGAAAGACTAACATGCAGGGCTCCATGATATTTGGAGATATATGCATCCACAGACAGCAGATTTTACATATTACACAGCTCCACAGAACTCTACTCCTGATTGGAAGTGATTGTTATGCATGGGGAAGGTTCCACACAGCATAGTCATAGCTAAGCTGTCTGATCATGACTGAGTAGAGGTGAGCCTGTGAATCACCTCAGTTAGTAAAATCTTCATGTGGAGGATGAATAATTCTCTCCACAATATCCATGTGTTTAAGGAATTAGTACAGAAGGTGATCAAGGACTATTTTCAAGCAAACAATTCATGGGATACCCCCTCACACACCAATGGGATGCCATGAAAGTCACAGTTACAGAGGTTATAATTCAATATGCCTCTAAGAGCCAGCCCTGTGGCACTGAGAGTTGAGGTGCTGGATGCCGCACCTCACGCCACGCTGGTGACCCAGGTTCGGGAATGGGCTCAGGCCACCGGGGGTTGGCAGGGAAGGGAGAGGATTGAGTGTCCGGATGATGGCTCTCCTCTCCCAGGGGGTGGGATTGGGATTCCCTCAGTGCAGTGGTGTCTCCTGGAGGTGATTGGATGTATCATCTGGGCCAGGTATGTGAGGGGGAGGAGCGTGGCAGACACCTACGGCCTTCCGTGCTTGCGTCATTGCACACCCGGCTCCTGAGGGGGTAAGTACAAGGGAAAAACTCCTCTCCTGGCAACAGTATGATGGCACCGACCGATGACCTGATCAGTGGGCCAAACAAAGCCCGGCAATCAGGACGAGGGCTTAAGGTGATGCGGTGTCCTCTCCCGGTCCCCCCTTGCTGGGGGAGGCCCTGCCGTGGGGGGCAAGCCACGGTCCTCTTCGCTTTCGGTGGTCGTGGCAGAGGTGGTCTCCACCTGGATCAGTTGAGAGTCAGTGTATGTTGCCTGATAGGGGTAAGTTCACCCCAAGCTGCATAGGAGTGTATAAAGAAAGTTGACAGAAAAAAATATATATGCCTCTAAGAAAAAAGGAAAGAGACAGCACATTGGTTAGAACCAGAACAAAAATATTTTGATCTGGATGTCACACAAAAGCTTACACTAGGTGAGGCACTGCTGCCACAAGAAAAGCGACAGAAAGAAAAGCTGAGAAAATACCCAGAATAAAAAATATGAAAGGTAACTTAAATATACCTGACGAGTGTTTTATGGGCAGGACAGTACCATAGCAAATTCAGAAGTAAGCTGCTAGTAGGGTAGTACTAAATGAAAGACCGCAGAAAGGGAATGTAGAAATCACCCCCCACCCAAGGAAATTGCAGACATTTTGCCTCATACTAATGAACCCTGTACATGAAGGAAAGAGATCTGGCATATTCATGGGTAATCCAGTGGTACTGAGACAAAATCCACCTGCCTTTCCTGACCCCCCAAATGTAGGAGAGCCTAGAGGCACCCATTACAGAGGCAGAATGAGTGGAGACAATAAAGCACTTAAAAAATGGGAAAAGTCCTGGAACAGACAGGCTAACATCCACATTTTACAAGACTGTTAGGAAAGATCTAACACCTGAATTCCTCACTCTCTGTAGATTGGTGTAGGAGAGAGGGGCACCCCTTACATGGAGTTCAGATCTCAGTGATACTGAAGCCCAATAAGGATCCAGCCTTGTGTGAGTCCTGCAGGCCAATAAATCTCATCTCTATAGGCCCTAGGATTTTTACGTTAATATTAGTATGCAGGGCACAAGAGTGCTGGTGGGGAACCTAGTCAATCCAGATCAAACTGGATTCATTAAGGGGTGGAACCTGCATGACAATATCCGGTACCTTCTTGATGTTCCACATGCCCAGAAAACCAAGACATTCCAACTGACAATATCCATGGATGTGGAGAAGACTTTTGATGGGTGGACTGGACTTTTCTCTTCTGTACCCTTGAGGTGATGGGCTTTGTCAGGAGCTTAACACAATGCCTCTCCTCACTACACATAGCCCCAGGAGCCATGGTCAGAGTCAATTGGGTCATATCACTGAGATGTCTCCTAAGCAGGGGAACTAGGCAGGGAGAACCCCTCCTCTTTTCCCTGTTCATAGAACCCCTGGTGGCTGTGGTGAGATCCAACAATGCGATCCAGGGTGTTAGGGTGGGAGGATTGGTGTGAAAAATCTCACTCTATGCAGATGGCACCCTCTTTTATGTAATGAACCCAGACTGATCAGTCCCAGCCTTGGTACATGAGTTAAACCTTTTTTGGTTTATATCCAGCTACAAAATCAAGTACACCAAGTCTGAGACAATGGTGATTTCTGGCATCTGCTCACAAGGTTCAGGCAGAATTTCCCCTTTTAGTGGGCCTCCAACACTTTGATATTTGGCAATCAGGGTCATCCCCACCATAGCCAAGCTTTAAAAACAAAACCACCTGTAAATATTAGAACTGGCTAGTGATTTACACACCTGGAGCCTACTGCCCCTCTCACTGGGAGGGAAGGTAGAGGTTCTGAGTATGAACATCCTCCCAAGATTGAAGTTTTGGCTTTCAGGCTCTATTAGACTACCTGGCATATTTTGGAAAAGCCTTAAAAAGCTTATTACAGCATTTCTCTGGCAAATCACAGAATTAGAATAGGACAAAATACACTCTACCTCCCAAAAGGGAAAGGAGGGCTGGGCCTACTGAATTTGAGCTATACTACCTATTGCCCAAGCTCTCAAATAGTCACAATCATTAAACAAAAGGTTGATTCAGGGTGGTACCAGGAGGAAAACAGAGGTGCCCTCCTGGCACCTCTTCACATTTCTGACAGCAAAACCCTCTCCTACACCACTGAGACAGATACCTTATCTGTGGATGGCACATACCCTGAGAGTAGTGGGGAGGATTAGGAAAATAACAAACACTCCTAACGACATTGGGTCACTCATTACTATAATAAGGGATCCTGAGTTTGCCCTAAGAATAAGGATAAGGGTTTTGCCAGATGGAACCAAGCTACCAAGAGACCAATTGGGGTTGTGGTGACCAGGAGACACCCTGGGATGAGGAGACAAATGGAACGAGGTCCCCCCATGCCTTGTTTCTCTTCCCAGGGAACCTACCAGATCGAGAAAACAGGTAGCTGAGGGTCCAGCCTCCACCTTTCATCCTCTTCAGGCAGTGTTGCATGGTACCAGGTTGATGGTGAATAAGACCACCATAATGGTGGATCTTGTAGCTTCTGTCGATCTGGCATGCATCAGAGACCTGGCTGGGGGATGACTCCAGTCCAGTCCTGGAGTCTGCAGTCCCAGTGGGTTTCTCAATGGTCCACTGCCCAAGGAAGGATTGCGGTGGGTAGGGGTGGGCATTTATTTCAGGTTGGAGCTAGGTCTGGTGGTACACCCAGTGGGACACACCCAGTCTTTTGAGTGCGTGGCTGCACATGGGGACCCCTGGGTAGACCTTTGGATTCTCCTTGTCTATCATCCACCTAGGTGGGATAGGGACTTCCTACAGGAGGGGAGGACTTTCGTCACTGAGAGGGTGTTGGAGTTACCAAGATAACTTATTCTTGGTGATTTCAACACCTGAGTGGATGACAGAGGTTTGTTATATGCCAGTGACTTCCGGTCTAACATGGAGGCCCTTGGCTCATCTCTTGTGGCCAAAACCATGACCCACTGGTCTGGACATGCACTCAACCTGGTGTTCTCTTGGGGATCAAGACTGATGCCCTCGAGACTGATCTGGTCACTTGGTCGAATCATTACACTGTCAGGTTCAGTTTCAAAACTCTCCTTGTGCCCCTTTCCCCATGGAAATGGCACAGTTCAGCACTTTAATATGGTTACGACTGGAGGGACTGCTGGCAGAAATTAACATTTTATCTGTGTTGGAGGCATGCATGGAGGGTCTTGAGGAGGTTGCAGTGGCCTATATTAGGACTGTCATGGGGGTCTTGGACCTTCTGGTACTAGTCCATGTACAGCTGCATTTGTCACATCTTGAGTCACCTAGGTTTTATGGTGAGCTGAGAGTGTTGAAAACTAGGGGGTGGAGGTTGGAGAGGCATGGGAGAAAAAACAGAACCCAGTAAGACAAACTGGTTTTGATGGCTCATTATGATCAGTATCAAAATGCAATTACCCAGAAAAAGGCTGCTTTTATGTCTAGGGCGATTGCAGCTGGGAAGACCTGATCAGCTCAGATCTTTTGGGTTGTGGATAGGCTTTCACATTCAGCCTATCTGGAACTCGTTACCATTTTCAGAGCAAAAGTATGAGGAGTTTGCTTGGTTCTTCTCAGTCAGGGTGTCCTCCATTAGGGTGGGGATTTCTCTAGGTGGATCGTTACAATCTGACAGGGTTGAACCCTGTAGGGACATCCATGGTCAGTCTTCCTGGGAAGAGTTCTGACCTGTGATGGTGAAGAAGGTCTGTGAGGTGATCTCTGGGCTAAGATCAACTTTCTTCAACCTGGACCCTGGTCCCAAGCGATTACTTGTTGATTGCTTTGGGGTTTTGGGCCTGGTTTTTGCCGAGATTGTTAGGTGTTCCTTAGCAATGGGGGTTTTCCTGGAGGCACTTAAAAAGGCTCTGGTGAAGCCCCTGTTGAAGAAACCATCTTTGGACCCAGACATCTTGGCAAATTACTGACCTGTCTTGAATATTCCCTTTTTAGGGAAGATAATTGAGAAGGTGATTGCAGAGCAGCTTGAGTTTTACCTTACAGCCTTCCAGATTTATGAGCCTCTCCAGTCTGGATTTAGGGCTATGCACAGCACGGAGGCTGTACAGGTGCTGAATAACCTGCTCATGGTGAGGGATAGGTAAGAATGATCTATTGCTGTCCTTCTCAATCTCTTGTCAGCATTTGACACTGTGGATCATGGGGTGTTGTTGAACAGGCTGAGGGAGTATGTTGGACTTACTGGCAAGGTCGTCAGCTGGTTGGAGTCCTTCCTCCAGGGCAGGACCCAGAGGGTGGTGTTGGGGAATTATTCCTCAAGCCCAGTGGCCCTGTCCTGTAGATTGTCCCTAGGTTCTGTCCACTCTCCCACATTATTTGCAGTGTATATATGCTTCCCCTGGGGTGGCTCATACGGCAGTTTGGGCTTGGGTTTCATTGTTACAATTATGATACCCAGCTCTTCATGTCTTTTGCACTGGGAAGGACAGATGCGATCGACATGCTGAATAAGTCCTTGTCTGAGATCTGGTCTTGGATGTCGTCAAATTGGCTGGGCCTCAACCAAGGGAAGACTGGAGTGTTGGTGGTTGAGCCGGGTTGGAGAGGGGGGGAGTGGAGGCCTCTGGGAAGGATCTGGGGCTTTATATTGGCACATCCAAACTGGAGACCTCCACCAAGGTGAAAAATGTGGGCATGTCTCTGCACAGCAAGCTGACAATGGATGCCCTGGTGTCAATGGTAGTCCAGAATGGATTTTACCAATTTTGTCATCTTTGGAATATTGCCCGAATAAAATCTCTTGTCCCTCCTGATGACCTGGCCACACTGATACAGGCGTTTGTTACCTTGAGGTTCAACTACTGTAACATGCTCTACCTTGGGGTCAAGGGGGGTGCGCTGCAGCACCTGCAGCTGCTGCAGAACACAGTGGCATGGCTATTGATGGGTCTTTTAAGATCATGTTATTTTTCACCAGGGCTGCACGAGCTGCTCTGGCTACCGGCATGTTGGTACATCTCCTTTAAAATAGATCTGCTGACCTATAAGGCCCTGCATCGCTACAGCCCAAGACGCTCTTTCTGGTCAGCTGGGGAGGGCCTCCTGGAGGTGCCCAGAGCTAGACAGAAATCTTAAGGGGAACGGTCTTTCGAGGTGGTGGCACCTATCCTCTGAAACTCATTACCTAGGTACCTGAAGGAGGCCTCCTCCATAGAAATATTTAAAAGAGAATTGAAAACATATTTGTTTCAACAAGCCTTTGGGGATAAATAGAGATAATTATTGTTACAATTTTTTAGAGCATAGGGAACATAGTATATATTAAATTATTTATTAAATTATAATATTATGGATGTTAGTTATATGACTTGGGTGCATTATGATGTTTATGATGTTATATGTTGTAAGAGCACCCTGAGCCACTGGGGAAGGGCACCTTAAATAAATAAAATCTATTACTGCCACAGTAGAAGCCACTTAAAGGGGACACCTCCATAGACACCACTTTGTCCCCTTTAAGCGGCCATCCAGTTTATCAGAAGGGTCTATTTTTCAATCTCAACCAGCAAGGAATATGTGTTTGGCACTGACACACACAAAAAAACAATTAACTAACATAAACATAAATAAGCACTGGATACCAATACTAGTTGTGATTACAGTTCTTTTGTGACAGTACATGTTTAGTTTGATTTCAATCTTTATTTGAATGGTGCAGCAACACATTGAACTGAAGATTAAAAACACGTGTCACTTATCTTATGCCTTCTCATCATGCCTTCTTATCAGCAGTGTTGTGCCTCCTACTGGCACTGAAAAAGTCAGTGATCCTTGTCTGCTTGCAGGCGAACACAATTTGTTTCAAAATTAATCCTTCCTGCTCGAACACACTTTCAAGGTTATTGGTTTGAACGCACTGCTCTCAGTGTGGCGGCAAGTTTTCTCACTTCCGCATTGCTCACATACTGTGGAAAAATCCTTGGTGACCTTTGAGAGAGAAGAGTTAGGAAGCTGTAAAACCTCAATAACTTTTATTGTCTCACTCTGTGGGAGGTCTGCTCTTTTGCTGTTAGATGCCATCCTATCAACCAAAACACACTCCAGAGAGATGCTAAGCAGGTGGTAATAGCACACAGCTTCTATCCAGGGAACTTAATGAGCACATAACGAGGCGCGATTACAATTTCAGCACCTTTTCCTTCAGCTTTCACTTGATAATCGTCCCAATTAAAGCGATGGGACAATCCCAATTAAGCAAAAGCTGGTGACACGGAATAACACTGGGTCAGAATCGGTGCCCAAGGAATCATCCCGATTAAGTGGATGTCCCCTTTGACCACTCTTTAAGTGGCTTCTACTGTACTACTCTTACTAGACACCACCAATTAGTGGTCAATGGGACATGTGTCACATTTGAACATCTGAAAAGGGAAGATGGGCTTCCAAATAGTTACTGGTCCAGAAACTTTCAGATCAGACACTACCTGTCCTTGGAGCCAAATATACTGGTAATTAAACCCACTAGATCACTGACCAAGTGGGAAGACCTTTTATTCTGGGTGTCTAGACTACACACCAAATGCAGATATATTTTAATGATATACGACCTGTTGGAGGAGGGGCATTCTCTTCAGGGGTGAATGATGGGAAAAAGAGACAGGAAGCATCATCACAGATGCAAACTGGAGGATTATCTTGAAGCACAATTGTAGGGGTACCTCTTCCCCCATCTGATGGAAATACAGGTGGAAAGTCCTGACCAGATTCTTCCACACCCGCACAACAACTGCTCACTTTGGTGGGGTCAATGGGCAGATGCAGAAGGGGTTGCAGGGTAGAGTGTCCCATCACCATACTGTATAATGCATTATATCTGCGTATGCTTTATTCCGCACAGTAAAGGCACCTTGACAATTCACTGCAAATGAGTATTTGCATATATACAGTACCTGGAAGTACAGCTGTCACTACTATCATTGATTCAGTAGTCTACAAAAAGCCTCTGATGTAGTTGACCATATTGGCTTTTGTAGACTGCTGTTCTACTGAAATATTTTAACACTGCCGAGTGCACAATGAGAATGTCTCTTCTTCAATGACTAACAATGAAACCCTCTGTTAAATGGGACATTTATGGAGAGCTACTGAATGCAGAAACTTTAAGTCAGGCTGCTGCAATCCCTGTGCAAGTAGCAGAGTGTGTCCTGTTTGAACTGGCAGGTCCTCCACCAAAGAAGCACCATGCAGAGTATACCAGGTACTGTGAGATTTGAAATTGGCAAGTATGCTGTCCAGAATGGGGCCATGAATGCTGTGCATTATTATAACAGCAAGTATGGGGCTAGCATTAATGAGAGCACAGTTCAGGGTTTCAAAAAGGACTACATGTCAGAACTGCATAAAACATCTGACCTAACCAAACTTACCCCAAACTGCCTACCAAGCTTAGGAGTAGACCTGCTCTTCTGCTGGAAGATATGGAGCAGGAACTGTGCAACGTAATAAAAAAATCTGCATTCAGAGGGGGCAGTAGTAAATGCCAGGGTTGTTTTGGCCATTGTGAATGGTATTGTTAAAGCTTGTATCCCTGAGCTCCTTAGTGAAAATGGAGCCACACTTGCATTTAGTCACCAGTGATCATGGAAGGTATTAAGCAGAATGGGTTACTCTAAGACAAAAGTGACTTAAGCAGGATGCAAAACAGCCTCTGATTTTCCCCAATTGAAGGCTAAATTTTCTGAGCATAGTGGCTGCCACCTGTAGCCAGGAGCTAGTCCCTCCAGCCCTCATCATAAACCTTGATGAGACTGGCATCCAGCTAATACCCTGCAATCAGTGGACAACGGAGAGCACAGGAGCCAAACAGGTAGAGATGTCAGGATTGGGGGATAAATTTCAAGTTACCATTGTTCTTGCCTGCTCAGTGAGTGGCAATCTATTGCAACCCCAGGTGATTTATAAAGGAAAAACTGAAAGCTGCCACCCTGCCTTTAAATTCCCAGATGGTTGGCTCATTAGCCACTTGGAGAATCACAGGGTGAACAACAATACAATGCTGCTATTCATTGCTGATGTCTTGGTGCCTTTCATCAATACTGTCAGAGAAAGAATGTTCTTGCCCCCTTCAACAGAAAGTTGTTCTGATAATGGATCTATTCCATGGGCATATGACAGAACCTGTGCTGCAACTGCTTGATCAGTGTGGGACAATACCAATTTTTGTACCAGTCTCCTGTACTGACCAGCTACAACCCCTTGATCTGACTGTCAAAATCTTTAAAGATGAATTAAAACATTACTTCACTGCATGGTATGCTGAAGCAGTTTCCAACCAGCTACAAAGTGGTTGCACCTCTGGAGACATCTACATTGATTTACGGATGCAAACACTGAAAATAGAGCAAGCAAAGTGGCTGGTGAAAAGCACTGCCAAACTGAAAGAACGAGAGGATACTATCACCAAGAGGTTCCACCAGGCTGGAATAATTGACACTCATGCACAGTGCCTCAATTATTGAACCTGATTTTATTCAAGATTTCCCCCAATAAAATTTATCCTATCCTGATTTTAGCAGTATGCAATTAGGAAAGTTAAGCATAAACACTCGCATTTGCTCTTTTTCCCTTATGCCCCTTCCTTCAGTTCAAACTCAGGGACAAGCACTTGTTTTTACAGTATGCAGTGCTGAAAGTTAAAGCAGTCCTATTTGCCCACTTTTGTCTTTATAGCATCATTGTTGCAGTTCAAAGACATACACAAACACAAACACCGTTTTTTAACACTTAGTGACAGAACAAGGAGGACACATAGACAACACGTAGACAACACAATACAATACACATTACTAACCTACAGTAACTTTGAAACTAATCCAAAAGTAATCAAATTTAATCCAATGTAAAACAAGAAAGTTCATGGGACAAGTACATGACATACGATATGTGATACATGCACACACGCACACAGACTACCTAATAACGCACAAACACAACTCCCAGATTCCAAAAATCCTGACTACACTTCACAGCATTTCTACAGCAACTCACTGAGAACCTTCAAACAAACAAAGGGGATAAACATGAATGGGCTGTACATGAATAGGCAAGGAGATGAATGACAGTGAGGACACAGTAAATTCAAACATGGCAACTTGATGTAGATGTAAATGTAATCTGCACAAAAAAAATTGCTCAGCAAAACATAAGGGTAAACAACCGGGATGCAAGTGGATGAATGGGAGTGGAGTGGACAGGAATGGGATGGTAGAAGAACAACAGTACACCATGTGGTCATGGTCACGGGCAATGCATTTATTGTTCGCTAACAAAATTTATTAGCTGTCAGCTTAATTCAGCACATTTATTGGACACCAGCGGACATAGCAAATATTTTTTTCAGTGAAAATGAGGTATTACACAGTATATTCTGGGATGTAAGATTATTCAGGGTTACTGACACAAGATCCATATTGAGCTGTGCAGTATATAGGGTCTGCATCTCTGACATTCCAGAGCTACTGGGGCTCCCACACACTTTCATTGCCCCACAGAGAAGCAAAGACCTATTTTATATTATGTGCCTGATGGCAATAAAAAGCATCATGTCACACTGGCTGACCCTTAATATCCCATCAGCAACAGAGTGAAGGGACCACATGAAGGGGATAGAAAAGTTGAAAAAAATAACTGCAACCCTCAGGCTTACCCCAAAAAAAATTCCTAGAAAAATGGAAGCCCTGGTATGAATACATAGCCCTCAGATGACTCACACTGTGCCTGAGAGAGAGAGGAGAACACAGTATTGATGTGGTACCCACTGACTTCTTTGCCCCCCATGACTCCATCTCATAATACCCAATAACAATGCCATATAGAGAATAATTCACAGACACAAACTGTTTTACTTTCCTTGGTTTAATTATTTTTTTATTGTGGACACACCAGGTTAATAAAGCCAACACCTGATAAAGTACAATAAAGGGCATCTAAGTAGATCATCACGGTGGACTTCGGTTCCAATAGACCTGCTTGCACAAGGAACATATAAGGTATGGTTGTCCAATTACATATAACATGAAGTCTGTGTTGCATGTGTATAAAAACAAATGGACATCAATTGGACTTTTTGCATGCCAAGAACGTGATGGGCACTATAATGATTTCCTGTTACTAACGGCATAGTTCGTCACTGTACATGCATGTGTCTCATGCTGTACTGTATTCACATATGTAGTCCAATGTACTGAGTACTGTGCAATGTATCCATCAAGTCTTTTTTTTTGTTTTTTTGTTATCCTGAATAAACCTGAGTTACAAAAAAAAAAAAGAAGTTAGGGTTTCAGCACAAATTGTTAAAAGTAGGGAAGCCAATGTTTGGACAAAATGTCCACTGTACAGTGTTGAATTTGTAGAGTTGCATACCTCAGGGTTTGAACAATAACACAACACGTCATTCTCATCACCCTAACTTTAATACTGTGTGTCTAGGTGGAGAAACAACAGTCATACACCAGTGCTTGGTGATATGGTGCCAAAGTTAGTGCAGCACCAGTGATGCAACAGATGGTCCTTCAAACCCTGAGGAACACATTTCCACAGATTCAACAAGGATCACTGGACTTTTTGTCCTAGTACTATATTTTCTCACTTTTACGCTTTGTGGTGCAACCCAACATCTGCATTAACATAATTTTTTTTCTGTGAATAATTAACACAAACTAAATTGCAGTATTTAATTTCCATAGCAATCTTAGCATTCAGCCACAAATTCTAATGACAGATAAAGTGGGCCATGTTATGGTCTTTATAGAACAAGGCTTACACCTACCAAAATATGCAGTCATTTATTGATGTAAGGTTTGGACATGTGACTTTCATGTGGTTACACTAATATTAGGTGCATGCATGGCCTGGTGGCACCAGCAATAGAGTGTTGCACTACCATGTAGAAGTCTGGGCTTGTGTCATGATTTTCATTTCTAGCCCGAGGACAGAGGGTCTCTAGGAGCTATGCACAGGCAGTGCTCACAAGCTCCAGTGGAAGAACTGAACTCTTCACACTGCACTAGTACCTTCTACAGCAGCTGCTAGTAGCCATTACAGCATCGCTGATCACGTTGCTGACCTCAGACCCATCAACAGGTTGTTGTAGAGAGAAACAACCTAATATTGGAAGATAGGAGTGGCTAGGGTGAGAAAAAAAGAAAACACACCAGAGTGTACAGTCATTTGACATATCAGGCAGAATGGTAGCCACCATGTCCCCCATATGTGTAGGCCCTTGATGCTCCAAGGCTCCCCCTCATCCACCATGCACACCGGAATCCAAACAGGTAGAGAGGCTTTGGCTAGCACAATGAACAGAAGTGATGGGCTACAGGGAGCATAACAAATTAGGGGGACACACAAAATTACTACACAGTTGAACTCACTTTCTGATGACATCACAGCAGGAGGGAATTGTAACATGAGTATTGTAACATGGGTAAGCGTCTAATCCTCCTCCCCATAGAGATCCTTTAACTGGACGAACAGTCAAAAAATGGTCAAGTGATAAATGAAGTAGACAAAAAGCAAGAGCAAACAGAGATGATTTACAATGTAGAAGTCAGCAATCACTATCAATACTTAGCAGAAAATTGTAACTGACTACCAGTAATAGATGCTCAGGTTAATTTAACTAATGAGACTTCAGAGAAGGAAACAAGTCTATATGGTGATATGTATAATAGTTTAAAAAATGTGATGAAGGAATATGACTGCCACATTCGTATATTATTGTGGAACATTGCTGGTCATATTGCAAAGCTTTCTGACCTGGAGTATATTAAATTCATCTTGCAGGGTGACATCATAAACCTACAGGAAACATGGCATACTTGTGACAGTGAGGATAATATATGCCTTCAGTTACCAAATATTTCATTCACATGCACAGAAAATGTCAAAAATGGGAAGAGGATGCAGGGGCTAATTACTTTTATTAAGGTACGTGATCATTTAACTGTAAAGGCGTGTATGAATATATGAAAATTTGCCAGCAGAAACATGCCACAATGGCCTATCTAGTCTACTCAAGTGCACAACCTCAATCTATTCTACTGGAGTTGCCCTCCCTTCCCCTGCCTCCCATCATTTTCCTCTACCTCCCTCACTTCTCCCCCACCCATCCTCTCTCCAGTTGCAACCTTCTTTTTTACCTTGTCCAACCCCAACCTAAAACTGCCCGCTGTGTTCAAGGATATCACCTCCAGTAACTCATTCCATTTTGATACCACCCTATCTGTGAAAAAGTGACTCCTCATTTCCCTTTAAAATCTACCCCTGACAAGTTTCAGACTGTGCCCCCTTGTGTTCACCTCCCTCTTTAAATTGAAAATGTCCTCCGGTCCAACCTTGTTTATATTTTTAAGGTTCTTGAAAGTTTCTATCATATCCCCCCTTCTCCCTTCTGTCCTCCAGGGAGTACATATTGAGCTTCCTCAGCCTCTCCTCATATGGTTTGTCCCCCATGCCCTGGATCATTTTGGCTGCTTTTTGCTGGACCCACTCCAGCAGCCTGATGTCCTTCTTCAAATAAGGTCATCTGTACTACGTTCAGCACTCCAGGTGTGACCTCACCAATGACTTGTACAAGGGCAGAATGACTTCTTCCTCCTGGAGGTGATTCCTTTGGCAATGCATCCCAGCATTTTATTTGCTTTGGCTGCCACTTTCTGGCATTGTGCAGTGTTTCATGTCACATCTGACTATCACCCCCAGATCCTTTTCCTCCTCTGTGCTGGACACCTGCTCCTCCTTCAGATAGTAGCTGGCCCTCCAGTTACTATAACCCAGGTGCATGATATTGTATTTCTTGGCATTGAACCCCAACCACCAGATGCCAGACCACCCCTCTACCCTGGCCAGGTCCTCCCTGAACTTCTGTCTCCCCTCCTCCCTGTCCACCCTCCCACAGAGCTTAGCATCATCGGCAAATGGGCAGATTTTGCTACTGACCCCCTCCACTATCTCCCCAATAAAGATGTTGAATAGCACTGGTCCAAGTACCCAGCCCTGTGGGACTCCACTGGTCACATGCCTAGGCTTGGATAATTCCTCCCCCATCACCATCTGGTTTCTATCTTGCAACCAGCTTCTTACCCACCCCACAGCTTGTCCCTGACTTTCAGATTACTCAGCTTGCTGAGCAGCCTTCCATGTGGCACGGAGTCAAAGGCTTTACTAAAGTCCAAGGGCCGGATTTTAAAGCCCTTAGAATGGCACAAGGTTCTAGCATCAAACCTGTTGAATGCAATATGCACCTTGTGCCAAGGGCTGTGCCTCAAGCTATTTTGCAAAGCAGCATGTGACAAGCAGCAGGCTGCTTGCACCAAAATGTGCTTGTGCCAGCCTTGCACCACAGAAATGGCTGTGGCATGGCATTGGGGGATTTGGGCAGATGCAGACTGCCATAGCCCCTCCAGTGCTATTTTCAGAACCCTTCCCAGGGACAAAGTGCTAAGTATCATAACAGTACTCAGACAGCTGCTGGGAGGGTTAACAGCTGTGTCATGCCAATGTGTTGCCCCCCCACTAGACAACAGAGTCTCATCCCCGAGCCCTGATGTGCCCCAAATGTAGAATCACTGGCCATCCAGTGTCCCCCACCACCAAGCTCTGATCCGCCCATACACTAAAGGGTAACCCACAGCTACCCCTGGTGATGTAGTGCCCTCCTCGCTCTGATCTCTGGTATATGGTATTATGACCACAAATCCCTGGTGATCTAGTGGCTCCCCACCCCACCCCAGCAGGTAGTACCCACCACCCTTCCCGCCCCCAGTCTGTACCCCGGCCAGTCACTGAAGGAACTGACAGTGCATACTGTATGCAGTACTTGCTCTGTCAGTTCAATCAGCGGCCAGCCATGGTGGTGTGTGGAGGGCTGTGTCAGTCACTGAATCAGGGTACAGACTGGTGGGGTGAGTGAGGTGGAGGGCACTACCTATCTGGTTGGAGCGTGGGGGCCCTAGATCACCAGGGATTTGTGGTTGTAATACCATTTATCATGTATTGGAGTGGGGAGGGCATTACATTGCCAGGGGTAACTGTGGGTTACCCTTTTGTGTACGGGTGGATCACTGCTTGGTGGTGGTGGGGGGGCAGGAGCCACTACTATGCCCCCATCCAAGGGCGCAGCTCCAACCCCACCACCCTGCAGCTGGTGTGGCATTCCTCATGGGTGCACCATCTGTTTGGCACACCGCCACTATTGCTGCAAGCTGTGGGACTTAGGAGCAGGGACCCTGTCCTATGAAAAATCAGGATCGTGGTCCCAGGTGCACCGGCACTCAGCGCAAGCTGCCATTGTGGCAGCTTGCATGAGAGTTTTGAAAATCCAGCCCCAGGTATAGGACATCCACCTGCTGACCTTTGTCCACTGACCTAGTGACCCAGTCGAAGAAGTCCATCATATTTGTCTAAGCAAAAGTTTGTAAGGCTACTCGAGCAAAAAGCTCATCACACAAATTCAGTCTTATATTTTTCTTTATTTTCCTTTTTTCAAAGTCTGTACGATCGGTCCCAATGTTTCACATGAATAAGGCTTCATCTGGGGAGTTATTAATACATAAATATCATATTTAAGTATATTTATCATTTTTAAATATTTTTTATATTTTCATTTTCCTCAGTTATATTCTTAATTGTATTTTCAATAGAAGGGTATCAACAAAACAGACAGCCTCTACATTAATTTCCATACCGTTATTCGACTTACTGGTATTGAATAATATAGATATTTACATATTTACATTTTTGCCCACATACAATCGGCTACCAGTAATTAATTTGCATATAAAATGCTGCTTGACCTTTTAACTTGGCTGTCTGACGGTATTTCTGTTTGCATCCACAAGTTGGCTACCGTCTTTGAATGTAAGAAAATCCTTTTTTCAGTATGTAATTTTCTAGCAAAAACATTCAACTAGTGATTAATGACTTTTTGTTTGGAAATCACCTGTTTCATCGGCTTGTTATATGTGCATTGCTTTTGTATTCCGTATTTTTGTTTCCAACAATTTTCAAAAATTCCTGTCAATGTATAAACAATGAAAGCTTAACCATGACCAAGGCCACTGATTTACGGTGATTAAAACACTGAAATTCCATTTTCAATACTTCAGATTCCGGAACTGCACCGGTGATTGTTATTCTAATTTCCCGATTTTACCGGGATTCTGCTGTCATTCTTTAAGTGTGTGTATAAATAATCAGAATAAAAGAAGGCTTAATATACAGAGCATTAAATAAAGCAAGTTGAAAATAGTTCAGGAAGCAATTATAAGAAAAATACAAGTTTTGTAGAATTACTGATCTAGTATAAAATGTCAGATTCCATGAAATCTTTGTTTTAACCGGTGTTCAGGCAGCCCTAATTCCGGAATTTTACCGGGTTTTCCGGTAAAAACCGAAAAACAGTGGCCTTGACCATGACCTATGTTGGTGTTTTTATATAATAATCTTGACTTTTTATACATCATTGCCTTGGTTGCATTTGATTTTGCCTTTACTCTGTTGGAAGGCAAATTCCTATTTCATGCTGTTCACAGCAAGGTAAAAAGTTGCTTGAAAACAATCATAAGATTTAAGTGTCTAGTTACTTATTTTGTTTTCTTATGCTATTTGTATGGCAGCTATTCCAGTCTTTTATTTAACATTTGTTGAGGTGCATCATTACAGAACTAGTTCAACACCTGCTTTAAATAACAGGTTTGTCACTGTGATCAGGTAAGCACTGATTACCTTTTACATTTTACAGTGCTTTGTCTTGTGTTAAAATAGCATTTGAATACTCTGTTCTTATTCACATTGTTACTTAACTGTTAGTGCTTGTTTTCTGTTTCTTTTTGTTCTTGTTCTATTTTCATCTCTAGTCTTAGACTGTCTTTTCATTTTATAAAATCATTACAACTGTGTCACAGAGAATCACCACTTCAATTGCAATCTGATTTAACTCAGTTATCAGTTTAAAAGACTTAAGCTTCCTTCTCTTATTTATAATGCTTTCTCTGTTCACATCAATTGAGAAAGAGAGTTAAACTTACTTTGTTAGCATCAGGTTTGATGTGGAGCAGCAGTGCCTGATCCGGCAGCAAGGAAGCCAGCACTGCCCACTTCCTCTTATGCCTGTGGGAGAGGTCACATGACTGCACCTGAGAGTTATCTCACATCACTATGGTGATGTGGTTGCTAGGCAACCGTGCTTCCCCTACAGGAATCTTCAGCCGGACTTTTTCCAGCTTGAGCATATAAGGGGCTTTCTGTTTTATACAATATAAAGAACTACATTTCTTCATAACTTTGCCTGATGTGCTTACATTTAGCCTTCTGACATTTGCTTTGTCCTTGTGCATAATCTCTTTACCAGTGTTACCAAATGCAAAGTGTTTTGTTCTTGTTTACACCGGGGTCCCTTTAATGGAGGGGGAGGGAGGTATTGAATTTTCTTTTGCTTCACACTAGTTTTATTTCATACTATCAAGTAGATTAATTCACTAATATGTAGGGAATTGTGAGATTTTCAGTAGAAGTTTATTATTCTTGTTCCTTTTATGTAAAGTATTGTGTTTTGTATTTTTCGTTTATTTTAGCCAAATGGTTCTCTTTGCTCTCAATGTCTTATTCAGATAATCGCATTCTTTCAAAGGTTGTTTTCTAATTATTCTTTTAACGTTCCTTTTAAAATAATGTATTCTTTTTTCAAGATTAGTTTCTCTTACGTGCAAATGGTGTTTATGAGGTACAGAGACTAGTCTTTGTTGTGTGGTGAATGTGGCACGCTGTCAATATGGTCATGAGCCATGTTATCACTGCTTTTGCCTTATACAGGTTTATACATAAAATAACTCCCTCTGTGTTACTTTGCCTTTCTTTACCAACATACTTGCCAATTTGTATCTTTATTCAAGCCCCAAGACTGACCAAGAGTATCCAGCTCAAACATCCACCACATTTCTCTATATTCTACTTTTTTGTTATAATCCCTTCCTCATGGTGGTTCTGGGCTAATCTGATCCGGACTGCTGTGTGCTCTCTTTCCATATAGTGCCTGGCTATGGGAACGTTTTCATCCTTGTTTCTTATTCTGCTTTTGTGTTTGGATATTCTGGACTTTAAAGCTCTCAACATTTTTCCCGCTTACAAATTGTCACAGGGACACTGCAGGACATACACCACCCCTTCGGTGTTGCATGTTATGTGTGATCTAATAGTATATCCATTTCCAGTATGTGGGTGCATAAATTCTGCTTTTTTGGATCTGTGCCCACATGCCACACAACTCCCACAAGGGTACATACTGTCCTTAAGTGAGCCTAGTAACAGCTGCCCATCGTTTTTCATTGTTGATTGTTGTTGAGCATGCGCTAATCTATCTGTGATTGTTGGCACCTTTTTAGAGGTTACAGATGGTTTCTTTGGGAAAATGGATGCTGTTCTTGGGTCATCTTGCATAATGTTCCAATTTTCCAGTATGACTTTTCTTATTTTAGGCATGTAAACATTGTGTTGTGTACTGAAGGTGATGTTTTTTCAGTTGAATTTTTCTCCTTTGTTGTCAGGGTACTTGCTCTAGAGATTTCATTAACTTTCACCTGTGCTTTTTAAGGGTTTCATATTTATATTCTCTTTCTTTAAACCTTTCTGTTATTGTTTTTTCTTCTGTTTTGTATTCTCTTTCCTGGCTACAATTCCTTTTAGCTCTCAATAGCTGGGAATATGGTATACTTTCCACTAGTTTTTAAGGGTGGAAGCTCCTGGCATGTAGCGTCGTGTTTCTGTCAGTCTTTTTTCTGAACAATTTGGTCCCAAATTTTCCTTCCCTTTTACAGATTGTGATGTCTAAGAAATCTATATCTTATTTTCTGGTGTTAAATATGAACCTTAAATTTTCATTTCTTGAATTTAATTATTCCTGAAACTCCTTAAGTTTTTGTTCTTCCTCCTCCTAAATCATCATAATGTCATCAATAAGACGTCGCCAAAACCTGTTGTTTGTTGTATACAGGTTACCTTCTTGTGCGGTGTGCAGAATTTTTTTTTCTCAAATTGGTGCATGTATGCATTGCATACCCTGGTGCCATGGTGCTGCCCATGGCAGTTCCCTTAATTTGCCCCAAAAATTGCTGCTCAAACTGAAAGTAGTTATTAAATAAAATTAGTCTTGCCATTTCTTTTAGTACATGAGTTTTCGGCTTAGTGCCTTCTGGCATAGAGTCAAGTATTTCTCCCATTGTCTCAATGCCACCTATATGTGGTATGGCAGTGTCAAGTTCATGTACATCTATGGTGACTAGAGTGCAGTTAACTGGGTTATTTTTTTGATTAAATTAATTTATTAAATGTATTACATGTGTGGCGTCCTTGTTGTAGGTCGGAATTGCCTTGATCAGAGGCTGTAAATGAAAATTAACAAACTTGAAAGTGGGTCCAGGACAGAATCAATCCCAGACACTATGGGTCTTCCAGGTGGATTTTCCAAGTTTTTATGGATTTCAGGAAGAGTATAGAAAAGTGGTGTGATGGGAAATTTTATAGTTAACATTTCAGTTTCCCAGACTATCAACCAGTTATTTGTTGTCATCTCTTCCAAAAGTTGCTTGAATCTCTATCTGTATGCATGGTAATGGGTCATTGCTAAGTTTTATGTAGTTCTCCTCTTCATTTAACAAATCAGTGCACATGTTTCTATATTGTGTAACATCTTGAATAATTATTGCACCTCCTTTATCAGCAGGTTTTATGACAATATTCTTGCCATACTCTGTTGCCTGTAGTGCTATTTTTTAATTGTTTAATAAGTTCTGTTTAGTTTTTTTCCCTCCTGTTTGAAGTATACTTCTTATTTCATGCTCAGTTTTTAAATATAAGTCTCAACTGCATTGTTCTGGCCTACATAGAAACATAGAATTTGAAGGCAGATAAGGACCGCTTGGCCCACCTAGTCTGCCCATTTTCCTACCTAACAGATAAGCTGCAGATCCTAGTTAACCAACAGCCTACTTCCTCCTACCCCCCACTAGGACTGCCTTATGTCTGTCCCATGCATTCTTGAATTCCTTCACTGTTCTTGACTCCATGGTCTCCTCAGGGAGGCTGTTCCATGCATCCACAACCCTCTCTGTGAAAAAATACTTCCTCACATTACCTCTGAGCCGTCCCCCCTCTATCTTCAAATTGTGCCCCCTTGTTCTTGCATATCTCTTTTTCTGAAAGATGCTACCCTCTTGGACTTTGTTTGATTCCCTTGAGGTACTTGAAAGTTTCTATCATGTCCCCTCTCTCCATTCTTTCCTCAAGGGTATACATATTATGCTCCTTTAATCTTTCTTCGTATGTCTTCTGGTGCAGACCCAACACCATCTTGGTTGCCCTCCTCTGGACAGCCTCCACTCTGTCTATGTCTTTGTGGAGATGGGGTCTCCAGAACTGCACACAGTACTCCAGATGTGGTCTCACCAACTGTCTGTACAGAGGGATAACAACTTCTTGTTTTCTACTATTGATGCCTCTTTCTATGCATCCCAGTATCCCCCCAGCCTTCCTTACTGCCTTCTCACATTGCTTGTCCACCTTTAGGTCATCTGATATAATTACTCCCAGTTCCCTTTCCATTTTTACTGTTGTCAGTATCTCACCCCCCATTGTGTATGCTTCCCCTGGGTTTTTGTTTCCCATGTGCATTACCTTGCACTTCTTTGCATTGAATCTGAGCTGCCATACATTTGACCATTCCTCCAACCTTGTGAAGTCCCTTCTCATCCTTTCCACTCCATCTTGTGTATCAACCCTGTTGCAGATCTTTGTGTTGTCTGCAAAGAGACATACTTTTCCTTCCAGTTCCTCTGCAATGTCACTTATAAAGACATTAAAAAGGACCGGTCCCAGTACTGAACCCTGCGGTACCCACTAGTAACCCTCCTTTCTTCACTGTGTACTCCATTTACTACTACCCTTTGCATCCTGTTGTCTAGCCATTTTTTTATCCAGGTTACCACCTTGGGACCCACTCCAAGGCTGGCTAACTTGTGTATTAATCTTTTGTGTGGGACTGTATCAAATGCCTTGATAAAATCTAGGTAGGCCATGTCCACAGCCCCTCCCTGGTCTACTACTTTGGTCACCCAGTCAAAGAAATCTATTAGATTCATCTGACATGACCTTCCCATTGTGAATTCATGCTGTCTTGGGTCCTGTGCCTCGCTGGCCTCTAGGTACTCAACAATTCTTTCCTTCAGAAGTGATTCCATCATTTTCCCTACCACTGAGGTCAAACTAACTGGTCTGTAGTTTCCTGCCTCTGTCCTGCTCCCACTTTTGTGAAGAGGAATCACATCTCCCCTCCTCCTACTATTGGCATGTAGGCTGATCTGATGCCAAGTGCCAGTCTTAGATTTGTTTTTTCTATGTTTGCTACTTCTAAGCTAGAAAACTGTGCATTCAGTCTCAGATTTCTGTAGAATCATTGTAGGGCCACCTCTATTTGGAACCTATCAATCTCCTTACCGATTGAGTATGACAGCCCAAATGTACATTTTTTTTTCTCTATTGGTGTTAGTTCCCTGCTGCTCATATTAAAGATCACTGTTTCCCTCTCATTCCCCTCTGTGGTTTTCTTTGACCTCGCCCTCCTCCCTCCGTCTCCAGTTTTTTCTCTGTTTTTCCTGTTCCTCCTTTTTGCCTGAGGTCGTACCTGGTGGAGGGTCCATGTCCTGAGTCTTGTGTCTCTGTTTGTTCTGTCTCTTGACAATCTCTGATGGGTTCTCCTGTCTAAAAAATGTCCTTTATTATGTTCTTGCCTGTTAGAGCTGCTTGTGTAGCTGCCTGAACTCTCTGAACTATAATATGTTGTGTCCTTTCTTACTTGCTAGTTATATTTTTTGAAGCTGTATACTATAGTATTTTTATAATCATTAGTGTCTCTTATAAACTTGTGCATTTTCATTTCTTCTATAGACTTTTCATGTTCCTGCAGTTTACATTTTGTTTCTTCTAACCACTTGTTAAACTCCTCAAACTTGAATTGTGCTCTTAATATTTGTTCCTGTTCTTGTATTTCCTCTACAAGTATATCCCTTGCTTTGATGATGGCCTCAATGAGAAAATACATGAAAGTTAGGAGAATCCCTGGAGTTCAAGGAACAATTCAAATACCTGGGGGTCTGGACTGACTACAAATTGTCCTTCACTGATCATATTGAAGAACTCACTAAGAAACTACATCAAAGGCTTGGTATTTTCTTCAGGATCAACCACTCACTAACCCATGAGGCTAGAAAACTCCTATTCCAAGCTACCATATTGCCTGTCCTTGATACCCTATACCACAGAGCCCTTAGGTTCATTTTGGATGCCCCTTATGACACGCACCACTGCATCCTCTATTCTTCTGTCGACTGGATCTCCTTTAGCTTCAGGAGGCAAAAGAATGCTATTCTATGGAAATATAAGGCAATCACTCATAAATTACCTCAGTATCTCACAAGCTGCCTAACTCCCCACATCCCTAGTGCCTATTTTCTCAGAAGTCTTACCATCTTATCTCTGGCTAGCCCTAAAGTTAAAATGTGCTTTGGTAGAACCTCAATAAGCCTCACTTTACCTACTCTCTGGAATAAGATCCAGAAAACCTTAAGGCTCATTTCCCCTATCACATTCTCCCTCTTCAAATCCTTGTTCCTAAGGACCTTCTCTGAGGCCTGTCATTGCTTCAAGTCAAGGTCTTAACATTATGATTTGTTACTGCTTTAAATTCTGAACTTAAACCTCAACCATTGCCTGAGGCGTCATTTGAGTCCTTCCTTCTGTCATTGTCCAAATCAAGGTCCCAACATCACAATCTGTCTTTACTTCAAATATTAGACTTAAACCCCAACCATTGCCTGTGGCATCTGTAGTGTTCCCCCTTTGAACAGTCCTTCCTCGCTAGGCCATCATGTCCAACCCTATCTTATCTCGTTGGACCTTCTCTCCCCGCTCCCTATACCCCCTTCCCCTTCCCACCGCACTTGCCAGGACGTGCCTACATTACTTATCAAAGGACTTATACATCTCAATCTTCTTCACACTTTGATGCTAGAAGAATTGCCACTTCTGCTCACTATGACTCCTCCAGTGATGTTTACTGTATAAACTTTATCTCATTACTTTACATCCATATATCTGTATCCATGCAATTGTATTTAAATGGCACTACCTCCTGTTGAACCTATTGCTATGTTCTGGTGCAAGTATCATATATGATGGTTATATGTTATTATGTTATTATTACTATGTAATTGTTATGTACGTTCACTCAACCTGTTATGTCTTAACCCTGTTGTCAATTGTTTTGCCCCAGGTCCATCTTGTAAATGAGCTTGTCTCAATGATGTTCCACCTGGCAAAATAAAGATTTTGATTGCTTGATTGATTGAAATCTATGCTACATTGTGTTCTGTTTGCAGATGAAACCAATATCTGCAACAGAGTAGATGATCCAGATGAGGTGGGCAGAATGAGAAGAGATCTGGATAAACTAGCAAAATGGTCAGAAGAGTAGCAACTGGGACTTAATGCAAAGAAGTGCAAGATCATGCACATAGGGAAGAGAAACCCTGAAGCCACAAATAGGCTGGGAGGGGAGTTGCTGGCAGTCACAAGGGAAGAAAGAGACTTGGGCATCATATCACTGGCAATCTGAAATCATCCAAGCAGACCACTAAAGCAGTAGGTAAGGCTGGGGAGTATTGGGTGTATTAGTAGGGGTATCACAAGTTGGAAAAGGGAGGTAATTATCCCTCTTTACAAGACACTGGTTAGGCCCCATGCAGAGTACTGCATGCAGTACTGGAGTCCACACCTGCACAAGGACATTAACCAAATTGAGGCAGTCCAGAGAAGGGCAACCAAAATGTTGCAGGGACTGCATCAGAAAACATATGAAGGCAGATTAACGGAGCTCAATATGTATACCCTAGAAAAGACGGCACCTCAGAAGTGCAGCACCCCTCTCATGCTGCACTACAGTGTCAGTACTGGGATATTAACCAAGTGCCAGATGTGGGAACTGAACCCACAGCCCTCTGATCTCCCAGCTTCAGAGGCAGTGTGTAATAGGTAGCACACTTGCCTCTGAAGCTGGGGCCTCAAGGAAGCTTCAGTCCCATCTGGCACCAGTGTTAATATCCCAGTACTGACACTGTAGTGCAGCATGAGAGGTGCTGCACTTCTGAGGTGCCGCTCGGATGAGACGTTAAACCGAGGTCCCATCTGCCTGGATTGGTGGTAGTTCAGGTGGATGTTAAAGATCCCATGGCACTTATCGAAAGAGTAGGAATTTTATTGGTAATAAAGTGGGCTTCATTACAAAAAACAAAACAACTCAATAAACAGAAACAATCCAAACAAGGCAAAATCAGTTAACAGAAGAAAGTATCACAATGTTTCCAAAACAATACAGCTTGAAGTAGAAAAAGTAAGAAGTCAGACTTTTACAGAACACAAAGCAGCCCTAATATTACAAAATACTTCATGAATGGAAATAGTTTTTGGTGTAACACTAGCAAACATCTGGCTTGCCAATAAATAATAACGAATAATAGCAAAAATTATATATAAACTGTCAACATGATACTTTCTATTAAGCAGGTCATTCGTGCAAAACATAACATGTTCATAAGAAAGAGAGCCAACAAGGGTTCTGCCCAGTTAGCAGATAGGAGTAGACCAGACTTCCAAAGAAAAGGGCATTCACAAAATAAATGTTGCTGAGTTTCACAAACATTGAGGCAAGAGGATCTAGGACAATATCTCAAAGACAAGGCTTTATGCTTATGATTGTTGTTAACTCCTAGTCTATCATAGTTGCATAACCATACCATATCCATAAATACGATGGCAGCCGTTGATTTAGCAGTTGGTGGAGTACCCAGGGAGACATCCAGAGGGCAGAACGGAAAACAATCTCCTCCGAGCCTCCAACCTCCAAAGTCGCTCATATAGTTGGGGTCTAGATAAGATACAAAAGTCCTGAGGATGAAGACACCAGGTCAAGGCCATCTTAAAACTCTCTTTCCCATAAGAGGGATCAGTTGGGATTTGAAATAACCCCTTTATAACGGGCTTGCCAGTTATCAAGGCAGAGGAGAACCATGCTAAAAATAGGGCTTCAAAAAACAGTCCCTGGTTTCAGCACTTTCCCATAATTATAATGAAGAAAAAGGCTGTAAAAAAAAAACAAGGGTGGATCATACCAAGTCCACCTTCCTTGAGCAGTCTGTAAGTAATATGTCTTTTAATGGGGTTTAGCCTGGAACCCCACAATCTTTTGAAAAAATCCGTTAATCTGGAAAATAGGGAAATGGGTGGGGAACACATAACAAAGATGCAGGAAAACGGTATAACCAGAGTTTTAAGGAGCACAACCGCTTCTTCTTCCCAATTAAATGCTTTTTCCACCCATTAATCACATTATCTGCCTTTTGTAGGGCAAGATTCCAATTATAGATATGCGGATCATCACAACCAAAAAAATACCTAAATACGAAAAAACAGTAGTGGATACAGAAACACCAGCATAAAGGCCCGTACTAGGAGGAAGTATGCCCTAGTGGTACACAAATACTTTTGTAAAATTTATCTTAGAACCTGAAACAGAGAGAATGCCTGTAAAACCTGAACAATATCCTCTTGTTTCGTGGAAGAATCCACAGCCAAAATGAAATCATCCATAAGCTAATATTTTAAGTGGTAAAGAGGAGAGTACAGAGCAACCCAATAATCTGTGGGCAAAGAAAAAGGCTCTCAAAAGAGTATCAATAAAAGGTATATAATAAGGACTTAAGGCACCCTGACGTACCCCACGGGCCAGAATAGTAGGGACGGCCTATCCAGCCGTTCACATTAGGACGATACAACATTCCTATATAATAAACGAAGCCAGGAAAGGAAGCATACCGGAACCCAAAAGCCTTCAGGGCTAGAAATAAGAACTCATGAGAGACTGTATCAAATGCTTTTCCTGGTCTAAACTTATAATCCATCCTGTTACAGCATTTTGTTGTCCCAGAGTAAACAATTCTCTCAATAAAATCAAATTGTCAGAAAGATGCCTGCCTGGGATACCACAGGTTTGAGTTGGGCTAATCATGTGTGATGCCAAAGTAATCATTCTAGATAAAAGAATTTTGGCAAGGATCTTATAATCCACATTAAGCAGACTGATTGGTCTCCAATTTGTAATGTCAAAGGATCCCTTTTTCTTAAACAGTAAAATCAGTAAAGCGTCTTTCATAGAAGTAGCCAAGGCATCAGAATGTAACATCTCATTATAGAGAATAGTTAGAACCGAACAAGATCAGCAGAGAAAGTCTTGAAAAATGTGGGGTTAGGCCATCAGACCCTGGAACAGAATGTGATTTTAAACTAGTAATGTACCAGACCTCTGGTTCAGTAATGACCTAAGAAAGCTTGTTTCGATCAGAGTCCAAGCTGAGGTAAGGACAGTGAGCGAAGAAAATGATCCGCATTGTCAAGGTCAGCTTTAGTACAAACATGTTGAAAACATAATTTTCAACACAGTGAAGCAAATCCTCAGGTTTCTTAAGTAACTCCCCGATGGAGACAATAGAGAGGTAATTAATTTAGCTTCAACTCTATCTTTACAGGCCTTAAACGGGTCTAAACAACCTTTAGTAAGATGAGTGCCAAACGCGCCTCCCTGACCCAAAGAGTCAGCACGATTATACTGGGATAACCTCATTTTAGCGCTGACCTCACTAATCTGAGAGCTAAAATCATGAGTAGTAGAGCTAGCTAAAGAGAATAGGTGCTGTAGCTGATGCCGTAGTGACAGATAAGACAAATATTTAGTATTCTGTTTTTTGCCGCTACCTTCTGAAAAAGCTGTTTCCAGCTTAGCTTAGATTCTCCACCAATCCATCCCAGTATCATAAAATCAACTACTGACAACCGAAGCTGTAAACTCTTTGTGCCAAAGTTTAAGAAAAAGAGGGTCATTAAGTAGAGAATCATTAAGACGCCAACTGGCTTTCTTACATCTAGGAGCAGAGTCCCAGGAAAAAGTGGCACATAGGGCAACGTGATCCGAAAATTCGGTAGCCACAGTTGTACAGGAAAGTAAAATCAAAATCTTAGATAAAAAAAGAAAATCTATCCTAGTATGTAAGGACCCTTTAAAAAAAGTTGACCCACCTGTTTTATGGAAATGTCTATAAACATCCACAAGCTCATAGAGACCACACTATTTAAAGCCACAGAGTCACAAAATAACTTGGAAGTCTTTAGGCCTCGATCTGTTTGATGTAGGCATAATTGAAATCTCCGACCCATAGGAGTAATCTGGATGAAAAAGGTATGGCTTAATTTGGTGAAAAGGAAGCCCTCTGAGCCTTGGTTTGGAGCGTAGGTCCCAATCATACGAAATCTCTCAGATTTATATGAGAAATCTAATAACAAAGCTTTACCAGGGAAATATCTACAAGTCTAGAGACTGTAAAATTAGAGCTGGAGAACAATATCCCGACCCCATCACAAGTATCAGGTCCAACAGACCAAAAGAAGGCCTGCAGTCCATGCCTTAGAGGCCTGGAATAATTCCCCATGGGTCTTTAATCTAGTGTCAACAAGGCAGATAATGTCACACTGTAAATCAGAAAGGGTTAAAAAATCCCCTAATTTTCTCTTCCCTTTAATGCTGTTCACATTTAAAGAGCAGATCTTTAAGGAAGACAGGATTTAAGTAATAGGTGGTGACTTACCCTTCGTCGCTGCCTAATGCGTTTTGCAATGGGATCCGTATCAGCCCTATCACCCCATCCGGGAAAGAAAGAAAGAGAGGAGAATCAGTATCCTCACCCCGAGTCTTTGTCTGAAAAATCTGTGGCTAAAACCCTTAAATTTGTTAGAGGTTTGCCAGTTCCGTGCAGGGGTTCCTTACTACGGTAGCAACAGCTAAAAGCCCTTCCTAGTCCGTTTATGGGTAACAGTGGTAAACTAAAATTATCTCCCCTTGACCCGAGGGGGAGGCATATCCATATCTGGAATAACGGTGTAGTATCAGGGAAACCACAATGGCAGTAGGAGTAGGTATAACAGGAAAAGAGGGTTGGAAAACTGGAACAGAAGAGACATCTCCAACTACCGAGGAGGGTAACCTCTGGATTAGAGGAAGCTAGACTATGGGCAAGTGACTGTTGAGCAATAGTAATAATGCCATCATGAGAGGGACAATCTTCTCTGTTATGAGAGGCCCAGGGGCACCTGCCATACGCGTGGCCAGTCCCATCACATAAGTTACACTTAAATGAATTAGTACATTTAGCTGCAATATGACCGTATTCAAAGCAGTGGCTACATTTAAGGGTATCACAAGCCGAACTTAAATGGGTACGTGACCCACATTTAAAACAGGACTTGGGTTGTCCGGCGTAAAAAATGAAGCCCTTGTCTTTACCTAGAAAGAAAAAATTAGGCAAATGTCGTGGGCCAGTGTTAGTGGAAAAAAGCACGGACCTTCCAACTGCCATCCCAAATCTGTTCAGAGTCTAGATTAGGGTGGGCCTATTCAAGACTTCACAGCATTTGTTTAACCAAAATAAAATGTCTTCAATGTGAACTCCCTCATTTTTAAAAACAACAGTAATGTTACGAATGGCAGATTTGGTGAGAGGGATGGCCTGGAAGGGGGACCAAATGGGTGTAGTCTGAAGTTTGTCATATTGGGCCCAGAATCTATCAAGCCCAGACATTTGTTTAAAACTAACATCAAAATTGGAATTACCTATATTAATCAGGGCAAAAATCTCAGAAGAAAAACTTCATGGAACCCTTAAGGAGGGTTTAGCTATATACAAACGATCTGGTGGGAGTTCTAATCCACCCTTATAAAGCAACGTGCTGCATTCCTCCTAGGTGCAGGTTCGCCTTTGGAGGAAAATAAATCAGTAAGTTTAAATGTTGAACTTTAGGTGCAGCAACAGTAGGTAACAAAGTAGGTCCTGAGAAAACAGTAGTGGGTTCAGGTACAGTAGAAATAGACTTAGAAACAACAATAGTGTCACTAGTAACAGTAGAAGAAGAAAGAGTCACACCGGGGTTCGTTGGAGCTCAGGTCATTATTCTTAGCAGAGTTTTGAAGCATATTAATGTAGACAGGGTCCTGAGAATCAGGAGTCCAAGTCCCTTCAATATCTCTTTCCCAGCCAGCATGTAATAAAGCTGACTCTGGTGACCAGTCTAATCAGTATTTTGGCCAGATTTAATTTTTTGGGAATAAGGAACCCCTCGTTTGGACCAGCCAGGTTCCTGTGTAGCTGAGAAAAAACACTGTGGGTTTCTCCGAAAACTAAACGGAAGCAGTTGGCGCTAAAGTCACTTACAGAGCAGGGAATAGCCGCGGGATTTCAGAATCTGGCTTTTCCGACGTCGGTAGTCGAGTGGGTCATTTGAAGTAGTCTGAGAAACAGCAGTAGCAGGGGCTGAAGAATTCTCCACAGCAGGAACAGAAGCCGAATCCATCGGTAGGCCATCGACTGGGGGCTTTCAATGCCGGCGTCGTGAGAAGAGAACAAAAGTGGCGTCCGAGGCGTGCCTGCGCGAGAAACTTCGCAATGCAGATCTAAGCTGCACGTTGCAGGACTAATGCCTCGCGCTGCTCCTGAAGACTGGAACTGAACGCGGAGCCACTTTGCACATCAGGTAGACTGGAAACAACTCTTTGGGTCATTTCGAAGAACGGAGTCAAATTCAAAAATAGTCGTATTACTAACATCAGCAACAGCAAGACATGCATCTGGGGCCTCTTGAGAAGGTAGCACAGAGGAGGAGGCCGACTCCTGAGCTAACAGCATCCATCTCCTCCAGGGATCATGCGAGACAGCCATCTTGCAGCCAGCAGCAAAGGCTCCACCCCTCAGAGTAGGGGAATTTCCCCGGTGTCCTGGCCAAATTTTCCTCATTCAATAAAAATACCACCAACAGCTTAATCTGGTTCAAGGTCAGCTGGCATTCATCTGTATCCTCCTCCCCCGGGTCGTGCCTGAAAATAGGCAGGATTTGTCTAGTGCACTTACCCGGTCAACAAAAGCTAAATAAAATAAATAAATAAATAAATAAAGGAGGGACAGAGGTGATATGATTGAAACATTCAAACACGTTAAGGGCATTAACAAGGTGAAAGAGTCTAACATGTTTCAATATAAGAAAAATAGCTGGACAAGAGGACACAGCATGAGATTAGAGGGAGGCCAATTAAGGGGTGATGTGAGGAAGTTCTTTTTCACAGAAAGGGTGGTGGATGCATGGAATGGCCTACCTCAGGAAGTGGTGGATATAAATACAGTGCAGGGCTTCAAACAGGCATGGGATAGGCATAAGGGAGCAATACAGATGAGTATGAATAGATAGGCCATTGACAGAGCAAAGGCTGATGACACGTTCATAAGGTAGAAAAAGAAATGGGCAGACTGGATGGACCTTGTGAACCTTATTTGCCTTCAACCTCTATGTTTCTATGTTCTTATGCCTTCCCATTTCTTAGTTAACACATCATCATTTATACCAAGATTTGGCTCAATCAGAACCCTCAGCCCTCTAGGAATCCTCTTAAATTCCAGGTATTTGGCTAGCATTAGCCCATGCTAATCAAGCCTAGGATCTTTTGATTTCATATTTTCTGTTTCCTATTTTACCATTCTAGAACTCCCAGTGTATGTCTGAGACAGGTCCCTGTCCACTTTCGTTGTATTAAAAAGAATTAATTTTTCTGCTACGGTGAAAGTGCAGAAGGAGTAGCCTCTCTTTGCACTGCCACCTACTTCATTAACCCTTCCCTGCTCATTCTGGAATCAGTGAGTGTAAAGGCACTTATACAAAAATGGTAAATACAATACTCTTGTGCAGAACACTATGCAGTTGTGTCTGTTTGAAACAGATAGTCCTGGTGATCTGAAATATTTATTCCAATTAAAGTAAGTTGTGATTGTCCAAAATTCATGTGTATCCTTCCTTGGTGGATTTGTTGTAGGTGAACTTCCTTTGGTGTGGTTCAACATGATACTGAAAACACCTGTTTCTTTGTGCAACACTTTTCTGGGGGTGGGTTCCCAAGGGAAATTACCAAATAAGCTTTTCAAATAACTTTAGTCATGGAGCATGCCTTGTTTCAGTGTAGAAAGGTCAAAGCAAAAGTTTGTAAGGCTGCACAAGCAAAAAGCTCATCACACAAATTCAGATGTGAGATCGCTCCCAGGTGTGGTCATGTGACCTTCCCCACAGGCATTAGAGGAAGTGGGCAGTGCTGGCTTCCCCACTGCCAGATCAGACACTGCTGCTGCACATCAAACCTGATGCTAACAAAATAAGTTTAACTCTCTTTCTCAATTGATGTGAACAGAGAAAGCATTATAAATAAGTTAAGAGAAGGAAGCTTAACACTTTTAAACTCATAACTGAGTTAAATCAGACTGCAATTGAAGTGGTGATTCTCTGTGACACAGTTGTAATGATTTTATAAAATGCAAAGACAGTCTAAGACCAGAGATACAAATAGAACAAGAACAAAAAGAAGCAGAAAACAAGCACTAACAGTTAAGTAACAACATGAATAAAAATAGAGTATTTCAAATGCTATTTTAACACAAGATAAAGCACCGTAAAATGTAAAAGGTAACCAGTGCTTACCTGATCACAGTAACAAACTTGTTATTTAAAACAGGTATTGAACTAGTTCTTAATGATGCACCTGAACAAATGTTAAATAAAAGACTGGAATAGCTGCCAAAGAAATAACATAAGAAAAGAGACTATTTCCAAATCCCATTTAGAAAAAGAAGGTATGGAATGTTCTTTATTCACATTCAGTAAAAAAGCTGGCTATGAGACACTGGAAAGATCCCACTATTATATCCTACTCTGAATGGTTAAATGAATTGTTATCTAATCTATGACTAGAAAGAATGATAGCGAGTCTAAGTCATAATACACGCAGTTTTAATAAGAAATGGGGCAAGCTTCAAACACTGTACTCCATCCCTGGGTAGTAGATCCCATTATTTCGGGAAGCAGTATCCTTCCTGAAAAAGCAGTAGTCAGTAACGGCAAGATTGCATCAACTGGATCCGCAATGCAGAGCCAAAATGAAGGCTACCATGGGACCATTAGGAACGGAAGGGAAGTCCCTAGTATAAATCTACTGTCTCTTGGTTCGGTAACCCCAGAAGACCCTGTAAGGGACAGCGAGGTGGGAGGAGGGGGTTAGTAAGGGGAGATAAAGGAAGGGGGTTATAAGAGGTGAGAGGTTATTAGTAGATTTAATATTATAAGGAAGCCGATGTAACCTATAAGTCTAAACATTTCTTATATCAGCTGTATACTTCAATAAGTTCCATAGTCATGTGTATCATGACATGAATATAAAATTTCAATAAAGTATACTGAATTAAAAAAAGAAATAACATAAGAAAACAAAATAAGTAACTAGAAACTTAAATCTTATGATTGTTTTCAGGCAACTTTTTATCTTGCTGTGAACAGCGTGAAATAGGAATTCGCCTTCCAACAGAGTGAAGGCAAAATCAAATGCAACCAAGATAATGATGTATAACCAGTCAAGATTATAATATAAAAACACCAACATTAGTCAAGTTTAAGCTTTCTTTGTACATTGACAGGAATTTTGAAAATTGTTGGTAAGAAAAATATGGAATGCAAAAGCAATGCGTATGTAACAAGCTGATGAAACAGGTGATTTCCAAACAAAAAGTCATTAATCACTATTTGAATGTTTTTGCTAGAAAGTTACATACTGAGGAAAGGATTTTTCTTACATTCAAAGATGGTAACCAACTTGTGGATGCAGACAGAAATACCGGCAGACAGCAGAGGCACACGGCCCAGTTAGAAGGTCAAGCAGCATTTTATATGCCAGTTAATTACTGGTAGCTGATTGTGTGTGGGCAAAAATGTAAATATATAAATACTTGTATTATTCAGTACCAGTAAGTTGAATAACAGTATGGAAATTAATCTACAGACTGTCTGATGTTTTTTTGATACCCTTCTATTGAAAATGCAATTAAGAATATAATTGAGAAAAATGAAAATATTGAAAATGTTTAAAAATGATAAATATACTAAAATATGATATTTATGTATACATAGCTCCCCAGATGAAGCATTATACAGGTGAAACATTGAGACATATCATACAGACTTTGAAAAAGAAAAATAAAGAAAAATGTAAGACTGAATTTGTGTGATGAGCTTTGTGCTCGAGCAGCCTTACAAACTTTTGCTTTGACATTTCTATACTGAAACAAGGCATGCCTCATGACTAAAATTATTTGAAAAGCTTATTCTGTGATTTTCCCTTGGGATCCACCCCCAAGAAAAGTATATCTTATTCATCTGACAGGAGTTCCCTGAGACAAACCCATGCTGCCTAGTATAATGGAGACAATTAACCTCCAGAAAGTTTACCAGCTTTTCTTTTAGAATGGTCTCAATTAACTTGCCTATGATGGAGGTTAGGCTGATTGGCTTGTAGTTCCCAGGTTCATCTCTGGGCCCACTCTTGTGGAGTGGCAGTCCCAAGGCATGCATCCTGTCTCCAGCAAGGTGTTAAACATGTCTTCTGGGGGGGTGACCAGAACCTCCACCAGTTCCCTTAGGACCCTTGGGTGTATGCATCTGGGCCAGGTGCCATGTCCACCCTAAGGGCCCCTGAGACCTCCTAAGACCCTATCCTCATTGATTATCATATCTGTCTCAATTCTCCCCATGTTTACCCCAATCTTCCCTGTGGCATTGGTGTATTAAAGCATCAGTGCAATGAAACGGGTAAAAAAAATGTGTCCCTACCTTTTTTAACTATAAAGTATTCCAGGCATCTCCCAGTTTTGTTTGGTAGTATAATTTTCTAATTTGACCAACATTTGAGTATTTTATAAATGTTTTAATTAAATTTTTTTCTCAAGAAAAAAGATGGCTGCCACATTTTCCATAGAAATAGCGTTGTAGACCTGGAAAGAGTCAGGTTTGAAAATTTAAAAAAGGACTCATGCTGTGCAGCATAGGAGCCACTGAGACAAGCACATTTGACAGGTATGCTAATATTTTTCTTAATCATAGCTGAAACTAGATTTTTTGGAAAAACATTTTTCATCACACTTCTGTTTTAATAAGAGAAGTCATTTGATTTTGGTAGTTGAAATTTGAAAGAAGTTATAATATTAGTCAATATTTATATTCCTCCAAAATATTATAGAGACTTATTAACAAAACTATACTGGATGTGATCCTGCTAAATAATCAATATAATGATGCTGAATTATTATTGGTTGGAGATCTCAGTATAATATATGGTAATTTAAATATTCAGAATAATACAGTGATGCAATCAATGGTGTAAATAATGAGGACACAAACAAGGGAGTCGGTAGATAAGAAAAACATTGATAAGTGGGGACAAATGGAATTTTTACTGGAAACATTAAATCTGATTATACTTAGTGGTAGATTTCCTTTGGATAGGAAAAGTAGATGCACTTTTATTAAACATAACGGAACCTCCTTAGTTGATTATATAATAGCTTTACAATACAATTTTCACAAATATGTAGATCTTAAAGTCATAACAAGAATGGAAAGTGACCACCTTCCAATTCTTTTATAAAGAAAGGCACCAATAACACCACTCAGAGAGGAGAGAGAATCATTAGAGATAATAAATAATATAAAAATAAGGTGGAACAGAATACCGAATGAAAGATTAGGCAAAATAATAAATGACTTTCAACAATATATGGACCAAATCTCAAAAACAGAATGGGATGCAAAGAAGATTTATACAAGAATGATACATTTATATGCTACTCTGAACCCAAAAGATGTGATAACATACAAACCAACCCATTCAAAATATGAGAACTGGTTTTATAAAACTTGTAGGAAAGAGAAAAACATTTGTGTCAGAGGGACACTAGTATCTCTTCCTGCTGCTAGAGAATCCTAACTTTCTTTCTTTCATTCTTTTGCTTTTAATTTAAGTATGTTGTGCAATAGCATCAAGCTTCCCCCTTTTTGCTCACTTTCTATATCATTTCTTTCTTGTTTTCAGTGGGCTGGCCACCTGCCGATATGCTTTTAGTTTTTATTTTCTTTCCCTAGCTTTCCTTTTCTTTGAAGTTTCTAGCCAGCAGAAAGTTGGAGCGAGTGGTTCCCTAATGCTATGTAGCGTTTAATTATCTAGCTGGCAGAAAGTTGAAGTGAGTGGTTCTCTAATGCTATGTAGCATTCAATTAAAAGAGCTGGAGCGAGTGAAGACATGTAGCGTCTGAGTAAGAAAAGAGCTGGTACTGTGGTTGAAGACTAGCTTGCTCAGACGTGACCCCTAAGTTAAGTTGGCGGTTCTTGTCTGTTGTTCTGCCTAAAATGTAAATACACTAGTTCAGCTTTTATGTGATATGAAGGTCCAGCTCAGCTTGAAATAAAGAAATTTAAAGGGGGTGCAAGTCCAATAAGTTAATACTGGTATCTGTCTCCAGTTGCTGTGTAAAACTCTGTGAAGTCTGAGAAAAGCCACCTGCCCTTAAATGCGAGCGGCAAGAGTTAAAATAGTGAAAACTCCAATATTTGGTGTTTAGCATATACAAGAAACACTGAATATATGATTTTATATTAAAACACTTGCCGAGTGTTCGGTAATGCATTTCAGGACAGCATGTATTTTCTTTTCTCTGTCTTGCTTAGCTGGGCGTTTCTCTCGCACTGTTGTTCTACTTACTAAGAGCTGGACGACCCCTTCTTTCTGTCATTTATAGGAGGACGCAATGTGGGAGGAGTCCCAGTAAGCAAGACTAGTAGAATTATGTTCTAAATGGTTCCAAAATTATTTCTTTTTTTATCCCAAAGCATATGGATGTTTCAAGAATATGCATACAGTTGTCAACCATATATTATCTGTGTTATTACAGAAATAAATAAAAATAAAGAGACATGTAGGAGGAGCTAACAGGTCACCTGATTCAGTTGCTAGATAAAAGGAGCTGCTGTCAGCAGAAAGAGTAGTGTGTGTTGGGCTGCGTAAGTACCAACAGCTCTCTAGCTTGTTCTAGAGATAATTCCTTGATTTAATTTTGTCTTTAAGCCTTTGAATGTTTAATTTGTCATTATGAGTTCATTCAGTTTATTTCTTTATTTTTCTTTTTAATAAATCTAGGATGGAGAAGTCCACTTTGATTGCATCCTGATTTTGGTGTCTGAGTCATCAATCCCACTGCCTTCACAGTTGGTGTCAGAAGTGGGATTGTGGTTTGCTGGAGTCTTCTCAGTGTATTTCCAGGAAGCTGATAGATTGGCCCAGGGATGGAGGCAAGAAAGATGGATACTGAACTTATGACAAGACCCAAAGTGTGTTGACCAGGAATATGGCAGATAAGTTGGGGGAACCTTTGCTGTATGGACTGCCAGAACACAAAAAGGAAAGGCTTAAGGCAGAGAAAACTTTAAGAGAGGAAGATGAACACTCCAGGGGTTGACGGCTGGGGCCCAGAGTGAAGAGGAACCACCAGAACAGTCACATGACATTTTGAGATGGCTCTTTCTCAAGCAACTGGCTATGGATAAGAAAAGAGAAAGGGAGCAGGAAAAGAATGAAAGGAGATGGCAGGAAACTTTAAGGGCCATCCAGACACTAAGTACCCCCGAAGTTCTCCAACTCCCAATGAGAATCCTAAGGACATTAAACTGACTAAGTTAGGTGAACAAGACGATATAGAGTCCTATTTGACAACATTTGAATGGGTAACTGGAGCCTGTGGATGGCCACAAGAGCAATGGGTCATTTGCTTCTCACCCTATCTTACTGGAAAAGCCCAGTTAGCCTATGGCAACATGGACTGTCAACAGGCCGAATATTATGATGCTGTGAAAAGAGAAATATTAAGGAGACATGACATTAATATCGAGACTTATCGTCAAAGGTTCCTTACCCTCCAGTTTCAACCTACTGACCATCCTAGGGAGGTGTATGTGAGACTGAATGATTTTTTTTACAAATGGTTACAGCCTGGGATAAAGACACTGGATCAAATAATGGAGGCCATTGTGGTACAGCAATACATTTGAGTATTTCCCCAGGATGTGCAATTATGGGTGAAGGAATATCACCCAGATACTTCTGAAAAAGCCATCTCCCTGGCAGAAGATTATTTTACAGCCAGACCCTATAGGAAGAAAAATCAACAAAGCCATCCTAATTTGACTAACATGGTAAGACTTCCTTCCACTGCTATACCTTCTAATAATGCTGGAAATTCTTCTAAATTTGGGACAGATGTACTGTGAATAGACCTTATAGATCATTCCCTCCAGATATAATATGTAGAGAATGTCATGAAAAGGGCCATATTGCCCGTTATAGCCCAAAAAAACAAGCAGGGAATGTACACCCAGCTTTGCAAATTTGGAACATTATACTATTCCAGTCCAACTTGGAAAACAGACAGTCATGGGACTTATTGATTCTGGGAGAAAACGGACAGTAGTTTGAGCAGAATTGGTGGAAGGGATGCCTATGAACTTACCAAGATGGGAGTAATTTAGCAAGAACTCCTAAAACTGAAGGTGGACAAAGCAATGGGTCCTGATGGAATTCACCCCAGAATTCTAAAAGAATTAAGGAAGGAACTAGTGAAACCACTGGCTACTCTTTTTAATAAATCATGGGAGGATGGTGTGGTACCTGAGGACTGGAGGAAGGCGGATGTGATTCCCCTTCACAAAAGTGGGACCAAGACAGAGGCAGGAAACTACAGACCTGTCAGTCTGACCTCTGTGGTAGGGAAAGTGATGGAGTCACTTCTGAAGGAAAGAATAGTTGAGTACCTAGAGGGTCAGTGGAGCACAGGATCCAAGGCAGCATGGGTTCACAGTGGGAAGGTCATGTCAGACGAATCTAATAGAATTTCTTTGACTGGGTGACCAAAGTAGTAGACCAGGAGGGGCTGTGGACATGGCCTACCTAGACTTAGCAAGGCATTTGACACAGTCCCACAAAAGATTATTAGTCAAATTAACCAGCCTGGGAGTGGGTCTCAGGGTGGTAGCCTAGGTAAACACTGGCTGGACAACAGGACACAGAAGGTAATTGTAAATGGAGTCCACTCTGGAGAAAGGGCGGTTACTAGTGGGGTACCGTAGGTTCAGATTGGGTCCAGTCCTTTTAATGTCTTCATCAGTGACATTGCAGAGGACTGAAGGAAAAAGTATGCCTTTTTGCAGATGACACAAAGATCTGCAACAGGGTTGATACACAAGGAGGCGTGGAAAGAATGAAAAGGGACTTGGCAAGGTTGGAGGAATGGTCAGACGTATGGCAGCTAGGATTCAATGCAAAAAAGTGCAAAATAATGCACCTGGGAAACAAGAACCCAGGGGAAGAATACACAATTGGTGGGGAGGTAGTAACAACAACAAAACAGGAAAGGGACCTGGGGGTAATCATATCAGATGACCTTAAGGTTAGCAAGCAATGTGAGAAGGCAGTAGGGAGGGCCGGGATATACTGGGATGTATAGGGAGGCATCAGCAGCAGAAAACAGGAAGTTGTTATCCCTCTGTACAGACAGTTGGTGAGACCCCATCTGAAATACTGTGTCCAGTTCTGGAGACCCCATCTCCGCAAGGACATAGACAGGATAGAGGCAGTCCAGAGGAGGGCAACTAAAATGGTGCAGGGTCTGCAAGAGAAGCCGTATGAGGAGAGACTAAAGGAGCTTAATATGTATACCCTTGAGGAAAGAAGGGAGGGGACATGATAGAAACTTTCAAGTACCTCAAGGGAATCAACAAAGTCCAAGAGGGTAGCATCTTTCAGAAAAAGACTTACAAGAACAAGGGACACAATTTAAAGATAGAAGAAGGTGGTTCAGGGGCAATGTGAGAAGTATTATTTCACAGAGAGGGTAGTGGATGCATGGAACAGCCTTCCTGAGGAAGTTGTGGGGTCTAAAACTGTGGGAGAATTCAAGAATGCATGGGACAGACATAAGACAATTCTTGTGGGGGGCAGGAAGATATAGGCTGTTGGTTAACAGGATCTGCGGCCTATCCTGTAGGTAGGGAAATGGGCAGACTAGATGGGCCTAGCGGTCCTTATCTGCCGTCAAAGTCTATGTTTCTATGTTTCTTTGTTTCTAATCCGCATTCACGGGGATATACATTATTATCCAACTACAACAGTGGAATTACAAACAGCATACTGCAATAGAGAAATAGAAGTAGGAATAGTCCCACAGTTACCGGTTCCTGTGTTGTTGGGACAGGATCATCCTGACTTTATGACTTTTATGTCATCTAATCAGCTTTCTGCAGTCACCACTAGGGCACAAAGTAAAGTAGAAGAACAGAACCCTTTGTTTCTATATGATGAGGACGTTTTTGGAATTCTGGGTAAAGATAGAAAAACAAAGAAGGAATGTCATTTGGATAGACTACACTGGACTCAGACTCATGTTTCAGACATTAGTACTGTTGGACTAGATGTGACTGATATAACCAGAGCATGTGATTTTGAAAAGAAACAAAGAATGGATGAATCATTGTTGACTTTTTATTCATAGGTATCACAAGGTGAAACAGGGAACAGTCCTTGGTTCAAGTTAAAAAATTATTTACTGTATAGAGTGTGTATGCATCCTAGAACTGGAGAACAGGTAGACCAGTTAGTATTACCCAAGGAATATAGGACACGAATTTTACAGGTGGACCATGATAATCCCATGGCTGGACATTTAGGGAGGGACCGTACCCTAGCTAGGATTCTATACCACTTCTTCTGGCCAGGAATACATAAAGAGGTGGAAGAATATTGTGTGGGATGCCCTAGTCAAATGATAGCAAAAATAGGTAAAAAGGATACAGTTCCCTTACTGCTCTTACCCATTATAAATAACCCTTTTGAACGGATATCAATGAACACCGTGGGGCCCCTACAGAAAACAAAAAAAGGAACTGGTTCATTTTAGTGTTATGTGACTATCATACCAAATATCCAGAGGCTATTTGGTTACAGACTATAACGGCACATAAGATTGCTGAGGAGCTTATTAAGATTTTCAGTTGGTTGGGAATACGCAAAGAAATCCTCACTGACAGGGGTACTAATTTTTGTTCCCAGGTCCTTAAATGCCTTTACCAAGCCTTAAATGTGCATGCAATTCGTACTTCCCCTTATCACCCACAGACCAACAGTCTTGTGGAATGCTTTAATCAGATCTTAAAATGCATGCTAAGAAAGTATGTACAAGAGGAAGGTAAGGATTGGGACCTGTAGTTCCCATTTCTAATGTTTGCTTACAGAGAGGTTCCCCAGGCGTCATCGGGGTATTTCCCCTTCAAACTGTTATATGGGAGAAACCCTAGGGGACCCCTGGATATAGTAAAAGTGCAATGGGAGGAAGGCTGGGAGGTAGGCCCTACTACAACTCTTGAATTGGTAACCAAAATGAGACAAAGGTTGATGAAATATGTTGAGTTGGATCATAAAAAGGGGCTACAGCAACTGGTAAAACAAAAGTCACTCTATGACAGAGGGGTAGGGCAGAAATGATTTCAAATAGGAGACAAAGTTCTTCTGCTCTTGCTTTCTTCTGAAAATAAATTAAATATGAAGTGGCAAGGACCTTATAATGTCAATAAGCAGAGTGGGCCAGTGACATATGAAATAGAGTTACCAGATAGAAGGACAAAGTGAAAAATAGATCATGTCAACCTTTTGAAATTTTGGAGAGAAAGGGATCCCCCAGTATGCTATGTGTGTCCTGAGCCAACAGGAAGTGAGCTGGTGGTGGCATATAAATGATTAGAAGGGGTGGGATCCTTAGAGGACATACTCATAAATCATAAACTGACAAGTATACATAACCTGGAATTGGATCAGATTTTACACCAGTATCAAGGGATGTTTACTAACACCCCTGGAAAAACAGACCAGATTCAACATCATATAGACTTATTACAAACAGCCCCATGTCAGGTAAAACCTTATAGGCTCCCTGAAAAGTTAAGGGGAGAAGTAATTGAATAACTTAATAAAATGCAAAAGCTGAAAGTAATAGAACCCTCTATAAGTGTCTGGTCTTTCCCAATGGTTATAGTAAATAAAAAGGAAGGTGGGAATTAACCTATGTCTGGACTTTTGAAAGCTAAACACAGTTTCTAAATTTGACAGCTACTCTATGCTGCGAATCGATGGCATAGTCGATCGTCTAGGGAATGCTCATTATTTAACAACATTGAATTTATCAAAGGGATATTGACAAATACCTCTGGATGATAACTCCAAAGAAGAGACTGCTTTTAGCACACCAAAAAAATGCTTTTTCATTTTACTGTAATGCCTTTCGGATTGCATGGAGCACCGGCCACATTCCAGAGGTTGATGGATCAAGTGTTACAATCCCACATGGACAATGGTGCAGCATATTTAGATGATGTTATCATCTATAGTCCAACCTGGGAAGACCATATGACACATATAACAGCTGTTCTGCAACCTCTGGATAAAGCAGGTCTTACCATTATTCTGAAAAAGTGTGCGTTGGCAATGCAAGAAACTAAATATCTTGGATTTGTGATAGGTAAAGGGTGTGTCAAACCAGATATAGGGAAAACAGATGCTGTGGTCAATAGTCCTAGACCCATTACAAAGAAGCATGTAAGATCCTATCCTTTCTTGGTTTGGCTGGTTATTATAGATGTTTTATACTGAATTTTGCCTCCTTGGCTAGCCCTCTTAGAGATCTTATTAAAAAAGAGAAATCCAACAAAGGTTAAATGGACCACTGAATGTGAAGAAGTCTTTTGTACTATTAAAGTATTGTGTTCTTCCCTGGTATTAATAAGTCCAGATTTTTATAAACCTTTTTTAGTACAAACTGATGCTTCTGCTACAGGAATTGGAACAGTATTGTCACAGGTGGTAGATGGACAGGAGCACCCCATCCTGCATATAAGTAGAAAGTTGCATGTGCGAGAAACAAAGTATGCAACAATTAAAAAAAAATGCCTGGCACTTCACTGAGCAATTGAAACACTTAAATTTTATTAATGGGGGCACAATTTGAAATGATTACAGATCATAACCCCCTTTGCTGGCTCCTGGTGATGAAGGATAAAAATCCTTACATTATGAGATGGTATCTCACCCTGCAACCCTACACATTCACAGTGATACATAAACCTGGATCAGCTCATAAAAATGCTGATTTCCTGTCCCAGTTTGGTGCAGGAATAAATACAGAAATTAAGGCATGATCAGTCCTCGGGTTATAGCTTACGTTTTGGGTAAAACGTTTTCCCAAGAGTTTGACAGTAAAAACAATATGTGTTTAACTTTTTGAGAGGGACCCTGAGGTGGAGCTTTGGGAGAGGGTGGGCTGAAGCTCCATCTCTTCCTTAGGAAGGGATCTGATTGTTGCCATTTTATTTTTGTAGAAATGAAATATACAAAATAGTAATCTATCTCACTAAAGTATTTTGTATCAAAAGGGGACGGTATGTCAGAGGGACACTAGTACCTCTTCCTGCTGCTAGAGAATCCTAACTTTCTTTCTTTCATTCTTTTGTTTTTAAGTTTGTTGTGCAACAGCATCAAGCCCCCCCTTTTTGTTCACTTTCTATTTTGTTTCTTTCTTGTTTTCAGTGGGCTGGCCACCTGCCAATATGCTTTCAGTATTTTCTTTCCCTAGCTTTCTTTTTCTTTGGAATATCTAGCCAGCAGAAAATTGGAGTGAGTGGTTCCCTAATGCTACATAGCGTTTAATTGTCTAGCCAGCAGAAAGTTGAAGCCAGTGGTTCTCTAATTCTATGTAACATTCAATTAAAAGAGTTGGAGCGAGTGAAGGCATGTAGCATCTGAATAAGAAAAAGGGCTGGTACTGTGGTTGAAGACCGACTTACTCAGACATGACCCCTAAGTTAAGCTGGCAGTTCTTGTCTGTTGTTCTGCCTAAAATGTAAATACACTAATTCAGCTTTTATGTGATATGAAGGTCCAGCTCAGCTGGAAATAAAGAAATTAAAAGGGGGTGCAAGTCCAATAAGTTAATACCGGTATCTGTCTCTGGTTGCTGTGTAAAACTCTGTTAAGTCTGAGAAAAGCTGCCTGCCCTTAAGTGCGAGCAGCAAGAGTTCAAATATTGAAAACTCCAATATTTGGTGTTTAGCATATACAAGAAACACTGAATATATGATTTTATATTAAAACACTTGCCAAATGTTCAGTAATACATTTCAGGACAGCAAGTATTTTCTTTTATCTGTCTTGCTTAGCTGGGCATTTTCCTTGCACTGTTGTTCTGCTTACTAAGAGTCAGCCGGCCCCTTCTTTCTGTCATTTATAGGAGGAAGCAATGTGGGAGGAGTCCAAGTAAGCAAGACTAGTAGAATTATGTTCTAAATGGTTCCAAAATTATTTCTTTTTTATCCCAAGGTATATGGATGTTTCAGGAATATGCATACAGTTGTCAACCATATATTATCTGTGTTATTAAATAAATAAATAAAAATAAAGAGAAATGTAAGAGGAGCTAACAGATCACCTGATTCAGTTGCTAGATAAAAGGAGCTGCTGTCAGCAGAAAGAGTAGTGTGTGTTGGGCTGCATAAGTACCAACAGCTCTCTAGCTTATTCTAGAGATAATTCCTTGATTTAATTTTGTCATTATGCCTTTGGATGTTTATTTTGTCACTACAAGTTCTTTCAATTTATTTCTTTATTTTTCTTTTTAATAAATCTTGGATGGAGAAGTCCACTTTGATTGCATCCTGATTTTGGTGTCTGAGTCATCAATCCCACAGCCTTCACAATTTGACAAAATGGATATGATACACTAGAACAAATCATATTAAACTGAAACTGAGAAATTTAAATAAACTCAGAAAGCAGTACAAAAACCATGCACATGTTCAAAAAACACTGCATCAAAAGGAATTCTAGGGGAAAATGCTAATAGAGCAAATGTACCATTTTTTCCAAAGCTTGAATTCACATGAATTCAAGTTCCTGTGTCATGATTAGTGTTTCCAGAAAACAGCAGAATGTTTGGTTTTGTGGTTTTCTTTAAATCAGCATTTGTTAATGTGCTCTGCAGTAACTGAAAACAGTGAAGATTTTTCTGTCCCTATCAGTGAGCGATGACATCAGCTGGGTCTAGCCTGCTGCTTCAGCAATTAAGTCCCTGATTGACTGAAGAAGCTAGTACATTTCCTAGTGAGATTAGTCAGTAGAGCTAATTGTTTTCATTCCAAGGTTTTTATTAACCCATCTGTTTTTTCTTTTTATATAGACTTATTTATTGGAATCTCGGATAACACCTTGATTAGCTTGACATCTATCATTCTGTTCTCATAAAAAGTTGATCGTTAGAGTTTCAGTGCTGAACTGAAGTGGTATAAATGTTTGTGAGAAATCACCATGTCTATATCATAGCTGTTTGTTCTTTCTCATCAAAACTCTCCATTGTTTTATGGCTAAATAACACATGGTAGTTTAATGGATCTAAAATAAACAAAATGTTATTACTTCATAGAAGTAGTGTGTCTTTAATGTAGCATCCATAAATAGGTTCATGCTAAGACAATGTTGTTTTTTTTTATGTTAGATTGACAAACAGGTGTCTGCCACACTCTGCTATTTCAGGAACATATACTGTATGAACTCACAAAATTCAATTCTTTGAGGGTGTCTGTGGGAAAATATATCATGTATGTGTATAAATAGAAATACTATATGGCATCCTGATACCCCTGTCTCCTGCCCCTCAGTTGAGGCTACTGCACCCTGCTTCATGCTGTCTCCCACACCCACAATCAGGGCCAATGCACCCTGCTGCCCCATGTTCCTGTCTACACAGACAGGGATGCTGTGCTTTGCTAAACCCTAGATTCCCAGGGTCTCTGCCTTTATGGGGCTGCTGCACCATGCTGCCCAAGGTCACCAAAGGTGGGGCTTTTGCTTCATCCTGCTATCCACTTCCATTGCCCCAAATGGGCAGGGTCACTGCACCACCTGCACCCTATCTTACAGTCAGGGCTGCTGTACTCTGATGCCCTACTGTGTCCTGCCTCACAGTGAAGGTCCCCTGCCATCGCTGTGCCCTGCTGCATCATAGAACCTCTTGCCTTCACAGTTAGGGTTGTTACACCATGCTGCTCCCTGCCACCAGAGTCAGATCCTTTGGTAAACTGCCCAAACTACTTGAAAAAAAAATGCTTTCATCTTGTGTTATAGAGTGGTGCAGCAGCCCTGACTGTTCAGGCAGGAAACAGGGGATGCATCAGGGTACAGCAACTCAAACTGTGGAACAGGGTGCAGTAGACACACCTGTTTGGACAAGGGACATGGGCAGGAGGGTGCATCAAAAGATCTGACTCTGGTGGTAGGGAGCAACAGGGAGAAACTGCCTCAAGTTTGGTGTCAGGGGACAAGGTGCAGCACATGCCCTGCCTTGTCTTATGGCAAGTGGCAGAATGGTGTAGCAGCTGTAACTGTGGAGGCATGGGGCTCTAGGGCACAGCAGGCCACAGTAGCCTTGACTGTGCAGACAAGTGCAGCAGCAGTCTTGGATGTGGTGGCAGAGACAGAGGACAGCATGGTGCAGAAGCATCGCCTGTGTGGCAGGACACAGGGGGCATCAGGGTATGGCAGCCCTGACTCTGGGACAGGGTGAGAGTGATGCAGTAGCCTTGTTCAGTTGGAGCAATGGAATTGGACAGCAGGTGTAGCAAATACCCCACCTCTGGTGGCCTGGGGCAGCAGTCACAACTGGGAAGGCAGGGGACCTGGGTCTGCAGGGCTTAGCATAGCACATCATCCCTGAAGTGATGACAAGAATGGGGGCAATAAGATGTATTGGCCTTGACTGTAGGGGGGGACAGAGGGAAGCAGGATACAGTAGCCTCAACTCTTTATGCAGGAGGGAGCAGGGTGCTGCAGCACTGACTGTGTGGAGAAGACAGAGGTTACGGGGTGTGGCAGCCTCAAATGGGGGAAGGAGACAGGGGGATAGTGGGGCAGGGGAAAGGGGCAGCAGAGTGCTGTTGTCTCAACTGTCGGACAAGGGACAGGGGTATCAGGATGCCATATAGTATTTCAAGTTATACACATAAATGATGTATTTTCATACAGAAACCCTCAAATAACTGAATTTTGTGAGTTCATATAGTACATGTTCCTGAAATAGCTGGGTGTGGCAGACACCTGTTTATCAATCTGACATAAAAAAAAATTCTCACATGGACCTATTTATGGAGGCTACATCAAAGACACACTACTTCTATGAATTAACAAAATGTAGTTTATTTTATATCCACTAAACTACCTTGCGTTTTATAGCCAGTAAGCAATGTGGTGTTTTGATGAGAAAGAACTAACAGCTGTGATACAGACATAGTGATTTCTCACAAACATTCATACCACTTCAGTTCAGCACCAAAACTCAAATGATCAACTTTTTATGAGAACAGAATGATATATTTTAAGCTAATCTATCTAAACACAAACCAGATGGGTTAATAAAAACCTTGAAGTGAAAACAATTAGCTCTACAGACTGTTCTGACTGGGAAGTGTAACAGATACTTAAGTCAATCAGGGACTTAATTGCTGAGGCAGCAGGCCAGACCCATATGATGTCATTGCCCACTGATGGGGACAAAAAAATCTGCACTGTTTTCAGTTAATGCAGAGCACATTAACAAATGATGATTTAAAGAAAATTACAGAACCAAACAGAATGACGTTTTCAGAAAACACTAATCATGACATAGGGACTTGAATTTATGTGAACTGAAGCTTTCATTAAAAATTTGGGAAAACTGGTTCATTTGATTTTTAATGCAATACAAAATAAAAATGACAGAGAATTGGTTGCCACTGATACTAACAATTTTAAAAAACAATATGATGCATGTATCCCCTCACATTTTTGGGAATTATACTAAAAAATTTTTCAAGAAACAATTTCAGACTAATAAACCAGATCTACAAATAAATCACCATTTCAAGTGGCTCACGACTGAAGCGATCCTGATAGCTATTGTAAGTTTCAAAGCTAACAAAACACCAGGTCCAGATCAGATTCCTATTGATTTGTACAAGTTTGACCCTCAATGGTGGGCAGGGATCTTATGTGCCCTTTTCAAAAATTTTATAATGTATGATTACACACCTCATATGTGGAAAGGAAGCTACATTGTTGCAGTACATAAAAAAGGAGACAAAGGGAATCCTTTGAATTACAGGTCAATTAGTCTAATAGATAACATGTCTAAAATGTATGTGTTAGTACTATTGAATAGGATTCTGGAATGGATAGGGACTATGAAATAATATCACCACTACAAGCTGTGTTTAAGAGAGGTACTGATACATAGAGGTGGGCAAAGTCCCTTAATTTGGCTACAAGGAGTATTTAGTGTATAACTCGAATTTCACAAAATACTCTGCAAAGTGAAGTGAAGAACTTTGCATTTATTAAGAACATAAAGTTGCCATTGCTTCATATGGACTTTGCATTACTTTGCCTTTTTTTGCTCCTAAAAGTGAATTATGCACTGATTCATGGGATGGCAGGTCACGTCACATGGGCTCTATATTGGCTTGCACAGCCTCAGTTCAGCGTAGTGTGTATAGTGGAACGCTGGAGTTAGTTTGCTCTCAGAGGTCTGGGATGCAAACCTTCAAAAAACATTCAAAAAAGCATTTTTTTTGTTTGGACTTTTGAGTCAAAATTTAGTAAATCAAGTGTAGTAAACCCTTGTGTGTTTATATCATCAAGCATTTATTGATTTGGTGTGAATAGTGCATCTTAAATTAATAGATTCAGTGTCGGTACTGACAGTCACTGCAGAAGTCTGCATCGGGGGAGGGCGGATCTGTGGTGTAGAAGGGAGAGTCACTCTCCAGAGGGAGAAAGGCAGTTTTTCCAACTGTTGTTGGCTGGTGTTTTAGTATTGGTGTGTTCAGTTCTGTACACAGGTACATACAGTAATACTTCTTGTAATTTTTTATAAGTTTTTGCTGTTTGCTGTGCATTTTCTTCAGTCTGTTTAAAAGTCTGTGTTTTAGTTTACTGAACTGTTAAAGTTTCTGTGCATTACCTTTAGGCTGTGTACGTACCATCAAGTCATACGCATTTTATTGTGCCACCATAATAGAAGTACTCTTAATTTCTCAACCCGTCTGTTGCATTTTTTCCTTCTTCTATCTAGCTACTGCTGTAAATCCCCCACCCACAAAAAAAAAAAAATAGGTATTGTTTTTCCACTTTTGGATTTGTGAAGACTGGTTAAGGTCTTGTTGTGCCTGTGCAGCTACATATCTCTTTAGTGCCCAGTTTCCATCTGGAAGTCACTATTGTTGTTTTTGGCTTCCCATCCACCAAAAGCTGAAGAAATATAACACTGCTGTTGATTATCTCTGTTCAGTCTGTTGAAATTTTTGTCACTGTACCACTATTGTGTGTTTCCCCATAGTACTGTGAACACTCTCTCTCTCGGTGCATATTATAGCTCTTAAAAGAATGAAAACAGACATAATAAAAAAGTAGATATTGCAGTATTTTTGTCATTGTACTGTCTTGTGAATTCTCTTGAATTTGTTACAGCAACACACAAGACCTGAAAAATCACTTTTTGTGGTGCATGTGTTTCTTTTCTTGGTTACTGTCTGTGTAATCTTAAAAAATGCCCACAAAGACACTGTCATGCAAAGCTGTTTCTGGCTGTGGCGCAGCTGCCAAATAGACTATTGCTTATGTGCCTTCAAATGCTAGCAGTGGAACTTGTTGTGATGATGAGGCAGGCTCATCAGGGCCTAGCAGTGTTAAGTGTGGTTGTGGACGTGATAGTACGCAGCAGAAGGGAAATGTAGTAGTTGCTGCAAGTAAAGAGATTTGTGTGACTCAGTTTTTCTTAGCCAAATCAGTGGCTTCAGTGCTGGTTGGAGATACTGGTGGCACTGGTAGTAAAGTGAGTGATGGCACTGTTGATAACAGCATGAGCATTGCTACAACCCAGGCAAAGTTATCAGGTGGCAAAAATGTTGTGGAGTCAGAAGACTTGAGTGTCATTTGTTACATGAGGTCCCTGCGCCCTTATTGGTACCCCCAGAGGTACACTGTAGACAGATAGTACTTAGGTATATCTTATACTAACATATAGGGCATAGGACATCTACCGTACAAGAGCAGATGTCAGGATATGTATGCATATTAATGTTATGCACTTTGTTTTCTAATACACATATGTATTTCTTGCTTATAAGATGTTAGGACATCTGTGTCCTTGTAATGATTATGATATATAAGTCGGCATTGCCACCTTTTGGTGATTTGTACTACTACACTGATATATGTACAACTATCCTTCCTTCGTCTTTACAAAAGTGATGACTGCTACAAAATTGTATAATGTTATCTTGGACTGTGGAGCCACCTCTAATTTGGCCAATAGGGCTCATCTCTGTAACTAGAAATGTTTCTATATTACAGTAACCATAGTAATTATCATAGGTATATAATGTAAGACATTACATCTTCTACCTCGGAGACCCCAAGAGACACGGAGAATCCTCGACGTATAGAGAACGCTTAGCATTGGCTCCCAGTTTGTATTTGATAAGAACTGCTTAGGGCAACTGTAATTATCCTTTTTGGTAGTAATAAACAAGTTTATTACTCTTATGCAATGTGTCTGTGATTCCCTTGCATTCCCATTATTGCCAAGAACCTGAGAGTGAGGTTTAGACCTCCTGACAATTGGTGACCATGTGCAGGCAATATTTGGTGTTTGCAAAGTTTCATTTGTTGCTTCAAACTATTCTGTTCCCAACAGGGACTGTAGGTGTGCATTCCCACATTACCTCTAGGGCCGGATATTCAAACTGCGCCCACAATGTGCGCAAGAGCAGGAGCAAGCACAAGTCCATTGCACACATGCACAATAGATGCAATATTCAAACATGGAGCAAGGCCAATTGCGCATCCAGCCAACGTCTGAATATCGCACAACTTACGCCATAGCGCAACCAGGAAGGGGAAGCTGAGCAGATATGATGCGCCATAGCGCAACAAGGCCAGCCCAGCTGAGCAGTCCAGAGGTGCCATAGTGCAAGCAGAGATCCCCCCCAGCAGCAGATCAATGGAACTGCACGACCAGGGAGGTAGGCCAGGGCCCACCACCAATGCCACAGGAGGGCACAGGAACACAATGCAGAATGAACAATACACCCCCACACCCTAAGCACAGCATCGCTGGGGAAGGGATGGAATATCCACCGGCCCATGGGGACAAGCCAACAAAGCGCAGCTGGGCCATGTTGCCCCAGCACACCCATTGGCAGGCTAAGACTGCCACACATGGGGTCGACAACCACAGTGCTGTAGCCCCCCCCTTGTGCATAGCACACCCTGCACCTGGACCCCAAGACACCACCCATGTGCAGTGACTGTCACTGCAGAAATCCCATGCATCCCCCCGCACACTACAACCTTGTATACCACAGAACCATATAAGCCAGACCCACCATGAGCACCTAGCAGCGGGTGGCAGCAGATGGCAAGACCGACTGAAAGCCACTCCCACACTGGAGACACCTCCCCATGCACACACACACACACACACACACACACATACCCAGGACAATACCACCCCAGATGCCATGCACACCACTGCAACTGAGCACCCTAGCCAGCTGCAAATCAGAGACCACCACAGTATTCATATCAAAATATATATATATTCAAACCAATAAGTGTACAACACCAAAGGAACAAACCGAACTATTTACATATTTACAATACAAGGGGGTAGGGGTACAAGGTAGGGGTGGGCAGGGGGTAGGGGTAGGGGTGAACAACTGGGAGAGGGAAGGCAGGGTGTGAGGGATGGGTGAAGTGGGTACATGATGTGCAGCTAGCGCCTGGCAGGCTGCCCTCCTGCTGCCCGTTGCTGGTCCCGGGGCCTCCTATGGAGCCTCACGCCATGGCGCTGCATCTCCATGAGAATGTCAAGCGTGGCAATCAACACCCGCGTCAGCCGCTGTAGGGAACGTTCCATGCATCGCATGATTTGGATACCTAGGATAAAGGAACAGAGTCAATGGCTGTGACTGTCCATATCCCTGAACACCACCCATCATGCAAGGCATATAGCCAAGTGCCCTGCACCTGTGATGGTATGTACCCACCCACAGTGAACGTGCACATGACACACCCAACCAGGCAGCACCAGCCATGTGTACCAATGCACACACACACTGCCCATGACCATCACAGCACAACCAAGGCTGTCAAGTGACATGGCTACATGGTGGGATGCTAGTTCCACAGCTATGTGCCCAGTGCATGCATGGACCACCAGTGACGCACACACACAGACATGCAGTGACACTGGACAGTGATGACTGTCACCTGTGTCGTGCATGGATGTGTTGTCCATGGCTGGTGGTCATGCCCCCCACCAGCATGCAATAGCATCCGTGATGTAATGACACTCACCCTCATCAAGCAGCTGTGGCTGCTGCCACTGTGGCCCAACCATCATGCCACCTCTGGCTGCCACCTGTGCCCCACCACGGCCCTCCTCAGCCCGGGCCTGCCTCCACTCCTCCACACCTGTGGGCGACAAATGTTGAGAAACACATCAGTGTGAACCCAAAGCAGACAGCCCCCTGCCCCAGTGAGTGCGCCTGCCCACACAGCCAGACCCATGCACCACACACCTGCACACACTGACACAGCCAACCATGGTAAAGCCCTCCCCCATGCACCACGACCAATACACAGTCACACCCCTACGGACAATACAGGTGCAGTGATGGGTCACCCACCTGGCCTAGGCACAATGCCCCTCCTGGCATGGGACCTGAGGCATTCCAGCAGTGCCTGCTCCCTCCTGCGGAGGTCACTATAGTTGTGCCTGCACTGTTCTGCCATCCTGCACCGCCCTGTGACCTGCTCCAGTGCAGTGGCCACCTGCTGCCACACATGGGTGCGTGCCATGTTGAGGGGATCTCCCCCAAACAGTGGCCCAAAGTGAGGCTCCACCACAGCCACTAGGTTGGCCACCTCCAACTGACTCCACTGTGGAGCTCTCCTGCGTGCCATTACTGGAGTTGTATAGTAGGCAATATGGCGCCCTGCAGTGCGGCAATCCCACATGGAAATGTTGCACAATAGAACACCATTAGTTCCTATTGCGCTATTAGTATAGCGCCGTTGGTTCACATCGTGCTGTCACCGAACAGCGCGACAGAGCTGGACACATGCCAGAGAACAGTGCCAGGAGGCAAAGGTCAGGCACAAGGTCAGGGATCTGTGGCGCAAGGCCACGCACAGTGCCATCGGATGTCTACACATCCTGCGCAATCAGTCACCTGTGTGCCAGTGCCACAGTGTACAATTGCGCATTTGTGCCACAGCGCTATGAGGTGAACAGCGCTGCAGCGCCACTGGCACAATGGTGGCCGTGTCCTGCACTGCTCATCGCGCACAGCACGTCATCAGCATGGCAGACACCTGCGTAAGCTACCCAGGCATGCACAATGTGGTGTACTACAAAGTCACGGAAATGCGCCATTGGCTCAGCCGGCTCAACCGTATTGCACAAAGCGCAACGGCGCGATATTCAGCCGACACATGCAAATCATCTGATCAGCCATTCAAAGGCACAGTGGCATGATTATCATCTCATTACAGTTGCTCCACTCCGAATTTGCATGCATTGCACTATAAATGTGCGACATTGGGCTGCGTTGGCCAGAATCGGTTACTGCAGGTGAGAGGTGGGTTGCATGCTGTGTGATGTTCTGGACAATGATCATGGGATAACACTGTAGACTGCACAGTGACAGGTGTCCAATTCCACCCATACAGACCGACATGACCAAGCAGAGCCAAGGTGAGGGTGAGGATGGTGGGCGGAGGAGGAGGCCCAACTTCACCACGGTGGAGACAGAGTCCCTCTTCCAGGCCTACCTGGAGGAGGAGCCACTACTGAGTGGAAGGCGGGGCACCCCTCAGGCCCATGTGGCTGCATGGGAGGGGGTAGCTTGGGCAGTGAACCTGCACGGAAGCCACCAGCGCTCCGTGCAGGAGCAAAGAAGATGGGGACAGACTGCAGGAGGGTGAAGGAGAAGGTGGCAGCCCTCAGGGCGGCATGCTGCTGGGCAGGGGGCCAGCCAGCAGTGGCAGAGCTGACCCCGGCTGAGGACCAACTGGCTGCATCAATGCAGTGGAGTGCTATTGAGGGCATACCAGGGTGGATTCCAGACAGGTGGAAGCCCATCACTGCATAGTATGACATGATGGTGGTGTTGGGGGGGGAAGGTTGTTCACATGCACTCGCATGTCCTCACTTTCTGTTACAGATCCTGTTCATCTTCAGGGGATGGTGGTGGTGGGTCCAGGCAGTGAGGAAGACCTGCCGGAGTTGGAGGAGGGTCCATCCACCTCTGTCGCCAGCCAGCATGCACGCCTGGCTGCCAACTCTATTGTCGGTGAGTCAGGTGTGTGGGGTGCACAGCCTGTGTCTCAGCAGTCTGGCATGCAAGCGTGCCAGCACGCTGTGACTGTGGCCGTAGCATGTACCTGCACCATTGATGATGCAAGGACTGCAATGGGCAGTGACATGTGTGTGTTCCCATGACGGACACACAGCAGGCCAGCACGTGCCCCTGGGCCTAGCTGGTTCCAACGTGTGTGCCAGCATGTTGGCACAGTCCCAGGCTGTGCCTGTCAGCACCGGTGGGGCAGCACCAGTGGCTGTGCAGGTGTCTGGCACTGTTGCGGCCACAGCAGTGGAATGAGTGGTCCCTGGGGCACAGCGGTTGGAGGGGCAGCAGCAGCAGTCACCCATCAGGTCTGGGGGGTACAGTGTCCAGCGGTGGCACATGTCCACTGCCCTTTGATATGCCCATTCCTGGTCCTGGTGAACAGCGCCCACCCTCAAGGGGTGTTGAGCATCAGGACCTTCCATACCCTGGGAGACAGGATGCCGTTGTGGCACAGTACCCATTTGAAGAGCACACCCGCCTGCTGCGGGAATCAGTACAGCAGCAAAGGTGGGTTGCAATGTCCGTGGAGGCACTGTGCGTGGCTGTGGAGCAGCACAGCAGGGACTGTGCTCTGATCCTTGCAGAGATGGTCCATATGCGGATGGATGTGACCGCCGCCACTGACAGGCAGACCCAGGCATTGGTCGCTGTCGTGGCTGCATTGGGCACACAAGCAGGTGCCCCTGTACCGCGCACCCCACACAGTATGCTTTCCACTCCACGTTCCCAGTGTCATGCGACATCCAGCCTGTCGATGCCTGGTTCTTCTGTGGGCATCCCGAGCACCCCTGGTGCAGGTATGTTTGGCATACTACAGACCCCAGTGTGGACAAGGTCGCGATCGCACAGTGGGACCCCTGGTGGTCCATCGGTGCCACCCCATGTGGCCCCTGCTAAGCCTGCCAGTGCTGTTGGGTCACGGCGGGGCCACCCATGCATCCGTGGTGGCCGTGGAACAGTGCAACATGACTGACCTGTCTCCCAGTGAGGGCCCTGTCTGGTGCTGCCCTGTGTACAATGTGCATCATGGTGGGCAGTGCACTGGTGTGTTCCCTGCCCATCACGCCAACACACGGACCACCTGCACACCATCCCGACTGCTGTCCACAGGTGCGTGTGCATGATGATGCCTGCATTGTACTGTACACCAAGGTGCAAGGGTGCCCAGCATCTGACACACGTACTTGGACAGTACAGGTGGTGGGTGTGGTCTGTGGATCTGTGTGTTTGCCATGTCTGTTCCTGCTCTGCTGTGCACCTGCCCATGTACGCTTTGTGCCTGTGTGTGTGTGTGTGTGTCCATATGACTGTTCACCCCTCCCTGATGGTGTGTTTGTGTGCCTGGTCCCTTCCACTCCCCTTGCCATCATGCACCCCTGGTGTGTTGCTCTATGTGCCTGTGGGTTGCGCCAGGACAGTGTTGGTTGCACATGGCCCCTTGACTTACCTGTGTCGTGCATAATGCTCCTCCATGATGGTGTCCCGGTCCAGCTGGGCCTGTTGAATCAGTCGGGGGTCCCGCCGTCAAAGGGGGGACTGCTCATCACCATCATCACCGGCGCCGCTGGCGTCCCCATCATTGTCCCCCTCCTCGACCTGAATGGCTATCCCACAGTCTTTGGCCATGTTGTGCAGGATACAACAGGCCAGGAATATCCCACAGGCCTTTGAGGGGCTGTACTGTAGGGCACCGCCAGAGGTGTCTAGGCATCGGAAGCGTGCCTTGAGTATCCCCAACACCCACTCGATGATGTTGCGTGTGGCGGCATGCGCCTCATTATAGCATTGCTGCGATGGGGTCATGGGGTGCCAGTATGGTGTGAGCAGCCAGGGATGGAGTGAGTATCCGCTGTCACCTGTGTGGAGATGGTGGAGATGAGTATCATGTTCAGGTCCATATTGCCAATATCCCTGTGTGCCACTACCATAGCACCTGTGGCATTCCCACCTATGCCCCACGTCTGCAATTCCTACATGCGTACTCACCCACTAGATGGCCTGTGGAGATGTCCCCACTCTTGAATCAATGACACAGTGCAGACTGATACCATATGAAGGCATCATGTGCTCTGCCAGGGTGTGTGGCACAGACATTGATTATGCATCCAGTGGCATCACACACCACCTGGCAGTTGACACTGGAATAGCCCTTCCTGTTCCTATATGCAGCCCCATTGGGGCCAGGTGGCATGTGAATGAACACATGGGTGCAGTCTATGGCCCCTAGCATGCCAGGCATACGTGCTACCCTGTGGAACCCCTGCATGTTTGCTGTACGCTCTGCCGTGCTGCTGGGGAAATGGATGTGCTCCGCAGCATGTGGCAGCAGTGCACTGAGGAACTGGGTGAGGATGCGTGACATGGCCGACTGTGTGATGCCTGTGGTGTCCCCTGTCAGCCTCTGGAAGGTGCCCGTGGTGAGCAGGCACATGCAGGCTGTCACCTTGGTCTCCACCGACAGAGTGTGACTCCGTCGTGAGGGTGCCTGCATCACATCACTGCACAGCTCACAGAGCCACCTCAGTATTGCCCTGTTCAGGTGGTACCGGCCCACGATCTCTACATCTGTGTACAGCTCAAAGCTGATGCGGGCACAGTACTGCCTGTTGGGGGCGTACCGCCGACGGGTCCTTCCACGGCCATGTCCCCTGCAGCTTGCATTCTCACCCCTTCATTACAGCTTCCATGTGGAAGCTGGCTATCCATCTCCCTGGCTTGGACCCCCAGCTGATGTCGCTCTGTTACCCCCGCTGTCCTGACTGCTACCTCCACTGCACCAGGTACCCCCACTGGCCTCTGCAGCCTATGGCCCACACAACTTCCCTTGCCTGTCCTGTTCTGGACTGTCGCTGTCTGTCTCTCTCTGTCTGTCTCACTTAGCATCCCTGTAGCATTCTTGCACCTCTTACTTGAGCCTTTTTATTTTGGCTCATTTCCGCTGTGGCACACCTTCCGGTTGTTCCGCTATTGCGCATTGCGCAACCCTTTGAATATCGCATTGCGCTGTTTATGCATGGATCCGCCCCCTTCAGTTGCGCATGCCTTCATTTGCATTGCGCTGTTGCTCAGCCTGTTTTCAGTGGCGCAACTGCTTCCTGCTGAATATCGCAGAATGGCACAAAATGGACTTCGTGATCGCACAAGAACCCTATTAGCATAGCAACCCTTTGAATATCCCACCCTTACTGTTTACCGACCACTTTGCAACAACTTGCAAAGTCTGGCTGCTTTCTGGGTGTGGTCGATGCCAACTCGACCCTCTCCACATCAGTTTTGAACTGCAAGCTTACAAGTGTACAGTAGCCTGATTGTGAATGAAGTGCTCCTGTTGTGGATCGATACACAGCGCGGCACCTTTTTCACAGTTTGATTTTTTATTCCCTCCCACATGATGGCCCACCGTATCAAATATCTGCGCAGCACTGAGATTCAATGTCTCAAACCTCCTTGTCTCCAATGGAGGATGGGCTGAATTCGCGCGGGAGGCAAGTCAATCTGAAAAGCCTGTACTGGGGATTTCAACTCAGTACTCAGAGATGAGACAAACAGCCAGAAAGTGAGAAGCTAAAGGGCTGTTGGTCGCAGCTCTCTATGCTGCTCTGGAAGCCTCCAAAATGAGGTTTCGAACCCTTGAACTGCAAATCTCATCTCTGAAGCAGGAAATGGAGTTGCAGGAAACAGAATGTGTGAGACATGAGCAGGATTTGGAATCTGAACTCCAAACTCTGCGAAATGAAAAAGATTTCCTTTTGCATCATTCCTCCCAGGCAGGCGAGCAGGAATTTTGTATGTTGAAGCAGGAGTGTGAAAGATTGACACAGGATACGAATCAGGCTTTGCAAATGAATGACTTGTTAAGTAGAATGAATGAACAATTGAGTGAGGAGCTGGGAGAGATACAGGACGAGATAAACCAGATACATAATGACTTAGAAGTGGCTACTAGGGACAATCATGAATTGAGCGCTGCGTATAGAATGTTGCAGAAACAGATGCAGGATGAGGTAGATATGAATGTTGCAAATGTGAATCATGCTGAAGGTGAATCCAAGATGGCAAAACTGAGCCATCAACAGGAGGTTCTGGCTGGACATGTTAAGGCAATGGGAAGCATAGCCCCTGCCTTAACTACGTCATCTAAATGGGAGATATCAGATGAAGACATCTCACAGTACAATGCCCAGTCACACCCCTACTATGGCCCAGACTCCATACCCCACTATGCACAACATGGCAGACACCCCTCACACCCCACCCATGTCATCCATCCCCAACGTCATACACACATCATGGGCGATGCCAACATGGTGACCCCCATGATAGGAGGGAGTAGGCTCAGGCACGGCACCACCATGGCTGTTATTACTGTGGATGACAAGGCAGAGACTGAGAAAATGATAGATGCCACTTTAGGCAATGTGAACCTACCCAACAGAAGCAAACAGACTCTCCAGATGCAGATCAGACAGAAGCTGTAGGAGGCTGCTATTAGGGATGGAATGGTCCATACTGTGGTGGAGGCCACAGCTCAGGCAGCCCTGGACAGCTCCTGAGGGAACCTACCTCTACCTGATCATCCTAATAATCAGCTACAAATGACCTACTCTGTTCAGCAAATAGTTGACAGCATTGGTCGGATGAGCCTGTCCGACAACTTCAGCTGACACTTGGAAAAGGTGCGTGCTAAATGTGAAATGCTTAGTCTCACTGCAGACTACCAGGTCCAGATCCTATGCCTGACCATTGATCCTGGATTGTGGGCAAAACTCCCCGATACTGTCCGCCAGGAAGACACCTCCACCTTTGATGAGGTCGCAGCTGAACTCATTTCTGCACACAGCCAAAGTGTAGTAGGAGTGATGCTTGCATACCCTGTAAAACAGAATGCAAAAGAAAGCCCAGCAACTTATCACCAGAGACTTTGGATGGCTCACCGAGCAGGGAAGCACCTTGCACAGGAAGCTGCAGATGTGGACCTTATAGAGTACAAGACCCTGTTCCTTAGGAATATGATCCTGCAGTAAGAGAAAAGGTAGAGCCTCCCATCTATCCCACCATGAAAAGGTTTTCCGACATTCTTCAGAAAACTGAGAGAGTGTATCAACTCTACATCCGTGGTCTGGGCTCTGGTTCCAAGAAAGTAGCCACCGTGGAGACTACTAACGGAGACCACGATGTACTACAAGGTGGAAGGGCAGGACCATGAGAAACAGCCCCTCCCCACAGACAACCAACACCCACAGCAGGCCCAACAACCACAACAGCAGCAACAACAACAACAATGGCGTGGGAACTGGAATTACCATAAGAATAAGAAACACCACAAGAATAATAAGAGTAAACAACAAAGACCAAGCCCTTCATATAGAGAGATAGCCAAAGAGAATCAGAAGTTCTGAGAACTTCTGGGGCAAGTGCACTCAGACACTGTTCCAGCTCAGGCCCTTGTGGCCATACAACCGGGAGCACAGGCCTTAACAGGCCATGTGGATACTGGAAGTACAGGCCCTCAGGCCCATACAGGCCTGAACCCAGAAGCGGCTCCCTATATAGCATCAGTGCAGCATGGTGAGGTGGTTCAAAGGAGCCAGCCCAATCCCTTCATGCTTCCATTGGTACAGATTGACAATTACAGGCCCCAGTCCATATTGTAAACAAGCTGGTCTTGAATGCAAACAGAAGGCCCTGCCCTGAGGCTGAGGTGAGGGGCCACCTACTAACAATGCTATTGGATACAGGCACAGCTGTGTCTGTATTACATTATGACCATCCAGAGACATCTCCTTGGTCCACTGAACAGAGGACCAACATGTCAGGAGTAGATGGAACTAGGTTGCCTGCATACCGTTCTCTACCACTACCTGTAGAGTTGGGACTCCTAAAGGCCTACCACACCTTCCAGTTAATGGTATTGCATGGTCATCCTAGCATAAATGGAATTGACTTTCTAGCACCACATGGCTGTGTGGTGGACCTAGTCAACATGTTACTGATACAGATTCAGAGCCAATACCATACCATCATGATTCCTGACTCACACATGGTGGCAACAATATCTGCCAACAATAAAGATTATGACGTTATAGATTTGTTCAAGAACCATGAGCATTTCCCAAAGCTCCTCCCCAGTCTACAAAGACATTTGGAGGCATTTGCCACCAACAAGCATGACTGTGGCAGAATGCACACTGTCATAGAAGTTACAGGCCCAGCACATGAGAGGCAAAGGCAATATCATTTTCCACCAGAGGCCCTGCCTTCTCTTAGGGAAACAATAAAATCACTCCTCAGACAAGGTGTAATCAGGACATGTGTCTCTGCCACCAACTCCTCAGTATGGCTTGTGAAGAAACCCACAGGTGCCTGTAGACTTACTATTGACTACAGGAGACTAAATCAGGTCACCCCCAGTTATGCCCCAACTGTGGCATCAGCACCTGACGTGCTGCGACTTTTGACCCCTAACCAAAAATGGTTCAGTGCCCTGGATATCTCCAATGGATTCTGGTCATTGCCATTGGCCCCTAAAAGTCAATATAAGTTTGCTTTCACCTGTGAGGGAAGACAGTACACGTGGACCTGCTTACCACAGGGATTCCATAACAGCCCTTCCCTGTTCCATCTACACATGATTAATGCCCTTGAGGATTACTCTGCTCCCCAGTGTCTCTTGCAGTATGTGGACAACCTGTTGTTGGCAACAGCCAGACAGGAACAACACTTAGATCTCTTGGATGAACTACTGATCCTCATTCAGAGAGCAGACCTTAAATGTTATCCAGCAAAAGCACAACTATGGCAGAAAGAGGTACTCTTTCTGGGCCTAAGAATAACTGATCAAGGCCAAAGCCCTACCTGGAAGAAGAAGATACAAGGATTGCAAGACTTGCCATTACCCACCAGTTTGGCCACTCTTAGGAGATTTCTAGGTATGGTAAATTATTCTAGAGATTGTATCTGTGATTTTGCTCAGTAGGCTGCTCCTCTGTATGAACTTCTGAAGAAGGATATTCCATGGAATTGGGGCCCCATTCACACCCAGGCTGTGACATCACTGAAACAGGCCTTGGCCTCAGCTCCAGCACTGGTCAACCCCAATCTAGCCTTGCCATTCCATCTGGAATGTGCCACCTCTGACATAGCCATGTCAGCAGTGCTGGCCCAGTAGGTTCATGGCACTTTGAGACCCATTGCATATGCATCACAGCTCTTGACCCCAGTGGAACAGAAGTACAGCCTTTGTGAAAGGAACCTTCTAGCTACCTACGGGTCTGTAAAGCACTTCTTGCATATCATTGGGTACTCTCCTCTGATTATTAACACAAACCACACCCCAACTACCTTTCTGCAATCAGGCAGAGTGAAGCATGGGTCAGTCTCTAACACCAGGCTGACACGCTGATCACTTCTTCTTCAGGATAGAGACATTCAGATCCACCCAACTAAAATGCCATTCATGCTGGCACATGGCCTCCTTTTCCAAGGAGAACCCCATGACTATACACTGCAGCCACCTGCTCTTCCAGATCCAGGTCCTTTCCTCCCTGCCACACCACAACTACTTGGGAACACCTCATTATGTCATATCTTTACAGACAGTTCAGCTTTCTATTATCAGGGAGAATAAATTTCAGGGATGGGTATCTTGGTGATTTATCCTTAAGGTAACACTGTTAAAATTTCTAAGCGCTGCAGTGTGACATCATCACAATATGCTGAGATGGCAGTGGTGGTCTGCGACATCAAGTTCATTCAGCATGAAACTGAATATACCATCATCTTTATAGACTCTAACTGGGTTTGTTGTTCTCTTACAGAATATCTTCCTTTCTGGCAAAAGAACTCCTTCCTGTTCTCTGATGGCAGTCCAGTGAAACACAAAGCACTGGTGATATACATACACTCACTGGCACAAAGGTTTGCACACAAACTCTATGTACACAAAGTTAAAGCTCACTCCATACATGACTCCTATCATGCCTTGAATGACACAACGAACACCCTTGCCAAGGAAGGGGCCCAGGGGGGACACCTGGATGATGGATCATCCAGAAGCCACGGCGGCAGTACACACTGCAGCAGTCAAAAAGAAGCCCAAACCCTTTTCCCCCTTGGACCTGTCGGCAGCCCAGCACACTGACTCTGAGCTCAAAGATGTGTTCAGATTCCATGATAAGAGCACTGAACAGAACTTTCCTACCCACAACCCCTACCAGAGGCATGAAAGTAAGTTACACTTGTCCCCAGATGACAAGCTCATCTGGTATGAGCCAGATGATGCCCCCACCAAATTGTGGGTAGTACCCAGACACCTCAGGTCCAAATCTTTGCACCAAGTGCATGACACTCCTACTGGTGGACACCAGGGAGCAGATAGCACTCTCCAGAGACTCAAGACCACTGCCTGGTGGCCTGGTGTCACCAAAGATGTCAAACAGTACATAGATAAATGTTTTGTTTGTGCACAAAACAATCCCATACAAACCAAACAAAATTCCAAACTACTACCACAAAGGAACTCTGGCCCTTGGCATGCCATACAGATTGATTTTATTGGCCCATTGACCGATACCAGCAGAAACAACAAATATGCCCTTATGGTAACTAATCTTTTCTCCAAGTGGGTCAAGGCCTTCCCCACTAAGACATGTACTGCTAAAACCACTGCCAAAATCCCAGTGGAACAGATTTTCTCCAGGTGGGGCCTACCCCTTAAGATAGACTCCGATAAAGGAACCAGTTTTACAGGTGAGTTAATGAAAGAAGCACTCGAACTCCTCAGAGTTACCCAAAAATTCCACATACCCTTTCACCCACAATCTTCAGGTCAAGTAGAAAGAACCAACCGATGAATTAGCAAGTGCTTTCCAAATTCATAGAGGACAATCTCAAGATCTGGGATTCCCTATTGCCATTACTCCTTATGGCAATCAGGGGCACACCCTCAGCCACCACCCAGCTGACACCATTTGAGGTGATGACTGGCAGACATATGAGATGACCTAAACACTTGTTGTTTGACCTGCATACCCCCATGGCAGACCCTGTGTCTGTAGACCAATATGTGGAGAAACTCAGACAAGACCTCATACACACACACTTGTATGCTGCTAACTGAATGGCAAGGCCCAGCAACAGTCCAAAATGCAGTTTGACAAACATGCACAAGAAGTGGATTGGCAAGTTGGAGATCAGGTAATGGTTCTCAGATTTGCACATCCCACACACTCCTTCTCCAGTAAGTGGGAAGGCCCCTACCCTATTGTCAACAAACTCAGACCAGCAGTCTATCAAGTTAGACTAATGCACAACAACAAACTGACTGACAAATGGCTACATGCAAACCAGTTGAAACTGTATAAAGCAGTATAATTACTTTTCCTCACCCCATTGGGTGGAATAGTACTAACTTACTAATGTTTGGTTTTCCCTTTCAGGTACCCTGACAAGATGGCTATCTTGTTCCACTTTATCCTCATCTCAGGAGTTATCCTCTGCATCCAAGGCATGGTAAAGCACCTCCTTCCTCATCTTGATCCTCCAGCATCTACCCCAGAGGGAGTTTCTATCAATATACCTGACTATTTTATTACTGTCCAGGAATGTTCTGATGCCTGCTTCACTGCCTCGGTTGTTGCTCCTGATAAATCTACCCTACAAATTGAGTGGCAAACCATGTCACAAGGACAAATTCTTCCTGTGGCCAAGCTATCCAAAGGAACTTTCCACAGCTTGCCCAATGCAAAATTATCCCCTAATGGTTCACTGTCCTTGCTCCAGACTACTCTCAGACATTCTGGTTTATACAATATCACTGCCTTGATTGATCCCTCATATTGCAATTCCTTGTCTAAAGACTCTGCCAGAAAATGTTGTGCTGTACACAACATGGCCTCTGCTGCCAGGTATCCTTCTGTGTTACCCCTACTGATAAACAGCTTTTGGAATGTCCAAAACATACCCCTGGTCCCTGTAGTGGTCTAAAAACCACTGCCTTACCTGTTACACTTATTAACAACTTACAATTTATGCATATACCTGTTTTGTTTAATTTAACTTATTGGAATATGAAAGAATTTGGTATGTGTCATACTACTAATACTTCAGCATTTTACAGTACTTTATTGCTTGATAGTTTAGCAGCTTTTCAGATTCATACTCAAGACCCTATTGTCAGGGTACACACCACCGAGCATGGAGGCAATTTCAGGAGGAAACCTAATCCTGATGATCAAAGTCACAAACATAATACTCATGAGATTGACAGCTCTGATGTCACAGGTGCCACAGGCACCATCACAGGTATCTTGGTAGAGCATGTCTATTCGGAATAAGGCAGACATTGCTGCTATCAAATCACATTCAGCAAAATTCCAAACTGGCTTGGTAAATGATATTATACCCCCATTATTGCATGGTGTGGATGGCCTTAGTCAGGAAGAAAGATACACTGTATACAACATGCATGACATTGCTAAGGCATTTACAGATTCCAAAGATAAGATTAACACCCTTATTGCACAAAATAACAAAGAAGCAGATAAACAATACATTGCTCGTGAAATCTTGTGCTCAGCCTATGGCTCATACATTATCACTACCATCAATAATCTTTTACGTGATCTAGAATCTGGGAAGATCCCTGATATCATTCATGATAGATGAATTTCTAAATGGTTTTGTCCACGGTGTAAAATCCTTAGCTGTATTGCAATGTACATGCAACAAACTCTAACCATTCCACTTTCTACAGCTGGAAATTTGGGTTTTGTGACCAGGCACCCTAACACTGGTCCATGTTTTACTTCTAAGATATGTTCTAGTAGGGATACTATGTTTGTCTCTTTTACTGTCTCTTTGCCACATTTTGATCCCACTACAGCTCTATTTGACAAACTTGCAACCATACGTTCAGTTGGACACCTTAATGAAGATATCTACAGAGAACACTTTGACTTGCCTCTTCTACTGGTTTTCCATCCTTTTCTAGATGCCTGGGTCACCCCGCACACAGATTGCTGTGCAAAGAAGCAATACATTTATTTGTTTCGATGCGATGTATTTGATGTTATTCAACCTGTATGTGGTTAGTCTCCTGACAGTACTGATTGGTCCTTTTCTATGGACGATGAAATCAGCACTAATGGCACATACTTTTCCTGCTCAACATTGGCTCCAGACAGGCTTTACAAGTCTTATCGAGAGGAGGTTCACCACCTGTCAACACGGATTTCGAAGACAACCTACACCTGTTTGGTACAGTTGCAAAAGTGGAGACTTCCCACTGTAAAATTCAATATAATTCGGATGAGGAATACTGTGTTGTGACTAATATAAAGTCTTATGTTTACGGAACTCAAACATGTGTTATTGATAACCCTAACTTTTGCTTCATCCCTCATCAGAGGTCAGTTATTGGACATACCGTTATAACCCCCGTCCCTCTTATGGATACTGATATCATTGATGGTAATCCTGATTATTGGCTCACTCTATCTGAGTATCTCGCATATTTTACAAGACTCGATCTCTATACATTTCCCTATTTTTGATGTGTTGCCCTGAGAGGCAACAAAGGAATGTTACATGAGGTCCCTGTAACCTTATTGGTACCCCAGAGGTACACCATAGACAGCTAGCACTTAGGTATAATATGGCATAGGACATCTACTGTACAAGAGTAGATGTCAGGATATGTGTGCATATTATTGTTATACACTTTGCTTTCTAATACACATATGTATTTCTTGCTTAAAAGATGTTAGGACATCTGTGTCCTTGTAGTGATTATGATATATAAGTCGGCATTGCCACTTTTTGGTGAATTGTACTACTACACTGATATATGTACAACTATGCTTCCTTTGTCTTTACAAAGTGACGACTGCTACAAAATTGTATAATGTTATCTTGGACTATGGAGCCACCTCTAATTTAGCCAATAGGGCTCATCTCTGTAACTAGAAATGTTTCTATCTTATAGTAACCATAGTAATTATCATAGGTATATAATGTAAGACATTATGTCTTCTACCTCGGAGACCCCAAGAGACACTGAGAATCCTCGAGGTATAGGGAATGCTTAGCATTGGCTCCCAGTTCATATTTGGCAAGAACTGCTTAGGGCAACTGTGATTATTCTTTTTGGTAGTAATAAACAAGTTTATTACTCTTATGCAACATGTCTGTAATTCCTTGCATTCCCATTATTGCCAAGAACCTGAGAGTGAGGTTTAGACCTCCTGACACATTGATGTCCCACTCCCCACAGTAGTTGAACATGATCCTGATCATTTATTTATTTATTTTATTTATTAGAACCATAGTTTAACAACCTTTGAGCCAGAGGCTCATTTACAAAGGTACCTCATCACAGAGAGGACAAACAGTGCAAGCAACAAACATCAGGGCAGACAAAAAATCAGAGTACATTTAGGAATCAGGCAAAAATACAGGCATATGTCAAACACAGTATACAACAGGCTTCCATGTGAGCTTTACAGAGTATACAATATACAGTAGTTACATGGAGATTGATTCAGTGGGCAGATAAAGGTAAGGCTGGGTGGAAGACATCAGAAGAGGAGTGTGGGGAAGATAGTAGCAAGTAAAGGTAGAGCTGGACAGAAGGTCAGAGAGCGGCTCAGCAAGCTTTGTCTGGAAGGATAGGAGGAGACTTAGAGGCAGGTACAGCTGTGTGTTGAGAGAAGGTGATTTCTAAGGCTAGTTTTAAAATAAGATAACGAGGCAGCATCAGTGATTCTGGTGGGGAGGGCATTATACCAACAGGGGGCTCTGTAGGGGTAAGCCCTTTGACCTTGCAAGGTTCTCGCACTCGGTATAACCAGTGCAGTTTTGCGGGATATACAGATATGCACTGTAGGGTTTGCTCGGTGGATCGTGGTTGACAGACCCGGTGGGGATAGCCCAAGGAGTGATTTTTTTGTTAGGAGGCAGGTTTGGTATTTGAGGTGCTCATCTAGATTGCGTAGATTAGCCATGGTGTAAAGAAGGCAAGTGTGGGTTAGACTAGGAGCCCCAGTTATGAGCCTGCAGGCCTTGTTTAAGGTTAGGTGGATCTTGTGCAGGGCAGTCTGGTCTGCTGCACCATACACAGGTAAGCCATAGTCTACCAGAGATAGAACAGAGGATGTGACTGCAAGTCAGAGGGCATCCGTGGGGAGGCAGTTTTTATGATGATAGAGGATACCCAGCTGAGTTTTAGAGGCTGAGGCAAGGGCAGAGATGTGGGCATGAAAAGAGAGGGCAGGGTCAAAGGTTATACCTAGGTATTTATAAGAGTGAACTAGCTCAATAAGGAGTTTAGTGGTGGAGTGCATTGTGAGAGGATAGTTACTGGATTTATTTTGGGGGTGGGCAAAGAGCATGGTTTTGGTTTTCTTTAGATTAATTACGAGTCTGTGCTCAGTAAGCCAGGCTTCTGTGTCATTGTAGGATTCCTGCAGAGAATCCTGAAGTTAGATGGGATTACGGTCAGAGGCAAAGAGTACAGCATCATCTGCTTAAAGAAGGATTTTACCAGTACATTCACTGGGCAGGGAGTTGAGAAAAAGGGAAAAGAGCAAGGGCCATCATGGATTCACAGTCTTATGTTTCCACAGATTTTCATGTTAGGCCATCCAGAGAATCAGATGTTGACTAAAAAAGTGATGTATGATCATAGTGAGGCTGCGGTTGTAATATTTCCACACAATAGCATCCAAAGTGAATTTGTGGATGATGATGATGATTATGATGATGATGATGATGCTAGCAACCCCATATGGGAACTGGACAAAAAGAAAGTTAAGGTGGCTGTAGGTAAACAGTCTGTTAGTAACCCCCCCTCAAAATTCTTCTGATGTAGCTGTGTCGTTGCATGACCCTGAAGTCATTCTCATTGATTGTGACATTCAGTCAAAGTCAAAATTGGCATCACACCTGAAATCATGCAGTACAGCACCAACTTCCTCTCCATGAAAACTGCAATCCCATATGCAGCAGCAGCAGCAGTGTCATGTGAAATGTAGTGCAGCAAAATCCCAAGTCTGGGATTTTTTCATACAAGATGAAAAAGATGAAACAGTGGTAATCTGCTAGCTTTACCAAGCACATTTGAGGTGTGGTAAAAAGGGTAGCCATCTTGGCACTGGGGCCAGTATACTCATCTCAAGAGCAGGCATGTGGCATTGTGGACTTGGCACCAGATGGGAGCTGATGCCGTAGTAGGGCATTCACCCTCATCCACCTTAGTGAGCATGGTATCCCCTTCCCAAGTCAGTATAAGTAGCCATGTAGGTAAAAGTTGTGAATTAACACCAGAGGATTACTACAGGCATGAGGAGGAGGATGACTTCAAGTTCAAGTTTATTGAGCGGTCACAGACCATGACAACAAAGACAAGTTATTACATAAAATATAAGCTACAATATACAAAGAATTACACCATGAAATATACTCTTTATAAATAAATAAATAAGTAGATAAATAAACAAGAAAACGTTTCTTCCAACCCTTTAAAGTGCATAGTGCAAAAACAGGGGGAGTGATCGACTAAGTGCAATTACCTATAGGCATAATGCTTAAGCTTGTCAAGAGTACAAATACTGTCCTATTTGACAATATATACTATAAATATTAGCTCCTCTTTTTTTCATTTTTATGCCAAGACGTATTCTAGAGATATTTACTAAATATTTAGCTACAGCCTTAATTATGATTTCATCATTAGTGGTACAGAAAATAATAAGTAAGGTGCTCTGATCTGTTGTTTGAATGGATTGGCATAAAGGCCATATCCATTTTTTCCTTGGTATAGTGTACCATTTACATACAAACATGACATGTTCCAAGTTTTCCAGTGTGGAGCAGGTACAAGAGCAGAAAACAGAATTAGGAGTGGAATTTTTCATATAAACTGCTTCCAAAATGTTATTTGAAAATACTTCTAACCTGTATCTAGTAAATTGTTATCTATCTTCTACTTCTGTAAGAATATCTAAATGATATCTGTAGTAATGACAAGGATCATTTATCCTCAAGAATGGAGACATTTTAAGCTTTGTAATAATATTTAAATCTAGAGTCTTATAGAATTCTCTAAATGCCTTTGTAATAAGGGATTGATATTTTAAACTAATAGTAATTCCTCTTGCCCTATACTGATATAAGTAGTTTAACCTCGCTTTCTGTAATAAATTGAATATCAGGGTTAGCCATTCTGATTTTAAGTACCCTAAAGAAAACCACCAGTATTTTTCATGTAAACATAAAGCTGTTAATCTATTTTGATCATGCTGAAGTATTCTAACCCAAAAATTAACCTTTCTGGCAGCAGCTGCTGCCTTCAAAGAATAATAACCTGTCTCGGACCTCAGTATCACAGCAGGAACAAAGTTGGGTAAACCTAAGGTTTCTCGAAACAATTTATTAACATGAATTTCTAGCATATTAATTTTATTATGATGCCAAATTTCAACATTAAATAAAGCTTGAGCATAATATTTGGCTTGAACTGCCTTTAAAATAGGCCTAATTGTATTTCCACCATATTTTTTAAATATGAGTAGAGAATTTGCTGTCCTTTTTAATTTTGCTAAAATTGTGTCCAGCTATACCTTCCATTTCCCATCCCTAGTCAGGTGTAGGCCCAAATATGTATAACTATCTACAGTCTCTAATTTGTTAGAACCTAACATCCAAGATTTCTTTTTACTATTTTTTTTTAACTTTCATTGCAAACGGAAGAATCTGACTTTTTTGAATATTTATTGACAAGTTAAGCTCATTTGCAATTATTGCAAGCATGTTTAATTTAGCTTGAAGTCCGGATTCAGTAAGAGAGAATAAGACTAAGTCATCAGCGTAGGCCATTATGTCACAACAGTTATCCCTAATCTTAAGAGAGTCGAAATTACTAAGATTTAAGTTACATAATAATTTGTCAATACATATAGAAAAAAGAAGAGGAGCAATTACGCAGCCTTGTCTTAAGCCCATATTTGTAGAGAAAGTTGAAGAGAATTGTCCCTGAGTACCTGACCTCACTTGGGCCCATGTTGAAGTACATAATTCTCTTATAATTGCTATCAGTTCCACTGTGAATCCTTTTTCCTTCATTATAAGCCAAAGAACATTCCTTAATACTGAGTCGAATGCAGTAATGAAGTCTATAAAGGCAGCAAATAAAGACTGTTTCCTAATTATAACATATTTTTCATAGAGATGTCTAATTATGAAACAGTTATCAGTTGTGCCGTAACCAGCCCTAAATCCAGCTTGTGCTTCAGAAAGTCCCCCAAGCCTATTAATTCTTCATTTAGTCTATTTAAAACTAACTTAGAAAACAATTTCCCTAGATTATCTAGTAATGAAATAGGCCTATACATTTTAGGATCTGTTTTATCACCCTTTTTATAGACTGAAAATATTATAGCTCCCTTCCAGGAGTTCGGGAAAAACAGTTTCTGGACACAAAAATTAAAATATTTAGTCAGAATTGTAGACCATAAAGCAGGGGCACTCAGGTAAACTTCAGAAGGGATCATATCTGGGCCTGGTGCTTTTCTTTTTTTTAAAGCTACAATGACAAAATACACTTCTGTAATTAGAAAGGGTAAAAATCCTGCATATTTATATCCAGAGATATTCCCACATTTTCAACATTCGAGGAAAAAAATTTTAAAGAATAGTTAGAAACCCAAGTTTCCAACGTAATATAGGTATCCAATTCATATTTAATATTATTAGTTCCCTTAGCAACTAATAACCAATATGTCTGAAAATCTTTATTATAAATAGCTTCAAGCACATGATCCCAATTTCTTTGTTGGTACTGTCCTTGTTTTAATAAGAGGAACTTCTTGTATTTTTCCTGGCATCTATTTAGTTCTATAATATTTTGTGAAGTCTTATTTTGCCTTACCTTCCTAATTTTTTTATTTAATTCTCCTTTTTCTTTATGACATTCCACATCAAACCATGTGTTTTTATTTTTTGTGTTTTTTGTAATCTTTGAGGATTTAAGTAATTTTTTTATTTCCTCTAGGTTTGAAAATAATACATGATGTAGACGCCCATACCCCATATTTTCAGTATTTAACTTATTGGATAGGTCCTGCAAAAGATGTTTAATAAGGGGAGAAAACTTATCCTGCCATTGAATTTTGTTATTACAGATTACAAATTGTATAGATTTATTTGGCACATCTAGAACACACTTTATATTTTTTTGCTTTTAAAACAAGAGGGAGATGATCACTTTCACCCCTAATTTGAATTTCCAAAGATTCCCAATCTGTCATGTTCCCATTCCAAAACACATAATCTATAATTGAAGGTCCCTTTACAGAAAAGTGAGTAAAACTTCTCAATTTATCACCGTGTAACCTACCATTTATTGGTGCTAAATTATATAAGGCTAATAATTCTATTAGTTTTTGACCCATTTTGTTTAATTTCTTGTCCTTTGTGCACCTGGGCCAATTAGAGGCTTCTAGATGACACCTATTGTGGAAATTACTATCAGAGTAACCATCATATGGGCCAATCCTTGCATTAAAATCCCCTCAAAGTCATATATTATCACAAGACGTTACTGCCCAACTCCTATGAATAAAGTCCTCCAATTGATCCCAAAGTGCTGGATAATATGAATTCGAATTAGATGGAGGTATGTAAGTATTAATTAAGCAAAAATGTTTACCTTTTTTAGCTTTAATGTAAATAACTATTATGTTTTTGTTGGTATAGAAATATCTGCAGTAATATCAGCATTTATTTTAATTAAGGTAATTAAACCCCCTACAGTTCTTCCCATTTTAACAACTTTTTTTACTGGGATCTGAAAAGTTTGATGACCATTCAATAACATTTCTTGATCTTTGTTGTGCCAAGTCTTTTGTAGGCAAATAATATTAAACTTAAGTATAAAATCTAACCATTCTTGATCCATTAATTTAGAAAAGAAACCTGCAATGTTCCAAGAAATTAAAAGAAGGGCATTAAGTTTTGTTCCAGTATGTAGTTCTTTTTCTTCTGCAAGTCAATTTAATTGTGTTTCCAGCAACTCAAATCTATTACAAGTAGAAACATTAAATACCACTTTTTCCTGGTTTGTCCCTTTTGATGATTTGCATGTAGGAATATTCTGGTGAAAAAGGTCATTTATATTAACTATGTATATGCCTAAGGCATCCAGTAGACTCCTATTATCAATGACCTTTTTGTATAAGCTTAAAAAGCGGTTTTAACAATGATTAAATCTCAATCTGGATCACATCCCTGCCTTGTGATAGTTAATGCATTAGGATTTTCTATAGAAACATTCAAAAGTTGTTCTAGTATGTCTACTAAAAGATCCTTTAAATTGTTGTTATTCTCATTTTTAATTCTTTCCAGACCATAAAAATACAATATCTTGGGTACTCTACCAGCCAGATTTTCCTGATTTGACATTCTTGCTTCCTGTCTATTGTATTTACTTCCTTCATTTAATGTTTTCCTTTCCATTATGTGTAATCCCACTTCGTCTAGTAAGGTTGCCTTACCTAGCATACTTCTTGCTACCTCTGGATTTTTAACAAGAATGTCCACCTGTCCCAAACTTGTACCTTTGTTCCAACTGTAAACTTTTTCTATTAAAAATTCTATGTCTGGGATTTTTAGAACATGATCGAACATGTTCATCAGGGTACTCTTGAGTTTTTTTGTATTTCTACTAAAAGGTGATTTAACACCAAAAATACTTAATTGACAAGACTCATGATTTAATATTTGAAATTTCTCATTCAAGAGTTCCCTGTTAATATATTCTAAACTACAGTCAAATTTTCTCAGACCAACTTCATTAATCCAGATTTGATTTGCTATTCGAGGAGCTGTGCAAAATATAAATAAGCAATTTATGCCCATAAAATCTTTATCATTCCATATCTGTAAAATATCAGATACAGTTAGATCAGCACCAGTCGCTGCCCTTATTACGTTCACAATCTTATCCCTTAAGTCTTCATATGACCAATTGTGTAGGATCTTAAAACCATATAATGTCAAAATAGCACAACTATTAAGATCTGTAGCATTTTCCATACATGTTTCCTCCAATTCTTTAACTAGCTCCAGATCATGTTTCAGTACTCTACTTGTGCTTTTGACCACGCAGCTTTTTACAAACTGGATCTAAAACAATGTTCTCCCTAGGCACCGGGTCATGACCATTTTTGGAAGCAGAATCTTTTTGTACATCTGTCTTTGTTTTTTGTGTATAGATAGGCTTATCCCAAGCTAAATTCCTTCCTAACTTCCCCCCTTCATCTATGATTGACCCTACCATATTTATGACAATCTCCCCTGACATCAAGTCAGGATCATTTTTAGAAACAGGATCTTTGTTTGCATCTGTTTTTTTTTTTTGTATAAATAGACTTGTCCAAAACCTGTTCCTCTCTAGAATTCCCCCCTTATTTTGCAGTTAGCCCTACTATATTAGTAACCATCTCTACCATACTTATGTTGTGCATATCTAATATTCATAAAGTCTTCTTTCTATCTTGGTGACAGCTTCTCTTTTCCTTACTCAATCTCTTAGTTTTACCCCAATTCTTATTAGATTTCTTTTTGCTTTTACTTGTACTGAGACTCTTACTACTTGGAGCATTCTTAGTTGTTGGTGGAAGATCTAGAGATTCGGGAAATATGGAAGGCATATCAGTAGAATCAGTCACTAAAAAATCTGGGCAAGGTAAATATTGGGAACAATCTGGTTCAATAACAGATAAAGAGTGTATACTCTCAAAACGAGGTAATTTATCAAGTCTGAGTAAAATATCATCTAATCTAGAACTATTTATTGCTATGTTTTCTTTTAAAAGATCTATTTCATGTTTCAGATCAACTAAATGAACCAGAATCATCAAATGCACAGTATGTGTGTTAGATGCAGCTTTGCAATATTCTTTACTCATAGCAGTAGTAAAATGTGCTGTTCTATCATTATCAAGTTGTTTATAAGAGTTCAAACCAGTAAACTGTTTTAATCCATTTATGGTCTCCTGTAATTCCCCAGCTATATTTTTTAAATCATTTTGCCAGTAAGAAACTGGTTCTGGGTTAGATTCCTTAAAGTATTCTGGCAAAAAATCCAGAGTTTCCTCCAGGTAATTAGTAGTATGTGCAGAAAACTCATTTATACTTTTAGAAGCGTCCAAATTAATATGCACTCCTGAATTTAAATCTTCCATAGACTTATGAATATCATTCCTATAGATTCCATAACTTGCATTTCAGTATGCTCATTTTGGTCATCATTTAAACTAACTTTTCCCAGATGTAGCAATTCCTTATGTGTATTGCATGAATTGCATAACTTAGCTGTGGTTAAGGGACTATAATGATCTTTTATATTAGATTGTTTTAGTTGCCTACCTCTCCCTTTTATTTTAGGAGAAGTACTGTTTAGGCAAGATTTTATAGATTCATCAGTTTTATTGTTACTTTCCTTTCCCTTCCCTTATAATTTTTACCTTTAAAAGTTTTTTTTTTGCTCTTCCACCTTTATATTTACTTATATTTTATTTCTTTTCTCAGAATGCTCAGAATTAGTACAGCTTATAACCGGGGTTGTCTGCAAATTAAATGACATGTGCATTAAATTAATCCTAAAGCTGTCTTGATTGAACTCTATTTCTGATTTGCCCTTTTGTGAACTCAAGACCAAGTTACTATTTTCATTTTGAACCGTAACTAATAAATTCGCCCCCCCCTTTTTAAAATTTGTTTCCTGGTATGTACCATAACACTGCTGATACTATATGCAATACAACAATTAAGATTTTTTACATACACAGACTTGAAAACCTGTATTTCACAGTATTATACAGTATCTCGTAGTTATCTGCAGTTCAAAACATCTAACTTATAAATATACTAATAGTCCAATACCAAGTCTCCAATATCTCAGTTTTAATGTACACTTCTCCACCAGTCATGTGAAATACTCCCCACGAATGAGTTTAGCATTAATTAGCAAAGGAGCAGGATACTAGATGAAAGTCCATTAAATGGCGTCTTTCAAATGCTCAGTTTATGCAGTAACTGACACGGAATCAGAATACCAAACAAGAAACCACTAAATGACATTTTCAGACACTCAAAACAGGATACCAAATGAAAATCTGTTAGATGGCGTCTTTCAAATGCTCAGTTTGTGCAAAAACTGACAGGGATTCAGAATACCAAACAGGAGTCTGCTAAATGGCATCTTCAAATGCTCAAGTGTTATGTTGTTACGTAGTTATAAATCACACACACTAGATCTGATGCTCCATCAATCTAATCTTTGTTTGCATTAAGAAACAAAGCATCAGGAACAATGCCGAAGTAGAGTTTAAGCAGCAGAAGCAGAGTTGGTTCAGCCTGATGATAGATTCGCTTCTATTATTCCCACTCTGGTTCAGCCTCAGTATAAGCACTTGCAAAGTTCTTTTAATAAAAGACACTAAATAAAACAAAAACTGTTGTTATTTAAGCAGTGATTAAGTCTTAAAAAACTGTCATATAGCTTAAAAAAACTAAAACGCTAAAACGTTAGCTGGATTCATCTAATTGTATGTTATATAAACAGCACAGTTCGTCATAAATATCAGACACTTTTTAACTTACTTTTAGTGTCCAAAAGAGCTAGTTTAGTAAATCTAAGCACTGGAGTATCCAGAAAAAGCAGCTGTGTGAACAGGAACGCTGTTATCTCAGAAACAAGGAAAGTGATCTGTTCACCTGGCCGACGTGTGTCTCTTTATATTAGCATATCACGTGACTAAAGGCGCGAAACTGAAAAATTCCTTTTTTATTATTTTAAAGAAAAATACAAACCCTATAAAGAAAAAAGAAAAAAATAAGATAAAACAGTATATGTGTAACAACAATATAATATACAGACTTAAAATAAAAATAAAAACTCAGGAGCGGAGCAAAAAAATCAATGCATTTTAAAAGGTAATAGATAATAAAATAAGAATTCTGTGACTGGAAAAACTTTCCTTTATGAGTCGGTAGGCATAATGCTTATTCCTTGATCATCATCCAACTGATGTCTCTGTTATGTAGATGTAGTGAAGAACCCCTTGGGGCAGTTTTAAGGGATTACAGCACCTTTACTCCACTCGCTTCAGGATAAAAACCTGCGGGCAAAACAGAGAAAGGGGGAGCCCACCGACCAGGACGGATAAACAATAAGGTCTACTGGAAAGATTACATGCTCTGACAACAGTGTATATACCTGTTATAAAATAAAACATAATGTGTAATCCTGCTTTCGAAGTTTCCTCCACAGGCTCCGAAGCGCATCATTCATGCATCCTTCCAATCCAGTCAGCAACCAGTCTCGTGAATCCACTCCCAGGTTGGTCCAGCACAAACAAAGAAAACAAAGTCCTTCATCTGAAGGTATCTCTAATTCTAAATTTCAGTCTGTCTCTCTCTAACAAACATTGCTGCTCTTTTTAAAAGAAGTCTTTGCCTGACAATTAATTCCTGCATCCAGAGCTCATTAACAGACATCCTGTTTCCCACAAAATGTATCAGACATTTTGTCAGTTTCTTTCCTTGTAGTTGCAACAAATAGAAAAGGTGTCCAGGAACTAATCTCCGCTGAAAACGAGGATGATTTTGAACGTTCTAGTAGTGGTCAGAGTAGCAGTAGTGATCCCTGTAGTCATTCTATTACATCAACCCCTGTGCTTAAAATAAGTAAAACAACAGCATTTATTGACTTGTCACCTGTGCACCCACCATCCCACATCAAAGGCACCCCAACCATGGCAGTTCGCAGAGCAGAGACATTTGGCATGCCACAGGCAATACACAGAACAATGCGACCCACATTGCACAGCCATTTTGAGCATCACAGTATATACCCACCAGATCATGTGGGTGCACTTGAAGTCTATGCTGCTATAACAGAAATGCAAGCAACTGACCTGTTACCATTCTCCTTTGTGGAGAATGTGGTATTCTGACACTTTGTGGCATGCACATGTCCTAAATGGAAGATCCTGTCCAGGACATACTTTGCCACCCATGCTGTCCCTGAATTATATTGTACTGTAACAGAGTCTGTAAGACATGCTCTTCATCATTCCACATCACCTTACATTCACTTGAATATGGATATGTGGACAAGTGGCAAAACAGTGGGTAGTTCTTATCAGTATATTACTGCATATTGAGCACAGCTATCTGGGGTTGTCTGTGATGGTAGGATGGTAAAGCACTCTAATAAGTCAGACTGTGGTGGTAGCAACTTTCATAGCATTAGACAGCATGCCATGCTTGCAATGTGCAGTGTAGCGGGGTCGCATACAGGCAAAAGCATGCTAGACTTGCTACTGACAGAAATCGATGAGTGGCTGCACCTTCTGTCCCTAAGAGCTGGCTGTATAGCAAGTGATAATGGGTCCAGTGCTGTTAAATGTATTAGCAGTAGCGGCTTTGTGAGGGTTCCCTGCATGGCCCACTGTTTAAATCTTGTGGTTCAGGAGTTTCTGTAGAACCCTGAAATCAAGCAAATGCTGACTGTTGCACACCATGTCTGTGCGCACTTTGCACATTCTGGAAAGGCCAGTGACCAACTTAGGCAGCTGCTGATCCAAAAAGCCTCCCTCAGCACCGCCTCAAGCTTGAAGTTGTCACGAGATGGAACTCCACACTTTACATGGCAGAGCGATTGTACAAGCAGTACAAAGCAATCTCAGAATTCCTTCTTATGCACACTAGCCGTGACAGTTCCAGGGCATCAGTGTCTATGACAACTGAGCAATGGTGACTCATGGATTCAGTAATACTAATTTTGAGGCCGTTTGAACATGCCACATAGCCAGGCAGTGAGCAGTGACACTGCATCCATTGGTCACGTCATTCCACTGCTATGGGTGCTGAGACAGACATTGTTGAATCTGTAGCCTAGCCTTGATGTGGCTGGAGATAGGTCAAGCTATGCATTACTCAAACACATTATTCCAATCTTAGACAGCAATAGACACATTGCCACCTTTCAGCAATCTCCATAATTTGGAATAGCCACAATGATGGACCCATGCTACAAATGTGGCATTGCATCCATACTGGAGGGAGGGCATGCTCAAGTTCAAAATCTCACTAAATAGCTGTCCAGATTGGTGCATAGGGCACAGACATCATGTGCAAAGTTCTGCAACCTAGACCATAACAGAGCTGAAGGTCATTGTAGACACAGTGCTTCCAGTAAGGTGGCTGAACAGCAAGGGGTGGTGTCAGTTGCACAGTTGGCCATTAATCCACTTTGGGGTGCCTTGTCCTAAGTTGAAATTTGTGACCTAGATGAATCTTGTGAACAGGTGGATGACTCATCAGGAATGTGTGCATCACAGAGCATGGCTGAGGCCTATTTGGCAGAAAACAGGCATTTGATGATATTGGAAAATCCTCTGGTGTACTGGAGTGGCAAGGTGGATGAATGGCCATTGCTAACATCAGTAGCACTGAAGATCTAACCTTCCTACCCTCCAGTGTAAGTGTGGAGATGGTAGTTAGTTCTGTGGGGACCATTGTTCGTGACCACCGTACTAACCTATCACCTACAAATGTTAGCATGCTGACATGTATCAAAATGAATGAAGGTCACATTCCAAGTAGGACAAGCACATCTGTGCCTGTACCCAGTCACGATGATGGTTGTGCTGATGATGAGGGTGAAGCAGACAATTTTGGTGGCAACATCAAATGGTGTTCCATTGAGGTTGATGATGCACTCCTGGAAAAATAATTTCCAAGTGGATACAACTCCGGCATTAAGGATTGTGAGGGCTGCTTCCTCATTTATGATGATGAGGTTGTTGGTGGAAGTGCATAAAGAAAAAATTGGAATTAAAGTACTTCTTCCTGTTATAAGTGTCATATGACATGTCATTAGAGTGCACCTTCACTTTCCCTGATTTTATCATTACAGTTCACAGAATGTGTGCAGTCATTATTACCTGCAGTCTTCTAAACATGTCAACTTGTAGCCACTGACAGCATGCTGATTGAATAACAGATATCCTGACATTGAAATACAGCAACATACCCCAGCCAGCCACACTGCTTCTTGAGAGAGAGAGAGAGAGACAGACAGACAGACATTGTGCCAGTGCCCAATCTAAGAACCCTCAGCTGGCTAAAGCCACCCTGCTTCTTGAAAGAGAGAGAGAGAGAGAGACATTGTACCTGTGCCCAGTCTAAGAACCTTCAGCCAGCCACAGCCACCCTGCTTCTTGACAGAGAGAGAGAGAGAGACAGACAGACAGACAGACATTGTACCTGTGACCAATCTAATAACCTGCAGCCAGTCAGCATGATAGGGCATCAACTGTGCATGCAACAAGCGACGTCCATCAGGAAATTACCATCTGGCTTGTCTGGCTCATATCACGTACAGTACTGGATGTCAAGATATCACTCATTTTATAATGCCATGGTGAGTTTATGTCCTATGAATATGCATTAATTTATTTCTTATTGTACCACTTCAATACAATAGTCAGTTTGGCAGAAATTTGGTTTATCTTGTCATCAACATTATTAACCATAATAACCAAATGATCCTGAAATGAAGTCTCCAAATTTACAATCGTTGTTTTAAATTTCATAATTGAAAATAATGTATTCCAAATTAATTGGGATTCCAGCATTCCATAATGATGGACTACTCTTTTAAAAAAGTTACTTTGTTGTGTTAGATAACTTTTTTTAAATATATCTGCATGATCAGTGCAAGATTATTTAAGAACAGCTAACATCAAAATACTAGTGCTACAGTGAGCAATAATTTCTAATGTTTGGTTGTTATCTCTGGTTATTTCCCTGAAGGTGTTGCACTGTAGCCTTGCTGCAGCCAGCAATGCACCATCATACAGTCAACAAACATTACACCGGTCAAGAACATCAATAATTTACTGTAAGTATGAATCTCATATACTGTGTTTTTGACTTGAATTTTTTTGTTAATCATTTCTTTACCTTTTATACAGGTCACTATGGCCAAATACAGGCAAGTGATTTTCAATTTTTCTACACAGTTGACTGTTTTAGACCAAAATGATACCAACTGCTGTAACTGCAGCAACAACACTGTTGCAGTGCAGCCACATAAATTATTTTATCTACAGGTATCAGTCTGATTTCCTCTATATTTCATTTTTTTCCCCTAGTATTTTGCAGGGGTGAAGTATTCAACATAGGTTAAATACAGGCCAGATAATATCTCTTTTTCTATACAGATGATATAGATGTACTTCAGTATGCAAGGATTCTACAACATCTATTCCTGGTCAGGAATGTAACACACTGCTCCAGTGCATGTCAAAAAACTTGATTATTTTATTCACAGGTGTTTAGTAATAGGTGTGTATTTCAAGCTAGATATAACAAAAGACAGGTAGAGCACCACTGGGTAATGAATGGGGTACTAGAATGAACTCAAAATGATTTCTTCTTCATCTGTTTGTAGAACACATTGAGGGGCTGCAGACCAGCAGCATGTTCCAATCTCAAGACGACTACAGTTTGGATACACTGAAGACCTGGAAAGAAGACAAAAATATTAAGGAAAATGGTTTTCCCATGATGCAACCCCTCCCCTCAAAAAAAAGAAATACTTATCTTTCATGGCTTGCAATTATTGTACAGCCAAAGTAAACAATCAGACACATGTAGAACGCATCTTCGGCGGCAGCATGGTTTCATCAATACAATTGTGAATCTGTGTGTTACAACCTGAAAATGTAAAAGAAATGAGCAGTAATGAGAAATGGTTATAATTTACTCACCCACAGCAGTAACCCCCCCTCAAAAAAATGTAATTTTGCAGTACCACATTAGACAGAAGCACATATCTATGGCATGTGAATGTGATCATGGTCAACACACCAGTGAAGGGGAAACATTCAATATGTATGATGATGATTATCTGCAAAGGAACAGCACAACGTACTGCTTACAACAAGCAACAAGATTCAATACAAATTAAACTGCAGTGTCTCTCCAAACACATGACAGCGGCACGTACAATAACTTACCATTGTTGGTATGAATACACACACATAGGACAGCATGCTTCAGTCACCACAGCAGAAATTTCAAGAACATCAAATTATAATTCAACCCACGGTCATCTGTGACTATCATCATTCAGCAACACACTGTACAGCAGCACCAGCAGCAGTAGCAGCACCAGCAAACAGCAGGAAAACAGCAGCAACAGGCGTTAGCAAGCTATTTTCTTACTTGGGACTCAGATACACAGTTCTAGCTATCTTTGTACATCTTAAGGAGTGCATCATGAAATACTTGTGACTTTTTGAACAGTTTTTCATGTGCTTATTCTTTATTGGGACTTTTCATGAAATTAAGACAGCAGGATAACAACAGCAGCAGGCATAAGCAAGCAATTTTCTCACTCGGGATACTGATACACAGTTCTGGCTCTCTTTGTACATTTTAAGCACTACATCAAGAAATACTTGAGAGTTTTTTGAATAGTTTTTCATGTGCTTATTCTCCATAGGGACTTTTCATGAAATTAAAACAGCAGGACAACAGCACTAGGTGTCAGCAAGCAATTTTCTCACTGTGGACACTGATACACAGTTCTGGCTCTCTTTGTTATGTTTTAAGCAGTGCATCAAGAAATACTTGTGACTTTTCTGAACAGTTTTTTATGTGCTTATTCGTCATCAGGATACTAATACTGCATGCTAAATGATGTAGCAAGATAGCAGTATAAGTTGGCTACCTTGACATAAGATAGGACATTTTTTTTGTGGGGGGTTGACTGTCATTGTAGGTGATTTTAGGGTATTTCAATTTTAGTTCTGGGTGTACTATGAAAATGTAACACAGTCAACAGTAACCAAACAGCAATATATCATTACAATTAAAGCAGCAGTGCAATAATACAGTGAAAATTTAGACAGATACTTTTTTATTCTATTTTAGATTGCCCCTTATCTAATGACATGTGTATACAATATGGTACCCATTGTTTTTGGCACATCTGAAATAATAAAAGGAGCACTCCTTTTGATCTGTCAAGCACCAGGTTTTCATCTGTATTCTTGTCTGTTTTTATACATCAATTATTTAAAATAATTCTGTTGTGACTAAACTGAAGTAGTCGAGCATGAAGCAAGCTGTGCTCCATGACCTTATAGAACAGCAGATGTTCAAAAACAGCTGGAATACTGATGAAAACTAGATATGAGCAATATTAAAAGAAGCACTACTGTTATTATTTCAGATGTAAAAAAAGGTAGTATTGCAAACTACAATAAATTGTGGGATGAAGAATATTATACAAATCAATAGATAAGTGCCAATCAAAAAAAGAATATAAAAGTATGGGTCCAAATTGTCACCAGATTATTGCACTGCTGCTTTAACATACAACAGGAGGAAAGCATTAATTGAAAAAAAAGATATACTTATTTGGTATGTAAAAAGATTATTAAGTAGGAAAAGAAGGAAATGCGGACGACATGATTTTTTTTTTTTAACAATTTATAATTTGTTGGTGTTTTTCATATTTTGTTTCTTTTATTTTAATTTTTTTGGGTGTGAGGGGGTGGGAGGACAGTGAATTAAAATAAAGACAGAAGACAAACCGCATGTTAAGAAGACAGAAAAAAAGAAAATTATATTAAGCTACCGGGCCTGGGGCTGACCAATAAGTGTACATAGCATACCAATCATTTCAAGTTGCCGAGCCACCATTCATTCCAGCTACTGGTGAGTTTGGTCAGCAACATTACTAAGATATTAGACTTCACTCAACAGGATGGCCAGGTCCACCTCTGTGGCTAGAATTTCAGTTGGATTGGCTGCAACTACTGGAGATGCCACTTGCTCTGCCATCTCCCTCCTGCTACATTTTGTATAATGACCCACAGGCTGTCACTGTACTGGTCTCTCTTGCACTGCACCCTCCACTGCAGGAGTGCTAGATAACTCCTGCACCTTGGTCTCCCACTGGCCATGGTGGTGCACTACCATGTGGGTTCTTTGGCCACCCATGCCCAAGTGGTTGCCCTTTCAGCTGCAACACACCATCATGCTGCAGATGTTGCATTTATTAGCAGTGGGGTCTCCAGGCAGTGTACTGAAAAACTGCCACACTGGGAAGCTACGGCGAAGACTAGGCACAGGCAGTGGGGGGCTCCCGATGTTGTAGGTTGCTGTGCAGTGGAGTGGGGCAACAAGCTGCTGCTGCTCTTCTTGTTCCTGCTGCTGATCTTCCTATTCCTGCTGCTGCTGCTTGGCCTGCTGTGGGGGTGGGGGAGCCATAGCAACCAGTGCTGCAGGGATGGCACCACTATCAACCAAAGAAGTAGCTGCTGCTGCTGCCACATTCCACTGGCAGTGGAAACAACATTTTGCTGGAGGGAGTGCTAGACTGTGAACCATCACCACAGTTAAGGCAAATAGTTTGCACAAGGCCTCCATGCTTACATGGGCCATGAGGAACCCCACTTGCTCCACCTTTCTCTGTTTTTAAAATAAAATAACTAAAAGGATTACTAACTAAAAAAAAGGAAAAACAGAAACAGAATCAGATAACCCCCAAAAAAGGTGGGCTAGGGATGAAAGTTGTTTAAAATAAACTCAGGAATATGGAAAAAAAAAGGATCAAAGGCAGAACAATTTTAATACTTTTCACCAGCACACTAGACAGTAAGCTAAACAGCTCCTTCTCTCTAGCAAAGCAAAAGTCAGAGTGAAACTAGTTCACTGACTTCCTGCTTGATTCCCTTCCTGCCCACATCATGTGACCTGCAGAAAGTCAGACATGTGTTGTGGCCTGTTTTTCACAAACTGCACCTTCTTACAAGTTAATACAAAGTTTGGAAAGTGAAGTTCATTAAAAGGGAATTTCAACCTTTCAATGGAAACTTTGCATAATGCTATGTGGATGTGAAGCTGATCACTTTGCATTCAATACGAGTGTGTAGTGAAACTTCACTGCATCTCTACTTGTACAGTAACACAAATTTTCATACTAACACATTTAATAGAAAAATACGGCAGTATAAAGAAACAAAAACTTGTTATTGCTTTCATAGATGTTACCGCAGATTTTGACTCCATTTCTAGAGAAATTCTGTGGATTAAACTGAAGGAACTAGGAGTAGATTATAATCTTTTAACATGAATAAGGAGACTATCTACAGAAACTTTGATAAAAGTTAAATTATGATAAAAATGGAATTTAACTTAAAAAACATTTATAGCAATACTAGTGTAAGGCAGGGCTGTGTACTGACATTATTTAATCTTTACATAAATGAGATACTGTATTACTGGAATTACAGAACCGTGCACATCATATGCCTAAGATTCTGAAATAATATATTCTTATGCTAGCCTATGCAGACAATTTAGTAATTTTATGAACATCAAGACATGGGCTACAGAGGAGTCTAAATAAATTAGAAAGCTTATGCATTAAACTAAATCCAACTCACAATTCACAAAAAACAAGGTGATGTTACTAGGTACAAAAAGTAAATACAAGAAATGATATCTAGCAGATAAACTCTTAGACTATCTACAAGAATTTTCTTATTTGGGAGTAAATTTTTCCGGTAACATGGAATGGACCAAACATATTAAAATTGTGGCAAGTAAAATGAAACACACTGCAGGGGCACTCAGGAGATTTAATAAACTATATGGAGATATGAACTTTACCCCGTGTTGAAGGCAATTAATACTAAATTGCTAAATCAAAGCATATATGCAGCAGACGTATGGGGGAATGCAGATTTAAAGCCCCTGGAAGTGATTCTAAATACATTAGCTAAGCAGTAGCTGGTCAAAAGTACTTTTTTAATAAGAACATGATAAAAAAACATGCAGAGAAAAGAGCATGAGTGAATACAACTACAGGGAAACTATAACATGGACATTATAGCGCCGTACCTGTAGCTGTATTCACTCACACCAACCACTGTAAGTTTGCGGCTGACTGCTGGTGAACTGCATTGTCCTCGTGGTTCAAAGGTTAGAGTGACAGGTCTTGAAAGGCAGTACAGCTCCAGCTGACAGCAGTTTGAGTCTCAGCCCCACAGTTTGTGTGTCCTGTTTTTGTAGTGTTTGATATATGCATGTTATTATTTTTTGTTTTAGATGTTGCACCTGTCTCTTGCTGGTTCCCCACCAACTTTGCTACAAGAAACATAATCCACTCCCATACCGACTCCCCCCCTCTCAAGTTTTACCATCCCTCGGAGTTGATTATATATAGTTCTTAGGGTGCAGGGGTGAAGCCCCCTGCATGAGGGTGCAGGAGCAAAGCCCCCACATAAAAGTTTCATACATTTTCTCAGTGAGTTTCATTGTCCTCCCCCTCTTCTGAATTCCCCAGCCTCTTGTGTGTTGTGTGTTTGTTGTGTGGTGGGGCATGTGTTGTTACTTGGTGGAATCTGCTCATTTGGCTCACATTTTTTCCCCGCTGTTGTCTTTCCCCATACTCTTTTGATTGTGCTTTATTTGACTATTACTGTTTAGTGGTTTTGACCTAGAACCCATACAAGCAGATGATGAAATTACCAAAAAGCACTCCTAATTCACCCTAAAGATCACAGTTAGGCCAGATAGGGTTTCAATTTCAAGCTCAAATATGAGTAATCAATTATTGGATAAAAAATGCATCTCAGCCTGTGAGATCATTGATTGTGGATTACATGCAAGAAAAGAAGATTTTTCACACCAACTTCAAAGAATCATGGTTGACAAATGTCTACAGTCTCTTGCAGGAGTATAATTGTTCCTCTTTGAAGAATTGGGCTGAACAAGCAACAAAAATACATATTTTTTATATCAAATTTATTAGTAAACTCCTTTATCAGAAACCAAAGGAGAAGGCTCTATGAATTATTACTAGCCTCAAGGTGTCAAGTTGGCTGGTGAAAAACACTAAAGAGTTTTATATGAATGCAATACAAAATCCTGCACATAGAGATATATTGGCCATTTATAGATTTGAGACTTTTCCCAGAAATGTTCTTGCATTCAGATACAAAAAAAGAACAAAATATCTCAAAGAATTACAGTTGTCATCTAGAAGAGACCGAGGACCTTCATCATTTGATAATGAGATGCCCATGGTACAATAAGATTAGGAAAAAATACTTGGCTAAATTTCTTGGATCATGTTATGTTCCTACAATGTATCTGTATGACTTACTGTTAAAAGCAGAAAATGTAGATATTTTACAGAATCTTGCAATTTTCCCTTACTTGCTAAAATAATTAGAAATTGGAAACACCAGTGTAAACTTTGCGCATATTCTGTAATTTGACCTAAACTGATCCTTTATTAGGATCACTAGTCTTCTTGTAAGATTTGGGATTACAGGTTTTGAGTGATACAGGGTATGTAGATAACTAGACCCAAACGGTGCGCACTCTTATTTACGCTGATATTGAACTCATTAAAAAAGTCTTATTTAAGGATTATAACACAGTGTGGACTTTCTTTACACTATAAGAAAAAATTTGCTCTCATGAATTTTCTCTTACCCATCACAACCAGAGACACTTGTTAGTTACTAAACATTGCTGTGCAATATGACACTTTTAAATGAGATATAAGTATAGAGTATGATAAATTGATTTGTGACCTTTATTGATCTTATTGTGATAGTTTGTATTTAGTTGGTCTTTTGTATAATATTTATTGTGATAGTTTGTCCTCAATTTTATATGTAATGACAATATTTGTCGAACAATAAACTCAAATTAAAAAAATAGTTTTTATATATTATATATGCCTTATATAATAGTATGTTATATCTATGTGAATAGAATAATGGATATGGTAATGTGTATTACAAGGGTGTAATACCATTGAGAGGTTATGGGGACATGGAAACCTCAACAGCGAAGCTCAAGAGGTTCCCTTATCCCAATAACCTTGAGATGGTATTACATCCAAGAAATACACACTCTTCTGTCTGATATTTTTTGTAATATGTGGATCCCAGAATGATTTTATCTGGCCACCCCATGCTATGTCATATCACAGCATGATGTGGAAATGCCAGTAAACTACTGTATGGAAGACTTTGGTGATGTGCAAGTGTTAACAGATAAAGAGGATTTCCAAAAACAGGCAGTGAGCTGAGCTTTATAAAGTAACTCCCCTGTAAAAATGAGCAGTGTAAGCCAGTTAAATGAATGTTCCAAAAGTAAAGCTGTGATTCCAGCATGATGCACATGCCCAGAGTCACAGCTTTACTTTTCAAACATTCATTTAACTGGCTTACACTGCTTATTTTTACAGGAGAGTTACTTTACAAAGCTCAGTTCACTGCCTAATTTTAGAAATTGTGCTTATCTGTTAACACTGACTGTAGGCACCCTTTCTGTAATTGGGATACAAAATTCAGGGAACAGCTGACACTGTTGAAATTGATGAGTTGGCTTTTACTGTATGCAATGGTTACAGTGAAAGCTGGCTCCCACTGTGAAGGAGGCATTCTTGCATTTGCATGCTTCTGTTTTAGTGATACTATCATTCAGCGCTCCAAATGATAGTATTATGGTGCAGAAACAATACTACTGTCAGTTTGATACTGAGATATTATAGAGAATTTTTTGTATGCTTTTCTGTAGCATTATTTCAATGTACCCATATTTTATACATATTATTGTGGCACAGTAGCACCACTATAGTTAGGGTTGAGTAGGCAGTTTAACGTTAAACCCCACTTTTTGCACTTTAATGACTTCACAACTTTTCAACAGATTTGCATGATACTTTGCATATGCAGTTTCATGTGGTAGATCTGTGGATGCACCAAGTTTTGTTCTGGTTGGATATGAGGATTCTGAGTTCTGGATAGTGCAAAAAGTGAATTTTTGGGTGTGTTTTAGCCATTGGCTTTGCTGGATTTTCTTTCAAGTTAACTAGAGCCCAGACAGTTTGGAGTTTGGGCCTGAAATTTTCTTGGTGAAAAGAGGCTGGCTTTTGCTTATTTGATGAAAAAATATTAATTCATTCCAAAGTGTTTTACTTTTGAAATTTTAAAAATTGAATCTGAGCATGCTCAGTAAGCACTCTAAAATAGCTGTATTAAACTAGAAAAGAATCCTTTTTCATATTGATGGCATCCTTTTTCATGAGGGGGAAAATCTATCCATTTTCTGTTATCTTTTCTGTTTTTCTCCACAAATAAAAATTTCAAAAGCCAAAAAAATGACATTCTGGAGAGCCATCATTACATGTATCCTGCTTATGAGGATCCCGTTAGCTGGATTCTGCACTTAACTGTTGGAGAAATGCCCTTGAAATGTTTTTTTTTCTTACTTTTACATCCTTTTTCATGACTCAGTTATTTTTTCTTCATACAAAAAAGAATCACTACATATGGAAAAAGACCCTTTGATTGCCATCACTGGTGCCTAGTGATGCCCCCCACCCTTCAATCACCATCCCCAAAATTATTTTATTTTTCTCTGGTGTCTAGTCACACCCCCCCTCCAGTTACCATCCCTGTAATTATCCTGTTTTTCCATGGTATCTAGTGGCACCCCCCACATCTCCAGTCACTGTCCCAATATTGTTGCATGTTCTTTGGTGTCTAGTAGTGCCCCCACCCCTCTGAATGCCATCCCCATATTTCTTTCATCTGCCCCTGGTGTCTAGTGGCACCCCCATCTGATCACCATTCCCATATAGTTACATGTTCCCTGGTGTCTAGTGGCACCCCCACCCTCCGATTGCCATCCCCTATTTTTTTTATATTGTTCCCTGGTATCTAGTGGCACCTCATCCTCGGATTGCCATTCCCATATTTTTTAACATTTTCCTTGGTGTCTACTGCTGCCCCTACCTTCTGATCACCATCCCTGTAATTATTAACCTGTAATATAGAAAACCATCCCTTGATTTCATTTTTTTCTGTAAAAAAGAAAATGGTCCCTTAACAATCCGACCTACCCACCACAACCTTCCACTAAGCAACCACCACCCTGCACCCCACCCACACACACTCATTCACCTGAACAAGTCCTGGGGTGAAAATTCACTCTCTGATGGAAGACACATCTTGCTGCTGGAACCGCCGACTACAATATAAGAAACTAAGATAAATGCAGTTCAATGTATTTCAATGGGGTTTTCAAAATTACTGCATAACTTTACCATTTTTGCATATTTTGACACCAAATTTTCAACATGGCTTTGAGACCCCGCCTCATGAACAATGTCAGTGGAATTATGCAAATCCAGCCTGAAAGGTGATTTCACAGTCGCTTGGTGAACTCACCTTTCGAGGGGAATTTTTAAATTTTCACCGGCCTTCTTCATGAGGTGGGGTCATAAAAAGCTATGTTGAAAATGTTTGGGAAAAAATATGTAAAAATGGCAACGTTATGCACATATGTTGAAATTTTGCTACGCTCACTCATAATTTTGGCAGTATAAAATATTTTGACCCCAAATTTTCAGCATAGCCATCTTTTTCATCACCTCATGAATGTGGCAGCTGTCATTTTTCAAATCCTGGCCAAACTGTGTTTTTGCACCCATGGTGCACAATGGCTGTACTGTGGTGCTGAATCATGGTTTGGCAGAGATTTCACAATTTTCATTATGGGGTTCATGAGGTGGGGTAATAAGAAGGCTATGTTGACAATTTTTTTCCTATTTTACTACAAATGAAAGTGCAGGGCCCAGAGGTCCCTGTGCTCCCACAGACAAATAAAGATACAATTATAGTATCTCAAAAAGTAAGGAAATTCTTTGTAAAAAAAACTTAGTTAATGCACTAGTTAGCATTAAAGAGACAAAAGTAGGGAAATGTGGCATTAGGGTTTCCAAACCAAACACCCAACCCCCACCCTCTGCAGGCAGAAACAGGAAAAAACATTACAATTTCATCTCTCTTCCTTCTTCACAAATCAGGCATGAGGTATGCCTTGAGGTTGTCAACCCTAACGCTCACCTCATTCTCATATATTGTACCCATCTCAGCTTATTTACTGATGGAATGGGGTGAGCATTAGGACTGACAACCCCAAGCAAAACCACACCTGATTTGTGAAGAGGCAAGAGAGGTGAAAACTTAATAGTTCTTCCTGTTGCTGCCTGCAGGGTGGGAGTGGAGTGATAAGGTTGGAAACCTAATGCCACATTTCCCTACTTTTGTTGCTTTATCTCTAACTAGTGCATTAATGAATTTTTTTTGCAAAAATATATTAGATACACACACACACACACACACACACACGTGTATATATATATCTATCCACACATATATATATTATAGTGGCATGGTAGTGACACTATAGTTAAAGTTGAGTACCCCATTTAAGGTTAAATCTGAAATTTGGCAGCTTAATAACTTTGCCAGTGTATGACAGATTTGCATGAAATTGTGAATGTGTGGTCTGGTACCATAGATCTCTGGATCTGCCAAGTTTCATAACAGTCAGATATACAGTTGAGGAGCTACAGAGCATCAAAAAATGCACAAATTATGCATTTTCTTGCTCACACCTACAGGTTGCACGGGTTGTGTGACTGGTCTGAAACCTTCAGGGAACATACAGCTGGGGTCCTCAATGTGCCTTTTGAAGAATTCATGAAAAAATTTTAAACGGTTCAAAAGTTATTAAAAAAACAAGTTTCCCATTATAGTCAAAGGGAAAAGTTAAACTATGCGAAAGTGTCGCAAATGCACTTTTTACTTTCTCAAATGAACCTTGAAGTGTTGCAAATCAGCCATCTTGTTTTCAGTTGGTGGTCACAGAAATGCTTGGCATTTAAATTTGGGACCCTCTAGAGACAAAATTCTTGTTGTGTTCACCTAGTTGAGCCCTGAGGATGCTAGCCATATATTTTTTGGGGGGGTTAAACACCCAAGAAATATGTTTTTTAAATTTTTGTAAAAAGTAGTGTCACAAAGTAGTGTCACATACATGACACTTTCGTGATTTTATTTGTAAAACTGCCATGATTTGTGACACTATGCCGAAATAGTAGGAAATCTTTGCCACCCTGCTGCAAAACGATTTGGTCTTTTGGGCTGAAATTTGGAGGGAAGAAAGCCAAGATCCCACAGATGTGCCTTTTGCTGGTTTGGTTACAAAACATTAGAGGGCTGCAAAGTTACAGCACTCCGAAGTTGACTATTTTTTCCATAGGCTAACATTACGGTGTCCGCAGACCTTTGGGGCCCGTATCTCAAAAACGCTTTGACATACGGACTTTTCATCAGAAGAATTCTTAGTCCTCCACTAGGGGACTAGGTACAAAACTAGCCAGGCAACTCATAAATAATATAAGATTTTAAATTTTTTTCTACGTCGTACGGTTCCTGAGACATAAGCAATTTAGTATTCCAAGTGTTCATTTTCTGCTCCGAGTTCCATTATTATGCATACATTCTTTGTAAAAGACAAAGAACCTCTGTGTGCAAACACTGAGGCAAGGGTTACCCCAAAGGGCATTTGGCTGGGAAGCCAAGTTTCAAGAAAATACAAAATCACACATGCCCCCACAATGCAAAACATCATGGGCTGCATATGCAAATCACCACAGAATGTTATGCTGGTCCAACTTTAAGCAGAATTACATGGTGCCGAAAGGCCTCTCACACAGTTTGCAAAGGGTGCTAACAGAAAACATAGACAAGTGTTTCATCCTACCAGGACTCATCAGTATGCCTCGTCTGTTTGACACCCCAGTGGAATGGACCAGCTACCCTTAAGGCAGTGTGCCTTGGATATATTGTGGTGAACCCATTAAAAATAAAAAACTATTTAAAAAACAAAGAACCTCTGTGCGCAAACACTGAGGCAAGGGTTACCCCAAAGGGCATTTGGCTGGTTTACCGCAATTTTACCAATCTTTAAGATTGAATATCTCAGAAATAGTTTGGTCTTTTTACTTGAAATTTGGAGGGTGCTTACGGCATGTCCTGTAGATGTGAATGACGGTATTTACGTGCCAGAGAACATTTCTTTTGTGGAGATATTGCGTGACACACTTTACATGTTGTGGACAGTGTTTTGGATTGTGCTGGTGGCTTGAAATTGATAGGGTGCTTAGCCTTAGTGTCATGGATGTAGTTTTCAGTTGTTGCGTGTGTTAAATGTCAACCGGTGTGGAACTGTGACATGCCTATGAATGAAAATTTAAAATTTTGACATGTTGTATCTCGGACACGGCTTGATCTTTTTACTTGAAATTTGGAAGGTGTTGATGGCATGTCCTGTCCATGTCAATAGTGGTGTTTATGAGTCAGACAATATATTTTTTGTGGAGATATTGTGTGGTGCAATTTACATTTTGTGGACAGCATTTTCTATTGCTCTTCTAGATTAACATTTGTTTGGTGGGTAGCCTTGCTGTTGTCAATGTACTTTTTAGTCATTGAGTGTGTAATGCGGCCCGACACTTGCAAGTTGGTTCGGGCCCCTTACTCCCACCAACTTGCGCAATGTTCTACTTTTCTATTCTTTCTTAAAAAGTAAGGAAATTCTATGCAAAAAACCTTCATTAATGCATCAGTTAGGGTTCTTCTACAGTGACAAAAGTGAGAAAATTTGCCATTAGGGTTCCCACCCGTTGAACTCCACCCCCACCCCGCCCCCACCAACAGGCAATGGGGTGTGCGTTGGGGTCATTGGCCCTAACACTCATCCCATTCTTCTACACTGCACCACCTCAGCTTGTTTACACATGGGATTGGGAGAGAGTTAGGGCTGATGACCCCAACGTACACCCCGAAGCCTGTTGGTGGGAGCGGGGTGGGGTTGAGGTTCAATGGGTGAGTACCCTAATGGTGAATTTCCTCACTTTTGTTGCTGTAGAAGAACCCTAACTGATTCATTAATGAAGTTTTTTGCATATATATATATATATATATATGTAAGGCAATAGGTTAGTCTAAAAAGATAGGAATTCAGGGCCACTTTAATGACCACCACCATATGATCTCTATGTTCCTCTCATGACACCATCATAGAAAGAAAGAGCTGTGTTAGAATTAGGAGGAAAGCATCCTTTCATGTTGAACTTACTATGGAAAGGTAAGGCTGGCAAGGCTATTCAATAGCTTAATTCAGACAGGGGTAGTTCTGTAAGACTGGAGGGTAGTGGATGTAGTCCTGCTACATAAGGGGGGACAGGAGACAACGAGGTAACTACAGATCTATCAGTATTACTGCTATTGTGGCTAAACTAATGGAGACACTAGTCAAAAAGGACCTGTGGACCACCTGGAGAACAGTGGATTCCAGGACAGTAAACAGCATGGGTTCATAGCAGAGAGTTCTTGGCAGACCAGTCTGATAATATTCTTTGACTGGGTAATGAGGGTAGTGGATAAGAGCCATGCCGTAGATTTGCTCTTCTTCATTTTCAGCAAAGCTTTCGACTTTGTGACACACAGAATGTTGCTGAAGAAACTAGAGGCTCTGGGTGTGGCAAAGGACACATTTCAATAATTGAAAAACTAGTTGGTAAGGAGTCAACAGAGGGTTGAGGCTAATGGAGTTAAATCAAAAGAAAGGGAAGTCACCAGCCCATTGGCACTGACGGCTGAGGCACTGGACACCTTACCTCGTGGCATGCTGCCAACCCAGTTCGGGAATGAGCCCGGGCCATCAGAGATCAGTGGGGGATGGCACAGCTGGATGGAGCTGCCGAGAGGCAAGCTCTCCTCCTCACGGGAGGTGCAAGGGGCATCCTCCGGCTGATGGCTGCCACCTGGTGGAAGTTGGGGGTAGCACGGGCCAGGAGGAGCCAGGTGCTAGGCCTTGGGTGGGATGAAAGGGGCCATTACCTGGGTAGTGGGATAAATGTGTGCCTCCACACACATGTGTACCCACTCCTGGGGCTCCTGGGCTAAAAACGGAGGAAAAAGCCTGCGGCAGGATGGCAACCAATTCCCAACAGGCTCCGCTCCCAGGCCAGGTGTAAGGTAAACCCCAGTAATTCCGGGTGATGAGTCTGGGGGCCAGTCAGATGGGGGCTGTCTGTCGGGGCAACAAAAAAATGTTAAATGATAAAAATAAAGAGAGGGAAGTCACCAGTGGGGTGCTACAAGGATCAGTCCTGGGTTCCTGCCCTGTTCAGTATGAACATACAAAATTGCCAGAAGATACAGACCAATCAGTCTATCTAGGCTGCTTGAGTGTGCAGCACTTCAGTCTTTCAGATTGTAGATGCCCCCCTCCTCTTGCCTCCCCCCATTGATTTTGCTGATTTATACTTCACTCCCACCCCTGCCCCCCCACAGTTTGAACCCTCCCTCTGAACCTGTCCCACCCCTTTTTGAAACTACTCACCATCCACAGTGATATAACCACCTCCGGCAGCACATTCTACCCTGCTACCACCCCTTCAGTGAAATAGTGCCTCTTCATTTTCCTCCTGAATCTGCCTCCTTCCAACTTCAGACTCTGCCCCCTGGTTTTTCTTCCACCTTTTAATTTGAAAATACTTTCAGTGCTTGCTCTGTTCATACCCCTCAGGTACTTGAAGGTCTCAGTCATATCCCCTCTCTTCTATCCTCCAGGGAATGCGTATTGAGCTGTCTCATTCTCTCCTCATAAGGTTTATCTCCCAATCCCAGGATAATTTTTATTGCCTTGCTCTTTACCCCCTCCAATAGCATGATGTCCTTTTTCAAGTAGGCCCACCAGTACTGCAAGCAGTACTCCATGTGTGACCTCACCTGGGACCTGTACTGGGGCAGGATGACTTCCCAACTCCTAGAGGTAATTTCCCTTGTGATGCACCCCAGCATTCTGTTGGCTTTTGCCACTGCTTTCCTGTACTGGACTGAGTGGTTCATTTCCCCTGTCACTAGTACACCCAGATCCTTCTCTTCCTTTGACTTGGATAACTGCACTCCCCCAACCAGTAACTATTTCTGGGGTTCCTGGCTCCCAAGTGCATGACTTTGCACTTCTTGGCATTGAACCCAAGTTGCCATGTGTTAGATCATTCATCCTGTTTTGCAAAATCTTCTGGAGTACTGTACCGCCTTCCCCTCCATCAACCTCTGCACAGATCTTGGTGTCATCGGTGAAGAGACTGATCTTACTCTTTATTCCTTCTGCAATGTCGGCAATGAAAATGTTAAACAGCACTGGTCACAGCACTGAACCCTGTGGGACCCCACTTGTTACTGCTCTGATCTCAGATACTTCACCACCCACTACTACCTTTTATTGTCTATCCTAAAACCAGTTCCTGACACATCTAACCAGTTTCTTCCCTGCTCTCAGGCTGCTCAGTTTTCTGGACAGCCTACCATGTGGCAATGAATCTGCTGATGCTGGCTTGTTGTCTCTCCCCAGTCTAGATTGAAGCTTACAGGAGACAGGTCTTTTCTGGTGGCTGCACTGATACTTTTGATTGCATTACCAATCTACATCCATTCTGGCAGCATGGTGGTGGACCAAGAAATCCTATCTTTTCAGACTTATCTATTGCCTGACTTAACTATGTGTCTGCAACTTGGTTTCCTGGCCAATGCCCTATGGGGTAACCATTGCCTCAGTGCTTACATACAGAGGTTCTCTGTCTATTGACTTAACTATGTTCATTAACAACATTAGAGAAGGAATCAAGGGCAAAATCTGTCTCTTTAGAGATGACACTAAGCACTGTGGCAGGGTAGACAGTTGAGGGGCTTAGGCAAGGCAGAGCAATTTTGTCTGTAAGCTGGTCTTTCCCTGGGGCTCAAAGTACTGTACAGAGTAGACACATCATACATATCTCCAACAAAACATATTACAAAAACTAGGAGGATTTCTCCACAAATCCCAGCTAGCCACAACTTTAGAAACAAATTATGACAATCAATTAATAGATAAACCAATACATTAAATTAGTTAAGTCAGGCAATAGCTAAGTCTGAAAAGATGGCATTTTAGGGTCCACCACCATGCTGACAGAATGAATGTAGATTGGTAATGCATTCAAATGTATTGGCGCAGCCACCAGAAAAGACCTGTTCCCCAAAAGCTTCAACCTAGACTAGGAAGAGACAACAAGCCAGCATCAGCAGAGTGGAGAGAGCAGACAGAAGTAAGCGGAGTCAAGAGATCTTTCAGATAGCAAGAACCTAAACCATGTAGGGCTTCATATACCAGCAAGCATCTCTATCATTCAATGAGTGCATACTGTATACAGCACATGCTCACTGAGAACTCAGTCGGTGACCAACTGTGGTGGTGAGAGGAAGGCTGTGCTGCTTTGCAGCTCTGAGTTGGAATGGGGGGAGTGAGGTGGCGGGATACTTCCTGATAGGGTGGGGGTCAACTACACCACCAGGGACAGTTATTTCATAATATGTATGGGGTGATTGCAGAGGGGGTCCACTAGGCCACCAGGGAAGGGTATATACTAAGTAATGGGGGAGATTAGGGATGAGGGGGTCCACTAGACCACCAGAGACAAAGGTATGGCTATTTTATGGGGGACATTGGGGATCAGGGGGTTCTATATGTATGAAGACAGCATATGATTGACAGTAACACCATGCAGCATACGCACCCCAATGGGTGCTGACACATGCCCATTTATGCACACCTCTTTCTACCAACCCCCCACTGCCAGCTCCTGTGCCCCTAGTGTGCCTATAATGCACCCTGTAAGACCACATTCCACTGGCACAAGCCACTTAGACCACCGACTATGTGATCTAAATGGTGTCACGTGCTGCATTAATGATGGAGCTTGCTAACTTCCAAATAAGGGGACGTTACAGCCCCCCCATGATGCAGACCCCCTTTTGACCAGGTACACCACCAAGTTGGGCACAAGGGTGGCACAGGGACACTTCAGTGCAAGGGGTTCCAGGTGGGTCACAGCTGCAGACAGAAAATTGGGAATGTCACAAAATCCTTATGTCACTCTGGGGGCTTTGAAAATCTAACCCCATGATGTCTATGGGATGTTGCAGAGATCAAACATACTGCAGCATTCTGGATCAGTTGAAGGTAGTGCATCAAACACCCAGAAAACCCTAGAGAAAGAATGCTACAGTAATCTAAGCTTGATGTGATGAAGACATGGACTACCATCACCAGATCATGGGGCACAAGAAAAAATTTGATCTGGGCAATGTTTTGAAGATGGAAAAAGCCTCTACAGACAACCACTGACACCTGGTACTCCAAGGTCAGCTCGGAGTCCACAGTGACTCCCAGATTCCTAACTGCATTTACTGTTCCAAGGTCAACACCCATTTAAAGACAGAGCCATGTGTCACTCCCTATCACAGCTGACCCTCAGTGGCCTGGTTTGATAATCATCACCCCTGACTTGTCTGGGTTGAGACTTAACCAGCTGGAGGCCCTCCAGTCATTGCTTTCTTTCTGGCACTGAACAACACCAAGCCAAGGTTTACTCCATCAGATGCACATGGCAGGTACAGTTGGGTACCATCTGCATAACAGAGAAACTCCAAACTGTACCATTCAATGATCTCACTCAAGGACAACATGCACACAGCAATCAACACAGGGGCCAGTGTTGAACTTTGAGGTACACCACAGTCCAGTGCAACTGTCAAGGAGATGCAATTACACAAGATTACTTGCTGTGCTCTTCCACAGAAGTAGGACTTAGATCAGCATAAAACAGTGCTGGTAAGATCAACATAGCACCTTCGGTGATCCAGAAGCACCCCATGATCAACCATGCCAAAAGACAACAAGACATCAAGAAGGAGAAGAATGGAATAATGCTCTCTATGTCTTGCCACAAGGATGTCAAGGAGATGCAGACAGATTTGCAAAGGCTAGAGAGGTGGTCAACAGTTTGGCAGTTGAAATTCAATGACAAAAAGTGCAAAGTTATGCACATATGGAACAAGAACCCCAAGACAGAGTACTGGGTGGGGGAAGGGGGTAAAGCTGAACACAACCTCTGAAGAAAGAGACCCGGGGTCCACATCAGTGACTCCCTAAAATAATTAAGCCAGTGTAGCAAGGCCTATAGTAAGGCAAACAGAATACTGGAATGTATAGAAAGGGGTATTGACAACAGAAGAAAGGAGGTATTACTACCTCTCTGCAGAGCACTGGTAAGGTCCCACCTGAAGTACTATGCACAGGTGTGGGGTCCTCACCTGAGGAAAGATAAGGATAGCCTGGAGGTAGTGCAACATATAGTGATCAAAATGAGCCAGGGCTAGCAGGGCAGATGAAAAGAGGGTCACTCAAGGCACTGAACAAGCACTTGCTGGAGGCCAGATGACAGAGGGGGAGATATGATAGAGACTATCAAGTTTTTGAAAGGAACAAACAACATAAACTGTGAGGAACTACTAGCATACGCAGCAGATCAATAACATAGGGGCATGAGGGGAAATTGATTCGGGGGGGGTTCAAGATGGATGTGAGAAAGTTTTATTTTACAGAAAAGGTGGTGAAGTCATGGGACAATCTGCTAGCTGTTGTGGTGGGTGCCAAAACCATCAACTGCTTGAAACACAACTGTGACAGGGCTTAGTGCTTGATCAGAGTAGTAGCAGTAGAGTGTGGATCAATGGGTGGATAGTGTGGGTTAGAACCCTGTATGTACAGTAGGTCCTAGGTTGGTTAGGGTTTCATAGGCAGACTGAATGGACCAATGGTCTTATTCTGTCACCATTGTCTATGTTTCTTTGTAAAAGAACCAAAGACAGGATTACAGAGCTGTGATTCTTACCATGGTGACATAACAATGGAAAAAAAAGCTGTGACAGCATTCCACAGCTGAGCTCCATACCTAATAACATCACCTTGGGAGAGCAATGTGATTACAACAGTATAGCTAGGAAAATAACATTTATAAGCTGAAGCCCTTTCTACTCTTCTTGGCACCCCACCCCATGTATATATAGCAATTATTGTTGCCTTGCCCCCTTCTGTGCCTCATGCTGTACTTCAAGAAGTACATAGTCAGAGCAAAAATAAAATAACAGTCACCCAAAGGAATAACTGAAAGGTGGTCAAACAATGTGCCAAGGCTGTGGGAAGAGCCAGCGAGGTACTGGGGTGCATAGGGAGAGGTATCACCAGCAGAATGGAGTAGGTGGTGATGCCTCTGTATAGATCATTAGTGAGACCTCATCTGGAGTACTGTGTCCAGTTCTGGAGGCCACATCTCTGTAAGGACATTAACAAGGTTCAGAGAAGGGCAATGAAAATGGTGCAGGGCCTGCACCTTAAGTCATATCGTGAGAGACTGGAGGACCTAAATATGTATACCATGGAAGAGAGGAGGGAGAGGGATAATATGACAGAGACTTTCAAATATCTCAAGGGCATAAATAAGGTACAAGAATGTAACATCTTTCAGAAAAAGAGATGTTCTAGAACAAGGGGTCATGACATGAGGCTGGAAGGGGGTAGACTAAGGGGCAACATGAGGATGTATTTCTTCATGGAAAGGGTGGTGGATGCATGGAACAGCCTCCCAGCAGAGGTGGTGGGGGCAAATTCAGTAGGAGAATTCAAACATACATGGGATAGGCACAGGGACCCCTAGTGATAGGAAAGAGATCAAAGCCAAAGATCAAGTAGGGTTTGTGGTCTCTATAGTAGGTAGAGTAAATGGTCAGACTGGGTAGGCCTGGTGGTACTTATCTGCCATCAATTTCTATGTTTCTATGCTTAGCAATCATATTACTGCATCAGTAGGGATTAGGATCAGGCAGTGTGGGCACCAAAATTTATAGCTGGGGCACAGAAAATCACCCCAAAAAAAAAAAAACATGTAAGCCACAGCTTATATTGCATATACATCCTTATACCCATGCTAGGTATAATGAATTCATAAAATCACAGTTGGCAAAAGAAGCATTGTGTGTATATAACTAATTTTTCATTGCATCTAATGAGGTAGTGTGTGTGGGGAGGGGGAGGAGAAAGAGAGAGAGAGCTTTGAAAGGTCTCTTCAGCTGAACTTCCTCCTATATTAACATCACAATAGAAGGCAGAGGTTATTTATGCCTAAGGGTAGTGACAGACGGAAAAAGCAGGAATATGTACAGCTGCAGGAGAATGTTGATTACAGCATTATATTATTTTTACCTACTCATGAGAGGTATCAGTGAAGAGATGCACACATTATAATGAATACGCCATGTAGGCTTATTTTTATATTTGCATATTGATTTCCTGAGCATCTTCCTGAGTTCTTTATATAGAAAGATGGCTATTGAGAAGGCTTGGCTTGTATAAGGCTTAAATTATGCTGTTACAACCCATTTACATGCATGACACAGAGCAGCAGCACTCAGCCGTGGATTCCTGAAAACTGATGTTTAGGTTAGCACTCACACCTATCATGGGCATTTTATTTTTAAACAAAGCTACCTACACAGTGGCAGCCTCATGACAGAGGTGTGACTGGAATGCAAATAGCTGCTGTTAGATGCTTAGAAAGCCTGAGTGACAGCATCTGAAATTACTGTGGTGGTTGCTGCATCTGTTTTTCTTATGTTATTATTCATTTGCTGTTGAGGAGGAAGGGGAAGGATGGAAGGACATGATTGCCTTCTCATTTTGAATTCTGGTACTGCTTAATGTTTGTAAGAGAGAAAGTAAGATAGTAAAAGGCTTAATCTTACATACCGAAAGACCGAACAAAAATGTTCTAGTAATTATGTTGCTTTAAAGGGGCATGTCTAACAGCCACATTACCAAACACGGTCATTATGATTTTTAAGGGAGGGAACCTGCTGGGAGTTTACGTTTTATCTCACGGCCCATTTATAATGAGTCTGGAACACTCTTCCCAAATCCTGATGGGCAATAGTTCTCATAACAAAACCATCACACACACAGCGTGGCATGATGTAGCATATTCAACTTTCCTCATGAGTCACATCTATGAATGGGTCTGACAACTCTGTGTCAAGACTGAGCAGATGACAGTACTGAAACTGTCTGAGCCTTAACTATGTTGTGTCTGTGGGGGCAGGTAGAATGAGACTGAATTGTCTCAAAAGGTTTGTGGCCCCATGAACCTCGTTTAACTACTCTTTCCATTCCTGGAGTTCAAGGTGTCCTGTAGTGTTTTATTTCATGTTTGATCAAGTGCTTTTTCTTTACCAATGTGATAAGGGGAATATGTATTTGGCTCTCACCTTCACAGCCACAACTGTGATGAGAAATCATCTTTTCTGTCTAAATTAAGGTTATCAAGACTACATCTTGGCACAAACCCTAAGACTGCTATAATCCCTACCAACTCAGACTACCTGCAAAAAATAATCTAATGTAATTTTTGCCCACATTGTGAGTCTAAACAATGGTGCAAGTTGGAACACTGACAAAGGTGTTTCTACCTTTGGGCAGATGGCTCTGGCTTCAGTGACAGTCCTGGGGTCTTACATGGTGCAGTGCCACTAATTGAGGAGTACCTTCATAAGTGATGGAACCTATGGGGCTGTCCCTTAATTAAAGAAGCAAACGGAGATTTAGGGAGTACTCTCCTAGGTGGAAGAAGGGACACAATGAACACCAAGCTATGAGGGTTTTGTTAAACAGTTTCTGTTATGGGGCTGGATAACCATTTGATTAGCAACACAAAAGTTATATTCTATCTGCCTCTAAGTTTGGGCCTCACCTCTAGAACACCTCTCCTGGACTTCCAAAACATGAGTAATAAGCACTACAGATAATAAACAGATAAACATTTTATTTAATAAACAACTTTGCAACTTGGCTAAAATTAAAAACTGGGCACAGTATTTTGATATAGCATCCAAATGCATTGCAGGGGACCAGAATCTGATCCATGCGTGACTCTTTCCCTGCCATGGGAACTTTGCACAGGAAACTCAGTAACAATCCTCTCAGGTTTCAGTCTATACCTGCATTGGTACAATTACTGGGGGGCTTGGAACCACTGTCCATCTTTTTCTCCTTTGTGAGCTTTGAATCAAAATCTCAGTGCTCTTCCTCTGAAGCTTCATTGCGTTCACAGTTGTCATCTGGTACACGGGGACTTAACCCATCGTCCCAAATACCATGGATCCAACTCTGGTATGCTCTCAAACAGATTGGCAGTTCTCCTGTCTCATGACCCCAGATGAGGGCTTATGCTCAGAGAAGTAGAAATCTCTCCTTTAACTGGCCACGCACAACAAAAGCCTGCAGTGAGAGCAGGAGATACACAGACTGACTAAGGCCCTGTCTTACTTCATGTCCATAGAAGCCTCTCAGCTTTACAATCAGAACTGCAGTATTCACAGCACCTCTTCAAGTCAAGAGAGAGCATAAGCTCTGTTATACTTAGGGCCATTGCCATACCTTCGTCTTTAGGGTACTCCTAACATTATGGTCCTTTTGAGATGTCTCACAACTGCTCTGTCTGGGCACAGCAAACTCAGTCAGTGTCCCAGCAGAACTGAATGCATCTTCTTGTCTGCAGGAACCAAAAGTAGCACACCACTGGGCAGTCGGTGGGGTACAGGCAAGAGATGGCTAGTCTCACACAATACAGGAGCAAACAAAGGGTGCATTCGGGAGTCACATAATGAAAGGCTCAACAAGTAAAAATAATAATGCCACAGATTTATTGTAGCTTGGTGCAAGAGAGAAAGCTAGCCCTGGCACTTTGGCTATACTAGTTTTCATCAGTGAGTGTGCACTCCATCTTAGAACTAATTAGTTTATATAGCATGTTTAAAGATGTAATACATAATTATACAACATCCCATATTAGATAGATAGATAGATAGATAGATAGATAGATAGATAGATAGATAGATAGATAGATAGATAGATGGATAGGTGGATGGACGGATAGATATCTGTAGATAGATATAGTAGCTCATTAGCTAAATTAAGCAAACTCATATCTCATTCCTAGAGATTTAATTTTTGGTGCTACCTACATACTATGATCTGTGCTGACAAGTTTTTGTTAATTTCATTAGCTTGTACTGTACTTGTAGTAGTAGTACACATGTTATTGTTCAACAATCAGTCTTTATAATGTAGTGTACGGAGGAACATTGTTCCCACTAAGAATTGCACCATACTGAAACGCTGTTCATCCACAGAGTAGAAAATGAATGGAGCGTTGTACTGACCGTACGTGCAGAACAACATTCCATTCATTTGGAATGACACAGTCCAGCAGCTACCGTTAGTGATGCAGAACAACGAACTGCCACAAACCACATCATTTAAAAAATATCAACATGTTCCGTGCACTGTCCTCTTCATCCTTAGACACTGCCTGAGTAAGTTTAACAAGTTTACTTACACATTTCAGCATACGGGGGTTCGTTTTTTTCTTGCTAAGTGAGATGTGACGTCGCTATGTTTTTTTTTAGCAAATCCCGCCCACACAAGAATGGCAGCCAATGGGAGTGTGCGCTGCTAATGTAGGGACGCCCAATCCCCAGCAACCACACAGCTCACCACAGGAACAAGCTGTAGCTGCCGAAGGATGAAATGGGAGATGGCAATTTATTTTAACATAGAAAAAAATTAGAAGGGCACCACTATAAAAATACTGGCTGGGCAACCCCATGCAGAAAATGTGTATTCTGCCACCTTGGGGTCTGATTCCTGAGGACCTCTTGAGCTTCGCTCTCGAGGTCTAAGGGAATTAGATCCCTCTGTGGCAGAACACACTGGCTCTGCATGGTTGCGCAGCCAATATTCTCTGTATACCTTGTACTTGTAATTTGAGTCATTTGAGCACTTTTCTCACTTCCCCAGTTCTAGCACATAACCCCCCCCAAAAAAATACTAAATGCATACTGATGTGTATATATATATATATATATATATATATATATTAAAACTCCATTTTAGAAAAACAGTTAAGGTTTCCATTACACCTTTAAAAGTATGAAAATTCAATGTTAGGGTTAATGCGTGTATCAGCACAACACCAATCTCTGCAAACATTAGCAACAAAACAGTTATTTGATATATCCCTTGTTGTCCTTCCATGTAACTCGTACACCATACAAATATTTTGTTCTATATCACATGATTAAAAGCTCAAATGGTATATGAGTTAGGTGGAAGGACACCAAGGGATATATCAAACAACTATTTTCATTAAATGTTGCAGAGATGATGGACTCTGCGTGTCTTTCTGGCGTTGAAAGGTGTAATGGAAACCCTAACTGTTTTTGTAAAACAGAGTTTTATTCTAGTTAATTTCCTTACTTTTTGAGATAGGTGTGTAACAAAATTGGAACAAATACTCATACGTTTGTCATTGTTTTCATATTGTGACCCCAAATCTTCGACATAGCCTTCCTATCACCCCACCTCATAACCCTCATACTGTAGGTGTAAATTTCTTAATTCATGGCAAAATGCTATTCTGTGCCACAGCTGTGGAAACACATTTTGGAGAGGATGTGAGACATGACAGCTGTAGTATTCATGAGGTGCTGTGAAGAAAAGCCTATGCTCAAACTTTGGAGTGAAAATATAAATGATTGGCAGTTACATGCATGCATAGGAAAATTTCATTGATTGCGTTTAACTCAAGCATTCTTTGTTACTTTTGCTCCAAAATTTCAACATTGCCTTTTTGGGACCCTGCGTTATGAACACTGGCACTGTCATTTCATTACTCAATCCTGAAAGGTGATTTTGCACATCGACTGCACCATTGAGTGCCACAGGTGCAAAAGCACACTTCAGACAGGATGTGAGGAATGCAGCTGTACTGTTCATGAGGTGGTGTGAAAAGTGGCTATATTGAAAACTTGGAGTGAAAATATAAACTGGAAAAGTTATACACGTGTGAAAGAAAATTTCAATGACCATGCATAACTCGGGTGTTTTGGGGTATTTTTGCACCAGATTTTTCACATGGGATTTTGGGACCCCACCTCATGCACAATGCCATTCCCATTTCATTGATCAGTTCCAAAAGGTAATTTCTTTCAGTCACAGTGAAATCATCTTTAAGGACATAGAAACATAGAATTTGATGGCAGATAAGGACTGCTTGGCCTACCTAGTCTGCCCATTTCCCTACCTAACAGATAAGCTGCAGATCCTAACGAACCAACATCCTACTTCCTCTTACCCCCCACTAGAATTGCCTTATGTCTGTCCCATGCATTCTTGAATTCTCCCACTGTTTTTGACTCTACAACCTCCTCAGGAAGGCCAGTCCATGCATCTACAACCCTCTCTGTGCCTTCCCCCCCTCTATCTTCAAATTGTGCCCACTTGTTCTTGCACATCGCTTTTTCTGAAAGATGCTACCCTCTTGGACGTGGTCGATTCCCTTGAGGTATTTGAAGGTTTCTATCATGTCCCCCCTCTACTTCCTTTCCTCAAGGCTGTACATCTTAAGCTCCTTTAGTCTTTCTTCATATGTCTTCTGGTGCAGACCCTGCACCATTTTGGTTGCCCTCCTCTGTGCAGCCTCCACTCTGTCTACGTCTTTGCAGAGATGGGGTCTCCAGAACTGTACACAGTACTCCAGATGTGGTTTTACCAATTGTCTGTACAAAGGGCCAACAACTTCCCATTTTCTACTGGTGATGCCTCTCCCTGTGCATACCAGTATCCTCCTAGCCCTCCTTATTGCCTTCTCACATTGCTGGCACACCTTTAGGTCATCTGATATGACTACCCCAGGTCTCTTTCCATTTTTGTTGTTGTCAGTATCTCACCCCCCATTGTGTACTCTTCCCTTGGGTTTTTGTTTCCCAGGTGCATTACTTTGCACTTCTTTGCATTGAATCTAAGCTGCAATACATTTGACCATTCCTCCAACCTTGCTAAGTCCCTTTTCATCCTTTCCACCTCACCTTGCATATCAACCCTGTTGCAGATCTTTGTGTCATCTGCAAAGAGACATACTTTTCCTTCCAGTCCCTCTGCAATGTCGCTTATAAAGACATTAAAAAGGACTGTCCCTAGTACTGAACCCTGCGGTACCCCACTAGTAACCCCCCTTTCTGTGGACTTCATTTACCATTACCCACTGTTTCCTGTTGTCCAGCCCGTGTTTTACCCAGGCAACCACCCTCAGACCCACTCCCAGGCTGGCTAGTCTGTTTATTAATCTTTTGTGCTGGACTGTGTCAAATGCCTTGCTAAAGTCTAGGTAGGCCATGTCCACAGCCCCTCCCTGGTCTACTACTTTGGTCACCCAGTCAAAGAAATCAATTAGATTCATCTGACATGACCTTCCCACTGTGAAACCATGCTGCCTTGGGTCCTGTGCCCCACTGACCTCTAGGTACTCAACAATTCTTTCCTTCAGAAGTGATTTCATAATTTTCCCTACCACTGAGGTCAAACTGACAGATTTGTAGTTTTGTGCCTCTGTCTTGCTTCCACTTTTGTGAAGGGGAATCACATCCACCCTCCTCCAGTCCTCAGGTACCACACCATCTTCCCATGATTTATTAAAAAGGGTAGTTAGTGGTGTTACTAGTTCTTCCCTTAGTTCTTTTAGAATACTGGGGTGAATCCCATCAGGCCCCATTGCTTTATCCACCTTCAGTTTTAAGAGTTCTTTCAGAACCCTTTCTTCTGTGAAAGGACTAATATCAACACCCCTATCCAGAGTGCTTCTATTGACTGGATTAGGTATCTCCCCCTGCTTTTCCATTGTGAATACTGAGCAGAAGTATTCATTCAGTATCCCTGCTTTTTCACTGTCGCTCTCTGCCCAACCACCTTCCTCTTTATTCAGTCTCAGTATCCCTGCCTTAGTCTTTTTTTGCTCCCTAATGTACCTATAAAAGGTTTTATCCCCCTTCTTAACTGAGTTGGCTATCTTTTCCTCAGTTTGGGACTTTGCTATTCTGATTGCCTTCCCCACTTCCTTCTGCTTTGATTGGTACAGTTCTCTGTCCTGCTCCTTCTGTGTTTCCTTATACTTCTTGAATGCTATCTTTTTCTCCATTACTTTCTCCACTGCTTCTTTTGAGAACCATAGTTTTTTTCTTTCATTTTGATTTGTTTATTTGCCTCACACAAAGGCTTGTTGCCTCTGTGATGGCAGTTTTGATGTCTCCCCATTGATGCTGCACCCCACCTTCTTGCCTGTTTGCTAGTGCTTTTCCGAAGCACTCTCCCATTTTGACAAAATCAGCCCTCCTGAAGTCCAGTATCTTCACTTTTGTGTGGCTTGACTCTACAGCTAAATTTATCATGAACCACACTGTTTGGTGGTCGCTTGTTCCCAGATGGCTACTCACTTCAAGATCAGAGATCCTCTCTTCATCCTCATTTAAGAGTACAAGGTCTAAGATTGCTTCCTCCAGAGTGGGTTCCAACTCTAGCTGTCTGAGGCATGCCCCCTTTAGGGCATTAAGAATGACCCTGCCCTTGGATGTGGCTGCAGCAAAGGTGCTCCAGCTAACATCTGGCATATTCAGGTCCCCCATCAGCAATATATTCAATTTCTCTGCCATCCCAAGGATCCCTTCTATCATTTCCTTATCCATTACCTCCCCCTGAGATTGGGGTCTGTATACAACCCCTGTGCAAATTGTGGAGCCATTTCCAGTTCCCAGGGTGACCCACAGTGCCTCCTCTCCTCCCTGTTTACCCATTAGTTCTGTTGCTTTGATCCCTTCCCTTACATGGAGTGCTACTCCTCCTCCTCTTCTTCCCTCCCTGTCCATCCTGTAGGTTGAGTGCCCTGGTATGTTGACATCCCAGTCATGGTTCTCTGTGTACCATGTTTCTGTGACTGCCATGATATCCAAGCATCCCTCTTCCATCAAGGCCACCATTTTGGGGAGCTTTTTACCTAGACTATTGGCATTGGTAATCATTACCCTCCATTTGTTGTGGCTTTATTTCTTTTTGCTCCGTCTCTGTCCTTACTGCCTTTGTCTTTTTCTCCATTTACCACTGCCCTTCTCCCTATCAACTGCTCTGTCTTGGTGTTTACCTCACTAACTACCCAGATTTTTTGGGGGGGCTAGGATTTTTCTTCTCCTTTTCAGTGCCTCCCCCCTTGGCTAGTTTAAATGCTTGCCAATGAAGCATTTAAACCTATCACCTAGGATTCTGGTTTCCCTCCTGGATAGATTCAGACCATCGCACTTGATAGGCCTGCATTCCTCCAGGTGGAGCCCCAGTTCCCAGTGAAGTCAAATCCCTGAGCTCTGCACCAGTTTTTTAACCAGTCATTGAATCCCATGGTGTGGAGTACCCTAGCCTCATCCATACCATATACAGGTAGCACTTCCAAGAAAGTTACCGTGTGTGCTACTTGTTTAAGTCCTCTCCACAACTCCACAAACTCCTGTTGCACTGCTGTGATCACATTCTCAGCCAGGTCATTCATCCCTAGGTGGATAATGACATCTAGCTCACTCTCCCTTGCAGCTGCTCCCACGATCCTTAGGATTAATTTCCTGTCCTTCCAAGCCATGGTGCGGGCAGGCCCACCTCCTTTCACCTCCCTCCCTCCCCACTTCTACCTCCCTAACAATTGGGTCCCCCACCAGGAGTTGTTTCCTTCCCCTGTGGGGTCCTGTGCCACCCTCCTGTGGGTCTCCATTGTGGAGGTTCCCAGCAACCTCCTTGGTCTCCACTGTGGGAGCCTCCATAGAGGAACCATGCTCTGCCATAATGGTAACTGAATTGTGGAGAGGAACAACTGGAGGAATGCACCTCTGTTCCACCACCCTCACCCTTCCTGAGCTCACTGTGGTCCAACCACTCCTCTTTCTTGGCAACCTCTGAGGTAGTGTTGGTGGTCTGGGTGGTCCCTGGGTGGGAGAGAAGGTTTCCCAAATCCTTCCCAGGTCAGCATGGAGATGAACAACCTCCTCCCTCAGATCAGAGAGGTGCCTCCAAATAGGACAGCAATGCAGTCTCTAGACTGTCTCCTGGAAGACTGCTGCTCCACAGCCAGTGCATTGCACCACTTCCCACATTTCTGTGTCCCTTCCTATTACAGATGCTTTTCTTTTATTTTTTGTCCTTGTTTTAGTGTGTGCAAGCTTGTGAGTGTCTCTACCCCCAATTCAGTGTGTTGTATCTTTAAGAATATGATCAGGTGTATGTTGTTAGCAGTTTTGGGGAAGTGATGTCAGAACCCCTGCTATAAAGGAAGTTATGTGCTTGGGGTAGGAGGGGTGAGGAGAAGGGTGGGAGTGAGTAAACCTATGCCTCCAGAAACAATCAACTACAACTCTGACCCTTCACCCCAGGGAGTGCCTTCCTTCCTTTCAGACATCTATTTCACAGAGGTTAAGTAACAGGTCTAGTCAGAAATGACCACAAATATCTCCCAGCTACAGTTCCACCCTGGAAAATTAAAGTTAAAACTAAGAAAAGTCAACCCCCAAAACAGAATCAATACTAGTTACTTACACAGGTCCAAAAAGTAATAATTCAATTCAGTGTAGTCTAGAAACCAACCTCCTTGATTTAAGGAAGTTGTGGGTGCTCTCTTTCTCTCTCTGTCTCTGTCTCAGAGTAACAAAATGACAGTGTCAATGTTCATGAGGTGGGATCCCAAAAAGTCCATGTTGAAAATTTGCTTCATGCCAGAGGGTGTAGACAGAATGAGGAGGGACCTGCAGAAGCTTGCAGAAGCTTGACAAATGATCAGGGGTTTGGCAGTTTAAATTCAATGCAAAGAAGTCCAAGATAATGCATATGGAGCACAAAATCCTTGCAACAACATACCAGTTGGACGGGTGAGGATATAGCATGCACCAAGCAGGGGAAGGGACCTTGGGGTTATCATCTTTGATGATCTCAAGGTAGGGAAACAGTGCGACAAGGCAGCAGGTAAAGTAAAAAGGATGCTGGGATGCATAGGAAAGGGCATCACCAGCAGGAAAAGGGAGGCAATAATTTCAATATACAAGACACTAGTGAGCCCTCACCTGGAGTACAATGTGCAGTTCTGGAGACCTTACCTATGTAAGGACATAGACAGGGTAGAGAAGGTTCAGAGGAGGGCAACAAAGATGGTACAACGATTGCATCATAAGTCCTATGAGGACAGGCTAAAGGACCTGAATATGTACTCCCTGGAGGAGAGGAGGGAGGGAGGGAGAGAGGGGATATGATAGAGACATACAAGTACCTTACAGGGAGGAACAGGGAGCAGGAATACACTATTTTCCAGTGAAAAAAGATGTTCCAGAACTAGAGGGCATGGGATGAAGTTGGAGGGAGGGCAAATTCAGATGAAACATGAGGGAGAATTTCTTCACAGAAAGGGTGATGGAAAAGTGGAACACCCTGCCAGAGGAATTGGTGGGAGCTGAAACAATCACTGGATTTAAGAATGCATTTGATAGACATAAGGACATTCTGAAGGTCAGCAGTAAGGGGCAACAGACTTCTAAAAAAACATAAAGTGAACTTACAAGCTCAACTGGGCAGACTGGGTGGGTCATAGACCCTTATCAGCCAACAGTGTCTATGTATCTATGCAAAATACCTACAAATGGCTGAGATATTAACATAAAGTATGTTCAAAATGCCATTGGCTGCCTCTTTATGGCACTTACCTTTATTCTTCAGTTCACTGTTCGACTTTGAAGAGTGCAGACATGTCCTGGTCCACAGAAGATGACAGCTGCTGACCTCAGTTAGTAAGGATATAGCAAGGGGGTGTGGGGTTTTTGGTTGCTCAGTGAAAGGGTCAGGATGTGAGAGGGGGATGGGGAAACAGTGAGAGACCTTATTTACAGGAGTTTAAAAAAGATGTTATGGACTGTTTCCTTTTTTCACAGGAACAGAAGAACCAATTCTCAGGGCACTGGGTAGGGTTCCCCAGTGTCCCACACTGCTCTGGGGGTACAACATTACTGGGTACACTATGTACACTGGGAGTGGGCTTCCTAGATTCACACACTGCTGGTGAGTGTGGATGTAGTACTGACATGGGGATTGGGCACTCTGCTGTTGGCAAAACCATTACATACATATTTCAGGACACTGGGAGTGGGTTCACCAGTATCCCACAGTGGGGGGAGGGGTGCTTCATCTGGGACACTGGGAGTGGGCTCCGCAGTGTCCTACTGTGCTGGTGGTGGTGGGGGAGAATAAGATATTGAAATAATGAAAAGCACAAAAGACAGTCGTTCAATGGCACAACATTTTTGGCATTCAATCATGAGGTGCACTTACCAAGGTGCTAAACTCAGTTGAAATGCACCAAACTGGAAAACTGCAAAAAGGTCAGCACTTCATTCAGTCCTATAGTAAGTTTAAATCTCAAGTTCACAATGTTGAAGAAAACAAAGCCTGGCAGATCACCCCAGAGTGGAGATTATGTTTAAAACAAAACTCTAGGGGGGTTATGCAACCTCAGTTGGGGCCCTGGGGGCTGTAGTATAGGCACAGTTGGTTGACTGTTGGTTCCTGTTCCCCCCCGTGTTGGTTCTGCCTGCCAAAAAGGATTTAGTACTGCAAAATAGCATCCTGATTCAGTGCAGTATCCCTTTCCATAGGGCTCATACAAAGCAGAATCCTAGTTCAAAGTAGAATCCTAGTTCAAAGTAGAATCCTAGTTTGAAGCAGAATCCTGTGTTGTGTGGGACTTCTATTTTTACCTTAGGAAATAATGGGAAATTCAACATGTCATAACTTTGGAACAAATTTATATATTCCCACCAGATCTTCAAAAGGCACATCTGTGAGGTCAAGGCTGTCTGCCCTGAAAATGTCAGCCCAGAAGCTAAAGCCATTTCCGAGATACAGATGAACAAAAAAAGTGTCAAAACCCCAAACCTTTATTTTTAACACTCTGTATCTCAGAAATGGCTAAAGCTATTAAGATAAAATGTATCACTTACAAACACCTCCCCAGGATAATTATGTGTGCCAAATTTTATAGAAATCACTTTAAACATCACAAAGTTATTAAGATCCAAAAATTGCCCTTTAACATTAATAAACACAAACGATAAAACCCTCAAAAATCTGTTTTTTTTCAGCACTAAGTATCTCAGAAATCAAATAAGGGATTCAAACCAAGTTTGTCAAGTCATGATGCCTGTGTCCTAGGCTGCTGCTTGTCAAATTTCCTGCAAATCTGCTGGAGTGTTGCAAAGTTATTCAGGTGCAAAGTATGCAAAACTAGATGAAAGTGTGCGAAAATCACTCACTTTTACATCTATTTTCTCCCATGGGGAATAATGGCAAATTCAAGATGTAATAATTTTGGAATGGTTTATTATTGTTTTACCAAACCTTCAAAAGGCACATCTGTGAGGCCAACACTTTCTGCCCTGAAAATTTCAGGCCAGCACCTAAAGCCGTAGAAATCTCTGTACTTTCAGCACTTTGTATCTCAAAATTCTCAAAATATATTCAAATCAAAGTTGGCATCTCAACAGACCTACCTCAGCAAATGATGCATGCCAAATTTCAGGAAAGTCTGTAAAACCAAGTTAATGTTATTAACCAGGAAAAATTGCCCTTTAACATTAAACACTCCTACAAACCCTAAATATACTGGCACTACCGGTAGGGCCAGTATAGTTAGAGTTTGTAGGAGTGTTTAATGTTAAAAGGCAATTTTTCCTGGTTAATAACTTTAAATTGGTTTCACAGATTTTATATAATATGGGATGTTGTATAATTATATATTGTACCTTTAAATGTGCTGTATAACTTGATTGGTTCTAAGACAGAGTACATGCCCCTGTCGAAGATCAGGTAAGGTCGAAGTACTGGTGCTAGCTTTCCCTCTTGCACTGAGCTGCAATACTGTACATCAGTGGCATTATTATCTTTACTTGCTGAGTCTTTTATTTTGTGACTCCTGATTGCAGACTTTCATTTGTTTCATCTTCTTGACTACAGTTTGCTGCCGATTGTGTATCTCCCTCAACCACACAATATCTGTGAAGCCACATAGCAGTAGGGAACTTGGGCCAAACCAGTAACCACAAACTGGATGAGGGATAGTGAAGGAGTTGGATAGTTGTCTTTAAGTATAGTGGGGAGAAATTAAGAAGAAACAATTCCTCTAAACATTTTGAGATTCAAACCCCTAAATATTTTTTATAAAGTCTATAATCCCCAAATTCTGCCAAAGGCATTGATGTGTATAGCAGGTCTTTATTAATGGACAGGATTTCTGACTTTGCTGTGTCAACTTTATATCCAGAAACATTGGTGAAATCAAAGATTAATTTGAACAGGGATTTTTACCAATGTAGTAGGATCTTATGTTTGCATCCATTAATAACTATTCCTTTTTCAACTTCTGAGGATTGAGCAAAGGGCTCCCCATATATAGCAAAAAGGAGGAGTGATGAGGAACACCCCTGTCAGGTGCCCCTGAAAAGATTAAAGCATGTCAGCACCTGTAAATTTGTTTTAATTTTAGATGCTGGTGAATTGTATGAGTTTAACTCAGTGTAAGAACGTTTTTCCAAAATCTATCTTTTACAGGGTCTTGCGAAGAAATTCCAGGAGACTCTGTGAAATGCCTTCTCTTCATCCAAAGTAATTGTGACCACATGCTATTTTTTAAGTTAAATGCATTAAGTTCAGAGCTCTCTGAACATTGTGTTAGCCTTTGAGTTCCAGTGAAGTCTGTTTGGTCTCTATTGACCAATTATTTTTAACTGCCTCCAGTCAGTCAGCATTGATTTTAGTGAAAATGTTTTAGTCATTGTTTATTAGTGAAATGGGGTGATATTGATTTACAATCCTATGAAGGCTTATCTGGTTTAGGAATTAATGTAGTAAGAGTTTCATTGAACGATGTAAGCAAGTTATTGATGAATATGAAGTTGTTGAATAGAACTTTTAGTACAGGGGATAGAATTGTACAGAATGTATTATAATAGTCTGCAGTTAGCCCATCGGGGCCTGGTGACTTACTACATTTTAGTTCCTTAGTAACTTACTAAATTTTAGTTCCTTAATAGCTTGTTTAATTTCTTCAGTAGTAATTTCTTTTTAAAGATTCTTTTTTTCTTCCCAGATCAATATTTGGCAAATTAGTTCAATTCAAATAGGTTCTTATCTGAAATACTTTCCTCACTGTCCAGTATGTACAGGTTGGAATAGAAATCACAAAAAATATGGTTAATTTTTAATTTATTTATTTAAAATCTTGGTAATCAGAAAAGGCATACTGAGCCAAAGCTTATTTGCAGGTGCGACCCAGAGAAAGGGTTCAGTGGAGAAGTAGACATAGCATAACCAACATGCAATAGCAACAATATATATACACTCAAATATGTACAATAGAAACAATATATACATCAGTATCAAGGTAACTATAACTAATACAAAGGAAAACATTATATACACTAAAGTGTTTCAAAACTTTGCAATGAGTTACAAGATATAAAGGAGTACTGTGTGCCTGAATTGAAGGGGAGAGTTTATAGATAGGGAGAGGTTATTTTATGCCTGGGAACATGAGGCTTGAGGGCAGGAGCAAGGTAGAAGAGGGTGGAGAGTGAGCAGGTGTTTGAAGGTAGTAAGAGATGTTGCAGACTGCAGTTGTTTAGGGAGCTGGTTCCAGAGGGCAGTAAATCTGTATGAGAAGGCTGATTGCCCCGCTAAGGTGTGAATTTGTGGAAGTTCGAATGAACGAGTGTCACGGCTATGCAAAGATATGGAGGATGAGTAGGAAGGGGACAGTTTACATGAAAAATATTAATACAGAAAAAGAAATAGTCATTTACACTCGATGAAATGTGTTGTGATCTGTTATTAACTCTCATAGAAACATAGAAACATAGAATTTGATGACAGATAAGCACTGCTTGGCCCACCTAGTCTGCCCATTTCCCTACTTAATGGATAAGTTGCAGATCCTAGTTAACTAATAGCCTACTTCCTCCTATCCTCCAGTAGAATTGCCTTACAGTAGCAGCCGCAGACACTGCCAACTATTTCCAGAAATTTCTATGATATTTCCAGAAATATCTCCTGCTCTCTGCATTTCCACAGTAGGGGCAGCAGAGAGAAACTCTTCAGAAATAATGCAACATTTCTGGAAATAGCTGCCAATGTCTGTGGCTACCACTGTATGTCTGTCCCATGTATTGTTGAGCTCCCCCACTGTTTTTGACTCTACAACCTCCTCAGGGAGACCGTTCCATGCATCTACAACTCTCTCTGTGAAGAAATGCTTCCTCACATTACCTCTGAGCCGTCCCCCCTTCTATCTTCAAATTGTGCCCCTTGGTTCTTGCACATCTCTTTTTCTGAAAGATGCTACCGTCATGGACTTTTTTAATTCCCTTGAGGTATTTGCAACTTTCTATCATGTTCCCTCTCTCCCTCCTTTCCCCAAGGCTATACATTTTAAGCTCCTTTAGTCTTTCTTCATATGTCTTCTGGTGCAGACCCTGCACCATTTTGGTTGCCCTCTTCTGGACAGCCTCCACCCTGCCTAAGTCTTTGCAGAGATGGGGTCTCCAGAACTGTACATAGTACTTTAGATGTGGTCTTACCAATGGTCTGTACAGAGGGCCAACAACTTACTGTTTTCTACTGGTGATGCCTCTCACTATGCATCTCTTTTTGCATTCTTTGTATGATTTATGGCACTAGCTGCCTTTTTCTGTTGTAACTGCAGATCTACTAGCCTATCATTTTTTCTCCATAGAGCTTATATATTGTTTATGAACCACATAAAACAGTTTGAGCTTTTAAAGATATTAATTTGTAGTGCTCTCTTAATATAATCAGTACCATCTCATAATTCTCTGGGGTTGATAGAATATAAGTTTGTTCTGTTTCCTCCAGTTTTTCACTAATTATTCTTATTTCCCATTTCTAAATGTCTTTATTTTTGAAGTATACCTTTTAGTGACTTCTCTTATGTTATTTTTCGGGATTTCCCAATAATTGTTAGGTGGCGATTCATTGATATTATTAAACTCAAGAAATTTACTGACCATATTTTGAATCATCTTAATGTATACTTCATCTTTAACTAACATTGCCTCAAAATGCTAGATTATATTATTAGACTTTAAATTATGATTCTTTAATAAGAAAAGTAGACAGGCATGGTTTAAAATATGTATAGAACTGTAATCTATTTGATTTACTCTTTTTTTTTTTTTCTTGTAGGACAATAGGCATGTGTCAGTTCTGGACTGTGACCCTTTGTACTTTAAAAAAAAATTGTATATTTCTTTTTTTGTATTCTTAAATCTATAAATGTTTACTAGATTGAAATCTTTAATGAAAGTATTCAATCCAGAAACTTCTCTTTTTTTTACTCTGTAGAGCCAAGGGTTCTATCAAGTTGACTTAACATATTATTAAAGTCTCCTTTAATTACGCATGGAGTTGGGTGTTGTGATAGAATATAGACAAAATTGGTAAAACAAAGTTCTGCACATCATGATTTGGGGCATAAGTAGATACAAAAGTGGTTACTTGTAGTTCTTGCTTTACAGTAATGATTGCATGCCTTCCCCCTGCATCCATGTGGGTCTTCTCAGTTATAGCTTTCTCCTTCCTCCTCCTCCCAACCTGGCCTCTCCCTTCCACCCTCCTCCCCATCCTCCCATCTTTCCCCAGTTCCTCCCTACCCCCACCTGTCTTCTTTTCTCCCTACAAAGCACTTACTACTGTTAGCACTAATTTACCTCATAAATTGTCCTGAATACATCTTGTTTTTACCTAAAATTTGCTTAGCTTTACTCCCCAATTGTGTGTACCTGTGTCTCCCTACCTCAATTCTAATGATGCATTGCTTCCTCTTTCTTTAAGGTAATGTTCATTGTTTTCTTGATTACCAAATTTGTACTTTACCGCTAGCCGCCTACTCATTTTCTGTCAATCCTGTTGATTGCTCAACTGTATGTAACTGACTCCTGTATGCCACCACGTTTGTAACCCTCCTGGGTCACACCTGAAAATAGGCACTTGGTGTCTAGTGTGCCCTACCCGGTTAACAAAAACAAATAAATAAATGATTTAGAAAAACTGATTGCTACTCCTCTCAAGTCCTTTGTAAAGGGAGCATGGATTCCCCCACCACCATCTAAACTCCAGCAATATTTAAAGTTTCTTGCCATTAAATTTGTTGCCTGCACAAAAACAGCATTACTATTAGTAGCTATTCTGTTTGATAAATGTTTCCTTAATTTGCATCTATCTCTGCATCCCTTTACATTCCATGATGTCCACTTTAAGTTTAACATTGTTTATAATATTCTTTATTTGCATTAGTGTCCACCCCAAAAAATACTTCTTATTGTCCATGATATCATATTCATTATCTTGTTGCCACTTCTGACTTACTAAGATCGAATTTTGAGTGTCATGATTCCCCATCCACTATTAAAAAAAAATCAGGAAAGACATGGAAAAAAATGGATCTCTTACCGCTTCCATTGATGCAGAGAGAAAATATTATCACTATGAATGTTTTACCATGCCTTCTGTTTTTCTTCCAAGCCCTACCTATTAAAATCAGGAAAGGGTTTTTCAAGGAATGGTAGATAATACTTAGAAGGCTACTTTGCAAAATGAAAATTCCCAGGATAAGTTTAGAAAACCTATACTCCCCGCCACAACCACCAAAACTACCTAGTACATACAGGAATGATTACTTATCTGGCCACTTAAAGTAGTGGATTGCTGGTTCAATAGCAAAGCCTCAGAGACCACCAGCTGGATTCTGACAGAAAAGGAAAAGCTAAAATAGAATCTTAGACATGTAGGCCCAGATATTCAAAAGGGTTGTGCATGGCGCAACAGTGTTGTGCCATGCACAACCCACTGATGCACCCTGGTGCGATATTTAAAAAGGAAAAGTGCACCTGCACAAATCCCGATACACCGGGGCGCATCAGTAATGTATGCAGGCACAGGTGGGGGGGTGTGCCCATGCATAAACTGCACAGCACGATATTCAGGCGGGCCATGCAGAGTTATGCAGGCGCAACCCCCTACCAGTGCCTGCACAACTTTACGCCAAAAAAACAGGATCAAGTTGAGGGTCACCCACAGGTGAGCTGCCACATTGCAGGGCGCAACACAGCAGCTGCCACCTGTGGGTGGCTTCCACTTATTCCTGGTGCCCCCCATGCCCCGATTGCAGGAATAATGTAATTCCCCCCCCAGCAGCCCAATCACGGGCATAATAGTAGTTCCCCACCCCGAATAGCCAGTGGGCATACTATTAACCCCCATAGTCCGATCGCAAGCATCATATTAACCTCCCCACCCCCGAATAGCCTGATCGCGGGCATAATGGGAAGGTGCCCCACCCCGAGTAGCCCGATCACAGGCATAATAAGTTCCCCACCCCGGTAGCCCAATCATGGGCATAATAGGAAGGTCCTCCCACCCCTGAGTAGCCCCATCGCAGGCGGCATCCTCACCCCCCCACGTCCTGAATCCCTGGTGATCTAGTGGCCCCCCATCCATCCCGTCCATGGAGACCCACTACCCCGCTCTCCCCCATCAGCCGGCAGGCAGCAGCACCCCACCCACCTGCCGCCCCACCGCCCGCCAACTGACAGAGCATGAGCCAATGGGTGTGCAGCCCATACCATACAAGGCAGTCTGGATCGTGCTGCAGGGGGCATCGGTCCCCAATGGCTGTTGCCTGGCAGGGCCGCCAGGTGCAAGTCATTGGGGATTGGCGCACCCGCATGCTAATGGCATGCAAATGGAGCCGAAATTAGATGCAAATGACCCCATGCGCCTTGCATAAATTATGGCCCCATTTGCATGTCACCTTTTGAATATCGCATGTTTGCACATGGCGCAATGGAACTTGCGCCACTGCATCTGAATGCTCCACTCTGACCACTTGCGGTGGCACAGTTCCACTGCACCATGCACAGTGGCTGTGGCCAGGGGGCGAAATTCAAAGAAGTTGCTCAATAGCGCAAGTCCGTTGAATATCGCCCTGGCCACACCCCGCGCAACTTTTTTTAGCAGTGCAAGGGCTTGCACCACAGAATGGTGCAGTTTGAATATCTGACACATAGTGTCTATTAAAAGAGTAGATTTAGTGAATATATCATATTTTACACAACAATAGCAGCTTGGGAGAAATTTTATAAAGTAATAAAATTCAATTAAAAGCTTTCAAAATTTGTGCCAATCTACAGAAACGGTGTTATCACTTAAGTATCTCAAAATAAAATACTAAGTGACTGGAAAGAGAAAGGCTTAGCGGAAGTAGGAGATATTTTTTCTAAGAGACAGTAGATCCTATTTAATAAGTAAGGAATACAATATAAGCTTAATTCAGGACATTATTTATTATAGTTACAACTTAGAAGTGCTATAAGTAGGATTCTCAAGAATGCGCCCCCTTCCCCCATCAACATTGGAGGTTCTAATTGTTGGAGAAAATAAAATTAAAGAAAAAATGACTGGCAAATATATAATTTGCTATTAATAAAAACATATGATTAGCTACAATTAAAGTCCAGATGGTCAGAAGATTTAGGTGGTGATGAAACAGAAAGTAATTGGGAGGCAATCATGAATTCCCCATTACCAGCCTGAAAGAACATCCGACTACAGCAGATACAGTTTAATCTAGTTCATGGAACATGATATATGCCTTCAAAGCTCAATAAATGTAATTTATCCATTAGCAAATGCTGTCCCTGATGTGGTAACCAGCAGGGCACACTAATTCATATGTTTGTAAAGTGTCTGAAATTGACACAGTTTGAGAATGGGATTAATAATTTAAAGTGCCACCAGACAGAATGCAATAAAATATCGCTGCACTATATCACAAAATGCTGCAGTATGCTGCAGGGAGCACTGTAATTCAATGTCCATTAAGCCCTTTTCTTACTGCAGTATTTTGTGACATGTCATTTAGTTCAAGTTATTTTGTTTCATCATCGCTACCTCAGCTTTATGCACAAACACAGTAGTAGTAGTAGTACATTTCCTGTTTGGCCTGGGTATCCTCATATTAGCATTATTGGCAAATAGTGATCCATGAGAAAAAAAACAACACAAATACTTAATAAATATTTTGCTGGCCACTCCAAGGAAGATAATCCTACTTAAGTCAAAATCCCCCGCCTCATGAGCAGGGGAGGAATACAATAGTAGATATCAGTAGAACTGAAAGAATATACTTTATAACAGAAAACAGGCATGACAAATTTTAAGAACTCTGGAGCCCCCTTCTAGGAGTGATTAGCTAACATACTGATAAATATGCCTGTGTGTCCACAAAAACACAGTAATTGGTAGGTAAGACTGAAAGATGATGGACATATATTTCACAGCTTCCGATGGAGCCAAATGAGAAGTTTTGCTTCATCTGAGTTAAAGCAGCAGTGCAACAATCTGGTGAACATGTTGACCTATACTTTTTTATGCT